>VDFB02105785.1:513652217-514263150 GCA_007258455.2 Sequoia sempervirens
TTTGTCATTGTTTCTAATGTGTGTAGGTTGTTTGCATGTCTTAGTTAGTTTTTTTGGTGTATCACCCTTTGAAGTTTCAGTTAATTTCATTTGGATGTATCCTTTTACCATTTCCCCAAGAAATAATTAGTTTAGGTGACATCAAAAGGGGAGCCAACCCATAATCTAGAGGTCTACTTTCATAATAGGATTCCCAAAGCTTGAAAGTAGTGCCATGTTAGTCCAAATTTGCTAAGTTCTTTCACAAATCGATAGAGGGGTGAAAATTTGGATCTCTAACAATTTTGGCACGCCCAATGGGACACTTCTAATTAGGATAGATTAGAAAAAATACATATGTTTGTTGGCTTTGATATGCAACCAGCATTTTTCCAGCCTTTGAGAGGTCAATACTAGCATATTTGGTGACTCTAAATGTGGAAACTATTAGTAAACCAGTGTTGTAAAAGATTGTGAAAAAGATTCAGACAAGGGGAAACTCTATCCCTTTTGATTATTTACAATTGTCACCACCTAGGAGAAAAGGCAGGCCAACAAAGAAAGTTGTTGTTTCATTAAGAAAAATAGTTTCAACTCCACCTGTAACAAGAGTTTCAAGTCCTCCTGTGAGGCAACAAACCTTGGTGCCACCAATGGTAGTTCCAAGGAATCAAGTTTTTGTCACTTTTGATGGAGGCAACCTATTACAGTTAGCTCAACATGATGATATTCCCATGGCTTCCCTTAAAAGTGTTCCATGTTTTTAAGGTGAAGATCAAACCACACCAATTGAACACATCAAAGACATATCAAATATGTGTTCAGTACATCATATAACTGAAGAGAATGTTGCTTTGAGGTTGCTAGTAGCATCATTTAGAGGAAAGGAACTCCAATGGTTGAGGATTTTAACATTCAAATCCATTAGAACATGGGTTGAGCTGGGAGAAGTGTTATGCAAGCAATTTGAGGACAAATATTACAACTTGTGATTAGTGGAGCAACTGACTCATATCAAAAGAGCTCCCCATGAATGAATGATGGACTTCAACTTCTATTTCTAAAGAACATGGAACAAAATTCCAAAAACCACAAGGCCTCCAGTTGAGTATGTATTTCTTTATTTTTTAAGAGCCTTAAATAGTGAAGTTGTTATATTATTATATCCAATGGGTGGAACCACATTACCAGTGGCTTATGATATAGTTGTAAGGGCTAAAAATAGCCTCATACAAGCTGGAATAATTTCTCTTAGGCCTCCTATGCCCTTTTCCCCTGACATACAACCTCATATGGATTTTCCAACACCTCATTTATAACCCCTTTACTAGTTGTTATCCAAGAAATTATTGTCCAAGGACCATCTCACGAATTACAAGAGATAAAGCGTAGCCAGTAAAAGATTGAGAGTCTACTTTAGAATTTTGGAAATGAACTTTGGAGCATTAAAAAGTAGTAGTTCTAATGTTTTAAACCTTGGCATTGTCAAGATAAAGGTCAAAGTCAGCCATTTCAAGCTAACAAAAAGCCATATCAAGGAAAATTTCAAGGTGCAAGGAAAAATATGAATCAAAGGCCTTTTTAGCCATACAATATAGTTCCAATCAGTGCATCTAGAGACATGGTACCTATTCAAAATAGCCTTGCAGTAGAATATGAGTGGTGCTATTCCTGCAACTATGCCCATAATCAAATTACATGTTCAAATGGTGTCGTCAATCAAGAATTGATGGTTCAAAATGTTTCAAGTGTGTAGAACGTATCTAATGGTGAATCTTCACAATAGTAGGATCTCCCTGCAAGTCACACAAGTCTCCTAAATTGGCAAGGAGAGGAATTTTGTGGATTAAATAGTGATAGTTCTCCATTAGCAGCCAACACTTGAGCCAAGAAGAGGGATTTCGAGATTGGACAAGCAGCAAATAAAGACATGGAAGTTGTTGGCCTTTCCAATCTTCAAGTAACACACATTAGAAAGAAATTTACAAGGCATCAGTTGTGGATAGCTTGGGAGCCAACCCCAATCAGCCCACTTGCAGACAGACCATACTATTACAAGGACCCATCAAAAGGTAAACACTGCCACACCTTTCAACATCATTGAATCCATGAAAAAAATGAATGTAAATATGTCAATGTGGGATTCTTTATCCATCCCAAGTCAAAAGGACTTATTGCAATTTGCCTTAACTGATTTAAGTGTTTCTATTGATGTTCCAGTAGGTCAAGTCAAGGTTTTCCTTACAAATACACCTCAAGATAGCAGTAAACAGCCAAGTAAGGATGTCAAACCTCCCCCATTTTATGTGTCTTTGATAATAGGGGATAAGATGGTTCATAATTGCATGGTAGATTCAGGGGCAAGTAGTTATGTCATGCCCAAACAAATTGTAGATAAGTTGTGACTAAAATATCAACCTCTTGAAAAGGGGGTAGTCCAACTTGATGGGAGAACCATTAACACCGTAGGTGTCATTAAAGGTTTAAGCCTTACATTACATGCCTGCCCCAATTTTTCCATCTCTCAAGATATCTTAGTCATTGACTTACCACCTCATTTTGCTTTATGTTTTTCAAGAGACTTCACTGCTAAAATAGGAGATTATTTGTCATCAGATTGGTCCCACATGATATTTAGGACTAGATATGGGACACAAGTGATCATTAAATCTGCACCACTTGCCAAAGATCACATTGAACCTTATATTCCAAGTGTTGTTATCATCAATTGTGTTAATAACATTTTGTTTCCACAGTCCATGATAGTTAGTATGTAGAATTTCTGGAAAAAACTATGTGTGAATTTTTGGATCAACATTTCGAATCATACTCCATGATCCATCATCGGGATGAAAAGTAGGTAGAGAGAGAAGTCAAAAATTCACACACAGTTTTTTCCAGAAATTCTACATACTAATCAATTGTGTTTTTTTTCATGATAACGAGCTTGTTGCTACTCAAGAATTGCTCACTGAAAGTGTACCAGACATACTCTTAAATTAGTGGGAAGCAAAAAATATCATTGACATCCCAAATGATAACATTGAAGAAACTGGTTTGGGTGTTTTATGTATTGCATGAACCTGATGCAGTGATCCCAAACCTTGAAAAGAAGGTGGAAACAACTGTTGGAACATCAAGGTGAAGTATGGAAAATGTTCCTTGACAGTTCTAGAAGCAAGAACGGAGCTGGTGGGGGTGCAATGCTTGTGTCCCCACAAGGTGACAAGTACTACTTTGATTTCATATTTTCTTTCTCTTGTACTAACAATACTTCTAAGTATGAAGGTTTAGTTCAAAGATTGGAATGGGCAAGGAAAAGAGGGATTGGTTGCTTGCAAGTATATGGTGACAGTGAGCTGATTGTAAATCAAGTAAGAGGTCTATGTGTCACTAAAAATGATGTTTTAAAGTCCTACAAACACAGAGTGTGGGACATGATATAAGATTTTGATGCTTTTAATTTGGTTTTTGTTCCTAGGCATTAGAATAAACATGTAGATAAATTAGCTACAATAGGGGCTCAGATTGATATCCCAGTTGAGCTTAGGAAGGAAAAAGTGCAACAATATGTAAAGATAGTCATTAGACCTTCTCTTCCTAATAATAATGTTCATTGGAAATTTTTTGAGAGTGATGAACAAGTTTTGAGTTTTATGTTGCAAGGAGATGAATTTTCAATAGTGAACCAAGACAAGATCAAGTAGCAATATGATGATTAGATCATCCATTTGAGGACTAACAAGCTGCCCAAGGTTCTAGTCACCTTGGAATCCATTTTTAACACTGATGACCAGTTAAAAAAGGCTAAGACCAACATGTAGGTCAAAGAATAATAGTATGAAGAGCTTGAAATTTTCAAAGGTAAGCTCCTTAAAGTTGGTAAAATCTCCTCACATGCAGATAGGAAAGCTTTCATTTCTCTTTTTCAAGAGTTTCAAGATGTATTTTCATGGGAATATTCTAATTTAAAGGGTTTCGATCCCCAAATTTCTCAACATATTATAGAACTAGAGTTGAATGCAAAACCTGTTAGGTAGAAATAGAGGCCTTTGAACCCCAAACTTGAGCCCCTCATGGTAAAACAATTGACCAAGCCGGTGGAAGGAAACATCATGTTTCCAATCAAACATACCTCATGGGTCTCTAACCTTGTCACGATTAGAAAGAAAAATGGAGAGATTAGGATTTGTGTAGATTTTAGAGACCTCAATAGAGCCTCATTAAAGGATCATTATCTACTGCCCTTAATGGAGCAGATTCTGCAAACAGTGTCATCAATCAAGCATTGATGGTTCAAAATGTTTCAAGTGTGCAGAACATGTTTAATGGTGAATCTTCACAAAATGTAAAGAAGATGAAGATATGTTCAAAGTTTTAGCTTAGAGACCCCATATTAGACTACCTAAACTCTTTCACCAACTTTCCAAAGCATGCACATTACATAGTGAAGGTTCAAAGCAGGGACATTGAGTGTGCCTAGTAAGTGGCATTAGAGGTTCAATTTTTCTAGAAAATGAAGAAGCAACCATTCAAAATAATATAGAGGGTTTAGTGCTTCCCATTCAGGAAGAAACCAATCACAAACCTCACATCAACTATGGAGGTCACGGGTTTCAATGATCCTATTTCTACTTACAATAGAAAAGAGTAAAGCATCTAACAGTAATGTAAGAAAAAGTGAAACCCATGTTTCATGAAAATGTTGCAAATGATAAATATCACAACTATTTTTGTGGAAATATACAATTGACAAGTCGCGGACTCTTCATGGCCTTCTTTCAAAATGTCCACAAACGAAGTTATTGCCTCTATAAAAAAAAAAAAAAAGGAGTTCATTTTATGCCAACAAAATGAATACAAAATGTTAAGCTCGTGGCCTAGAGTGAAAGGTTTGCAAAACCCTTAAACATCTTCTAAGTTTTGTTTTCCAAATGAAAGGAGGTTCATTTTTGTACTCAAAATTGAAATATTCATCATGGAGTTCTTTTCATAATAAAATAGAAAATGCAAAATCCAATTCATTCCTTCATGGTCATGGCTTGAGGAATTGTTTTTCTTCATGAAGTGTAAAAACCCACTTGGGGTTTTGAATCAAAATGCAAAAAATAGAAGAATGTGTTAAAACCCTAGTCACTTCTTCATGGCCGCAGCCTGAAATGTCGTTCTTATTTACAAAGGACAACATTCTCTTATAAAATAGTGAATATAAGTTAATATAGAGAGAAAACCAAACATTGTTCATCATGTTTTTGTTTGGAGAAAGCTCGAGTTTGAGCAACAAGCTTGTAGAAAATAAAAGGAGGAAAACAAGATGAAGTCAGCTAGAGCTTACTTGAGCTTTAGCTTCATTCTCATTGAGATATGCAAGTTGATTTCACCTTTAAAGCTTTAGGAGATCACATCAATTGCGGCTAAGAGCAAAAGAACAACCCACAAAAAAAATAAAGCAACAAATTGCATTAGAAAAACACTTATAGTTGCAGCCTTGATACATGAAATGGCTTGCAAATGGTGGAAAAAAGCAAGTTTTTGTTCAAAAAACACAATTACCTCTTCTTTCCTTGTGGAAATCACAAGAATCTATTAACAAATCTGCCAAGGATGCCATTTTCTAGTGCTCTCATCAAAACCCTATGGCAGCTAGAGTGAACTCTCCAGAAGTTCAATGGAGAAAATGAATTAACTTGTGTTTTTTCCATTATTTTTGGCTAGGGTTAGAAACCCTACAGAGACTGACCAAGGTATTTTTACCTTGTGTGTTAAAAATTTCAAATACAACTAATGCTATGTGGGTTTGGAGATTGAGCCTTATGCCTTATGCATGTTTTCCTTATGCGGCATTTACAAAGACTTAGGCAATTTTTCCTTGTGTTACATTTTGAAGACCAACCCTATGCCTCAGTGCTTTTCCATTATCTTTTCAAAAATGCAATGCCTTCCAAAGAATTTGGAGTTTCCTTATGACCTCTCATATAGGTCGCCACATTGACCATTTTGCATATATTTGAAAATATGAAATGTTGACCAATTGATATAGCTTTGAAATGCAAAAATGGGGGTGAGTTAAATTTTATCTTGATGCCTTGGAGAAGTTTAAGTTTGCTTGAATGCTTTTACAAGCATTTGGAGAGCATCATTTATTTTTCATTTTTATCAATTGTAGAACATTATTTAAGTGATTTGCAAATCACTTTAATTAATGTTATTTATAATGCAAATGTTGATGTAATCCAAAGAGGTGGTGGGGCCTCTTATTTTGCATTTGTTTTGAAATGTAAAGTAGTTTGATTAAGTTATGAATCACGTAATCAAATTATATTTTAAATGCAAAATAGAGTCTTGTGCTTTTGCAAAAGCACAAAAAGTGTGGGTCAAATCTCTTGGAGGCAAAATGATGACTAGCAGACATGAGAAAGGTGTGGGAGGTTTTCTTTGACTATCTTTGGAGGGAATGGACTTTTTGGAGGCAATTTTGTCACATTTTTAGTATGACTATGGTTTTGGCTTGACCTTGCTTCATTTGGAGGATAGTTTGGAGTGATTTTAGAAGATTCTTTTTGGCCTTTTTTGTTGTATCTAACTAGAACCTTCTAGATGGACTTGTGTGAGAGAATTGTTTTGAATGTTTTCTTAAGTAACTTCAATATTTGTTGTTGAAGTTAGTTCTTTCTTTCCAACAAAGTGATAGCTTTATTTTTGGGAATTATCTTTTCAACAGGAGTAGTATTGTAACTCGGAGATAGACTTGTATACCATGAGTACTTTGAATTAATGATATTGAATATTTTCCTTCTCATTTCGTGTTTTATTGTGAGTAGTTATTGGTTGATCAAATTATTTGTGAAATTTAGCTTTCCTTGTAGTTTTGTATCATTATTAAGCACTTGTTTAGTAGAAAAGTGTATTGTTGCAAGTTATAAGTTGTGTTAGTGAATTGTGAAATCTTTTCCTTTTAAGATTTCAGCTAAAAAACCTCCTTATAAATTACTTATGCAAGAATGCATGCAAAATGAGTTGTGTGAACCAAGTTATGTCATTGTTTTGAATGTGTGTAGGTTGTTTGCATGTCTTAGTTTTTTTGGTGTATCACCCTTTGAAGTTTTAGTTAAGTTCATTTTCATGTATCTTTTTACCGTTTCCCCAAGAAATAATTAGTTTAGGTGACACTAAAAGGGGATCCAACCCATAATTTGGAGTTATACTTTCATAATAGGATACCCACAACCTAAAAGTAGTTCCATGTTAGTCCAAATTTGCTAAGTTCTTTCACAACTTGGTAGAGGGCTGAAAATTTTGATCTTTAACAATACCCTAAACCCTAAAAATTATCCCTCAACCCTCAAACCTCAACCCTAAACCTTATACCTAAACCCTAAACCCTAAACCCTACATTCAACCTTGTACCCTAAACCCCAAACCCTCAACCATAAACTCAATACCCTCAACCTTATACTTAATATCCTAAACCCTAATCCCTATACACTATAAACTTAACCTTATACCCTCAACCCTATACCTTAAACCCTAAACCCTACACCCTCAAACCCATCTCTCTTCCTCCCTCCCTCCTCTCTCTCTATCTCACCTCTCTCTCCATCCCTCCCTCTTTCCCTCTCTAAGGCTTATACCCAAAACACTTAACCATATACCCTCAACCTTATACTTAAAACCTCAACCCTACATTCAACCTTGTAAACTAAACCCTCAACCCTAAACCCAATACCCTCAACCCTATACCGAATATCTCAAACCCTAATCCCTATAATGTATACCCAATATCCTAAACCCTAATTCCTATACCCTATATACTTAATCCTATACCCTCAACCTTGAACAATATCACTCAAACCTCAAACCTGTACCTTAAACCCTAAACCCTACACCTTCAACCCTCATCACTATACCCTATACCCTTAACCTTATACCCTAAACCCTAAACATTATTCGTTAACCCTATAATTAAACCTTAAACCCTACACTCTCAACCCTTAACCCTATAACTTATACCCTAAATGCTACACCCTAAATCCTATACCCAATATCCTAAACCCTAATCCCTCAACCCTCAACCCTACATTCAACCTTGTAACCTAAAACCTTAACCATAAACCCAATACCCTCAACCCTATTCCGAATATCCTAAACCCTATTCCCTATACCCTTTACACTTAACCCTATACCCTCAACCCTAAACACTATCCCTCAACCCTCAATCCTATACCTTAATCCCTCAACCCTATACTTAAACCCTAAAACCTACATTCAACCTTCCTTGTACCCTACACCTTAATCCCTAAACCTATTACCCTCAACCCTATAAAAAATATCCTAAACCCTAATCCCTATACCTTATGCACTTAACCTTATACCCTTGAAACCCTTAACACTATCCCTCAACCTTCAACCCTATACCTTAAACCCTAAACCCTACACCTTCAACCCTCATCCTTATAACCTAAACTATGAACACCATCCCTCAACCCTATACTTAAACCCTAAACCCTACATTCAACCTTCTACCCTAAACCCTAAACCATAAATCCTAAACCCAATAAGCTCAACCCTATACCCAATATTATAAACCCTAATCCCTATACCCTATACACTTAGCCCTATACTCTCAACCTTGAACACTATCCCTCAACCCTCAACCCTATACCTTAAAACCTAAACCCTACACCCTCAACCCGTATCCCTATACCTTATACCCTAAACCCTACACCCTAAACCCTATACATAATATCCTACACCCTAATCCCTATACCCTATACACTTAACTTTATGCCCTCAACCCTCAAACTTATACTTAAAACCTAAACCATACATTCAACCTTGTACCCTAAACCTTAAACCCTAAACCTAATATCCTCAACCCAATACCTTCAACCATATACCCAAATATCCTAAACCCTAATCCATATACCCTATAAACTTAACCTTATACCCTCAACCCTATACCTTAAACCCTAAACCCTCATCCATCATCCCTATGCCCTATAGCCTCAACTTTATACCTAATATCCTAAAACCTAATCCCTATACCCTATACACTTAACCTTATAACCTCAACCCTACACCTTAAACACTAAACCTTACACCCTTAACCCTCATAGGGGGAGAGAGAAAAAGGGGGGAGGGATTGGGGAGAGAGAGGGAGGGAGGGAGGGAAAGGGGAGATAAAAATAAGTAGAGAGTGGAGAGGTAGAGAAATATGAGAGATAAATAGTAGACAATGAAGGATAAATGGAGGGAGAGGTATGAAGGTAGAGAGAGGTGAGATGGAGAGCAATAGAGAGTGTGTGGTAGGGAGTGATGGACAGAGAGACAAGTAGAGAGGGATAGGTGAGATAGAGAGAAGTAGAGCGAGATAGAGATAGAGGAAAGGAGGGAGGGTGGGGGAGAGAGGGGAGGAAGGGAGAGGTAGAGAGGGATAGGTGGCATAAGTATCAATGGAGAGAGAATGGTGAGATACAAAGGAGAGAGTTACAAAGAGGGAAAGAGAGATTGGTGAGATAGAGAAGAGAGTGAGAGAGAAAGAGGGTGAGGTAGGAGGGAGAGAGAGAGAGAGAGGTACAGGGAGAGAGAGGAGAGATAGAGAATAGATAGGGGAAAGGTAGGAAGGGAGACATAGGAGAGAGAGAGAGAGAGGCCAAGGGGAGATAAAGATAATTAGAGAGGGAAGCAGAGGTAGAGAGAGAGAGAAGTAGAGAGGGAATGAGGGAGGGATGGAGAGAAGTGAGATAGAGAGGTTTAGAGAGTATGGTAGGGAGTGATGGATGGAGAGGTAGGTAGAGATGGATTAGGGAGATAGCAAGTAGAGAGGGAAGGAGAGGGAGAGGTGTGGATGGAGAGAGTGAGAGGTGAGATAGAGAGTAATAGAGAGAGAGTGGTAGTTTATGATGGATGGACATGTAGGTAGAGAGGGAGAAGGGAGATATAGATAAGTAGAGAGGAAGGAGAGAGGGAGGGAGAGAGGTGAGATATAGAGAAATAGAGAGTGATGGAAGGAGAGGTAGGTAGAGAGAGGGAGAGAGGAGATAAAGATAAGTGGAGAGGGAAGGAGAGGTGGAGAGAGGAAAGATAGAGAGAAGTAGAGAAGGAATGAGGGAGGGAGGGAGAGGTAGAGAGGGAGAGAAAGGTGAGATAGAGAGGTGTAGAGAGAGTGGTAGAGTGTGATGGATGAAGAGGTAGCTAGAGAGAGGGATTGGGAGATAGAGAGTAGAGAGGGAAGAAGATAGGAAGATAGAAGTATGGAGGGAGAGAGGGAGGTGAGAGAGAGGTGAGATAGAGAGAAATAGAGTGGTAGGGATTGATGGAGAGAGAGGTAGGTAGAGAGAGAGGGGAGATAGAGAGAAGTAGAGAGAGAGAGGGAGGGAGATAGAGATAACTAGAGAGGGAAGGAGGGAGTGAGTAAGAGAGAAAGATAAAGATAATTAGAGGGAAAATGAGAGAGAGAGAGAGAGAGAAGGATGGATAGGTAGAGAGGTAGTTCTTTAGCTCAATGGATAGAGTTAGATAAAGGGATGGAGATAGTGAGAGGGAGGTCTAGAGTGTAAGGGATAAAAAATGAGTGAGATAGAGAGAGAAATAATACAACTTGTTGATTACTAAAATTTGACATGTTCATTACTGAAATTTGACTAAGTCTGAAATTTATGAGATCTTCCAAAAACTAGAATTTGCGTTATAACTCCTAGAGATCCGAAACCACTCTCAAACATCCTGAAACTATAAATATGAAATATAACTTAAAGTATAAGAAATTAAACGTCCATATGTAAATGTCAACTTATAATGTGCTCATGTTTTGTCTTGCTTTGAGAATCCCCAAGTCTTTGGCTTGGATTTTCTTTGGATTTCCAAACCAAAATCTTGGAGAGCCTTCCCAACGTCCAAAGACATGTTTTTGCAAATTCTACAATATCTCACATAATCAGGTTCGTGCTCACAATCAGGATTGCATGTGTTTCAATTTTGAACAAATCGAACACCTAGGTAATGTTAGGATTTCTCTTAGCTATCTAACGATGTAATTTTTTTCACTTTTTGACAATGTTAAGCCTTTGATCTATAATTTATTTTATTTGTTTCTTTTTTTGGAAAAAACCAATGTTTGGTATTTTTTTGTTATAAATTAACCGTTAATTGAAATTTCAAATATATTACATTTTTAGAAACTAGACTCCATTCTACAAATATTAAAAATAAAATAAAAAATTTCAATTAGTTTCCAAAATTTGTAGGGGTAGCACGGCGAAAATTCTATTTTTCAGGAAGTGTCCACTTTGAAAATTAGTAAAAAATCAAATATTCATTAAAAAATTATCAGAAAAATCAAGCATAAACTACATACTATTAGCTAATTTCTCACTGATGTGATTTTAAAAATACTAGAAAAAATTTCACCATGCTAGGTACCCACAACAATTGCTATGTTATTTTTTTGACAAAAAAAATACCAATTTCTGTGGGTCCCTCTTTTGAACCCCTTAATCTTGGCCATTTTTAAAATAAAATAGTAGTTTAGAGAGTAGACTCAGAGCACTATGATCCTTGTTTTTGTTGCATCTCAAAATTTTGAGTGTAACTATCCTCAATTTCACATCCAAGGTTAGTATTTCCTGATTTCAAAACAAAAGTGGCCACTTAAGCCCCCTTTTTGGCCCCCAATCTTTTTGCACGTACCTGAATATTCCAAGGAAATATTCTCATACAAGTGGATGGGTTATGGAAAATAGGAATTATTTATTTAAAACAAATTTTTAATTTTGCAAGTTGAGTGAAATTAGGCTTCTCATTAAATAATTAATTTAATTAATGAAAGGGGTCAAATGACATTTAATTAAATAAATAAGATTATTTAATAAAATGAGAGGACATAAGCAATCTAATAAAATAATTCACATTATTTGATTAAATATGATGAGAATTAATGTGAAAGTGGGTGAATTGGCCAAATGATCATTTGATTAATAGGAGAAATTGATGCATTTAATTAAACAATTAGGATTAGTCGAAAAGGAGATAAATTCTAGGATGAAACAATGTTAGTAATCAGATTCAAGTGTACGATATCATTTAGGACAAATTTAAGTGTATATAGATATAAAGGATGAATGTTATGGAATAGTAATGAGATCTTTTTTGTTTGAACATTCATTAATAGATACTAATGAAAATTTGTAAGTGCAAGTGTGTGAATGTTGGAATAGATTGAAGAACAAGAACATGGTTATGGTAAGAGTATTTAGCTAGATGGTAATTGACAAACTTGATGGAATCTAGATTGCACACACCACTGAAGAATCATAGTATTTGCATATGAAAAATGAATTTGATGTGAATGTTTTGTGCTTGTTCGGTATAACTTGTATATTTAATGCTCATTTTATTCCTCTAAATTCAAAAGAAAAGATGAATACATATAAACATACGCACAAGTAATTATGAAATTATAAAACATATGATTTGAAATTGAAAGAATATGATGTTTCCTCCTCCACCTTATGAAGGATTTTTTAAAAATAAATGCAAGAAAATATATGTACATACATATACATATATGTAAACATAGAGATATGAGCATGAGAAGAAATAAATGAATTCTTTAAATTAAATATCTTCTATAAAATATTTTGAGCCATGATAGGCTACTTGTATTGTTTTTAAAATTTTAAAATGGAAAATAAATATGGAGGGGACCACCATAACCCCTATAAAAATGAAGATTTTGTAGACAAAAAATCAAGGGTAGCTCATGAACAGGAAGGAGTGGGAAATTAAACACACTCCCAATATGGAAAAATGGGGATTTTTTGAAATAGAAGGGAATCATACTCAAAGAGAAGGTTGGGAGAAAAAGCAAGAAAGGGAGCTTTGGCAAAAAAAAAGAAGAGGGAAGGTGGTCAAATTTTCCATTCTCTTTTATCGATCTTTTAGCACAAGTTTGAGGTATGATTTATTGTTGATTTGGTACTTGTTTCAGCTAAATGGTAGATGTTTTTATTGCCTCAAATCTAGCTTGTGAACTTTGGCCTCTTCATTCTGAGCAATCCACCATTGTGTTTCTTTTGTCTTAGTTTTTCTCTATGCCTTGGTGATGGTTGAGCATGCATCCCTTTTTCCCTACCTTTGGCAAAGGCTTACTGTGAATGCTTAGGTTAGACCTGCTCAAACATGAACAAACAAGTGATCATTAGTCAATAAATAAGTGTAAACCAAACATTCCCTATGAAATTATTTGAACATATGAATATGGAAACAAAGCAAAATATCTTAAACTATGCAAATAAATCACAAATGAAACTCTATTCTAATGCTCAAACCAACATTCCATAGGGGGATTGGTGCTTCTTTGATGTGGAAAGAAGCCCTTTCCCAGTCCCTTAATAAGCTTGATGATGGATGTGTGATGAACAAGATTACATTGATGCAAAATTCCAATAACCTAGCTATGATGGAGAAATTCTATGCTAACTTGGATAAAATTCTGGATCATAAACTTGCATAAACCTCTCTCTCTCAAATCAATAGAGAAGGCCTCTATTTATAACTAAGAAGGATGGAGGATTGAAGAATAGGAAGAATGTGGGATTAAACTTGAACCAATGGCATTGTGCCACTTGTCAACATGCTAATGAAGGAGAGGAGCACATTTTGAACAATGTGCATGTTAAATGCATGTAGGTGGAATTTGAAATTCAAAATATGGCTTGTGGAAGAAGAGTTGTAAGAGGAGTTAATGCCAAGTTGGCTCAAGAAAAGGACATGTAAGAGCCTTTAATGCCATGTTGGAGGACAAAAGTCCTTTGGGAGGGAGATTTCAAAGTGGTGGAATATTCCAATAATATGCCATATTTGAATGGAAATAAGAGGAATTAATAAATCAAATAAATTGATTTACATGTGCAACTTGCAAAAGCTAGAGGAATGGAGGATTAGTGTTAGGAGTTAATTAGAATTTAATTATATTAGGTGGAATTTAGTTGATATGACATTTGGTTTAGATATTTAGATTTATTTAAATCAAATGAGAGGATAGTTGGGAGATTAGTGATTTCATTGAATAAATTTGATTTATTCAATTAAATAAAAAACATTAGATTTAATCAAATAAAGTTCATTTATTTAATTAAAAGAGATGACCTTATGATTTAATTAAATAATATGATTTATTTCATTAAAAGAAGAACATTAGATTTAATCAAATAAAGTTGATTTATTTAATTAAAAGAGGAATCTTGATGAATTAATTAAATAAGGATTATTCAATTAATTGGTTAGTAAAGAAGTGATTAAGGAAGAATTGGTGTTAGTGAATCAGAATCAAGTGCACAATATCAATTAGGATAATTTGAATGTCTACATTTTGCCCCTTTTTGAAGCAATGTACCTATTGCATTGGTTCAAAAAATAACCTTATCGAGATCAAAATTCAAAAAAAAAAAAAAAATTTTTGGACACCCCACTATTTCCCCAGTGGAAAGAAGTATACTGGTACACTGCCCCCTCGAGAAATCGAGCAAAAATTTTGATTTGAGGTTCGATCTCATGACAAAAAGGTTCAAGATGGATGCATGGATGGTTAGACTAACAGATCTATATGATAATGATGATACAAATGAGATGAATGTTGTTTCCTATCATGATGATATGCATATGAGTATGCGGGATGGGTATGTTGATGGTTTGTGGATGCATGATGGATGCATTGGTGACATTTAGTTGACTATCATGATACCATGTTAGTGCAGAGAGAAGAAACAAGAAATGAGATGATGAAAAGAGGATCCAACAAGTCCATGATCTGTCGAGACTTTATTAGAAATAATGATGAGAGATTGATGATGTATTGCTTATCAGAGATTCAGGATATAAAGAGCTTACTTACCTTATGTTTGAGAACACACATAGACATGATGCATCAAGGTATAGAAAACCAGGATGGAATTGTACCTAGTGAGATGAACTTTGACTCGAAAAACAGATAGGAGTATCCATGTTCACACTTGACATACAAAACCTTGTTCGAGTGTACTTCAAATATTTCAAACATCTCGGACCAAAACACAAAAAGGAAAAACCTATCAATGAAATAGTCAACAAATTGTCCAAAACACATTCCATACACCCCTAACAAAGAAAGTATTCACCAAGGTTATATTAAAAGAATATCCAACAAGCATAGCAAGCAAAAGATAATGATCAATGCCCCATTCCTTTCTCTCTAAATCATTTTGATAGACATCATCAAGAGGTCATTGGAATGAGCGCAATAAGATAAATCAAAAGAAAAATATCAAGTACACAAACAAGACAATTTTCTTCATACCTCTAGCCTAAAGGATGTGTTTTATTTAGGATAAGTATCCAAACTATTTTGTCAAAGATAATGCCCATTGTAGGAAGGATACATCCTAGGACATGTTAGTGGATGGTGGAAAGTTGATAGGTTGTTCAAAAGGTTGTTGATATAAGGTTGATTGACATGTTTACTAAAAAGATCAAGAGTTTGATTCTACATTTAAAAGTTTTCTTTTGTTGATTGTTGACATTGCTTTCTATTTGTGTTACCAAAAGGTGAGTGTGGAAATTTTATTTATTATGGATGATTGATTACTATGGGTGAAACAAAATGAGACAGATGGGTTTTTTCAAATATTTGGATGTTTTTGATGTTTTTGAAATGTTTTGAGGCCATTTTTTGGATTTTTAGGTTATTTAAATATTTTTGTCTCAAGGGTTTATCAAAGATTAGCCTTGCCTACATTTAAGCTCAGAGACAATGAGGTTTGGATAACCATTTTTTTGACTTTTTCTGACTTTTTGACCTATTTTTGGATTTTGATATGATTTGGATGTTTTTGGGTTTTCTGATTTTATGAATGTTTTGGATTTTCTGAATGTTTTGGATTTTCTAATTTTGACGATTTGGATATGGATATGTGTGATGATATCAATGCTCTATTTTGGGATTTTGTTGAAAACCAAGCTAAGGTTGATTGATTAGATCAATGGATTGATGATAATAACATTGTTGAGGATACACAACAATGCAAGGATAGTGTTAAGCAACACAAGGATTAGGATGGATATCCCAAGATGATGAGAGATTGATTGGATTTGTTTGATCAAGATTGATGATGATGATATTGTTGAGGATACACAACAATGCAAGGATAGTGTTAAGAAACATGAGGACTAGGAAGGATATCCTGAGATGATGATGGATTGATGATGATTTGATTGAACAGAATTTTGAAGCTTGATTTGGAACAAAAAAATTTTGAATGATTCGATATGACACTGAAGTGTAAATTAGATGTGATTGATATTGATTGTTTGGATCAATGTTTGATGAAAGATAAAGCTTGATATAGAACATCTTCTTTTCAAAATATGCCATGGGCTAGTGATTTGGATTTTGGCTCATCAATTCTTTGACCAATTTTATTTTTCATTTGCCAATGTTCAAATCACCACATAAGTTGGAGGCTATAGATCAATATTTATTCTCAAAGCAAGATGTAAATATCTACCCCCAGTATTTAGCAATGTTTGAAATGCCATGGATGGTTGCTTGGATAGGTGTGTGGATGGATGGATGTGGATTATCTTGCAATAAGATAAGGTGTTTGAATAAATAATGATATTTTGGATAATGCTTCATGGTTCATATAATGTTGGGTAGGATAGGATCAATGAAAATGACTCATGTCAAGATATCTACCATAAGCAAGTGTAAAGTGTACAAAATTTTTCAAGATCAAGATAACTTTGACTATGGATGTAGATGGATGAAAATAGATTGGATAAATAGTTAATGGATGAATGGATTTATTATGGATAAGATGGATGGAATGTTGGATTTTTGATGGATGAGATAAGATGCTTTCACCTAAATTAGCGCATGTAGATGCTCAATTCTACACATGAGGCTTGTTTGCCAATTTTTCATCATGGTACCTATCCAAAGCACCACCATAGTGATTTTCACTAGAGGACAATTTTTTATCTTTACTATTTTCAAGATTTTTTTATTTTTTTGTGTGAAAAATTTTAAGCTCATGTTGAACCACCTAGTGGTTTCAATGTAGATTCTTATGTCATAATGTGTCATTGATATCTTGCTTGAAGAAGTTTCTTTGCCATGATACATGCACTTGAATACAACTTTTGAGATTTTTGATTTACTTTGTTGATATCGGAGTTAACTTTGTCTTTGTGTGCACATCGCATAGAGTGCCTTCTGAATCCTTATGGTGAAGGGTGGCTTCCAATACATGGTCAATGTGAGAATTGTATATTATGCATGGAGGTATGGTTGGAGATTTTTTAGGAATAAAAGATGGATTGGTTGATAGTTTGGAACCTTTGACTCTCCAAACTTGGGAAGATGAGCAATGATAGGTGGATACAGAAGTGTGCATGGAATTAGGACCAATCACTTGATATATTTTGTATGTCGCTTGAGAAGCCTTTTTTTTCCTTTGTGGACATCTTTGATGGATACTTTTCCCTTTTTTAATTTTTCTCCATAGTTTTTTTGACTAATGGAGTCTGATAGGGATAATCTTTCTTTGTATATTTTGGTATCCATGTGTATTTGATTTGTCCATTATTCTTCTCAATTTCTTTTACTTTGATAATGTTTTTCATGCTTTGATTCAAATGTTTCTTTTGATGTTGGTCCCAATTCATGGATGGGGTGATGGGTGGATGAAGATTAATGTCACAATTGGTTGTAGTATTGCCATTGGTTTCCTCATAAGGATCCTTCTTGCTTCCTATGTTGACGTTTGCTTGAGATGAAGTTTCCCCCAGTATTGTGGAGGTATCATTGATATGTTTAGATCCCTTAATTTCCAAATAACCAATACCTTGATGTTTAGGATTGCCAATAATCTGCATTGGTTCTAGGATACCATGTTCATGTAGGCCTAATCCTCTACCTTGATAATTCATTTGTTGAAACATTTTATTTGCAATAGGATATTATTTAACTTGGAAACAAGGTGCTACTACTTCTCTTCTATGTTGTGGATATTCAAAGGTTATAGCTTCTTCCTTGATAAGATAGCTTTCCCTAAAAAAATTAAGTGATCCAAGTTTATAAGTGATAGGATCCTCCATAAGTGGGATAAATTCTTGATTCATATATTTGGCTTGATCTTGTGAAATATCATATTTTAATGCTTCTTCAAGAGGTGTTGGTCACTGACTATCCACGTAAAAGTCTCCCTTATGATTCATTTTTTATATGCCTTCACAGGATGTTTTTGATTCACAACTTCTGTAGAAGCCTTCTTCATTACCCATTTCTGATATGTCTCTATATTTTTCTATATCTTGATCATGTGTATAAATCTTAAGAGTAGGAGACTCTTGTTCCTTGGTAATGATATAGAGAGTATGAGACTCTCTTTTTTAACTAAGATCATCTACATGGCCATTAGGAGTAAGCATCTCATGGGTAGATGGAGGAATATGTGCTATATGGATATGATCATCATTTGTGACATCTTGAATAGATTGGAGAGTGTCTATTAGATCATTGTAGTATCTTGGAGATACGAATTCTTGATCTTGATTAATTTTGGAATTGCTTTTGACATGCTTTGGATCAAATTCTTGACATGGGTCAATTTCAAAGGATGGATTGCTTACAAAGGATTCTTGGATATCTTCATTAGGCATAGGAAGGGGCTCAATATCCTTTTGATCTTTGAGTGGAGTTGGATCAAATGTTGAGTTAAGGATCCCTATAGTATCTGTAACCATGAGATCAAAGGATGTTAATATGTCTTGGAAAGGACCATTGCTAAATTTTGGTGAAAGATGTTGATCATGCTTTGGAATAAATTCTTGAGATATGTTCTCTAACTCATTAGGTGATTGTTAGGTTCCCAAACCTACACTCTATTTGCTAATATTTTAAATGAACTCAATAGATTTGGTCTAACATGGGACTTCTTTGAGGTTGTGGGTAACCTGTTTGAAATCAGACCTCTAGTGATAAGGGTTGGTTTCCCCTTTTGATGCCACCAAACTATTAATCTCTAAGATAAGGGTAAGAATTTGCATTAAAATAAACCTAATGCTGAAAAAAACCTAAGGTGATGCACCAAAACAACCTAGACCTGTTAACATCCTATCACATTTAAATTAATACCACAAAGCTTGCCTCGCACAACTCACTTTCCAATGCAGTTTACATAAATAATTTATAAGAAGGTCTATAAACAGTTATTTTAAAAGGAAAATAGGGTTTCACAATTAACAACACTACTAAAACAACACAACTTACAACCTATAAACATACATTTTCTATCAAACAGATGCATAACATGAGACAAGCTTGCAAGGAAAAGATAGATTTTCACAAGAAAAACTGATCAATCATTGACAACATACATGAGAACATGAAATGAGAAGGTAAAAATGCTATACTTTATTAATTCAAAGTGCTTACTGTATAATAGGCCCATCTGAGTTATAATATTGCTCCATGAAAAATAGCTCCAAAACCAAAGCTATCCTATTGTTGGAAAGAAAGAACTAGCTCAAAATGTTCCAAATGAACATACTTAAGCAAAGCCCACTAAAAACCCTCACACAAGTGCTTCCAAAATATTTTGGTTAGATACAATAGAAAAGGCCAAAAATAACCTTCTAGAAACCCTCCAAACTATCCTCCACATGAAAAAAAAAGTTAAGCCAAGTCAATAGTCACACCAAAAATGTGATAAAAATGCCTCTAAATAGCCCCTTTTCCACTAAAATCGGTCAAAACAGTCTCTCACACATCCCTCATGTCTGCAAGTCATCATTGGTCTTCACACAAGTCTTGACCCACATTCTCCTCATGCAATATGTGTATTTTTGAAAACACAAGACTCTAAAAAGCATTAAATACAATTATCTTGATTAAGTGATTCATTAAACATCACTTAATCAAATCATTTTACATTTCAAAGAATAAAATAAGGGCCCCACCATCTCCTTGTATTACATTTGCATTAACAGACATAATAAAAGTGATTTTCAAATCACTTACATGATATCTTTAAATATTGGAATAAAATGCAACATATAATGTCATATCTAAAAGCTTTCAAAAGCTTCCAAGGAATTTGACCATCTTAACTTAACACATTTTGCATTTGTTAATACACACATTGGCTATATTCACTGGTTTTCAAAGGCATCATAGAGCTCCAAAACACTTGGCCAATATATCCGACCTCCAAATTCCTTGGAAAGCATATTCCAAGTCACATGATGTTGGGAAAAAAACAAAGGCATAGCATAACATACATGGCACACTCCATGTTGCATAGGACTTGGCAATGTTTGAAAAAGGAGAGAACACCTAAGTCAAAAACAAGTTTTGGCCCCCATGCATTAACACATGTTTCATTTTTTTTTTAAAGAATGGAAAGAAAATCCCATTGAACTTAAGTAGGGTCAAACCCTAATCATCAAAACACAAAAATAATGGGAAAATCCCATCATTTTGTCATTGCACACTCTTGAGAGCATGATGTAGCCACCAGGGTTTGAGCAAACACAAAAAAAAAAAATGGAGATTACCATAGTTTTATTGAGATTCACTGATGAGAAACAAAGAAAAAGAGGTAAAATGCTCATTCTGAAGCTCAAAATCTACATTTTTCTATCATTTGGAAGCCATTTCAGAACTTAAGGTCATAGCCATGGACACATTTCTAACCCTTATGTTTCACTTTTTCTTTCTATTATTCCTCTTCTCCTTCACAACCGTCATGAGAACTCAAATGAAGCTTTGCAAGAAGCAAAAGCTCAAAATTTTGCAAAAACATTTTGTGAGAAAAAACTCCAGGTGAGTTAAATCGACTCCATTTTCTAATTTGAGCAACAAAAAGCCATATTTTTTGTTTCTACCTTGAGAATAAAGCATAGAAGCTTGTTTCTCTTCTACATTTAACAATAACAACACTCCATTGTTGTTTTTGTTGCTTTTATGAAGGAGAAAAAACCTATTGGCCATAGTCATGGACAAAAAATAGTGTGTTTTTATATGGCTCAGCTTCATTTGAAAACCCTATAATGTATTTTGATTTTTCCTTTGTATCTGCAAACATTCTAACAACCCAGATGGTTTTTTGACATGTAGAAAAGAAAAGAAGAAAAAACAGCTTGTGAGCTTGGCCTTCATTTATCGACATGGGTTTCCTCTGTATTTTTGCATTTCCTTTTCTATTTTGCAATACACTTGCAAAACCCCTAAGTGGGTTTTCTGTAGCACATGTATTTTGTATTTACAAATGTTTTCAAAAGAATATGAGTGGGTTTCAATATTTCTTGAAGAAACTCATTTTTTTTTAGAATTGCAGATGGTTTTGTAAATACACTCCATTTTCTGTAGAATATGGCAATGTTGCTTCATTTTTTCAAACCCCGGGTGGGTTTTCCATAATTTGCAAAAAAGAGGTTAAACTTGACCACGGCATGTCATAATGCATGAAATGGCTTTCATTTGTCACTCCTATACGATGTCTCTCCATTGAAATCTCATGATAAACCCAAATGGGTCTTTTTCAATTTGAAAGCGAACTTCAGATTTTTTTGCAAAATGATTCAATCCCATTGCAAAGTGTGGTTAAAATTAAAAGCTCCAATTTGTAGCAAAAACATGTTTTTCCTGTAAGCATCAAATGCCTGTTTTGCAAATGCACTTCTTTTCCTGTAGAATGTATTTGAAAAAATAAATCCCAAAGTGGGTTTTTCACTGTGAATAAACTCCTATATTTGACATTTACCCCTTTTGAGAGTGTCATATTCAGCCTTCTTGATGATACCTCATCATGTTTTTTCTTTGCTATTCTTGACTGTAGTTTTATAGCTTTGGTGCTACCTCTAGATTCTTTGCACAGTCCATTCCCCTCACATAAGAAAATTGTTGCTTCTAGAATGTTCCATACTCTCTCCTAAAACCCAGCAAATGACTTGTAAGAATGCAGAAGGAAGTTCACAATTTTTCATGTTCATTGCTCTACTTTACTTGAGTCTTAGACTGTGATCATTATACCTTACTTGAAGCAACTCTATTGTTCATTTTCAAAATTCCAAAGAGAACACAACCCAAGCTTTTGTTTACTTGACCTGAGGTTGTTCACGTCTAGAGTTGCACTATCATTCCTAACTTCTAGCTATCATTGCATGTTCATAGTGTCATTTAGCAGGCTTGGCATGATCTTTCATGTTCCCTCTGTGAATTTCTTCTTATGCAAATGCAAGCTATCTCTAAATTTTGTACTGTCCATGAGATGTCTATTGACTATCATACCTTTGAAACATGGAATTCCATAAGACTACATCTGTTTACTTTTCTCTTCAATAATCTTGTTAATCTTCTAGCACTGTCACATGTAGTATCTACTGATGTCTAAAACATTGAATATTATTTACATGACTCCAATGATACTATTGTATCTTACATTTTTCTTTTGATTTTGATATTTGATTTGTTCAACAATCCACCTCCAATTCCCTTATTATCCATGTCATTCACACACAGCTGGGATATAATGAGTCTTTCAAAGGATAATAAAGAAAATTCATCATTTTGACAATCACCATCTTATAATCCTAGTAACTGTCCTCATGCTTTTGTGATGATGGTTTCAATATGTGAATTTTACGAGCTCCCCTATTTCAATCAATAAGACCATTTCCATCTTTAACATCATTGTTCTTCTTCGAATCTTTTTGTCTATGCTTAGAGGAATCATTTCCAAAGGAAACCATTTGGAAACCTACTCAATCATTAACATAAGTTAATGGCCCAGTATAGAGAGTAGAAGACCCCTATTCTTTGTGTAATGGTATAGAAATTGTATCTTGATCACATCATATGAGGGTTCTAGTGTTGTCATTGACTTCTTGTAATGGCATGTTCATAACATATGACTGTCCCTTTTCTATTATCATGATTTACTACTCCAATTTATGACATGAAGAGTATATGGGCCTCATGGACTGAAATGCAACCTTCTCCTATTATGATTTTTTTTGTATAGGCACATTATTTGTGTCAACTAGAGTTGATATTTCTTGAATGTATTTCCTCCTGTCCCTTTCCTCAAACCATCATGCATTGATTGTTAGTTGGAAAACTTGTTTGTCTAATCTTTGATTGAGAAGGCCTTGAATAAAGCCTTGTGCAACTTGTTCTTGTCTTTTGGCATTCCTTTCTTTGACATTGGTGTCATTCACTTATGCATGTGCAGTCCACCTCCTTTAAAATGTTCAAATGTTTTGCCCCAGCTTTTCCATCACCTTTGATAGATGCAGTGTTAGTAACAGGATTGTGTTTATCAACACAATTATCATGTATTTGTATGCTATAGGTAGGACATCCCTCTAAATTGTTATTTGATTCATCCTTACTAGCTATAACATTATTTCTTCATGTTCTTATAACATTTTGCAAAGGTGTTTTCCTATTCACTTTTATCATGACCTTGTCTTCAAAGAGGTCACTTTGTGCTGTTTCATGATGGACTCAACCATTGCTTTCAACATTTCCATCAATAAAGTTATTTTCAACTACATATCACTTGTGGAGGGAATCCTTGGGTCTTAGCAACTTCAATAAAAGTAGATGAAAATTGATCATTATGTGACACTGAATAGGGCAATTGAAAGTTTTTACTACCCTTCCTTTCTTTTCCATCTGTAATGCAATCTCTTGTAACCATTCCTTTTTTTCCTTCAGTAAAGTCAAAATACATTGTTGTTGTCCCACCCGAATCTACTATCTAATTCCACCACATTTGTTTCCTTTTTGCTCATGTGTGATACATAACTATCTCCCCACTTTGATCCTAGTGGGTAGACACATGTCCCCTATGTCATTGACCTAAAAGCTCACCATCCTATGTGATGTGTGGTTGTCCAATAGGGTCAAGGTGGGAGGGACCTAACAATACTTTGGATTGCCCTCTCATAGATGCATAATTGAACTTGATGCATCTTTTGAATCTAATAATGAAATTTGATCAACTAGTGTGATTCCATATTGATTTAATGCATTGATAATAGATAAATATTTGATCAAGTTGCTCAATTTCCTTTTTCTTTCATAGCATATTGAGCTCTACCCTCATGGGGGGCACATTTACCCCACATGTTGTATTTAATCTAAATCAGAACAATAACCAGACTCATCCTAAATTTGCACATGAAGCAAATAGTTAGAAAAATAGATGCATATTTTGGATGTGTTTGATGACTTCATATTTTTCTAGGACATCCAAGGTTTGCATGCTTATTTAATGTACTTATAGATTAGTTTATACATTCATAGGTAGGTGTGTATGTAAGGATTGAGATCTTTCATTGCTTAGAGCCTCACTCTAATATCATTATTTTTCCAGATGCAGGAGCTAGGAGCACTACAAAGCTGGGGAGGACACAATCAGTTTGGGGCAGTAGTAGTAGTGCAAGTGGGAAACTTAGCAACCAGTCATTCTCAAGCAATGACTAGTTTCCATTCTTATATGAACATTGTTTGTTTTTACTTATTCATGTATCAATTGTTTCATATTTCCATTGAATAAGTCAAGTTAGTCCCTTGGCTTGTGAGGGACATGTACACTACATGATTATCAATAAAATATTACATTTGCATATAGATGATTCTCTTTTCTCATTTGTTGTAATTGCAACATTGGAATGAAAAATGTAATCAGTTTCATTTAACAATAATTTTCCATGCATATTAAACCTAGTAGATTTATGGTTTATCTTTTAAATGTTTAAACAAACAACACAAAAGAATAAACACTAAACCTAATTTCAGTTGAAAGATAAAAATTAGGTAACATTTTTGGTGACATTTGCTATATGTTTTCCTACTAAACATGAGACCAGCTCCCTAGGCTTATCCATTGGGCATGGGGTCACTCAAAAAACTAGCATCACTTGAAAACAACATTGTAAATTGTTGTAACTCATAAAACCATCAAGAGACACTTTGAAAACAAGAAAACCCAACAATGCAGAATGAAAACTACCACCTAACTATGCAAAACAACACTTAGGGAAAACTAAAAAACATTTAACTAATGTGCATTAGCACTTAGAGGAAAGAAAACCTACTCTAATTTGTACAAAGCAATTTTAGATCATACCTCAAAACAAAGTTTGAGGTGTATCCAATTGACTGGGATAGGCAGAGCTTCTCCATCCATTGATGACAGTTGAAAAGCATTATGCTCTTTGCACTCGGTAATGACAAATGGGTCACTCCACATGCTATCAAACTTAGTATGCTTTCCAGGCTTGCTCTTTAACTCATCCCATTTGAGAACATCTCTCTCTTTAAATACCCTTGGTGTTTCTCTTTTATCAAACACCCTCTTTGTTTGGAATTGATGCACCTCCATTGTTTTCATGGCTCTATCTCTAGTTTCATCCAGCTCCATGAGTTGTGCATATTGGATGGCCATTGGGTCCTCCTCTTCAAACATTTCAAGTTGGTTTATTATGTCAAGAGTTGGAAGCTCAACCAATAAAGGAAACCTTGCCTCTTTACCATATACCAGCATATAAGGGGAGTTTCCAATGGACTTCTTTGGAGTTATTCTATCTTCCCACAAGGAAGATTTTAACTTGTTATACCAAGTTCTTTGGTTGTCCTCCAAAATTCTTTTGATGATTTTGATCAGGTTCTTATTGGTTGATTCAGCCAAACCATTACCTTGAGGGTAATAATTTGATGAGGTATTCAGATGAATACCATTCTTTATAGCCCAATCACTTACTCTTAATCCAACAAACACCAAAGCATTATCAGAAATGATTGATTCAGGTACCCCAAATCTAGTTACTAAATCATCATAAAAGTTTAAAACAACACTTTCATTGGCTTCTTTCAAAGTCACTGCTTTAGTCCATCGTGTGAAATAATCGGTTGAAGTAAGAACCCACATGTGTCTTTCACTTGAAGGTGAGTTAATGCCACCTATAAAATCAATGCCCCATCTCATGAAGGGTTGTTCTACTTGAATGGACTGCAATGGTAAAGTTGGCAACCTCTCTTTGCCTGCAAAAATGGCACATTTTACAAACTTCCTAGCCCAAGCATGGGCATCTTTAAATAAGCTTGGACAATAATAGCAAGCTCTCAATATTTTCCATGTGGTTGTTGTTGGGGAAAAATGACCCCCTACAGTTCCATCATGGAACTCATGAAGTACTTTATCAACTTGATGTTGATCAATGCATCTTAAGAGGACACCATTAAGGTCCTTCCTAAAAAGGATGTTACCAATCAGCACATAAGGAATAGGCTGTAGTCTAAAATACCTCTATTTGGCTTTATCTAAACCTGGTGGACACTCACCAGTTTGCAAAAAGTGAATCATATCACACACCCAACCTGTATTTTTTGTGGATGCATCAGCTATAAGTTCATCATTAGCAACCAGAACTACCTCTATTTCTGCATTTCCTTCACCTTCAACCTTTGTAGCTAGTTGTTCACACAACCCTTTACCCCTGACAAGCTTTGTTACCTTGATATCAACGTCATACTCCATGACTTTTGTAATCCAACCTGCCCTCTTATCATTGAGATCCCTGCTTAGCAAGAATTCCTTCACACTAGGGTGAGAAACCATCAAATGCACCTTGTTGTTAGAAATTAGGGGTTTAAATTTCTTCAAGCTTCTGATGGAAGCAAGTACATGTTTCTCTACAAAATTATATCTTTGTTCATACTCCTCTAAACGTTGACTAAAAAAGGAAATTGGTTGTTTTAGGCCAGCATCATTCTGTTGGACCAGTATCGCATAAATTATATCAATGATGCCAAAAGAATATAAAATGAAATCTTTTGAGAAGTTTGCATTTACCATAGTAGGGGCTGCTGATAAGGCCTCTTTTATGACTTCAAAACTATGCTTAGCCCCCTTGGTCTAGCTGAAACTGACATTCTTTTTTAACATTGCAGTTAGTGGTTTCAAAAGATTTGTAATGTCAAGGATAAACCTTCTAACGAAATTATTTTTTCCAAGAAAGCTTTGCAGCCCCTTTTTTATGGTTGGGTAAAGGTAGATCCAAAATGGCACTTACTCTTTCTGGATCAATGGTGATCCCCTATTTTGACACAATATGTCCTAAAATATTTCCTTCATGGACAACAAATATGTATTTTTTGGGGTTGAGGGATATACCATACTCCCTACACCTCTCAAATACTTGTTTCAGATGTGTAAGGTGTTCATCAACCTTCTTTGAAAATACCGTTACATCATCAAGGTAAATAAGTACAAATTTGTGAATCAAACCTTTAAATTCCATGTCCATTTCCCTTTGAAACGTGGCACCAACATTGGACAGGCCAAATGGTATCCTCTTATAAGCCATGGTGCCCCATTTTTTGGTGAAGGAAGTCTTGTATTGATCTTCCTCTTTGACTAAAACTTGGTTATAACCTGAATAACCATCAAGAAATGAGAATCTTTCTAAACCAACTACAATTTGTAGAACCTACTCCATTGAGGGCAACAAATAATGATCCTTTAACAAGGATTTATTGAGGTCTCTAAAGTCAACACACAGCCTAATTTCACCATTTTTCTTTCTAACCGGGACAAGGTTAGAGACCCATGAGGTATGTTTGATTGGGAAAATGATGTCTCCCTCAATCATTTTGGTCAACTCTTTGACCATAAGAGGCTCAAGTTTTGGGTTTAAAGGCCTCTGTTTCTGCCTAATAGGTTTTGAGTTTGGCTCAAGCTCTATGGTATGTTGGGAAATTTGGGGATCAAAACCCTTTAAATCAAAATATTCTCATGCAAATACATCTTGGAACTCTTGACAAGGAGCAATGAAATATTGCATATCTGCATGTGAACAAATTTTACCAACTTTAAGGAGCTTACCTTTGAAAATTTCAAGCTCCTCATAATGTTCTTCTTTGACCTGCATGTTGGTCTTACTCTTTTTCAGCTGGTCATCCATGTTGAAAATGGATTCCAAGGTGACTAGACCCTTGGGAAGTTTGTTAGACTTCAATTGGATGATTTGATCATCATATTGTTGCTTGATCTTCTCTTGGTTGACTATTGCAAATTCATCTTCTTATAACATAAAGCTCAAGACCTGTTCGTCACTCTCAAAGACTTGCCAATGAACATTATTATCTGGGATAGAAGGTCTGATAACTATTTTAACATATGGCTGCAACTTTTCTTTCCTAATTTCACTTGGAATATCAACTTGAGCACCTATTGCAACTAATCTATCAGCATGCTTATTCTGATCCCTAGGAATAAAAATTAAATTGAAAGCATCAAAGTCTTCTATCATATCCCACACCATGTGTTTGTAGGATTTTAAGACATCATTCTTAGTAACATGCAAACCTCTCACCTAATTGATGATCAATTCACTATCACCATGCACTTGCAAGCAGCCAATCCCTCTTTTCTATGCCCATTCCAAGCCTTGAATTAGACCTTCATATTCAACAGTATTGTTAGTATAAGAGAAAGCAAATCTAAAATTAGAGTAGTATTTGTCACCTTGTGGGGACACAAGCATTGCACCCCCACTAGCACCATTCTTGCTTCGGGACCCATCAAAGAACATCTTCCACACTCCACCTTGCTGATCTGACTATTGTCCCACCTCCTTTTCAAGGTTTGGAATCACTAAATCAGGCTCGTGCAACACATAGACACCCAAACTAGTCTCTTTAATTTTATCATTTGGGTTGTGAATGACATTTTATGTTGCACACTCACTTAGAAGTGCATCTAGTATACTTTATGCTTGCAGTTCTTGAGTAGCAACAAGTTCATCATCATTAAAAATGGCACAATTAGCATTAAAAACACTTGGGACATATGGTTCAATGTGATCCTTAGAAATTCACTCAGATTTGATGACTACTTTAGTTCCATATCTTGTTCTAAACACCATATGAGACCAATCTGATGACAAATAACCTCCAATCTTGGCAGTGAAATCTCTAGACAAACATAAAGCAAAATGTGGTGGTAAGTCAATGACTGAAATGTCTTGGGGAATGGAGAAATTGGGGCAAGCATGTAGGTTAAGGCTTAAACCTTTGATAACACCTATGGTGTTAATGGTTGTCCCATCAAGTTGAACAACTCCTTTCTCAAGAAGTTGATATTCCATTCCTAACTTATCAGCAATTTGTTTGGGCATGACATAACTACTTGCCCTTGAATCCACCATGCAATTGTGAACTAGTTTATCTCCTATTATCAAGGACACATAAAATGGGGGTGGTTTGACATCCTTACTTGGTTGTTTAATTGTTTTCTTGAGGTGTATTTGTCAAGACATCCTTTGTTTGACCTACTAGTATATCATTTGAGACACCTACTTCAGCTAAGGCAGATTTTAACAAGTCCTTTTGACCAGGAATAGATAAGGAATCCCACATTGATATATTCACATTTATCTTTTTCATGGATTCAATAATGTTGAAGGGTGTGGCAGTGTTTACCTTTTGATGGGTCCTTGCAACAATAGGGTATGTCTGCAAGTGGGCTAGTTGGGGTTGGTTCCCAAGCTGTCCACCACCGATGCCTTGTGAATTTATTTGCAAAATGTGTGTTAAATGAGGATTGGAAGGTCCAACAACTTCCTTGTCTTTATTTGCTACTTGTCCAATCTTGAAAGCTCTCTTTTTGGCTTGGATTTTGGCTGCTATTAGAGAGCTATCACTGTTTACTCCACAAAACTCCTCTCCTTGCAAATTCAGGAGAGTTGTGTCACTTGCAGAGAGCTCCTGTTGTTGGAATGATTCACCATGAGATACATCTCGCACACCTGAAACATTTTGAACCATCAATACTTGATTGATGACACCATTTAAACATGTAGTTTGATTATGGGCCCGGTTGCAAGGATAGTAGGTCACTCATATTTTGTTGCAAGGTTGTTTTGAATAGGTACCATATCTCTATCTGCACTTATTGGAACTAGATTGTATGGCTGAAAAGGCCTCAGATTCATATTTTGTCATGCACCTTGAAAGTTTCCTTGATATGGTTGTTTGTTAGCTTGAAATTGTTGACCTTGACCTTGATTTTGAGGCTTCCAAGGCTTGAAACCTTGAAATTGCTGATTTTTAATGCTTACCAGCTCATTTCCAAAAGTTTGAAGTAGATTTTCAATCTTCTATTGGCTGCTTCTAATTTCTTGCAACCCTTGATATGGTCCTTGCGTAGCACTTTCTATGTTAACAACAGCTAGTAAAGAGGCTATTTGAGGTGTTGGCAAAGTTGTAGGAGGTTGAATATCAAGAAAAAATGGCATAGGGGGCTTAGGGGCAATCCTTCCAGCTTGTATTAGGTTGTTTTCTACTCTTGCAGCTATGTCATAAGCTATTGGCAAGGTATTTCCACCCATATACTATATTAAAAAAACAATTTCACTATTTAAGGCTCTCAAAAAATAAAGCAATGCATACTCGGCTGGAGGCCTTGTAGGACTCAGAATCCTATCACACATTCTTTGAAATTGGAAATTGAAGTCTGTCATTCATTAATGAAGAGCCCATTTAATGTGGGTCAGTTGCTCCACCAATGACAAGTTGTCATACTTGTCCTCAAACTGCTTGCATAGTACCTCTCCTAATTCATCCCACATTCTGATGGAATTAACTATTAAACTCCTGAACCATTGGAGTGCTTTTCCTCTGAATGATGTTGCTAACAGCCTCAAGGAAACATTTTCTTGAGTTATATGATGCATTGAACATAGATTTGAAATGTCTTTAATGTGTTCAACTGGTGTAGTCTGATCTTCACTTAAAAAATATGGCACACTTTTAAGAGCAGCAATTGGAATATTGTCATGTTGAGCTAATTGAAGTGGGTTGCCACCATTGAATGTCACAAAAACTTGGTTTCTTGGAACAACTGTGTTTGGCACCAAGTTTTGCTGCCTTATGGGGCTAGAAACTCTCACTACTGGTGGAGTTGAAACTTTTTTTCTTGATGAAACAACAACCTTCTTTGTTGTCTTGCCTCTCCTATGGGGTGTTGAAAGCTACAGGTAATCTAATGGGACAGAGTTTCCCCTTGTCTGAATTCTTTTCATATGCTACTACAACACTGATCTACTATCAACTTCCACATTCAGAGCCATCAGATATGCTTGTGTGACCTCCTAAAGGCTAAAAAATTGTTGGTTGCATATCAAAACTAGCAAAGTGATGTATTATTCTAATCTAAAATGACTAGAAGGTCCCATCGGGTGTGCCAAAACTGTTAGGTTCCCAAATCTACACCCTATTTGCTAAGCATTTAAATGAACTCAGCAGATTTGGACTAACATGGGACTATTTTCAGGTTGTGGGTAACCTATTTGAAAGTAGACCTCCAGTAATAAGAGTTGGCTTCCCCTTGTGATGCCACCAAACTATTAATCTCTGAGATAAGGGTAAGAATTTGCATGAAAATAAACCTAATGCTGAAAAAAACCTAAGGTGATGCACCAAAACAACCTAGACCTATTAACAACCTATCACATTTAAATTAATACCATAAAGCTTGACTCACACAACTCACTTTCCAATGCAATTTACATAAATAATTCATAATAAGGTCTATAAATAGTGCTTTTAAAAGGAATACAAGGTTTCACAATTAACAACACAACTTACAACCTGTAATCATACATTTTTTGTCAAACAAATGCATAACATGAGACAAGCTTGCAAGGAAAAGATAGATTTTCACAAGAAAAACTGATCAATCATTGACAGCATACATGAGAACATGAAATGAGAAGGTAAAAATGCTCTACATTATTAATTCAAAGTTCTTACTGTATAATAGGCCCATATGAGTTAGAATACTACTCCATGAAAAATAGCTCCAAAACCAAAGCTATCATGTTGTTGGAAAGAAAGAACTAGCTCAAAATGTTCCAAATGAACATACTTAAGCAAAGCCCACTAAAAACCCTCACACAAGTTCTTCTAGAATATTTTGGTCAGATACAATAGAAAAGGCCAAAAAGAACCTTCTAGAAATCCTCCAAACTATCCTCCGCATGAAGAAAAGTTAAGGCAAGTCAATAGTCACACCAAAAATGTGATAAAAATGCCTCCAAATAGCCCCTTTTCCACTAAAATAAATCAAAATAGCCTCTCACACACCCCTCATGTCTGCAAGTCATCATTGGTCTTCACACAAGTCTTGACCCACATTCTCCTCATGCAATATGTGTATTTTTGAAAACACAAGACTCTAAAAAGCAATAAAGATAATGATCTTGATTAAGTGATTCATAAAACATCACTTAATCAAGCCATTTTACATTTCAAAGCATAAAATAAGGGCCCCACCATCTCCTTGTATTGCATTTGCATTAACAGACATAATAAAAGTGATTTTAAAATCACTTACATGATATCTTTAAATATTGGAATAAAATGCAACATATAATGTCATATCTAAAAGCTTTCAAAATCTTCAAAGGAATTTTACCATCTTAACTTAACACATTCTACATTTGTTAATACACACATGGGAAATATTCACTGGTTTTCAAAGGCATCATAGAGCTCCAAAACACTTGGCCAATATGGCCGACCTCCAAATCCCTTGGAAAGCATATTCCAAGTCACATGATGTTGGGAAAAAAACAAAGGCATAGCATAACATACATGGCACACTCCATGTTGCATAGGACTTGGCAATGTTTGAAAAAGGAGAAAACACCTAACGCATAACATAACATGCCTAAGTCAATAGCAAGTTTCAGCCCCCATGCATTAGCACGTGTTTCAATTTTTTTTAAAAGAATGGGAAGAAAATCCCATCGAACTTAAGTAGGGTCAAACCCTAATCATCAAAACACAAAAATAATGGGAAAAGACCATCATTTTGTCGTTGCACACTCTTGAGAGCATGGTGCAGCCGCCAAGGTTTGAGCAAACACAGAAAAAAAAATGGAGATTACAACGGTTTTGTTGAGATTCATTGATGAAAAACAAAGGAAAAGAGGTAAAATTCTCATTCTGAAGCTTAAAATCTGCATTTTTCTATCATTCGGAAGTCATTTCAGAACTTAAGGCCATGACCATGGACACATTTCTGACCCTTATGTTTCATTTGTTCTTTCTGTTATTGTTCTTCTCCTTCACAGCTGTCATGAGAACTCAAATGAAGCTTTGCTAGAAGTAAAAGCTCAAAATTTTGCAAAAACAATTTGTGAGCAAAAGCTCTAGGTGAGTTAAATCAACTCTATTTTCTGATTTTAAGCAATAGAAAGCCATATTTTTTGTTTCTACCTTGAGAATAAAGCATAGAAGCTCGTTTTTCCTCTGCATTTGACAATAACGACACTCCATTGTTCTTTTTGTTGCTTTTATGAAGGAGAAAAAACCTCCTGGCCACGACCATGGACAAAAAAAGTGTGTTTTTATATGGCTCAACTTCATTTGAAAACCCTATAATGTCTTTTGATTTTTCCTTTGTATTTGCAAACATTCTAACAACCCAGATGGGTTTTTGATATGTAGAAAAGAAAAGAAGAAAAAATGGCCTATGAGCTCGACCTTCATTTTTCAACATGGGTTTCCTCTGTATTTTTGCATTTCATTTTCTATTTTGCAATACACTTGCAAAACCCCTAAGTGGGTTTTTTCTAGCACATGTATTTTGTATCTGCAAATGTTTTCAAAAGAACCCGAGTGAGTTTCTCGATTTCTTGAAGAAACTCAATTTTTTTGTAGAATTGCAGATGGTTTTGTAAATACACTCCATTTTTTTTGTAGAATATAGCAATGTTGCTTCATTTTTTGAAACCCGGGTGGGTTTTCCATATTTTGTAGAAAAGAGGTCAAACTTGACCACATCCTATCATAATGCATGAAATGGCTTTCATTTGCCACTCTTGTAGGATGTCTCTCCATTGAAATCTCATGATAAACCCATATGGGTCTTTTTCGATTTGAAAGAAAACTTTAGATTTTGTTGCAAAATGATTCAATGCCATTGCACAGTGTGGGTACAATTAAAAGCTCCAGTTTGTAGCAAAATCATGCTTTTCTTGTAAGCATCAAATGCTTGTTTTGCAAATGCACTTCTTTTCCTATAGAATGTCTTTGAATTTAACATAAAACCCAAAGTGGGTTTATCATTGTGAATAAACTCCTATATTTGACATTTACCCCTTTTGAGAGTGTCATATTTAGCCTTCTTGATGATACCTCAACATGTTTTTTCTTTGTTATTCTTGATTGTACTTTTATAGCTTTTGTGCTACCTCTGGATTCTTTGCACAGTCCATTCACCTCACATAAGAAAATTGTTGCTTCTAGACTATTCCATACTCTCTCCTAAAACCTAGCAAATAACTTGTAAGAATGCAGAAGGAAGTTCAAAATTTGTCATGTTCATTTCTCTACTTTACTTGATTCTTAGACTGTGATCACTATACCTTACTTGAAGCAACTATATTGTTCATTTTCAGACTTCCAAAGAGAACACAACCCAAGGTTTTGTTTACTTGACCTGAGGTTGTTCATGTCTAGAGTTGCACTATCATTCCTAACTTCTATCTATCATTGCATGTTCATACTATCTGTAGACGTCCAATTTGATCACTTCCATATTTTCAAACGCGTCTCCCTATTCATCCATTTGCTCATCCCCTCTGTTAATATTAATTAAACCATTTGTTTAATTAATACCTTGCATCTCACATAAGGGTCCTAAAGTATTTAATTTAATAAATACTTTACCCCTTTTTCCTCCTCTAAATTAAATAAATTTACCATTTTATTTAATTTAGTCATATTCCTCTTTTGGAATTAAAATTCATTTTTTTTAATTCCTCTTTTCTCTCTCATGGTCACATCCTCCAACTTTTGCAAGTTGGTCTCTAATCCATCTTAATTACTTCATCTTCTTCTAATTAACTAGGGTTAGCATGTGCACACCCTTAATCATCATTAGGGTCACATCCTCCATAATCTCCCACTTGCTTCTAAAATGTAGACGTCCAATTTGATCACTTCCATATGATCAAACGCGTCTCCCTATTCATCCAGTTGCTCATCCCCTTTGTTAATATTAATTAAACTATTTGTTTAATTAATACCCTGCATCTCACATAAGGGTCCTAAAGTATTTAATTTAATAAATACTTTACCCCTTTTTCCTCCTCTAAATTAAATAAATTTACCATTTTATTTAATTTAGTTATATTCCCCTTTTGGAATTAAAATTCATTTTTTTTAATTCCTATTTTCCCTTTCATGGTCACATCCTCCAAATTTTGCAAGTTGGTCTCTAATCCATCTTAATTACTTCATCTTCTTCTAATTAACTAGGGTTAGCATGTGCACACCCTTAATCATCATTAGGGTCACATCCTCCATAATCTCCCACTTGCTTCTAATGAGTCATTAGTCCATCTAATTAAGTACTTGCACAACCTTAATCATTTGGTTAGTCTAACCTAATCCTCCTCCCACTTATGGCATGTGTCCTTAAGTCAACCTTATTAAAGACTTTCTTCTTTTGGGCAAGGCACTCCACTTCCCCATGTGAATTTTTAATTCACCTTTTAATCCCCCAATGCACCCAAAAGGAATTTTTAATTCCTTCACTTCTTCCCACATGTCCTCTACTTATTCTTTATTCTATCCCATCTCCCTATGAGAATATTTGAGGAATTTTTAATTCCTCACATGTAATCTCACCCACATGGGGAAAAGGACCTCCTTTATGAGGAGATCTTGTCCAATCCCAAGGTACTTTGTACCCCCCTCCATGTCATGTCCTATCCTTCCACCTCATGTCCACTTCACCTTTTAGGGCTATATCACACGCCACATGTCAAGATGTGAGGGCTTGTGATTTCTCAACTCACCTTAGCCCTACATCTTGATCATTGGTGGCTCAATCTTGGCCATCCATTTCTTCTAGGAATTCTCAAAATTCCTATAAATACCCCCTCTTTTCTCTCATTTTGGGGAGATCATTTTGCTAGCCAAACTCTTGCAATTTTATTTCTCAATCTACACTTAGCCATTGTCATGTTTTCATCCACTTGCACTCATCCTCACAACATCATTTAGCTTGCATCTTGTGTCATCCAAGGAGCATTCACATCAAAGATTGAAGGGCCAACCAAAGGATCAATTCGAGACAAGGTATAATGTTCCATTTGTTGCTTTTATCTTGTGTTGTTTCCAACTTAGGCTAATCTTGAGGTGTAGGTTGTTTTGGTGTTTATTTGCACTCTTTAGTTTGCTACTCATTTTCTAACGCTCACATTTGACCTATCACATTTATGGCACGCCCGGTGGGACCCATAAATGGGTATCTTTCTTTCACGTTTGCTATTTTTTTTGCATTTTTGCAGGTCCAGGTTACAGAGTGGCAGACCTGTCCTGCAGTGGCGGACCTGTCCTACTATGGTGGACCTGTCCTGCAGTGGCGGACCTATCCTCCTATGGCAGACCTATCCTGAAGTGGCGGACCTGTCCTGACAGAGTGGTGGACCTGTCCCTGCAGAGTGGCGGACCTTTCCTCTCGAAGGTAAAATTTCAAGATTTTTCTGATTGTCTTCTGGTAAATTAGGCACATAGTTTAATTAAAGGGGTCAATAAACCTTGTTTGGCATGTTTGGGAAGGCTATGTGATGTATCCAATCCCCTTGCGCCATTTGGCAATCCTGGGTGACGAGAAATCGTAGCTTTCCAAGTCCTTTGAGTCACCCCTTTTTCATTTTCTTAGTGGGACCTGCTTGGGGATTTCATCACCCCAAGGGATGATTCCAACCACGCGTACCGGTGGGGTATATAAAAGGGGGAGAGCGAAAGTTGTACCTCAATCCAACCACGTTGTAATTGGCGAAGCGTCAAGATGACGTGAAGAGTTGGTCTGAGCCTTTAGTATCTCGCTAAGGTTCCCGACTCACGCTTGTAACGGGTTGGTGTTAACAGTTTGGGCCTCATGTACCGGATGTATATCGAGGACTCCTTAGCAACCATGTGCATCTTAGAGTAGAATACTTTGTTGACCATACCCGTTTCTACTAATCTTAGGGTTGTGCTATTTGAATTGTCTTTCTTGTGCAAAAACCAGTGATTATCAGTTTGGCCAAGTCTTTTATGATTGCCATATTTTGGGTCCTTTGCCTTACCCATCTATCAAAACATCAAGCTTAAACTTATCGTTTGGCGAACCTGTCCTTATCCTTTGGCGGACTTGTCCTTGTGTTGTGGCGGACCTATCCTAACTCTGTGGTGGACCTGTCCTAGTGCAATGGCGGACCTGTCCTTGTGCTATGGTGGACCTATCCTAAGTGTAGTGGCGGACCTGTCCTTATGCTGTGGCGGACCTGTCCTAGTGCAGTGGCAGACCTGTCCTTGTGCTGTGGCAGACCTGTCCTAGTGTAGTGGCAGACTTGTCCTTGTGCTGTGGCGGACCTATCCTAGTGCAATGGCGGACCTATCATTGTGTTGTGGCGGACCTGTCATAGTGTAGTGGTAGACTTGTCCTTGTGCTGTGGTGAACCTGTCCTAGTGCAGTGGCTGACCTGTCCTTGTGCTGTGGCGGACCTGTCCTAATGTTGTGGCGGACCTGACTTTTGACCAGCCTATATTATCACTTGGCATTCATTTTCCCTCTGTTTTGAACATCGATACGACCATTCAGCATCCAAAACAAACATCTGAACATCTGTTCCAAGTCTCTATCCCTTCGTTCTAAGATTTATTTATCTTGAACACTCTTTTGCTTGTTTCGAGAGCCATTCATCTATCCTGAGATGCTCCCCATCCGTCCTAAACCCGCTTTCATCTTCGATCTCTGTTATTCCATATAAACCTCGTTGGAGTTGTCATCCAAGTTGACCTAGTTGTTCGTCCCTAATCGTAATCATCATAGCTGGCTTAGGATCGCTATCCGTCTTAAGTTAGTTATCCTTTCTGACCCAATCAATCCACTTCTATCTCAAGTTGGATTCGGTGTCGTTATCATACATCCACCTTTCAATCAATACCTAGTGTTACCAAGGATCCTTCTTAAACTCGGTTGTGGATCTTGGTCTTCATCATATTTATCATCAAATCAATCCTAATCATCTGACCAATCCAACCCCCACATCATCAAATCTATCCGAATCAAAATCCAAAACCTGGACTAATCCAGTGTCACAAAATCAATCCACATCGGTCTAACCGATCGTCATCAGTCAATCTCCCATCAAATTGAATCAATCTTTCATCATCAAGGTCTTTCTAATATCTTGATCCCTCTCATCATCTTGCATGCCCATTCAGACTCGATCACAGGCAAAGAAAATGGCTGACCAATAAGCCCTGAATGCCCAATCAAACAATCCTCAAGATCCCCACAACGGTACCTCATCACAATCCAACATGGATGGTCAAAACACGTCACCACCTGGGGAAGAAAACATGGCTGGTCAACCTGAGCTCAGATTCGAGGAACACTTCAGCAATCCTGTTAATGCACAAATGACAGAACGCCTTCTCAAAAGACATGGTGACAAGATCTTGGCTCACTTGATTGACAAAGGTGTTAATTTTCCATCAGGTGTCGACTTATCCAAGTATGGCACCTCCACATCTAATGTACCCCAAGGTTCACATGACGTCCCCAGTAGCTCGTATGTCCCCAACGTTCCTTCTGTAGAAGGTTGGCATCAACCTGAGTTCGGCAACGCTATCCTGTATCCTGTCAGCAATCCTACACATCCCACCACCTTGGTCACGGGAACACCCCAAACCATTGACCCCAATGATCCTTTTGTCTATGTCATGCCACAAAACATCCCACAACTGCAACCATTAATGCTATTGGCACCACTCCCCTCAAACCCGCCTCCTGTCAACACTGGGGGCAGCCCTTTCACTTCCTTGCCCCCACCTCCTGGGGCTACAAATCCTCCACCATCATCGTTCATACCCCAATAACCGTCCCATTCCAACAATCCTCCACCATCCTCATTCATACCCCAACAATCGTCCCAATCCAACAATCCTCCACCATCATCATTCATACCCCAACAACCGTCACAATCCAACATCCCTCCACCATCATCATTAATATCCCAACCTCCCCAATCCTATGCTCCCACTAGTGCTCAACAACCTCCCTCGCAAAACATCTCAACCGCACCTCGACCTCAACAACAACCATTAGTCAATCCTCTATTCTCAACACAACCATCACAGCATCAACCGCAAGGAAATCAACCTCGACCTTCAGCCCTGACCATATCTCCATTCCTTGTATCCATCTTACACCCACAAGTGCAACCACTACATAACATCCTATCTCACCCACCACAGCCACCAACCATGCATCAACAACCACCTCATCATTACAATTATTATAATTAGCAACAATATCAACAACAACAGTCATATCAACACCCCCAATATCCGCAAGCTAATCAACAACACCTTCTCCATACTTCCCAACAGTACGCCACCCATAACTACCCAACCAATTCATATCCAGCCTCGCAACAACAACCTCTTTATCAACAAGGTCCCTTGGCGTACCAGCAGGGGATACCACCTCCTCATTATCCATACGCCCATCCCCAAGCGTCATCCCAAAATCCACAATCGTCCTATCATCAATACCCATCCAACACACCGGCCAATGCGGACATCCTAGAAATCAAAGCCGCTCTAAAAAATCTCCAGGTAGGGACTAGAAAACAATCGTTCAAGTTTGAAGATATATGCCCATATCCGTATGATCCCTCCATCTCATTGATTCCCTTGCCCAAACATTTTGAGATGCCAAAGTTTGACAAATATAAGGGGAACAAAGATCCTAAGGCCCACTTACAAGAGTTTTACTCCCAGTGTCAAGAAGTTATCCACAATGACAACTATCTCTTGCGCCTATTCCCCTGGAGTCTGGCAAGCAGTGCCCTAGGGTGGTTCATGACTCTTGAAAAGGGATCTATAAAATCTTTTGCAGACCTGTCAGAAAAGTTTGTCTCCTACTTCTCCTTCAATTTGGAGAAAGATACTGATACCTTGGATCTTCTCAAAGAGAAACAATGTGAAGGGGAAACCCTTACTAACTACTTCCAGAGATGGCGTGCCCTAGCAAGCCGAATGAAAACCCCTTTGAAAGAAAAGGACATGGTCACCCTCTTCGTGGAGAACTCTCATCCCGACATGGCTCATAATTTCTGATTACATTGTGTCACCACTTTCACGGAGGTAGTAGAGAAGGGACCCATCCTTGAGCGTGCCCTTGTTTCCAAGGGGCACATCAAAATATATAATCAAGATAAGGAAAGGACATTCAATGACAAGCCACATTTTTGGAACAAGAACAAAAATGCAGTAAATGATGGTGTTACTGATACTAAACATGTCCACGTGGCCAACACATCCCAGAAACAACAACAATCCATACCTAATGCCATATCTGTACCACAAGGGACACCGCGTCCTCCCCAATAGTCCAATCCAAATAACCAAGGGAACACCAAACGCCAGTATGCTCAATTAGGAGAACCCTTGAGTGTCGTCTTCAATAAGCTGTTGCAGATCAGCTATCCGATCACATACCCTATCACCAAGCCACTCGACGAATCCAAACATAAGCCCACATGGTTTAGGGAAAATGAGTATTGTGAGTTCCATAAAATCAAAGGACACTCTTTGAATAAATGTTAGGGTCTAAAAAACTACGTCCAAGATCTCATAGATCAAGGTGATATCAAGGTCGACCCCAGTTAAGCTCCGTCGTCCAATGCTCAATTGCAAATCTATCAAAATGCCTTTCCAAACCATAATCAAGGCTCGAGCACCTCCAACAGAAATCCTCAAAATAACAGCACAAATAATGTGAGCTATAAGAATGTACCCCTCAATTACAAGGGTATTATTCATTACATTGAGCAGGTAGAACCTCGTGTATCCATGATACATGTCAAAGCTAAGGACCGTCAATGTGCTGTTACTACACGACGAGCCCGCATCACCGTTCCTGCAGCCTCTGCACCCGCCCAATCGACTCCTATAACCTCCCAGTACAACATCCTTGATCACTTAGGAAAGACCCCTGCACATATCTCCATTTTGGATTTACTCAAGTCTTCCCCCGTGCATCAAGAAATCCTCAACAGAGCCCTACAGGAAACCCATGTGCCTAGTAACATTGATCCCACATAGTTCCAAGCTTTGGTAGGACACCTAGCTTCATCTCACCAACTACACTTCAGCCAAAATGATATGCCCAACATTGATGTCAATCACAATCACCCCTTACATATTGAAGTCGTGGTTGCCCGTCATAAAATAAAAAGAGTCTTGGTTGATAATGGCTCTGTCCTCAATTTGTGTACTTTGAAATTCATAAAATAGGTGGGGTATACTCAAGTGGACTTAAGCAACTAGATCATTACAATCAAGGCTTATGATAATGCAGAAAGGAATTCAGAAGGGATCATCAATCTTCCTGTCCAAGTGGGACCGGTGGTTCAGTACATTACCTGCCATGTCCTTGATCTAGACTTGCCATATAATCTCCTCCTCAGCCATCCATGGCTCCATGCTATGCAAGTCGTACCCTCCACCTACCATCAGTGCCTCAAATTCCCAGTCAACGGACAAGAGGTCACCATCTATGTCGACCCCCAACCATTTGAATATTGTCACGCTCTAGAAGCGTCACTCCCCCATTTACATTATTGTCCTGGGGTTGAAATGGGGGCGTCCCAGTCATCATCCGCTAATTCACCATCCACCGTGATAACCACTCCATCCTCCACCACCAATCCTATAGTCACAAAAGTCCAGATCATTGACAAAGGGTGTGGCGAGTATGAAATGCATACTGCTCTTAATGTAGTGACCATGCCACCATCACCACATGAGTATGGTCAACCTTCCCATGCTACCCCAAAGGAAGACAAGACTATCACCTTCAGTGGTAAAAACATCCCTACCACCACTTTCAGATCCCCAAGTATCAAGATAGATGCACTAGAAGAAGACATAAGCCAATGGGTTTACCGAGAAGAACCCCAGCCGAAAACTCCTCTCAAGGAATACTTTCAAGAAAAGTACCCCTGGCCAACAAAGTTCATGGAAAAGCATAACTATCAAGGCAGGGGCCTAGGAAAAGAAGAACAAGGGCGGTTGCAACCCGTTGATACGTCTTAGCTACCAAAAAACATAGGCATTGGGTATGACAGAAAGCAGAAAGGCCCCGAAACATCGTCTAATACTTCCAATAGTGTGGCTATGGACAAGGGCTCATTGGAAGACATACCTGAGGAAGAATCCATCATACGTGCGTACGATGACATCAATCACACCAACCTATCATCTATGTTCGAATGCCTATCTGTCTGCACTATTAGCCTATCTCTTTGTCACCCTGAGCTTATTGATTGGGACCTACATAATAGCACACCTGTCAGTATGTCCACGGATACATATGTCAACCTTATGGGATTGGAGGAGGATGAACACTCCAGTCGCAAAAATAAGAATAAGAAAAGTGACAAGCGGTCATCTAGTGAAAACCTCCCTGAGGCACTTCTTAACCTTGAAAAAGTAAAAATAAAGGACGCATCTGACAGCGAAAACCTCGAAGAGGCACTGGAAGATGGAGATGTTCATCTTCCCCTTATGGGAACTCAGTTATCTGTCTGATCATCTATTTTGATTGAAGAGACTCAAGAAGTCAATCTGGGAACTGTTGAAAGTCCTAAAGTCACCTATGTAGCTAAGTCACTCTCAGAGCAAGAGTATCTGGTCATCGTACAACTACTCCAAGAAGGAATCGTTAACTTTGCTTAGTCATACTCAGACATGCCAGGCTTAGACCCCGCCTTGGTGGTTCATCACTTGGACATTCGCCCAGATGCCAAGCCTGTTAAACAAAAGCTCTACAAGTCGCGTTGTTAATCAAGAAGGAATTGGAGAAGTTGCTAGAGGCAGGTTTTATTAGACTGATTGACTACTTTGAGTGGATCTCCACTATAGTACCGGTTGCCAAACCAAATGGAGACATTCACGTCTGCACAGACTTTAGGGATCTTAACAAAGCCTACCCAAAAGATGACTTCCCTCTGCCTAACATTGACATGTTGGTCGACCTGACAGCAGGACATGAGATGTTATCCCTTATGGATGGCTTCTCTGGATATAACCAGATCTGAATTGCACCTGAGGACCAACACAAGACCACCTTCACAACTCCTTGGGGCACTTTCTGTTACAATGTTATGCCCTTTGGTCTCAAAAATGCGGGGGCAACATATCAGAGGGCAATGACGGTCATTTTCCATGACCTCATACACATCATCATGGAGGACTATGTCGATGACCTATTAGGAAAATCCAAAACATGAGCAAAACATCCTGCCATCCTGAAGAAGATATTTGAGCGGTTAGAGCACTACAAGTTGCGACTGAATCCAAAAAAGTGTCTTTGGGGTCACTTCAGGAAAGTTGCTGGGTTTCACAGTCTCTCACAGGGGCATTGAGGTTGATCCCGCCAAGGTAAAAGCTATCATGGACATGCCACCTCCACGCAATCTCAAATAGTTAAGAAGCCTCCAGGGGAAGATGCAGTCCATCTGTCAGTTCATAGCCCAGCTGGCAGATAAGTGTCAGCCATTCACTCATCTTCTAAAAAAATATTCCACCTTCCGATGGAACCAGCAGTGTCAGATGGGCTTCAATAAAATTAAGGAATATTTAGCCCATCCCCCAATACTGATGCCCCCTATTCCAGGCAAACCCCTCTTGCTTTACATCTCTGCCACTTCAGTCGCGCTGGGGGCATTGTTGGTACAACATGATGAGTCATCGAAAGAGAGGGCAATCTACTACATCAATCGGACATTGGTTGGCTATGAGCTAAACTACTTCCCCATGGAAAAAGCCTACCTTGCACTTGTCTTCAGCACACAGAAGCTTCGGCATTACATGCTTAGCCATCTAGTTAAATTAATTGCCAAAATTGATCCATTGAAGTATCTGTTATCTAGAACCACTCTGACTGGCTGCATGGCTAAGTGGGTCATGCTCCTCAGTGAATTAGACATAGAATATGTGGACCGCAAGGCTATTAAGGGATAGATAATCGCAGATCAGTTAGCCAAAGCTCCTTTAGTTGATACTCATCCATTGATCATGGAATTCCCTGATGAAGAAGTCTTCTCTATTGATGAGACCCCCACGTGGACACTGTATTTTGATGGATCATATACACACAATGGATCGGGGGCAGGAATTTTATTGGTTACCCCTCAAGGTGACTACATCCCAAAATCATTCAGGATAGCATTCCCATGTACCAACAATATGGCAAAATACGAAGCTCTCCTCACCGGCCTCAAAATCGCAAAACAGTGGCACATAACTCAGTTGAAAGTCTTTGGTGATTCTTTGCTAGTCATTAGACAAGTTAATGATGAGTTCCTAACCAAGGATGATAAGTTGTTACCCTACAAGTGTATGGTAGATGATTTCAAGAAATATTTCACCTCTATACAATTTGAACAGATTCCCAGGGTATGAAACAAAGCAGCTGATGCAATGGCCACTATTGGCTCCCTGTTGGACATGCCCAAAGATCGAACATAATGTGAGTTTCTTGTAGAACAACTTTTAATCCTAGCATATGATATCCCTAAGACTGACATAGTGTGCAAAATTGTGGGTCCCACCTCCCCATGGTACCAAGACATCTACACCTACCTCCATGATAACATTATACCCCCGGATCTTACACGTAATCAACGCAAATCCTTCGTTCATCGCTCTTCCCGATACGTCATCGTCGGTGATATGCTTTATCGTCGCAGGTATGATGAAATCCTCCTTAGATGTCTGAATGAGACCGAAGCCTGTGCCACACTAACAGAGGTACATGGCGGTGTTTGTGGAGCGCATTCAAATGGCATGGCTCTGGCCAAAAGGATCCTACGGGCTGGCTATTATTGGCGGATCCTACGGGCTGGCTATTATTGGCCTACACTGGAACACGATGCTTGTGAGTTTGTGAAGAAGTGTCTTCCATGCCAACAACATGCAGATTTAATTCACGCCCCAGCACAAGATCTTCAGCCCCTCCTGGCACCATGGCCGTTTTCTCAATGGGGTTTTGACTTGATTGGCAAGATTTACCCACCATCATCTGACGGCCACACATTCATAATTACCGCCACTAAGTATTTCACCAAGTGGGTGGAGGCAATGCCCCTTTCACAAATCACCGGCATTCAGATTTCCAAATTCATCCTTTACCATATTCTCTGCAGGTATGGTATCCCGTCCACCATCCTCTCTGACAACGGAAAACCCTTTAAAAACCAAGCCATGAAACACCTTTGTGACACCTTCCATATCCAGCACCGTTGGTCAACACCTTATTACCCCCAGGGTAATGGTCAGGCAGAAGCGACCAACAAAACCCTTATCCGTATTCTCAAAAAGGTTGTCAATAACACTGGACGAGATTGGCACCTCCATATTCACCCTGCCCTATGGGCATATCGCACATCCCTCCGCACCCCGACAGGCGCCACCCCCTACTCTTTGGTGTTTGGTGCTGAAGCCATCTTGCCAATCGAAGTTGAACTTCCATCATTGAGAATCTCCCTGAAGAACCTTATCAGCGAAGAGGATGCTCGTGTTGCACGGCTTGCATAGCTGAAGTTATTGGATGAACGAAGAATAAAAGCCTATGATCATCTGCAAGCATACCAAAATCACCTCAAACGTAGTTACAACAAGAAGGTTCATCCTCGACAATTCCAGGTGGGCGAGCTTGTCCTTAAGGAGAACCAACGTACTTAGCAAGACCGAGACAAGAAAGGAAAATTTGAGGCGAATTGGTTGGGGCCCTATATCATAGCCGCTAAATATGGATCTGGGGCATACAGGTTGACTACTCTTGAAGGAGAACCCCTTGACGAGCCCATCAATATCATGCATCTCAAGAAGTTCTACGCCTAAATCTGTTTGGTTACCCTACCAAGTCAAGAAAATCCAAAAAATAGTCAAGAGAAATAAATTCGTCCTATGGTGAAAACCACCTCTTGGTGGCGCCTTGGATAAGTATGGATGGTGAAAACCTGGTAACAGGCATCATCCATAGAGGGCTTAATCATTATCTACCTAACATCCTAGTTATTTTATGCCGTCATCCGCACTATTGTCCTCACCCATCTCATCCCTAGCTGCTTGGTAAATATTGATTGAGTATTGGACGACCCATCTAGCCTATCCCCCATTCTTGAGCTTTTCAGTATCCCACTCTGAGCTTGCATCATTCGTTCCCTTCTTTGTTGTGTTCGTGTCATCAGGTAGGATCATCCATTGTGTCGGTCTTCACCTAGGTCCCATCTCGTCGCGTCCATCAGTCGAACTACGTTGCCCCTGCGTTGTCACGTAGGCAAGGTTGATCATTTGATTCGCCCCCGGGGCATTGGTCCATCATCATCGGTCACCATTTGTCTTCTTTTCACTTTATCCATGGTCTTTTCTAGAACTACGAGGGCTCTGTGCTTTCACGTAGGCAAGGCTAATCTATGATCGGCCCCCGAGCCCCTAGGTCTATAGGTTATGTCAGTCTTTTGTGCTCCGTCATCAAGTATGCCCACATCTAACCAGTTCTCAGTTAACAAAATTTTCTCGTGTTACAAGATCTTGACCCTCAGTAACATCCCACGTCAACTGGGTCATCCTAATTTCGCATCCATCTTTGGTCTCAACAGGATGAATCCTTCCTAGCAGACCCCGTCATTCACATCCATCACCTTGATCCTATGGCAAAGGACCTGTTGTCTTGATTATGATCTCTTGATGCTTTTGGAATTTTGTTTATCATTTTTGGTTCCTTCCCATCACTTTTCAGGGTCGCCTTGGTCCACCATACCATGGCGTGCCTTGACCTGCTGACTTGGGAGCATACCTTGATTGTTTGTTTTGACTGTTGTCTTCTCAGTTGTCCCTCGTAAGACCCATCGAGATCTCCAAGGTCTTGTGTTATGCTGGGAAAACTTTGTGTGTTTATGGTTATCTCAACATCGGGCCCGATTGAGGTCATTGCGACATCGGGGTGTTGAGATAACCTTCTTGTTCATTGTGTTTGTTTTATGCGTAGAGTACTCATTCGCCTTGATCTTCCATATCAAGGTACTTGGTACCCTACGCTATAGTAAAAATCAATGCTCCAAAGATGGAAAAATCTCATTTTCACTGCATTTTCACCACTTTGCATGCACCCTCTGTTTCCACCATGACCATCGCTTATGATTTCAGTTGTGCAAGTACTCTCGTTCTTTTTCCTCTTAAGTCCTCTTCCTCTCAGGATATTAATGGTTGTCTTTGGCAAATGCACCCTTCCATATGCCTATCGCCTATCTGCATTCTCATAATGGTCTTTATTGACACTTAGGTGCATTATAAACATTTACCTTTCACATACATAAATCATAAATCATATAAACATGCATAAATCGTCCATCCACATGTGCATCCATAAACCATAAATCATATAAACATGCATAAATCGACCATCCACCTGTGCATCCATAAACCATAAATCATATAAACATGCATAAATCGACCATCCACCTGTGCATCCATAAATTATACATCATATAAACATGCATAAATCGTCCATCCACATGTGCATCTATAAACCATAAAACATATAAACATGCATAAATCGTTCATCCACATGTGCATCCATACATCATAAATCATAGAAACATTACATAATTATCCATTTTCACAAACATGTGCATCCATACATCATGAGTCATCAAAACTTACATCATAAATCATCCATCCATAAACCATATATCATAAAACGTACACAATTATTCGTTTTCATAAACAGCTATGCATCCATCATCATAATCATAATAACATACATGTACATCCATAAAAACTTAATCATGAAAGCATAAACCATCCATCCATATAAACATGTGTATATATATGAAACCACATCATGAATCATCCTATATAGCCACATAAAAAGAAATATCATGCATAATGTCAACAAAGGCCATCGCATAATCAAAATGATAAACATCCTATCATAATACAATACATCCCCATCATATATCACCTAATAAGATACAAAATCTAGAGATGTGGATCACCTCTGCCCTCTGGCGACATGCACAAACCATCCATCCTGTATCTACCAAAAATAACCAATGTCCTGCATCTGCCTGCTCTACTATGAGCTGCCCACATCTGACCTCTGTGGAGAATCAGGTACTGGCCCTCTGTGTGCTAGAGTCCTCTGGTACTCATGAGTGGGTGTCCCCTGGTACTCATGGGTGGGTGTCCCCTGGTAACTGCCATATGGAGACGAAGTCCGCCGGTAATCGTTGAATCCCCTAGTGCATGTCCCTAATGACTAGAACGGCCCTGGTGGCTGTGGAGCCTGACTGAAGTAGCGTGTCATGCGCTACGCTGGATCTAGAACAACCTACTCATATACTCCCCTCCAATAGCTCGTCTGCTGCATAAACTCATCCCTCTGCCCCGCTATTAGTCTCACGGCATTCCACTCATGCCTATACCGATCTCGATCTGCACTGATAGCCCGTTGCTCCCATACCCAGGCCTCCTGAGATAGTATCAACTGTTGTATCTACTCTGAGCCTCTATCCCTCTCCGCCTGCAACACCTGTAACTGTGTGTAGCTCCTGCACATCTGTCCCTGGCCCTCCCCCCTCAACCAACCCCCTCTGCAACTGAGCTCGTGCTGCATCCCTCTCGCCCTGTAATGTCTGCATCCACGGCTCTGCAGTATCCCTCTCCCTCTGTGCAGCCTGTCCCCATGCCACCACTACATCTTTGTCCCTCTGCAAGGCCTGCAATATTAGCTTAGCCGAATCTCGCTCTCGTCACAAGCTAGATGCCTATGATGTCGCTGTATCTCTCTCTCTACAGAGAGACTGTACCTCTATCTCGGCTACTTGCCTCTTGCTCTATGCTACCTAGACCTGTGCCTGCGCCACATCTCTCTCTGCCTCCACTATGTGCACCCTGTCCCTGAGCTCAAATAGCTCTCTCTGCATACTCTCTGCATCCCCTATCTCCCTGCTGATAGCCTGCTGTGTTGCCCCCTCTAACACCAAACTCAATCCCTCCATCTGCATCATCTGACTATGCACCTATGCTCGCAATCTCTCCACCTCAGCCTGCAGGTCCACAGCCTCATCCCGACTCTCATCTCTCTCTCACCAATCTACGCTCCTGCTCTGATACTAGCCTGACTAGCTCCATGTAGTCTCTCTCACCCTGAGCAAATCGGGCCCGCCACTCATCCCTCTCTGCCTCTACTGCAATCTGCTCTGCCCCTGCCTCCCGCACCCTCTACTCACTCCGTCGCAGTCTCTCCACTGTCTCTCTCAATACTGCAACCAAATCCTCTCCTGTGGGTGGTGTTGCTGCTAGGGGTGCTACATCGTGCACATCTAAGTCAATCTCCATCTCCCGCGGATGGTACCCCTCACTCTCGGTTCATAGCTCCATCTTGTCCACATCTATCACCCTAGGAGCTCCCTACTACAGATGTCCTCCTCTGGCTCCATATGCCTCCTCCCCTCCAGCTATCTCCTGCCCCCTGTCCTCCTAGGTCTCTGTCCATCTCCTCTCTGAATCCGTTCGCCTCCTGTCCTCCAGTGGCCCTGAATGTCTCATGTCCCCCCTCCTCCCCTCCGGCTGTCTCCTGCCCTCCATGCCCTCCTAAGTCTTCGTGTATCTCCTCTCTGGCTCTGTCTGCCTCCTGCTCGCTAGTAGTCCTGGCTGTCTCCTATCCAACCTCCTCCCCTCCGGCCCTGTGGGCCCTACCCTGTGTCCCCTATGACTCTCCTCCTCGGGCTCTCGGCCTCCTCTCCTGTCGACCCCGCCCTCGATCCCTTGGCCTCCTCTCCACCACCTCCTCAGCCTCATCCTCTACCCCCTCCTCAGCCTCATCCTCCGCCATCTCCTCCCCTTCAGCCCCACTGGCCTCACCCTGTATACCCTGTGACCCTCCTCCTCGAGCTCTCGACCCCCTCTACCCCGCCTCCTCAGCCCCAGCCCCTCTCACCTCCTCTGCCTCAGCCCCTATCCCCTCTGCTCTATCTCCTCCCCGACCCCTCTGCTGCCATCTCCTCCTCTGACTACCTATCACTTGCTCCTGTACCCCCTGTCCTCCTTTGTGTCCTCTCAGCGGTCTGGGCGGCCTACTCGCCTGCAATCTCCTCTCGTCCGCTGACCCAAATCCTCGTGCCTCCTCAATCGGCACAGCTGGTGTAATCCGCTCTAGTGGATGTCGCCTGAACCACTCCTCATATCGCTCTGTCATCCCTGCATCTCGTGGCCCCTCTCGCCTGTTCGGATAGGGCCTGAACACCAGTCTCTCAATATCACTCCATACGCTGCACAGATTTAGCGTGGTTCCCCATGGCCACTCCCGTACCTGTCGTGCAAATCTCACTTGGCTTGTCGGAATATCCTATCTCACCCCGAACTGTCTCATCACCTAATCCGGTCGATGCAACTCCACTACTCGTGGCCTGCTCCCAATAATGTAACATCGAGTAAAGAAATAACCACTATACAAACCCTCCTCTCTGGACCACCCTCTGAACCGCCACATCATGTATGGCTTCCACACTATATCCACTGCCTGCACATCATCAAACTGTCTTCTCCACATGTCTACCTCCTGCATCTCTCGATACCGTAGTAGCATCCCTGCCTCTGCTCCCCACCACCACGCTACAAGCTCTGTGTCATCATGATTACCAACCCTCACTATAATCGGCCTGGCAATGCGGATATGCTCCCAGGCCCACACCTGTAGTAGTGTCACGTGTGTCACACTCAGCTGTTTCCTATAACAAATCACGTGCATGTCCCAATACAGCTGGGCTAACATGCACGTCCCCCATGCAAACTGTCCCTCCCGGCCCTCGATGATGTGTCGGATCACCATGACCATCCTCATGTGTAGAAACCAACCACTCTGGTCCGGCAGCAGTATACCACTCATCAGCCCTGCCAGGTACAGTGATAGTACCGGTACCCTGCATGCTACCATCCTATCCACATCCAACTGACTCCGCTACACTGGTAGCTCGTCACTACCAAAAACCACGTGCACGGACTCATCCAGTGCCTCGTCCTCTGACCAGCACTCGTTAATCGGGAGCCTCAGAATCTGCCACACATCCTCTAGTGTCACCATCATTTCCCCTATCGGTAGGTGAAACGTCGACGTCTCTGAATCCCACCGCTCTATCAAAGCTGTCAACATGGCCCCATGGGCCTTGATCGTCGGATATGTCAGCATGTGTAGTAATCCTACCTCCGCTAGTCTCTGGTGATCCTCCCTGGTCATCCTCGCTATGCATCTCCTCAGCACCTCTGATCGTCTCTCTCGAATACACAAAATCCCTATTTTTTGCATGCACACAATAAAATTTTATCATTTTTTGTTTCCCCCCTCGTCATTTTTGGCTTTAACCTCCCCTCCCATCCTTCCCCTTTGGCGGTTCAAATCCCCTTCCCCCCTTGCCTCCTCACCCCCACTCCCCTCCCCGGCTAGCAGTCCTCCCCCTGCGGTGGCGGACGCCACTCGTCCGCCACCAGCAGCAGTGGACCCGCAGCCGCGGGGGCAGACCGCGGCTGCGGGCTGGTCCACCCCCGGTGGTGGACTGGTCCACCCCCGCAGTGGCGGACTAGTCCACCCGCGGCGGCGGACCGGTCCGCGTGGCGGCGCCAGTCTCCCCCTCTTCGGCGTGAAATCTAATGCAATACAAGAAAAAAAAATTCTACCCATTTTTATTCCCGACCCCCCAGACAAAACCCATGTTTCTATTTTCCAAAACCGTTGCGTAAATGACCAAAAAATTGAAAGATAAGTTTTGGGCTAACTTGGCGTGGTACAGCATGGTGGGTGAAGAACAACTGCCTCTCGTCGGCCCGGTGAATGATGTCACTGTCATAGTTCGGCATCGTGTCTGCTCTCTCTCGCCACCTCTTCTTCCTCTCCTCCTTCTCCTCTTGTCGGCCGTCACAATGAGCAACAGGTAATTCTACAATTACCTTTTATCCTCTTTTCACCTTTTCCCTCCTTTTTCAACTTAGGGTTTTTTTTTCTTTTTTTTAACCAAAAAATTCCTCCAACTAATTCATCCGGCCTCTTTCTTCTCAGGGCCGCCATTTCCACACCGTTTATCCAATTGACTCCGTTCAAGCGCTATTCTTCTCATTTTTTCGTGCTCTTTCCAACAACATGTACCACTCCATACTTTCAAGAAGTTGACCGGGGCTCCCTTTTCCTCCCCCGTCCCCCTTCTCGAGGGGGCATACCCTACCATTCTCTCCTAACCCGTCAATATAGGCCTATCTTCGTTGGACTGGGGCATCCTCTCCACATTCCCTCCGTTTGGAGCAACTCACGCACTTCCCCCCATGTTGGGGCATCTCTTTTCTGTTCTCTTCCTCTATGGAGTCATTTGCATTCTGTTTTTCTTCAAAACCCTATTATTCTAATAGTATTTCAAAGAGGGGCAAAATGTAGACATCCAATTTGATCACTTCCATATGATCAAACGCGTCTCCCTATTCATCCAGTTGCTCATCCCCTCTGTTAATATTAATTAAACCATTTGTTTAATTAATACCCTGCATCTCACATAAGGGTCTTAAAGTATTTAATTTAATAAATACTTTACCCCTTTTTCCTTCTTTAAATTAAATAAATTTACCATTTTATTTAATTTAGTCATATTCCCCTTTTAGAATTAAAATTCATTTTTTTTAATTCCTCTTTTCTCTCTCATGGTCACATCCTCCAACTTTTGTAAGTTGGTCTTTAATCCATCTTAATTACTTCAACTTCTTTTAATTAACTAGGGTTAGCATGTGCACACCCTTAATCATCATTAGGGTCACATCCTCCATAATCTCCCACTTGCTTCTAATGAGTCATTAGTCCATCTAATTAAGTACTTGCACAACCTTAATCATTTGGTTAGTCTAACATAATCCTCCTCCCACTTATGGCATGTGTCCTTAAGTCAACTTTATTAAACTCTTTCTCCTTTTGGGAAAGGTACTCCACTTCCCCATGTGAATTTTTAATTCACCTTTTAATCCCCCAATGCACCCAAAAGGAATTTTTAATTCCTTCACTTCTTCCCACATGTCCTCTACTTATTCTTTATTCTTTCCCATCTCCCCATGAGAATATTTGAGGAATTTTTAATTCCTCACATGTCCTCTCACCCACATGGGGACAAGGACCTCCTTTATGAGGAGATCTTGTCCAATCCCAAGGTACTTTGTACCCCCCATGTCATGTTTTATCCTTCCACCTCATGTCCACTTCACCTTTTAGGGCTATATCACACGCCACATGTCAAGATGTGAGGGCTTGTAAGTTCTCAACTCACCTTAGCCCTACATCTTGATCATTGGTGGCTCAATCTTGGCCATCCATTTCTTCTAGGAATTCTCAAAATTCCTATAAATATCCCCTCTTTTCTCTCATTTTGGGGAGATCATTTTGCTAGTCAAACTCTTGCAATTTTATTTCTCAATCTACACTTAGCCATTTTCATGTTTTCATCCACTTGCACTCATCCTCACAACATCATTTAGCTTGCATCTTGTGCCATCCAAGGAGCATACACATCAAAGATCGAAGGGCCAACCAAAGGATCGATTCGAGACAAGGTATAATGTTTCATTTGTTGTTTTTATCTTGTGTTGTTTCCAACTTAGGCTAATCTTGAGGTGTAAGTTGTTTTGGTGTTTATTTGCACTCTTTAGTTTGCTGCTCATTTTCTAACGCTCACATTCGACCTATCACACTATCATTTAGTAGTTTTGGCATGATCTTGCATGTGCCCTCTATGAATTTCTTATGTAAATGCAAGCTATCTCTAGATTTTGTACTGTCCATGAGATGTCTATTGACTGTCATACCTTTGATACATGAAATTCCATAAGACTACATCTATTTGTTCTACTCTTCAACAATCCTGTTAATCTTCCAGCACTGTCACATGTAGTATCTACTAATGTCTCAAAAATTGAATATTCTTACATGAGTCCAATGATACTACTATATCTTGCATTTTTCTTTTGATTTATTCAACAATCCACCTCCAATGCCCTTATTTTCCATGTCTTTCACACATAGCGGGGATATAATGAGTCTTTCAAAGGATAATAAAGAACAACTTCATCATTTTGACAATCAGCATCTTACAATCCTAGTAACTGTCCTCATGCTTTTGTGATGATGGTTTCAATATGTGAATTTTATCAGCTCCCCTATTTCAATCAATAAGACCATTGCCATCTTTAATAGCATTTTTCTTCTTTAAATCTTTTTTATCTATGCTTAGAGGAATCATTTCCAAAGGAAACCATTTGGCAACCTGCTCAATCATTAACATAAGTTAATGGCCCACTATAGAGAGTAGAAGACCCTTGTTCTTTATTTAATCGATTAGCAATTGTATCTTGATCACATCATATGAGGGTTCTAGTGTTGTCATTGACTTCTTGTAATGACATGTTCATAACATATGACTGTCCCTTTTCTATTATCATGATTTGTTGCTCCAATTTATGACATGAATAATATATTGGGCCTCATGGACTAAATTGCAATCTTCTCCTATTATGATCTGTTTTGTATAGGCACATTATTTGTGTCAACTAGAGTTGATGTTTCTTGAATGTATTTTCCTTTTGTTCCTTTCCTCAAACCATCGTGCATTGATTATTAATTGGAAAACTTGTTTGTCTAATGTTTGATTGAGAAGGCCTTGAATAAAGCCTTGTGCAACTTGGGCTTGTATTTTTGCATTCCTTTCTTTGACATCGGTGTCATTCACTTATGCATGTGCAGTCCACCTCCTTTAAAATGTTCAAATGTTCTGCCCTAGCTTTTCCATCACCTTTGATAGATGCAGTGTTAGTAATAGGATTGTGTTATCAACATAATTATCATGTATTTGTATAGAGATAAGGCATCCCTCTTAATTTTTATTTGATTCATCCTTACTAGCTATAACATTATTTCTTCATGTTCTTGTAGAATTTTTCAAAGGTGTTGTCCTATTCACTTGTATCATGACCAAGTGTCTTCGAAGAGGTCACTTTGTGTTGTTTCATGATTGACTCAACCATTGCTTTCTCCATTTCCATCAATAAAGTTATTTTCAACTACATATCACTTGTGGAGGTAATCCTTGGGTTTTAGCAACTTCAAGAAATGTAGATGAAAATTGATCATTATGTGACACTGAACAGGGCAGTTGAAAAGTTTTACTACCCTTCCTTTCTTTTCCATTTGTAATGAAATCTCTTGTAACCATTCCTTGTTTTCCTTTAGTAAATTCAAAAGACATTGTTGTTGTCCCACCTGAATCTGCTATCTAATTCCACCACATTTGTTTCCTTTTTGCTCACGTGTGATACATAACTATCTCCCCACTTCGATCCTAGTGGGCAGCCACATGTCTCCTATGTCGGTGACCTAAAATATCACTGTCCTATGTGATGTGTGGTTGTCTAATAGGGTCAAGGTGGGAGGGACCTGACAATACTTTGGATTGGCCTCTCATAGATGCATAATTGAACTTGATGCATCTTTTGAATTTGATAATGAAAGTTGATCAACTAGTGTGATTCCATATTGATTTTATGCATTGATAACAGATAAATCTTTGATCAAATTGCTCAATTTCCTTTTTCTTTCAAAGCATGTTAAGCTCTACCCTTGTGGGAGCCATATGTACCCCACATGTTGCATTTAATCTGAATAAGAACAATAACCAGACTCGTTCTAAATCTGCACATGAAGCAAATAGTTAGAAAAATAGATGCATATTTTGGATGTGTTTGATGACTTTGTTGTTTTCCAAGACATCCAAGGTTTGCATGCTTATTTAATCCACTTATGGATCAATTTATACATGCATAGGTAGGTGTGTATGTAAGGATTGAGATCTTTCATTGCTTAGAGCCTCGCTCTAATATCATTGTTTTTCTAGATGCAGGAGCTAGGAGCACTATGGAGCTGGGGAGGACATAATTAGTTTGGGGCAGCAGCAGTAGGGAAAGCAGGAAACTTAGCAGCCAATCATTTTTAGGCAATGACTGGTTCCATTCTTATATGCACATTGTTTGTTTTTACTTATTCATGTATCAATTTTTCATATTTCCATTGAATAAGTAAAGTTAGTCCCTTGGCTTGTGAGGGACATGTACACTTCATGATTTTCAATAAAAGATTACATTTGTATACATATGATTCTCCTTTCTCATTTGTTGTAATTGCAACATTGGAATGAAAAATGTAATCTATTTCATTTAACAATCCTTTTCCATGGATATTAAATCTAGTAGATTTCTAGTTTATCTTTTAAATGTTTAAACAAACAACACAAAAGAATAAACACTAAACCTGATTTCAGCTGAAAGCTAAAAATTAGGTAACAGTGATGTAAAGACCTTTTCAACATGATCATTGGTCGGTGGATTGTGGATTATGTCAATAGGATCAAATAATTATAACACTCCTTGAAATATATCATTGTTTGAGGGGTTCTAATCATGACTAAAAAGTGACTCTTGATGTATGTTGATTTGATCGTTGGATGAGGTTGAAACATCTTCAAGGTGCTCATTGATGGATAGATCTTGATCATTGTTTTCAATAATTGTGGTGGAGATATTTTCAATGTTTTCAACCATGGGATCAAATGATGTTAACATTTCTTGAATTGGATCATTGTCTAGTATTGTTGGTTGATTTTGATCATGATTGAAAAGTGACTCTGGATATATATTGATTTGATCGTTGGATGAGGTAGAAACATCTTCAAGGTGCTCATTTATGGATAGATCTTGATCATTGTTTTCAACAATTGTGGTGGAGAGATTGTCACTGCTATCACTAGTGGTTGAATCTTGACCATTGTCCTCAATAATAATGTGGATTCTTAGCTTAGACCTGCTCAAACATGAACAAACAAGTGATCATTAGTCAATAAACAAGTGTAAACCAAACATTCCATATGAAATTCTTTGAACATATGAATATGAAAACAAAGAAAAATATCTTAAACTATGCAAATAAATCACAAATGAAACTCTATTCTAATGCTCAAACCAGCATCCCATAGGGGGATTGGTGCTTCTTTGATGTGGAAAGAAGCCCTTTCCTAATCCCTTGATAAGCTTGATGATGGATGTGTGATGAACAAGATGACTTTGATGCAAAATGCCAATAACCTAGCTATGATAGAGAAATTTTATGCTAACTTGGATGAAATTCTGGATCATAAACTTGCATAAACCTCTCTCTCTCAAATCAATAGAGAAGGCCTCTATTTATAAGGAAGAAGGATGGAGGATTGAAGAATAGGAAGAATGTGGGATTAAACTTGAACCAATGGAATTGTGCCACTTGTCAACATGCTAATGAAGGAGAGTGGAACAAATTTTGAACAATGTGCATGTTAAATGCATGTAGGTGGAATTTGAAATTCAAAAGATGGCTTGTCGAAGAAGAATTGTAAGAGGAGTTAATGCCAAGTTGGCTCAAGAAAAGTACATGTAAGAGCCTTTAATGCCATGTTGGAGGACACAAGTCCTTTGGGAGGGAGATTTCAAATTGATGGAATATTCCAATAATATGCCATATTTGAATGGAAAGAGGAGGAATTAATAAAACAAATAAATTGTTTTACATGTGCAACTTGCAAAAGCTAGAGGAATGGAGGATTAGTGTTAGGAGTTAATTAGGATTTAATTAACTTAGGTGGAATTTAGTTGATATGACATTTGATTTAGATATTTAGATTTATTTAAATCAAATGAGAGGATAGTTGGGAGATTAGTGATTTAATTGAATAAATTTGATTTATTCAATTAAATGAAGAACATCAAATTTAATCAAATAAAGTTGATTTTTTTAATTAAAAGAGGAATCTTGATGAATTAATTAAATAAGGATTATTCAATTAATTGGTTAGTAAAGAATTGAGTAAGGAAGAATAGGTGTTAGTGAATCAGAATCGAGTGCACGATATCACTAAACTAGGGAAAACCCCAGTTATATTTGCTTGAACAACAACCCTATACCGATTTTTTTTAAGATCGATAATGAGTATCGATCTCATAACCTCTAGCCATGTAAAGGTAGTCAATGCCTGGATTCAAATGTGGGTTGGATGGTCGCGAACCTTCTTGTCCTTTGAGGTTGCATGCATTTGAAAGCTCTTTTCAATATGATAGCTATTGGTTCACTGTCATTGTGTAACCAAATCATTTTATTATGAATTCTTTCGTTGTTAATGGATACCCAAAAAAATGTATTTTATTATCGCTTCACTGATAATGGGAAAACAATTTGTTGTATTATGATTCATGTCACTATTAGTATGAAACCAACTCAATGTATTATATTATCGATTCATTGTTATTAAAAATTAAATTTCATTGTGATATGTAATTATTTCACTAATAATGTGAAACCCGATTACATAATTTGTTCAAGTATCATTTCACTGTCAATGTGAAACCTGATATCATAATGTTATGTTATTGATTCTTTGGTAATTTGAAACCAGATTTCAAAGTGTTATGTCATTGTTCACTGTTAATGTGAACCCAACCTTATTGTATTTGAACCATTTCATTGTGGTTGTGAAACTCGATTACATAATATAATGATATTGTTCCACTGTTAATATGAATCCTAATAGATCATTATGTTATGTTATCGTTTCTAGGTTATTTAAAAACTAGATTTCATGGTGGTCTATAAATGTTTCACTAATAATGTGAAACTCAAACCATGGTAATTAAACATTGTTTCACTATTAATAGGAGATCCAATCTCGTTATGAGATGTTATCGAATCACTTAAAATGTGAACCCAATTCTTATTGATGCTATCATTTTGTTGTTGCTATATGAAGCCCAAGCTCTTATAAGGGAAACCTATTTCTTAATCTTTATGAAGTCGACTTCATGTCATTCAATGTTCTTCCTTCGATGAGTTAGAAACTCTTGACTAGTCTATTGAATAAACATTGCCTTGACATTATAGTTTTGAAACACAACAAATGCAGTATTATGTCATTCAATGTTGTTATTACGAGAATGATCTTATGAATTCTCTGTGCAAAATTTTATGATAACTTATCAATATTTCTGGAATGGAGTAAATTATTTGTGGAAACTATGAAACTACATGTTCGATTCAAATACTATGTTAAAAAAAAATTTCTAGTGAAAGATATTGCTTTTTTTCTATTCTTTCAGAGGAAATGAAAATTGTAATGATCTGTCTACAAGGAAATGGATTTCTATATTTATTTTAAAAGAATATATACACATATATTGTAATGAAGGTCATATGTGTACATACACAAACCAATTATGTATATACACATACATGAAATATACCTTCTTTAATCAATATATTTATTTTTCCTTAATTGAATATTGAAAGTTTCATTTTGAGTAGAACAAAGTAAGGAATGTTTGTATTTGGTATGTTGTTGCATTGAGAAGAAATATGCATAAATGTAAGATTTATTTGATAAATGTAAAACTTGTTACAATGTTTGATTTTTTGATGTATAATGTACAAAAGTAGTAAATTGAGATAGATTGCTTTAAGCCTGTTGAATCTAGGATAACTCAAGCAAAACATATGTAGATTATGTTTTCAAAATGGTCTGATTAAATAACACGAAATGATTGGTTAGAATAAACTCTTAAGAACAAATCAGATTACATGTTTGCAAACTTAATGTTTAGAGGGAAAGGGTGTTTCCTTTGTATATAGAAAGTTACCTTCTAGGACGAGTTTGAAAATGGATTAACAAATAGTATATGTTTTTCTTTTTCCAAAATCTATCATTTTATAGCTGTATACAACATATGCTTGGCCAAGCACGTGTAACCCATAACATTGAATGGACTAATTTTATAATGTAACTCTTTGGCATTTCCTAACATTGATCTTGCATGTTCTAATTGATAAGAAATCCTTGTAGTTATGTTAGGAACGCACCAGATTCCACCTTGCATATTATTTTTTGTTGCTAAATATTCTATGCAAGGTCGGGTATTCTTCGAGTTAGGAAGAATTTTGGGAAAGTGTAGCTTCATGGTTGGGTGGAAAAGCACTTGAACCATGTTCTTGTCCACCAGATGCAACAAGCTTGGAAAGGAATCACATGGAATTTCCATCTTTGGCTATTGTACTTGTACTACTTGATGTAAAAATTGAATTGACTGAGTGGAAATGACAACCTAGTCAAACTATGTAACTGATCAACTTGACATTTGGAAATTAATATAAATTATTATTTGAACATGTGTTATAATAAAAAATAGCTATTGGATTTATGTTCTTTAATTTATTATTCATAATGTCAAAATTGATTTATTGGTGTTAATTAAGTATGACACATGACATACAATGCTATCAAGATGTAAAATATGCTAGAGATGCCTTGTTTATAAAGGCAAGATGAGAGATAAGATTGGACAAGATCATGAAAAGTGTCTTAAACCTATTATAGAGACAACTAACTCATAACTATCTAGGATAATGTAAAATATAGATAAGACAACTAAGACTTCTAGAAGAAAGCTTATATCATAAGTAAACTTAACATGTGAATAAGTCCTCTAAGTCCCTAGTAAGGAATTAACTAGGTACAATACTTTATTCACACCTTGACACTATAGAAGCAAAATTCAAAAATAACAGATAACAATTGATTCCACATATTTAAACACAAAACACCACATCCTCTTAATTGTTGGGGGAGAATAAATTACAAAGGTCATGTAAGGCACAACATAGAATATTCAATCCTTCCTGCAAGGGGCACCTATTAAGGTTTGAGAATGGAAACAAAACTTTTGATATTTTCTATTCAAAGATAAGACTATTACAATCACTCTTTTTCTTAAAAATTATGAACCCTTTACAAAAGAAAGGAATCCAAAATATATAGGACCTACAACTTTAGGCCTGGTGAAGGTTACAAGACAAGAGGATTGACACCGGGAAGCTTGACATGCTTCTTCATGATGAGGTTGTTGTAATCATCTAACTGAAAGTGGAGTGTTTCGAGCTAGGCATGTAGACGATATTGTGTATATGGTTTTAAACTTTGGGTATGGTGTGACCTCAATGTATCGTAATTCCCTTGCTGTTGAGAGAAAGTGTTGTGATGATGTGTGTACATCCTCATGCTACTCTTGAAGTTTTTTCTAGATATGGGATCCATATATGCTATAACTAATGACACAACTCCAACCTTTGACAAGAAAACCCTCGCCTTAGACAAGTGCCATGATGACACATGAATAAAAGAATTCCTTTTAAAGATGGCTCTTCTTGTGGGTCCCTTTCAACAAATTAGCCAATGATGCACCATTTAAAACCAAAGAAAACCCTCTTTCCTTCTAAGGAGTGCTAAGCTACCATGTGGAAGCTCCACCCCTTTTCAGAATTATTTGTAATGTGAACCCCACTTCATTACTTTCCCAACCAATAGCACAAGTTGGGAGGAGTAATTAAGGCTTGAGTGGTTCACAAAATAAGCGTTGTGATGATGTGTGGCAAATTAAGGAGCAAGCATTTTTCAAAAGTTCTTAAAACTTTTGCTTAAAAATTACCAATATCACACAAGGCCACCACATGGCTTGCTAGCATTACTTCTAAGGGATTTCATAACTTCTTTCATGAAGAGTAAGCATGTGGGTGCCATGTGGCACTTGTATACTTAGACAAAAATTTGAATAGGAAAAACTCAGAGAATGAAGACATTGACATAAAATTTGCTCGACCTTTGAGAATTCCCACAACAAAAAGCTAACAACCAAAAATCTTTGAAAACATGGATTACATCCACAACTAACAATGTTATCCTCATTATCATCATTAATCAATCATTTTTTTAGTTTGAATAGGTGCAACATCATGTTTTTATTTGTATTTGTTGTGCATGCTTTCTTATCTACTTATGTGTATTGTCGTTTGTTTTTATCTATCATAGTCGTTGCATCCTATTTCCATAGGGGGTCATGGCCTTCCATATCACATGGCGTCATAAGGAATATGAGCTTGCAAGTGATCTTTTCTTTTGGGTTAGTCCTCTACACAATTGGCACATCATCACCTCGAGCCTTATATCTTGGTGTACAACGTTGAGTGTAATATCAAATAAAGGTTCCTCTCACTAATGTAATGTCTAACTATCCTAATCTATTCCTCCATCCCTCCATCCTTATTATCCTAACCTATTTCTCTATATCGTCATCTATTCTATCCTTTTATACCCTTATCTCTCCATCTATTTCAAGAGAACATCTATCTTTGAACTTTCCTATTCTCTTGAGGGGGCATACTAAAACTCCCTCCTCATCACTCCCATCCTTCCAATAGCTGGGGCATCATGCCACTATTTCTCATCTCTTTCTAACAATTATGTTTTATTATTCTTTGATACAATTCCACTTCTCTTAGTTGTGATGTCATATCAAAGAGAGAAAACATGTACACACCTAATTTTTCTACACCTAACCAAGCCAAACTTTACCCTATCCCAAACATTAATTAAATAAATCAATATTTAATTAATTCATCTATTACCATTTCATTCGCATTTGATTAAATAAATTCACATTTATTTAATTAAACTCAGCCTTATAACCCTATCCCACAATAATGAAATAAATATAATCATTTATTCAATTCCCTTTTTCACCTCAAATCTAAATAGTTAGCTAAAAAAAATATTTAATTAAACTAATCCATTGCACATACCTAAGACCCCTAATCCCACTCATTCTAGAAAGCTACAATGAAATATTGACCATATGCTTGATCAAGAAAATTATTACCCTCAATTTAGCCTATATGATGCTCACATGTCTCCATCTCCCTTCTCCATGTGATCTCTCATACATGTGAGAGGAGATACATGTCACCTTTTCTCTTTCCAAGGTGTTCTCACATGTGTGAGAGGACACCTATTCAAAATTGTCCTCCTAATGTGTCTTCACACATATGTGAGCAAAATTCTCTTTGAACCCTCTTCCCCATATATCCTCACACGTGTAAGAGAACTCATCGTCTGACATTGGATTTAGTCAAACAAATCCTAACCCTTAATTTTTATTCAATCCTCCCATCTCAAGTGCATCATTCTAAGGATGACATTTGCTGCTCCCTCATCAACCCTAACATCTCATGAATCCTTTGATGAGACCCATAATTGTTCCTATTTCTTATGTTTATTTCCTATTTCACAAACATTTCCTTGGACATTTTCATCTAGTACTTGAGAATTTATATTAACATTTTAAGTTTAAAGCACTAAAATTGATATATAATATTTTGATAAAAAATAATAGTAATTGAACATGATTATTACCTGTACTAAATCATGCTCAAGAAAAACAATATGAAAAATGACAGATAACTAACACATTAGACTAAGCACAAAACTCCAATAGAGCTCCTCGTTTAAAACTCACCATCCTCTGTTTCTTGACTTGATATTGACTTCCTCTATCCCCCTTCTATTTAACTTTTCAATCCACTTTAACCATAATAAATTATAACAAAATTCACTCAAATAAATAATTTTTGCTTCATGTCCAAGAAAACTAAATTCTGTTGAGCCTTCCCCTATTCATAGTTGACCAATAATCTTATGTAAAAACACAGCATGCATGATTGATAGGGACATTCCAAATCTTTACCATATCTTTGGATGCCTGCACATTTAATTGATGGTTACGGGTTTTGATGTTATGTCCTTCGGTGAAAAGAAGTTTAACTGTAAATACACAAAATTGTATTAAGCTCCAGCAATTATGACAAAACCCCTGTAATACATTAACAAAATAAAATACTTATTTGACCGTTTATGTTGCTTTTTTTATTTTCAACTATACATCATAATTTAATTGCAGACGAGACGCGTAAAAATTCTGAAGTAAATTAATAGGATACCTCTGCCTTCCGTTGGAAACTTCTCAGGAGTTTCAGCAAGAACAATGCTTGTTCTGACCTTGGAAAACTTAAAATTATACACGATACCTGTAGTCATTATAATATAGATTTTTACAAATTTATTCAAAATCATTTCCATCAGCCGTGACATCAAGAGGAATAACAATCTACTACGAAATCATATCATCTAAAGATTCCATAAAGATTTTTTATCAACAATTTTAGATTAATTGTTTCTAAGGTCTTCTGTTTAAGTGGGAAGATTCCGAGTAAGTGTTCTAGATTGTGGATTTTGTGAAGCTACAGCCTGCATAAGTTGTTAGTTGATATTGCAGTTGATTTCCATGAACCTTCCAAATTCCACTTTGGGATCATATTCATTTCATATCTGCTTTCAGTACTCTTGAGTGTTGACTATAAATGATGTTTGGGTGGCACGGCCAAAGCTTTGCTCAAATGAACTGATATGTGATCTTTTTCTTTCTGTTTTCTCTATACTGGTCTTCCTTGGCTTCTTCAATACAAAAAAGACAAATCAGGTTTGTTTCTTTCCTTCGCTTTTCGGTTTTAATTCTGAATTAGAGAGGCTCACAGATCTACGAAATTCCAGTTTGATATAAGGTGTAGAGAAATTCTTTATAAATACACAAATTAAGGTGTGAATGCATTTCTTAGACTTCGGCTAAAGTCTCTCAAATCGCCAGATCAACGAATACTTCTAGTGTGAATAAAATCTATTACATGCCGATTGTATTTTCAGCTATTTTCTTCCCAATGCTATAGGCACAAGTTTTATTTTAGAAATTTTTCTTTTAGCTGGTTAGAGATGATCATATAGATCCTCCAATCTATTCTAAGCTAGTTGTACATTTCCAGCCCCTTTGATATACTCTGGTCATTTGTGGGCTTCGACATCTTTTTTCTTTTCTTTCTGTTTATTGACACATTTCTTTCTCTCTCTTGCTTAACAGGACTTTGAAAGGTGATAGTTGCAGAAGGAATCACCTTATCCTTAAAGAGCAGGTGGAGAGTCATCCCAGTATTGATAAGAATATAGCTCCATACTCTTACAGAGCTTTGCCACAAGTGAAAGTCTAGCAGGTCGTCTCACTCACAGCTTGCAATTACATTTAATAAAGCCGAAGGATCACCCCAGCCTTGGGAATAGTAAAGGCCCAATTATCAAATAAATACCCGATAGGATTGCCAAGAGTACGATCCCAATAGTCTCCATCTTAGAAATTGCATATAACAGCTAATAGGAGGACTCACCTTAGAATTGCAAATAGTAAGACCTTATAGCCTCAAACTCAGAGATGACACCTTAATAGCGGGAGGGAACTCTCCAGCCATTCTCAAAAGTAAACACCCAATAGTCTCGAACTCAGAGATTTCATTATTGACAGGAGAAATCACCCCAACCTTGCAAACAGTAGAGATCTAATAGTCTCTAGCTCAGAGATTATAGGTAGCGCCCTTGCTAAGAGTAAAAAGCCCAATGGTCTCAAATTCAGAGATTAACACAAGCCCAATGGTCTCAAACTCTGAGATTACAGGCATACAGCCTTGCCAATAATAAAATCAGAATAATTTTACTTCTACATCCTAGGAAAAAACAATTGTCCTTTGTTTCCGCAGCAGCAGAAGAAGAGAGCATTGCAACAAGCGGTAATCTGTCAACCCAACCTTGCAAACAGTAGAGATCCAATAGTCTCTAGCTCGGAGATTATAGATAGCGCCCTTGCTAAGAGTAAAAGCACAATGGTCTCAAATTCAGAGATTAACACAACCCAATAGTCTCAAACTCTGAGATTACAAACATACAGCCTTGCAAATACTGAAATCAGAATATCTCACTTCTACATACTAGGAAAAAAGAATTGTCCTTTGTTTTCGCAGCAGCAGAAGAAGAGAGCATTGCAACAAGCGGTAATCTGATAGATTGTGTCGCTGACTAAATACAATCTTTAACACTGGATAATGTCTTCTACATCAAGAAGATACCATGTTTTCTTAAGTTTCAGAGATGAGGACGTAAGAAGAACATTTGTGGATCACCTGTATGCATCCTTTAAAAATGCAGGGGTTAATGCATTCCTGGATAGCCATAGCATTAAAAGGGGGGATGATTCAACTATTAATGAGACAATCGACAACAGTGACATTCTCATTCCTATTTTCTCCGAGAATTTTGCAGAGTCCCATTGGTGCCTGGACGAGGTAGCTCACATGTGCAAAGCAAATGGTAGAATTATACCCTTATTCTATTATGTCAAGCCAACAGAAGTAAGGAATCCTTGGAGAGGTGCCTTTTCCAAGGCTTTTGAGGAGAAGAAACAAAGATACACACCAGAAAGAATAAGTGAGTGGGAAAGCGCTCTGCATAAAGTTTCATCCTTCTCTGGCTGGTCTACAGATGAGATATCCGGGTATGAAAGCTAACTGCTTATTTTCTGTGAAATTGTTGGTCATAATAACACTTGAAAGAAAAGCATTAAGAAATTGTGTTCATGGTACTCTAAAGAATTGTAGGAAAGTTTTGGCAATATTTAATTTGAGCTGCTCGGGCGCAGTGCTCAAATGCTAGGATGCAGCTCTTAGAACGCATGAATTTGAAGTCAACTGTCAAGAAAATTTCCTTTACTTGACCTCAGCTGCAGACAAATTCTTATGCAGATGATACTCATCATTTATGTGAGCTAGCAATGCCAAGGACCATAGATTAAACCTTTGGCTACAGGTGGAATCATTGCACTCTGTGAACCGTAATATCCCAGAAGTTTCACTACTAGATACCTAGAAAGTGCATTTGCCTTAACCAGTTGGACCTGTGCCCAAATACTCTTACCTTAGTAAGATCAGTCATATTCATGTGTAAGCAAACCGCTTGTTAGTTGTAAAAATTAAAGAAAAATGCATCGACAATTAACTTTAAGATACTTTGATCATGCTACTCTGAACTCTGTGAGCCATAGATTTATTACAGTAAGAATATTAGTGCAGTTCCAAATGTGAAAGCTATTTATTTTAGCGTAGCATTATTATGGATAGTCCCTTCTGAGAGGGCTTACCAAAATTATATATTGGTGTAATTGATAATATACGAGGGAAGAAGTATATTTTTCATTGGCATTTTCTTCATTGGTCCTGTTGTATGTTCTTAAACTTTCAACATAGTATACTAAAAGTGATGATGAAGAAAAAACTGAAGAAAGGACTACGATGTGCTGATGGTGAATGATATAGCAAGATTAACAGGAATAGATTTGTCTGCCAATATTAAATGAAATATTTTCTTGCTCGTCATCACTATAAACATACATCTTTCTCATTCAGCAGCTCTATAGTTCTTTCTCTAAAATCTCATGTTATGTATTCACAAATAGAATAATATCCAAATTTCTGACCCGTATTAAAACACAATTTTCTTCGTTTTTCTCGGAAATAAATCCTCTTTCTCCATTGTTGTTTGGGTTACCGTTGTTTCTTCTCTATTTACCATTCTTAAGTACTGTGGCGTTGAAATCAACAATAACAACGGTCAGACTTTCAGAGAATCTGTCCAGTTTTTCCTAAGTGCATAGTGAAGATTTCGCGTATATGATTTCGAAGATCACAAATCCTAGGAGTTCTCAGTTTAAGCAGAATCTTACTAATTAGAACCAGTCGAAGAGAGCTTTTGACTGTTACAGGAAACATATATTAAAAATTATTGCACAAAAACCTGGCAATATCTTATTTTACAAACTCATTTGTCTTCAGGTTTGAAGCAGAACTCGTCAAGCTTATAGTCCATAATGTTTTCAAGATATTAGATAAAAATGCAACCCCAACGGAGGAAGCTCTCCCCCAGCCCTTCGAAGAAGATCCTTCAGATACAATACCCCAGGAGATCAGAAATGAACCACTTAGAATTTCAAAGTCAATCTTAATGGATATGGAAGAACACATGAGTAAAGTTATAAAAATGCTCAGTACAGATTCTGATGAGAATGTCCTCACAGTTGCCATTTATGGAAATGGAGGTGTGGGAAAAACCTCACTCGCAAAGGCCATCCACAATCTCATTTATCTCAAATTTGATGCTTCCTGCATTGTATATGATGTGCGTCATAAAGCCCAAAATACAAACGGTGTAGCTAAGATGCAGCGCCAGATATTAAAAGACCTCGCCAAGTTCAAGGATAAAGTCAATGATGAGGTTCATGGAAAGATGTTGATGAAAGGCCATTTGAGGTCCATCAAGGCCCTTGTTATTCTGGAATATGTTGATGACTGGAAGCAGTTGGAGGCTCTACGAGGGGATTGGTTTGGACCGGGTAGCAGAGTGCTTGTAACAACGCTCGACCCCAAAATACTAAAGAATGAAAATGGAAATTTTGTTTATGAATTGCAGGGACTGGCTCAGGAACATGCTCTTCAATTGTTTAGCTGGCATGCTTTCATGAGAGATCAACCTGAAGAAGATTATAAAGAATTGTCATACAAAGCTGTGGATATTTGCAATAGGCTGCCATTTTCACTTGAAGTTCTCGGTGCTCATTTGTATAATAGAGATTTAAGTCGTTGGAAACAAGCCATTCAAACACTAGAATGTCTAAGTTACCATGGCAACAATGCCATTCTTAGACTTTGTTACGATGGCCTCGAATCTGAAGAGAAGGAGATGTTCTTAGACATGGCTTGTTTATTCATAGGAAGAAAGAGGGAAAGTGTGATTAGCTTTTGGGAAGCCAGTCATTTGTGTCCCAATGTACGTCTAACAAAATTGAAGCTGAAATCACTCATTAAATTAGATGAGCACGATAGACTTGTAATGCATAGTGAGCTGAGGGATATGGGACGAGCTATTGTAGCAGAGGAATCACCAGAACCAGGGAAGCGTAGCAGATTGTGGAAGCCAGAAGAGGTTGAACAAGCTATAATGAAAAGAAAGGTGAGACTTTGAATTCTGTTCACTTTATTCTTCCTCCCAATATTTTTTAGTCTTTGAACTAAATCTAGCATGCGATAGGATACCAATTCCTTATGAGTTGGACCAAATATTGCTGAAGACAGGCTATTTGAGATCAGAGATGTGATTTTTCCACAGCTCATATTATTGAAATTGAGTGCTGCTTGTGTTTTCTACCATCATTATTTCAGATCACAGTACATGATGTTCTAGCATCAGGATGAAGAGAGCAAAAAAGAATGATGATGGATCATGTAGTGTGATCTGAAATGTTGATGTTAGAAAAACACACAGTTTAATCCAAAAGCACTCAATTTCAATAATTGAAATGTGCTTCTAATTTATCTTTGGTCTTTTCACTGTATTTTATTGGCATGTTGCATAGAACAGTAGTTGTTTCTATTTTCCATAGCATAATTCAAGGTCAATATTGACGCTAATAAACTTGTGTCACTTGTAATCCGATCAGGGAACAGAAAGTATGAGATGTCTTATGGTTAACTACCTTCAGCAGGATGTAAAACTTCAAACTCATAATTTGCAAAGAATGTGTACTTTGCAACTGCTTTGGCTTGATGGAGCTCTTATAGAGGGAGATTACGAAAAAATGCCTCCAGATTTGAAGTGGCTCAGATGGGAAAACTGCCCTCTAAAAGGCTTGCCATGTGAGTGGAATATGAAACATCTAGTAATACTTGATCTAAGCTTCAGCAAAGGCATTGAGGCAGTGTGGCCAGAACCATCCAATAATGAGGTAATTTCAAAAAAAAAATCAACTAAACAAGATTGAAGACACAAAGTGATCCTTTAATATTTTTTTCCTATTATTTACGAAAATTACAAAAGCTTTAACGATATAAAAAAAAAAATAGATAGGAATATCTGCTTGATGCGTTCCTAATGATATGCTTTCTCTGTTTGCAGGGGCCAAAAAACCTCAAAGTACTTAAGCTAAATTACTGCACAAATCTTCAAGTCCTTCCAGATTTTGCCAACCACACATCTCTTATACAACTGGAGCTCTGTGGTTGTAAAGAGTTGAGAGAACTGCCAGAGTCCATTAAATTTCTGACAGAGCTTAAGTACTTTGATCTTTCAAACTGCTGCAACTTAATCCAACTTCCTGACACCATAACTAACTTGAAATCCCTGGAGGTGCTCTTTCTATCAAATTGTCACAGCATCAGAATGTTACCTGACTCATTTAAAGATCTGGGAGTTCTAAAAAGAGTCAAATTGGATGGAATGCCCTTAAAGAATTTGCCCAAATCCTTTAGATCGTTGTTCTGCTTGGAGAAGCTGTCTCTTCATGGTTGCCATGAATTAAGAAGCCTTCCTCAACCAATAGGAGAGTTGAATCGCTTGCAGTATGTGGATTTACATGGTTGTTCTAGTTTACAGACTCTACCTGACTCAATCTATAAACTTGAAAGTTTATGTCGGTTGGACATGACCGGTTGTGAAAGAATCAGCTTAGGAGCAGAGCTAGGGGATCTTGTTCGTATGGAATGGTTAGTTCTAAGTAATTGTGCAGCAATATGGAGCTTGCCAATATCAATAGACCAACTTAATTGTTTACAACATCTGAACCTGAACCACTGCATTTCTTTGTTTCGACTGCCAGAGGAGTTGGGAAATCTGATCTGTTTAGAAGAGCTGTTGCTCAATGAATGCTACAATCTATGTGAACTTCCGCAGAGCATTGGGAACCTTTCTTGCCTAAAGACTCTAGAAATGGAAGAAACCTACAGCCTATCTTGTCTTCCTCTTAGCTTTTCAAGACTCACTTCCGTAAAATATCTAAAAGCAAGTGCTTGTCCTCTACCACAACGTATTGGAGATTTTTCATCATTAGAAATTCTGCATCTTAAATCCCACAAAATTACCTCTCTGCCACCAACTTTTGGCACACTTTTGCGACTAAACAAACTCTACCTATATCACTGCACAGAGTTTTCAGAACTTCCACATCTTCCAAAGGAACTCAGTGAAGTCCATATTCAAGACTGTTTGGGACTAAAGAAAATCTCTAACATGCAACATATGAAGAGGCTAAAGCTTCTGAGGATACACAACTGCAGGGAACTTGTCGAATTACTTGACTTTGGGTCCTTGCAGTCATTGCAAGAGCTCTCAATATCAGAATGTAGGAATGTTAAGCGTATTCAAGGAATGGAAGGGCTGAAATCCTTAAGAAGAGTGCATGTTACAGGTTGCAGATTGGCCGGCTCAGGAAGCTCAATTTTGAAACCCCGCCAATTAATCAAGGTACCTCTCATTTTCCTTAATCCTTTCAATCTAATGCTTATCAAATACTAGAACCACTTATAGTTTAATTACATAGATTGGTTGCTAATTTTCAGAATATTATAGGGGAAAAAAAGATCAAGGACACGCCTGGAAATCTTTTCATCGACAATAACCCCCTAGAAGCATGGGGCGAAAAGAACCTAGGACGCGTAGTTATAGAGATAGATTCCTTAGTTTGAGCTACTCAATCCAACAGTTTTATAGGACAAGCAGCCCGAATACAACTTGGGATGTCTCGTGTTATGTGATATTTAAGAATCCAACATGAGATATCCAAGAATCCAACTTGGTCGAGGGCCTGTATCCATAAGTACAAAGTCATGAGTTCCATTCTGATTTTGGCATTCAGCTATTATTTACATTTTTGAAATTTGAGAGTTCATTGTATACTAATTACCTTAATCTCATATTGGAATTACAGGAAACACGTTGTCTAGAGTTGGTCAGTTTTTCAGCAAATGGTGTTCCAGAGTGCTTAGAAAAAAAGATGGAAGCTAATGGTGATGATTTACTGTATGCTACATTGGACAGTACCGAGCAATGTTCAGGGATTATTTTGTGCTTTATGGTGAGGTTCAAGAGTGGGATTAGTTCACTGGGTGTAGAACTAAGCACTTTAAGAGATGGCGAGGAGATTTTCAATACCAGACTCGTTAACCACTCAATAACTGTAGAAGGAGATCAGATTTTTGTGCACATTTTGCATAAAAATCACCCCATGGTTATGATGGTGCAGAGTGGAGATGTGGTCCGGGCAAAGGCAGACGGAGATAAAGAAAGAATGATAAGAAGTGGCGGAATGCAATTCTTCTCTGAAGGAGAAGATGGGAAAAGAGAATATTTAATGCTGGAGAGCTTGGGAAAGGGTTTGACAATGTTAATGGAAGATTACTGTGAAAATCTAGCCTTTGAAGATAGTTAACGTGTTAATCTTCTGGGTTAACAGATTTCTAATATATTTTTCAGTTTAGATAGTTATGGTAATTAAACAGTTCTTCTGCCTATAAAATAAGGATGTAGACATTTATTCAAAGTTTACTTTTTTATATGCAATTAAACATATTTATATTCTGCCCCTCCTGGGCCTAACAGTGTATCAGAGCAGGGGAAAGGAAAGGAAGTTGTAAATTAATCTTACTAGAGAGAGAAAACGTTGTTCGTTTCTCTATGGTTGTCCATGAAAATTTATGCATCAATTGGTTATCGTTCTTCCTAAACGAATCAAGAGATCGCGGCAGATGTGATGCTATAGGCAATGTCCAAAACTCTGGAGTTGCATAATTTTTTTCTTGTAAGAAAAAAATAAGGGGGAAGCAAATAAAGGTAGAAATGTGACTTATGTATTGGCAGAACTTCCTGTAACGAATCTTCCATGAACCTATACAAAGGGCATGCAAGTTTTTTTCTGTTTTATCCTGTGTATGGACAAGATTTATGGTGCAGTACCATTACTAGGAAATCGTACAAATATGATAGAACTCTCTAGAACAAGATTTGAATATTTTACATCCTTTCTCTATCATATTGGGCTTTGATTACAGCCTGTTGTGATTGCCGCTTGTTTCTTGTTTGAACCCGTTGGATATATAGAGTAGGAAGTAAGCAAATTAATTGAACTGCGGGAAGACTTGTATGCTTTGGTTCACTGAAGACCAGTCAACAAATAGTATTATGCCCAATTATAGTTCTCTGCGTGTTTGAAGAAATGTTTGATAATGTTGATGTGGAATTGAACCCAGAAGCTAGTGTGAGTTGTGTGTGACATCCAAATGATGATGAAAACGTCTAGATTGAAGAATTTGACTACACGGCAACTTACAGTTTCCTTTTGTTATGTTGGTATGTAGGTGTTATTTGGGAAATAAGTGTGATTATATGTAGGTCTAAGCGTAACATGCTTTTACCTACCAGCATTATGTAGGTATGTAGGTGTTATTTGGGAAATAAGTGTGATTATATGTAGGTCTAAGCGTAACATGCTTTTACCTACCAGCACTATTGGTTGACCCTAACAAGTGTTGAATATTTTGCTTTGAGATGTTCTACATTCTGCAAGAAGGGATCCACTCTATATAAAGATGGTATTTTATTTGTACGGATTCAAATTGATAACTTTTAGAAAGCAGAATTAATATTTGAATGTTAATGTAATTTTGTAACTAATACATATTATTGAGAAAAGAATTCAATAGGTTACAAGATTAATTAGAAAACACATAGCAAAAAGATATTAAGCAAGATATACATTCTTCTAACATTGCAACAAACAAAGCAAGTAAAATCAACAAGTCCTTGAAGAAAGGTGTTGTGTCTTCCTTTGTATCAAAAAGGAAAAATGTGTAAAATCCTGCCTTTGGGTGCTACCATTTTTTTTTTTCTAAACAATTTCACCACTACTACCAACTTAACCAACCAAGCATTTTCCATATATATTAGAAGTGTTAATTTCAATAACTTAACATTCAACATTCACCACGGTAACAACAATCAATGTCATACTTATATTCTTACACTCAAAGGTGTTAATCTCATACAACTAGGGTCATTCCTAGACCTACGACCTAGGCCTCGAGGGTTTGTGATGACCCTACCTATGCATCCTCTCGTGGGAAATCAGAGGCTTCATTGTTTGCTCGACAATGATAGAGGGAGTTTAATCTCACCTCTTGTATGAGATCTATGATCTCACCTTTAACCTATGACTATTAATTTAGTACATGTAAACTATTAACATAGTCAATTATAATATAAAGATAATAATTTTTCCATCAAGTGTTGGGTGCATACCAAACATTAGTGTACAAACATTCACAATACTCACAAGAGGTCATTCATACCATAATCTCAAATATTATACACAATGTCTGTCATGAGCATACCCCCCCCATATACACAAGCTGATTAGCTCATACACAATACAAGTACAACAATGACTGGATCATACAAGTGCAACAGTGACTGGATTATACACAAATCACAAGTGCAACAATGGCTAGATCATACATAGATCAAAAGTACAACGGGATTAGCTATTATGTACAACAATTATTATCTCATTCACATATCTCAACTACTTTAGTGATTGGCTTCAACATATATTGCAAATACATAGTGACAAGCTCCATCATACATTACATAAACACAATGACGAGCTCCACCATACAACACATAACATAATAACATGGCTGACTAACACATCACAATGGCTAACACATGTCCATAATGCATTTCAAATAGAAAGAATATCGGTGCATTACACACTACATCGTGGGTCCTATCCTTCCACTAGTCTTTTGCACCATTGGATAAATGGGAAGAGAATTCAATGCATCTCATACTACACCGCGAGTTCGTCATCAACCCCACAAGGCTAAGTATATAGTCTGAAAACTGGGAGGGGATTCAGTGCATCCCATACTACACCGCAAGGCTATCCACCATCCCAAGGGTTCCTCAAGTACTGAACCTACCAAACCTGGTGGATTTCAACTTCAATCGCCTATAGGCCACCGACAACAAGTCTATCCACTTAAGAAGAAGTAGCTCCCGACATATACCACCTTGTGACCTTAGTGGTATTCTCAGCTATCTTCTTCTCAATCTCGGGTAACACATGGCATCAATCACTTTCGTGCATACTAGTGACAACCAATGAACCCTATCAATACACAGTTAGCCCCGGTTTACTGTTACCCGCACGAATGGGTCCCTACCCATGTAACCACTACGATCGTATCATAACCAGGGTAGCCTACTACCTTCACCTCCGTGAACCAGGTGAATGTTGACTAATCCCCAGTAGTAGCCTAGGCATCAGTCATTGGCATGGTCCAATGACTATATGTCACTACTCAAAAATCCTATAGGTTCACTCTTGGGTGGGTCATACATAACACAAATCACAATTTCAATCCACAGATATTGGGCTTATATTACATAAACACATAGATATGGAGTTAAATTACATGGACACATAAGAGATACATGGAACCAACACGAGATGGACTTACCCAACATATACATGTAATCAACTACCCATTATAAAGTAGTTAAACCCCTAAGTTCATTATGTTAATAGAAACCTATTATGTATTAAATATAAGTTATTAAATTCCCTTTACTTGGTCATACCCATTCCATACCCATTTTAGCCTCAACTGAAGATTACGGAGGAGGAAAGGTCAAACCATTGAGGAACGATTCCAACATCTGAGAGTTATTGCCCTAGATCCTCCACCTATGGACTTGAGGTCGCAAAGGCATCCTTCAGCCAAGGACCGCCTGCGTTCCCACTTCCAAATGTGTCAAAGTCACATGTAGTTCTCCTCACATAGTCTCTCAGGGATACCTATGCACAAGTTCCCACAACCCAAGGTTTCACTTCGCCTGAAGTATATTGAGGTCTTGGATCAAACTCCACCTAGTTTATTTATAATCTTTTTTTGAACATCCTGACTCTCTTATATTTTAAGTTCTTCGACCTAGCTCAACTAGGCTTATTACTTAATACCAAATTACCTTGGTTCCACAAACCCATAGGAAATCATTTCCCTTTGAAACTTATATAACAAGTTCAATAATGAGGCTCTTATAATCAAGAGATCAATAGATACCTTCAAAGGATAAGCAATGGTATTTAGAAGTTTTTTTTAAGTTATAATCAACGATTGAATCCTAATTAATTAACTTAGGAACAACATACCCATTAGACCAATCCCTAAAAACATAACCCATTAATAATATTACTAATAATGTTCTCGATCTTCTAGTTTTCTTTTACCCTATGGAGTAACCCATATTCTTATAATAGTCTAGTTCATTGATTGGGTAATTTATTTATACTAAATATGACCATGATGGTCAATAGTAAGGTCACAAGAGATATTGGATAGCATGATCTCTTAGGTTTATCTGTTAACTTTGTTTCAACAACATAGTCAAATTAAACTATAGTCATCCTTCACCTATAGTATGTGACTATATTATGGTTCATAATAGATCTAATATCCTTCTTTCATTCACATAATATTTTTAGTATCAAGTTTCTCAAGTTTAAGAGGTTGATAAACACCATGAAGCCAAATAAAGCATATCTCATAGTATCAATGGATCAACAAAAGTGTTGAGTTTTAGCATTAAAAACGTGTTTAGTGAGCGTGGTTTTAGTGCCATGAAGTCACTCTTACATTATTATACAACCAAGATTCTAGGCCCACATTAATTATATTTGATATTTGGTTCATATTTTAAGGTTATCTTGTAGCTAAAGATTTGACCTTGGACTCCTTGCCACCTTACTTCTCTTAAATTTCAAACATAGAGTTATTCAAATAATTAACCATTACTTATAGTAGGTTCCTAGCTAATAATTTATTTATTTATTACCAAAATGTCCTATAAGTTCATCACTGTGACAAAAGGGTTAGATTAATTATTTAACAAGAAATTATTTTTATTTGCACAATACTATTTATCACTAGACTAAGACACTATGTCATGAATTTACATTATTGTAATCATAATCACCACATCCAAAAGATATATTCCTAGGAAAATCCATGTAAGGCTCTACTAGGTTAGCTCCTAGAATCAACACCCCTTAAGCATAACACTATAAGTTTGGGATCCCTTAATACTCTTAATTAAGCATACCTCTAATGCACTAGAAGGTATCATTTACAACATGGCACCCTTCAACCACAACTCATTCTCCAAGAATGTTTTAAAGATGAAGGCGAGGTCATCAAGTTTATATCAATGTTATGATTGTGTTATGATGTATAACTTTACAATTTTACTAAATAGTTTCTCAATTTTCGGAAATTTAAAGTTCAAAATTTATTTTAGTGTTCTTCAATGATACATAATAAATTTATCACTTTCTACATTTATACATTAGTAATAGAGAACCTAAGATAAACACGAGTATTAATCTTATTCCATATAACCACTTAAAAAAGAACATGCACAAACTTCAACTTATATTTATAGAATAGTTCAAACATTCCAAGGATAAAATAATTTAATCTTATAGAATTAATCCCAATAATGCCTTTCTTAACATAATATTATATTCTTAATCTCCCAAACCCTCATTTAGCTACAGGAAAGAATAGTGCAAAATTAAACACTATTTTAGGAACTAATAATATGGGATGGGAGTACTTAGCTTTAAGAATGATATGGTGACATTTATGATGTGGGCATGGGAATCAATTCCTCTCCTCCACAAGTCCTCCATTGACATCTCTATTTTCTTGCCTTACAATTGCCTCCCACAAATTTCCTAACTCCACACATTCCTCAGCTTTCTTCCTCAAAAACTTACTACGCCTATTGCATCTTCTCAAAAGATTCTAAAGCCTTTTCAACGGATCCATTTTGTGCATATCTTGCGTTCTTTGCATTCCATGTAACCACGTTTCCTTCATAGATTTCGTTTGGCCTTGTCATGACTTCTCTCTACTCCCCTTTTCTATAGGTGTTTGCCCATGAAAACAAAACCATCGACCCCTTCTTCACTTTTCTTTTTGCGTACATTGTTCCTTTTTCTCACATTCTCATTTTTTTCCCTCTATCTTCTTTTTCCCTTCCATTTTTTGCATTCTTTCTACCTTTTCTTCTACCTGCGCGATTTTGCCTATCTTCCCTTCTCGTTCTCCTCAGCAACGTGCGCCTCTTGCATTTCCTATCCATTTATGCATATTATGGAAGCCTTTAATCTTTCATGCCATTCTTTGCATCTATCCCCTTATGTTCGATTTTCAGGAGTTTTCCTTGTTTTTCATACCTTTTCCAATCACAGGCTCCCCTCTACATGTAGTCTCCCAAATCACCCCCTCTCTTTTCACACGTATTCTCCAAAATATCTCCCGAATGCCTTGAGAAGGTGGGGTTGTTGGGATTTTAATAGTTAATGAGCGATATGTTTTTGCACATGGCTTCCACATTCAATCGTCCATGGACAAGGGTGCCATGCTCATGCTCATTAATGGCATGAGCCCCCTTTGGTCAATCATGCCCTCACCTCTATTGTGAGACTGTCTCTTGGCATATTTATTTCTTCTCCCCACGTTTGAATACTCCTCCTGTCCTTTTAATAGTTGATGGATGCCCATGCCTATTAATTGTTTTTCCAGCAACCCCTTCGTCCATTTTCTGGTTTCACATATGGGGATGTGACAAAATGTTGTATATAAGTTTGTGGCCTAAAAATACCACCAACCAAAGTTACAAAAGCAAAAATCCATTGAGTTAAAATTTAGTACTTCCCCAAATCCATTGTGGGAATTTGAGAATCTCAAAAATCAAATAGGGGCAAATAGAGTCTTGGTTATCAAGGTTTTGTTGTTTTTTATGTTCCAAATTGTTCTAAACCTATTAAATTTGAATAAGGTGGACATATGAATAAATCGCATATTGAGTCTACATTTGTTGAGGATTCTTGTGAAATTCAAAAATGTATGCAACCAGAAGTAATATGTACTAAGTCCAACAAAGTCCAAACTAGTCCCATTATGAACGTCAAGGTCATCTTTCTAGTAATTGCTTTGATCTACACCCTTGTACATCATGTGGTTTGCATACTCATTTTTCCAAACATTACTATCTACTAGATCCATGTTCAAATTCTATAAGGCATATGAGTTTTGGTTGGATAGATCATTCTAGGTGGAGATCCAAGGTTGATTTGTAAACCAAAACTTATAAAAGAGTTCAGTCTATTATTGATGATGAAAATGTGCCTACTCATAATGGTGATGTTATTTCTCATGATTCTTCTAATGATGATGTAGATATTATTGAGCCTACATTAACTACAGTTAATGTTGATATTTCTAAAATGCCACTTGATATATTTCATAAGCCACCAATTGTTAAGAAGATTGAAGAAGTGAGTTTGCTTCCTATGAAGAATAATTTTTCTAATATTGGAGATAAAGTTCATGACACTTATTATGGTGTTGTTCTTTACTAATGTTAATATTTTTGAGATGTCATTTTGTATATTTGATAAGCCACCAATTGTTGAGAATATTGAAAGTATATATGCTTCACATGAAGAATGATTTTGCTAATATTGGAGATGCATTTAATGATGCTTATGATGATGTTGGTCCTTACTAATGTATTCCACAATTTATTTGAGGCTATGGAGATAAATATATTGTCTCTTGTTCAATAAATCTATTAGGGAGATTGGGTTGTTAGAATTTTCCTCTCTAATTTTTCAAAGGGTGGAATCATGTTTGTGTCAAATTTGATTGGAGACTTAATAGATCGTTGACACCTTATGATTTCACAATGTTGCATATAATGTATACTATTTTAAATATTATTTGGTTGCAGATATTATTGGTGAATAGTTGATGTGTATATGTACCTCCACAATGTAGTGATTGCACCCAATGTGTGTTATTTTAGATATTATCTTTAGTGATAATGCAAAGTTGTCCTAGAATGATAACTGGTGATCACTCATATTGACCAATAAGTTTGGTCTTTTTTTTAAATTATAGCAATGTGGACAAAACAATTCCAAAGTTGATACATGTCAAAGCAATGAGCCCCTTCTCCAAATTTGAGACTTGCCAAAGCAATAAGCTCCTTATCAAAATTTGAGACATTTCAAAGCAATAGGATCCTTTCAAAATTTGAGACGTGTTAAAGCAACAAAAATATCAAAAATTGAGACTTGTTAAAGCAACATGCTTAGTATCAAAAGTCAAGAATTATTAAAGCAGCAGGCCCAATATCAAAATTTGTACCCTATCAAGGTAACAAACTTAGTTCAAACAAATTTAAGACCTATCATAGTAATAGGCTTTCTAAAGAAGCATCAGATTAGCAAGCACATGTTCTTACTAAAGTGCTTAGTCGAGAGAAGTTTGAGTAGTTCAAAATATTGCTTGGTTTCATGATAACCCCTTCAAATTAAGGGGGGATGTTAACATGTGTTAATATTTAGGTTAACACATTTATAATATATTTTCTAGTTTAAATAGATATGTTAATTAAATGGTTCTTCTACCTATAAAATAATGATGTAAGCATTTCTTCAAAAAAAAATTTATTGATATGCAATAAAATATATATCTATTCTACCCCTCCTAGACCTAACAAAAGATGTGGAATAAAAATGGAGCTAGAAAATCTTCTCAGGTTACTTTTCTGGTCAATAAGGCTTGTCTTAATAGGATGGTTTTTTGAAGTAGCCTAAAAATTGGCATGGTATTCGTAAATGTTTTGAATCATGAACAAGGATAAGTTATCTAGATCCTTTATTACATATATGTGATATTGCAATGTCCTATATGGGAAACATCAATAAAGTCAATTTAAATAGTTCACATTGCCCATTCAAATGGACTTTCATCATATACATTTAAGAAAAACATGTTTGCAACAACTATGTAAATTGCATATAAGTAGCGGAAAATTCCTTGGATCCTACACGTTTGGGATATCAAAAAAGTATTGTTATTATATTCTATATATTGTAGAGATTGTCAATTAGTCCCAGTTTTTTAAGGATGAACCTTATCTAGTTCATTTTTCCAATTATGGACATGGGTTGTGTGATATTTGTTTGATGCATAAGAACAATGATATGTAATTGATGATTATTCTAGTTCCTCAACAATGTTTTAGCTATAGTTAATTCAAATCTCACATTCTATTTGATATAAAATGCACAATGCAAGTATTTTATATAATTCGTTTGTGACTAGTCAATGTCATAAATAAGCTTGAATATGGTATTTTCCATACCCAACACCCCTAGTCACTTAACTATAGGTATGTAGATTTTTTTCTAAAAATACACTGTACTAAAAGTATTGTATAAATAAACAAATGCAAATCTTAAATATATGTTTTTCATGTCCAAGTATTGGATGTGATAGCACTCTATTGTTTATTCAACATTTTTTATGCACATTCAATCATATTTATTTATTAATTAAAATTAATAGCTATGTTATATTTTGAATTTCATTTAATTAATAAATATGGTCAAATGTGCATCTAGAGTGTTTGATAGATGTTGTCGAATAGCACCATTTTTTCTCACATAATGAATTGTTTATGAAACTTGAACCAAATATATTAAATTAGGAGAAATTTTTTGAAAAATAGATTTCATCTCAACTGCTATAGTTCCATTATGGTCTTCTTCCACAACTTAATGTTCAACAAAATCCTTGGGATGATCTCGCTTCTGGGATATATGAGAATCCTTTTCCAACTAGAAGAAACTTTAAGAATTTAGATTTGAGTTACTTGAAATCAAGATGGAGTAGATCTAAATTCGTGTAGGAATGGATATGGGTTCAAGGTTCGGGAATGTTTGATTAGTGGGGAAAAACAGGCTTTGAATGGACTCAAAACCCTATCAAAGACAAACATGCTGCTAAAAGATAATACATAGACAACTAGCAGCTAAACAACAACAGTCCTCCAAAGGATCAACATGACTACCCACACCTACAAAAAAAAGGTTTTGAAGGGAGCCTTAAACCTTATACAATATGGTCATACAACAACCAAAATCATATCTAATAAGAGACACTACCTATAACAACCAAGTGATAGCAAACAAATTGCTCAGAAACATCAATTTTTGAGCCCAAAAAAATAACATTCCAGTAATGATGTAGGACAACCACATCATCCTCCTTGACTCACCACATATGTAGGAGAATCTACCAAGAGCACCCTTACCACAACAGCCACATCTCTCTAGCAAACCCAACCTCCACCTCAATAGGAGTTGCAAGAGGGAAAACCAATTGAAGAAAAATAAGTAATCCACCACACATGCATAACCCATCTCCACCTCAAAAGGAGAAGCCTCCACCTCAATAGGAGTCATCTCCACCTCAATAGGAGACACTATTTGCAAGAACTAGGAGAAAGAAAACATTCTTGTAGAAAGTGAAAACTTAGTAACCAAAGGCATCACAAACCCCTGTGTCCTCAAGATGAATGCTAAAAACAACCCAACCAATAGCAAAGTAGAAAGGGTAAACTTTTCAACCTTAGGAAACATAGGGATCCAAGCCTTCAAGATGAACATTGAATGTAGCCTAGCATATAGCAAACTATCCACAATCAAGGTAGCCACAACACCCTTGAGAACCAATAGCCGAAATATTTACACCAAACAAACCCGCACAATCTCCATCACCAAAAGATAAATCACTCCAAAAGGGGGAGAAGAAAAGATCCCCTTAGGCCATAAATTCATCTGGGAAAACAAATAAAACTTTATGCATAGCTTGGTCAACAACATCAAATTAGAAACAAGGGAAACATAAGGTCCCTTTAGCTCCAAGAATTTATGGGACTTGAATAAACATAACCCAACCAATAAACCAAACTTTGGGTGCAACCTAGGCAACACAACCTCCAAAAGAAAGACAACCCCCATTAGCAATAAAAACATCACAAACCATAGGGGGTTCCAAAACACATGGTCACCTAGCAACACCATCTCAACAACAAAATAGAGGTCAGGGGGAACACCTTCCACAACTAGGTAGACACCAACAACAACATCATGGAGGGTAAATCACCACTCTATCACAATCTCATTAGTAAAATAATCATTAAGCACAACCCTCTTAAGACCTAGGAAACCCATGACCTCCTCAGACGGTCGGGGGACCTGCTTGGAGTTAGCACCAAAGAAAGAAGGCAACAACCCACCCAAAATTCTAAAATAAAACCCTCAAAGGACAAAAAACAACTCAATAAACAAGCACTAGGAGAATGCCAACTGTCAAAGTTAGCCCAAAAAAAGAGTATCAACACCCATGAGGCAAAAAGAGCCTTCACAGGCACCCAAACATCCAACAAAAGCATAAATATGTAACACACCAAGCCCGAAACCAACACCAAAAGACAATAGGAACACTACAGCTTCCCAACAAGATGACAACAACAAGCAGCCCCACAACACACATCCCAATAGGCCAACGACAACAACCAACAACACCCTGTTACATCCCAAAAGGGTGGTAACGACAACTAGCCCTACAACAAAAATCTATCCACCTCTTCCAAATAAACATAACCCAACCAATAAACCAAACTTTGGGTGCAACCTAGGCAACACAACCTCCAAAAGAAAGACAACCCCCATTAGCAATAAAAACATCACAAACCATAGGGGGTTCCAAAACACATGGTCATCTAGCAACACCATCTCAACAACAAAATAGAGGTCAGGGGGAACACCTTCCACAACCAGGTAGACACCCACAAGAACATCATGGAGGGTGAATCACCACTCTATCACAATCTCATTAGTAAAATAATCATTAAGCACAACCCTCTTAAGACCTAGGAAACCCATGACCTCCTCAGACAGTCGGGGGACCTGCTTGGAGTTAGCACCAAAGGAAGAAGGCAACAACCCACCCAAAATTCTAAAATAAAACCCTCAAAGGACAAAAAACAACTCAATAAAAAAGCACTAGGAGAATGCCAACTATCAAAGTTAGCCCAAAAAAAGAGTATCAGCACCCATGAGGCAAAAAGAGCCTTCACAGGCACCCAAACATCCAACAAAAGCATAAATATGTAACACACCAATCCCGAAATCAACACCAAAAGACAGCAGGAACACCATAGCTTCCCAATAGGATGCCAACAACAAGCAGCCCCACAACACGCATCCCAATAGGCCAACAACAACAACCAACAACACCCTGTCACATCCCAAAAGGGTGGTAACGACAACTAGCCCTACAACAAAAATCCATCCACCTCTTCCGAATTATCTCCTTCCTCTCTAACATCAACCCCTGATTTCAAATTTCCCCCATTGCTCCTCTTCCTACTCCCTCTTCACTCCATTGATGAAAGGGGCATAATTGGTTTGGGAATGTTGGAACCATCGTGAAGTATAGATTTTTTTAAGGACTTAATTTTTACTATCCACTCTTCAACAAGTCAAATTGAAATGCATAATTAACTTATCAATTAGAAGCTACTTTGATAATATACACAAGTATACAACAATCAAATAAGTACAAAAACAATTTGAGTTGAAGGAAATCAAATCAAAATATATAAATATTCTTAATTGCTTTAGATGTATAATATTCATGGTTATGATATCCATGGCATAAAAAAACACATGAAAGGGTCATGAACAATGGTATAGAAGATCTTGCATCACTCTAACGAACATCACTAGCTCTGTGTGGAGCCTTGTGCTTGTATCTTGGACATGTCTGCAAATACAATTATAGCCATGGAAGAATTACTTAAGATAGAGATTGACTCAACAAAGAAAAAGTATAAATTTAATATAATTACTTAGGATTTAATTGAGAAGAAATTCAAAGAATAGAAAAATATTGCTTATCCATCCAACTTGACTTTAAATGATTTTTATTTTTCACATTTTAACTATTGTGAGGGTCTAGGGGTGGCAACCCCTAGTGGATTTGATAGTCAAAACCCCTAATACACTCCTTGTTATGATACAAGGTTGGGTCAAGAGGTAGATCCCCCCATTTCCTACCCTAAATTAAAGCCTTTGAGACCATTAGCTCCCAAAAATATTTTTCACACACTCCTTGAGGAATCAATATGCTTTAGGGCCAAAGAAATTTTCTCCTAAAGGTAGATTGATCAACTCATCAATAAAATGTTAGTAATATAAGGTCAATTTCTGAGAGTGGATATTCTCTCCTTCACTTTGGGCTTAACTAGATCAAGAGAGGATATTTTTAGAGATATCCTCAATAGGATTAATCACAACTAAAGATAGGAAAAATGAAAGTGTTGCAATAGTATCCAATGTAAGCTTGGCCCCAAAATTGGTCACAGGTGTGAAGACTAACCTACTACACATAAAACCTCTTTTAAGTTGGTATGAACATCATTACAAAAATATAAGATAAAGGTACACAAAACATGCTTCCTTAGGATAAGAAATATTATGGCCCACTAAATATTTCTTTCTTGAATGAATCATTGAATCATGAGGTGTATACAAACTACTAACCTACTCCTAAACTACTAATGAAAGATGTTTTTCAATTTGAGTGTATGGCGGATCATAAACTTCCAAGAGTGGTGCCTAATGCATTGATTTCTAGTCATTTTCTACGAAGAGAAACAATATATTGAAACTATAATAAAATATATTTTATGCATATACATACACCAGAGATATGATATCAAACAACTTAACATAATAATATCTCAAAATTACAAAAATAAATATGGAATAAATAAAAGAGATCATCACAAAGATTGTAATGACTTAAAATGCTATAAAGTTGATCAAATCATTAATATAATCATACCAAAAATGTGGCAAGAGGAAACATAAGCTACAATATTGTAACAATTCATCGTATGGAATTTATCTTGAAGATCAACAAATGGCCAAGGATATATTCAGTGATAGAAACTAGTTACAAATTTATGACCTTATGATTTAAAACTTGTGTTACTGTGTAAGAGACTAGAATCTCAGGAGTTGAAAACCTAGATAATCCTCAATACTTGCAATCACATGGAAATGTAAAAATGACCACCCTTTTCATGAAAACTAACTAGTATTTACAGTCTTTTTCTTAGTTACCCAATTACTTGCAGAAATTAAGTGGAGAATATAAGATCATAAATATGACATGTAAGAGAAGAAAAATCCCATGAAATTCATAGAATGGGAAATTTGGAGCTTACATGAAGATTATTGGCACTTGGAACTCAACCACTATAATCATAGTGAATTGGACTTCTTCATCATCAATAGTTAATATTACACGTAAATTTGCACCCTTACAATGAGAAATGGTATTTAGGAGGGAGAAAATGAGAAATGGTATTTAGGAGGGAGAAACTTCTCAAAGTAGTTGCATGAGTTAAATGTAGTCACTAATGGTATTCCACAAAGATCTAGTGAGCAATTGAGATGAATAGGAGAATATATGAAACTTCAATGTAATATGGGAAGTTAGGATGGGAGATGTGGGTTTTTGTTGGGGACTAGAGGTTAGGATTGGACATGGGGATGTAAGTCCAAAATTCCATTGAAACATTGTAGAAGGATAAAGATAGGAAATAAAGTTATTTGAAAGAAATATAAGGAAAAGATTCAAAAATAAAGGTTAGGATGAGATGTCTGCATAGAGGGCTAGAAGTCTAGAATCAACTTGAACTCCATATGGGAAGAAATGATTGGAACTCTTTACAAGAACTTGATGCAAAACTAAAGGTCAAAAATTGACATCAAGATAGGACATTGGAATGTAAATCCAGAAGTCTACTAAATTTCCATAGGAAAATTCCACTATTTTGTAGGCAACTTGTTGAGCATGCTAGTATAATTTTAACAAGAAATATTTATAATACACAAAGTTTTATATGAGTAATAATTGCACTCTCTTATGTATTGGTTGTGTTGATTGTTTGAGTAGTGGAGTGAAACTTATAATCAAATTTGTTTACTTGTGGAGTTATATTTGAGAGAAAGATAACACAAGATATTTTTACTCTCCCTTCTTTTTCATTTTTTTCACACCATCGGTTGTATTATGATTAAATTAGAATTATTTTATTATTTAATTTAGGATTTCAAATTCATGGATATATATTTCATAGATAATACCTTGTGTTTATTCCTTTGATTTCATTAGAGCCCCTTGAGTAATAAAGTGAAAATGCTTGCTATTTAGGTTACTCAAGTGATAACAAATTTATCATTAATAACTTTGTGGAAACTAATTTTCTTTCATTTAGGGTGTAACTATTGGATATATTATTCTGTCAAAAATATGCAAAAACATCATCAATAGATCATGAAAAACACGAGAGAGAAAGAATAACAACCTCATGTGAATGTGAAGCATATGTATCTATATTATTAGGATCCACAAGGTAAGATGATGCAAGAGAGGCAAAAATGGGAGAACCCATAGTTGGACAAGGAAAGAAAATATGAGATGTGTGAAAAATTTTCTCATTAGATATATCATCATCATATGAAGGAAGATACTTGGACGTATAATGATAGGTTAGAGATAAAATATCAATAATTGTCTCATTATAATCATAATGAACTTCATGAAGACAAGGGCCTTCAATATAGATGGGAAATCATGCATAAGATCCATTAAGGATGAAATAATTAAAATTACTAAAAAACATTATGCATGAGATGTGTAGGATAATCTATATGAATAAAGCATGAAACCAACTCACAATCCATGTTGTAGGCATGAAGAGAATCCTAAAATAGAAAAAACCATACATATAGTATAATATATACAACAATATAGGTCAATCAACAAAACCATTTGAAATGGGTAAGGATTAAAGATAAGAAACAATGAAAGCCCAAACCCTAATACATAATGATGAAGAATAATTAAGGGTGGGTCCAAACCTAAATGAGATTTAAAATGATAAGTGGAAGAAATAAAAAGTATCATATATGACAATAAAACATATAAGGAAGGTCAAAACCCGGGGTTAAAACTCTAAAGGGTTATGAATGTTGGGTTCATCAAAATGTACAAAAACAAAACGATTTTCTTTATTAAGCTAGGATTTATGAATATAGCAAGAAATTAGTCTAGTTAATCTAATTTAGAGTGTGATAAATCTTGTGAGAAAATTTAATAAATAGAAATTAAGATGATTAAACAAAATTGGGTAAAAGTGGTAAAGCCAGTGCAATATATATTATATAGCAAAGAATATTACACCGTTTGAAGTGCACAAGAGATATGTGCAATTACCTATAACATTCAATCAACACCACTTTCAACAAAGTTAGCAAGCTCTAAGTTCATAAGAAAAGGCATGCAGAAATGAGGATCATTTGTAGTGTGTTTAACCAAGAAATGAACAACATTGAAAACAACCCAAGCATTACAATATATTTCTTCACCCACATGTTGGTGAAGAACATTCAACTGAGCATTAAACACACAAGATTTATCATTAATAATGTAGTTAATAAACAATTGAAGAATAGTCAAGTGAGCCCAGTTTTTTAGAACACCCCATTGATGGAGAAAGTCACCCACCAAGCAACAACCCAAGAAAATACAATAATTATCTAGAGCCATTGAAAGATCAGATAAAATGAAATATGAAGAAAAGATATGTTGAATACCCAAAATACTGAGAAGGGGGGTGAATCAATATTTGTAATGTCCCAGATTAAATTTATTTGATAATTTGATCAAATTGGAGCAATGGAAATTATAATAAATTAATTTAATTAATCCAACCCTCTGAAATCAACTTATCCAAATGAAACTAAAAATTCTTTAGAAGTTTCATTAAATAAATCTCACAGATCATGCACCCACCCGATTCCACATATTTCACCCAAACTTCATAAATAACTCGCCAGACTTAAGGTGAAGGTAAATGTAGGAAAAATAAGTGTTATTTGCACCAAACACATGGCCTCAAATATGATATAATCAACCAAAAAAAATTGCTACAAATAAACCCCAAATAGTGAGCCAAAAATGAAGCCTAGAATGCACTGCAAGCTCACAAACTCTAAAATAAACTCACCAAACTCCAAGAAGAATTTATTGATGAAAAAATATCATGGAAAATATTAAATAACATAAAATCCATGGCCTTGAGGCTTCCAAAATACTTCTATAAATATTACCCAGAAGCCAAAATATGTTTCGACAAGCACTACCGAACAACACTATTTTTTAATGAAAACTCACCCAACACATAAAATATTTACCAAATGATCAGATATTAGTTTTAAATATAAAATATCATAAATGTACAACTAAAAATATATTATCAAAATTTTCAGAAAATGAAATCCAAATTCTAAAACAAACATCACAAATAATTCTGACAATCTTCTCAAAACTGCTGGAAAAATAAAGAAATCTGAAACCTTTTAGCACACTAGCAATCTCTAGATGAAATTACACCAATAGATCCTTGGAACCACTTCCCTTGATCCTTTTTTCCTCCATGGGTTACCATCATTGAAGAACTATCCTCATAGGTTTATCAGCCTTGAAGAGAAAGCAACAACTTTTTAGAAAATAACAAAATGAATGATGCTAGAATGAATCCAAATTTGTGTTTTATTAGAAAATATTTAATTTCCAAGTTGGGATCCCAAAAATCACAACCAAGGGAAGAGAATAATCTTGCATGCAAATATTTGTAACTCCTTTTTTTCATTTTTCCATCACCTCCTAATATTCTCTTCCAAAATCCACCACTTGTCCAAACCTGTTTTCCACCACAAGATGCCTTCTTAAAAATCAAATATGCTTTTCCCAACACACATGCCAACTTGGAGAAATTAGAAAACTTGTAAAAATATTTAATACTTATCATTAAATCAGGTTTGTTCCAATCAATTTGAAATATAAAAGTTTCTAGTCTATTCATATATCTTGACTTACTATTTTTGGGTAACCAGCTTACTAAAAATAGTAAATTGCTACGTTTAGAAAATTCAAAAAAAGGGACATGACAAGACCTCCCTTCCAAAAATTTCTTGTCCTCAAGAAATTGCAATAATGATGCTTCAAAATCATGATGCCCAAAAATAACCAAACATTGCATATTGCAAAACAAATTGTGATCCTATACTTGTGAATTGTTGTACTTTCCTCTCAAACATCTTGATAATTTCTTGAAGAATGTACCTATGCTCTGTAATTTCATGGATATGAATTTTAATGTGAAACCTCTTAATCCATATTACCTGGGGTTTAATAGCATTCCTTGCATCTTTTCCACACAATAACCTCCTCTCTTCAACTCCTTTCCAAAACTGAGTATATGCACTATCACCAAGAAAGCTAACCCAAAAGCTCTTGGTGTGTATTTCTCAAAGATATAAATCTGATTTTTGTAGCTTATATGATGGTTACAACTGTAGACATGTAAAATGTACATGCACTCAATCTTGATCTACTAACATCGCTTCATCCTGAATTGTCCCTCTATCTAACCATTTAATCGAATAGCCTTATTTGATTAAAGTCATCATAATTCCCCTTTTAATTAAATAAATCCCTCGATTTAATTAAATCATTGTCTCTATGTAATTAGCTAGGTCATTTCATCTTCCATCTTTGTTTAATTAAATAATCCATATTATTTGATTAAATCTCTAAAGTTCATCTAATTAAATTAAATAAATCAAACATTTATCTAATTTAATCTAACATCACCCCCTTTGGTTAAATAAATCAAAATATTTATGTAACTAGGTCTTAATCATTTTCATCTCTTTTTGATTTATTTCAATCTACAAATCTAAATCAAATAGTCAAATCACCTAATCTCCCCTTAAATTAATGAAATCCTGATTCATTTAATCCCAATCACTCAAATCCTCTAGATTTTGCAACTTGCACAATTAAATCATTTAGTTGATTTATAAATCATCTATTTTCATTCAAAAAAGGCATCCAAATGGGAATATTCCTCAAATTTGAAATCTCCCCCCAAAATGACATGTACATCCAACAAGGAATTTACTCTCTTACATGTCCTTTGCCTTGAGCCAAGTGGCATTCAATGCATTCTTTCTTCCCTCTTCCATGTCATTTCAACAAATTCAAAATTAAAAAATATGCATTCATTGGCACAATCCTCAAAACTTGCACATCCTCCATCCACATCCATCTTGGCATTCTATAAATAAGAGGCTAATCTCCTCATTTCATCATCCACAATTTGAGTAAACTTACTATGCTCAAATATTTAGCAAATTCCATCCATTATCATTGAATCTTAGCTAGGTTATGCAGATCTTTCCATTGGAGCACTCATCATCCTTCATCAAAGTGGATCATTCATCAACATTCATCAAGCACGCATCATAGGAATTGGGAAAGGGCTAATTTTTACATCAAATTGGCACCAATTCCCCCATGGGATCATGAGTTTGCTAGTTTAATTAGGATTCAATCTCTATTTTATTGTTTTCTTATTATGTTCTTCATCTCTTTTCCTAATTTAAGCTTTGTAAATGGATTCCGTGGGGAATCCTTGTTCTTGCTTGCATTTCACCATCTAATGGGTTTGTTCTTATTGTTTTGCAGGTATTTGGATTGGGGTTCACACAACAACTGTAAATACATCCTTCATAATATTAAATACAAATCTTGGAAAAATTTACCATATTTACCTTGGAGTCGAGGAGATCCTCCCTATAGGAAATAACACAAACTACTTCTAACTTGGCCACATTTTGAAGGATGTATGATGCATATTCAGTGTGGATGCTAAAATCTGCAAAATGTGGTTAGAAATCTAACAATAAAATCTACATAATCGTTAGTATTTCAACAACAAATCAAAATATTTAACATCCTTATGAAATAATACATCATGTTCAAAATGCAAATAAATGACAAAAGATCTAAAGCAAAAGCATAAGAAAACATGATGCAAACTATCTCATATTGGATTGGTGTCGCATGTGCTAGTGACCCTTTCCCAATCCTTGATTGATAGCTTAAGATGAAAATGCTATGAAGATGGTGGAGTGATGATGAACAAAATCAGTTCCCCATTGGAGAGTGACTTTGCATGAGTGATTGTGGAGAGATGGTGAAGGATTTGATAAGAGATAAAGCCTCTATTTTATAGATTTTCAAATGCTAAGAGTGTTGAAGAGGGACCAATGTGGGACAAAGATTATGCCAATGATAGGAGGACACTTGTCAAGTGGTGATTGCTTGATGTATGTGCAAGATTTGGGAAGAGTGCCCATGAGAGGGAAAATTTGAATTCAAATTTTCCAATAAATGTTGAGTTTGACCTTGGAAGGGAACATGTAAGAGACATGTAAGGCCTCATAAATGCTCTGTTTGGTGTACATGTCCACTTGGGGGGAGATTCAAACTTGGAGAATATTCTTCCTTTATGCCAAGTTGAAAATAAAGATTTTGATAAATCAATTAATTGTAATTTCATGTGCAAGTGGCCAAATCTAGAGAATGCAAGTGGGTGAGTATTTAATCAGGGTTAGATTAAATAGATGATGATTATGCTGATTTAATGTTGATTAGATGATTTTGACTTTTAGGACTTAAATACTTGATTTATTTAAATCAAAAAGGATGAAATATGGATTTGGGTTTGATTTAAATAAAGTCCTGATTTATTTGATGAATGGAATATGATTATGCATGATGTAAATTTGACATGTCTACATTTTTCCCCTCTTTGAAGCAATGTACTTGTTGCGTTGGTTCAAAGAATAAACTTGCCGCAATCAAAATAAAAAAATTTCTGATTTTTTCGGATGCCCCAGCGGAAAGAAGTACATTGGTACATTGCCCCCTCGAGAGATCGAGCGAAAATATTCGATTTGAGGGTCGATCTCGCGATAAAGAGGTTCAAAATGGGTGGTTATGGATGATGATGCAAAGATGATTTCAAGATGCTTAGAATAACAAATCTATATTATCCTAAACAACTTAAATGTTGATATGATATGAGATGGATGAGATTGATGATGTGATATGCTATGATATGCAATGGATGATTTATGAGATGCTTAGACTAACAGATCTATATTATGATGATGATATGTATGTGAGAAGATATGCAGAATATTGATGGTTTGCATATGCAGGATGGATGCATGCTAACGGTTTGTGGATGCAGGATGGATGGATGATGGATGCATTGGCGATGTTATGTTAGCATGGAAATGAGATGATGACAAGAGGTTCCAACAAGTCCATGATTGGTCAAGACTTTATTAGAGATGATGATGATGATAGATAAATGTTGATGATGATGATTCGCTTATCAAGGATTGGGATTTTCAAAGGGTCACTTACTTTATGTTTGATAACACACCTAAGTACGATGCATCAAGGTATGAAGGACCAAGATGGCGTTGTACTTAGTGTGATGGACTTTGACTCAACAAACAGATAGGAGTATTCTTGTTCACACTTGACATACAGAAACCTTGCTAGGGCGTACCTAACAAAGCAAGTATTCGCCAAGTTATATTACAAGAGCGTCCAACAAGCACAGCAGACAAAAGATAATGATCGTTGCCCCATTCCTATCTCTCTAAATCCTTCGTTCAGATATCATCGAGAGGTCCTTGGAATGAGCGCAATAATATAAATCAAAAGAAAAGATCAAGTACACAAACAAGCCAATGTTTTTCATACCTCTAGCCAAAGGGATTTGTTTTGATAGGATAAGAATCCAAGGTGATATCCAAAATGATGCCCATTGTCGGAACGATATATCCTAGGACATGCATTGTACAGGATGATGATAGTTTGATAAGTTGATTAATAGGCTATTGATATAAGGTTGACTGACATGTTTGAAAATGATTGAGACTTTGATTTTGTTTTAAAGATTTGTTGCTTCGATTTTGATTTTACGATTGAAGTTTGCTTTTGCTGACTGTTACACTTGTTTCTGTTTGTGTTGCCAAAAGGATGAAGGTGATGATCATTTTATTATGGATGATTGATTATTTCGGGTGAAAGAGAAATGAGATGGATGGATTTTTTCAAATATTTGGATGTTTTTGACGTTTTGGAATGTTTTGAGGCTGTTTTTGGTGTTTTTGGATTTTGATGTTTTTCGGATGTTTTTGGATTTTGATGTTTTTCAAATTTTTTTTTGGATTTTGATGTTTTTCGAATGTTTTTGGATTTTGATGTCTCGGGGGCTGATCAGAGATTAGCCTTGCCTATGTTTAAGCTTAGAGGCGACGTAGTTCGGATTCCAATGTGTTTTGATGTTTTCTGCTTTTTGAGTGTTTTTTGGATTTTTGATATGTTTTGGATGTTTTTGGATTTTTCACATGATTTGGATGTTTTTGGATTTTTCGCACGATTTGGACGATTTTGATATGGATGTGATATCAGTGCTCTGTTTGAGGATTTTTCTAAAAACCAAGCTAAGGTTGATAGATCAAGTCAATGGATTGATGATGATGATAACATTGTTGAGGATACACAACAATGCAAGGATTTTTTGATCAGGATTGATGATGATAACATTGTTGAGGATGCACAACAATGCAAAGATAAGATGATGATGGATTGATGATGATAACATTGTTGAGGATGCACAACAATGCAAGGATAGTGTTAAGCAACACAAGGATATCCTGAGATGATGATTTTTTGATTGAATTTGATTGATCATGATTGATGAAGATTGATTTGGAACAAAAGTTGTTTGAATGATTTGATGTGATGTTTGAAGGGTGCAAATTAGATGTGACTGATATCGATTGTTTTGATTGATGTTTGATGAAAGATGATGCTTGATAAGGAATGTTTTCTCGTCAAAATATGCCATGGGCTATGATGATTTGGATTTTTTCTCACAAATGCTTTGACCAATTTTGTTTCATGTTTGCCAATGTTCGGATCGCCACATAAGTTGGAGGACATAGATCAAGATTTATTCTCGAAGCAAGATGTACATATATGCCCCCAATGTCTAGCAACGTATGGAATGCAATGGATGGATGCTCGGATAAGTGTATGGATGGATGGATATGGTAAGCACGCAAAGTATGCCAAGGATTATCTTGTGATAGGATAAGGCGCTCGAATAATGAATGCTCATTAAGATAATGCTTCATGGCTTAGATAACACAGGATAGGATAGGATCAATGAAAATGACCCATGTCAAGATGTTTACCATAAGCAAGCGTAAAGTGTGCTCCAAAATTTCATCAAGATCAAGATAACTAAGATGATGGATGCAAATATATGCGAATGGATTGGATAAATGGTTCATGGATGGATGGATTTATTATGGATAAGATGGATGGAATGCTCAATTTATTACAAATGGGATGAGATGCCTTCACCTGAAGTGGCGTACGTAGATGCTCGATTCTACATATGATGCCTGTTTGCCAGGTTTTCATCATGGCACCTGCCCAAAGCGCCGCCCATGCAGTTTTTGCTAGAGGACGATTTTTATCTTTACTGTTTTCAATCCTTTTTCTGATTTTTTTGGATTTTTTGCTTTTTTGATTTTTTTGATTTTTTCTAAAGATTTTAAGCTCATGCTGAACCACAAGGTGTTGCTGATGTAGATGCCCCTATCATAATGTGCCAACGATATCCTGCTTGAAGGAGCTGCTTTGCTAAGATACGTGCACTTGAATGCAACTTTTTGGATTCTTGATTTGCTTCGTCGATATTGGAGTTAACTCCGTCTTGGTGCGCACATCGTGATAAAAGTGCCTTCAGAATCCTTATGATGAAGGGTCATTGCCAATACACGGTCAATGTAAGAATTGGATAATATGCGTGGAGGCATGGATGGAGTGTGTTTAGGGATAAGAGATGGATTGGTTGACAGTTTGGAACCTTTGACTTTCCAAACTTGGGAAGATGAGCAATGATGGGTGGATACGGAAGTGTGCATGGAATTAGGACCAACTGCTTGATATACTTTGTACGTCGCTTGAAAAGCCTGCTTTTGATTTTGCGGACTTCTTTGATGGATACCTTTCCCTCTTTTAGTTTGCCCCACAGTTTCTTTGACTGATGGAGTTTGATAGGGATGATCTTTCTTTGTATGTTTTGGTATCCATTTGTATTTGATTTGTCCATTATGCTTCTCAGTTTCTTTTGATTTGATAATGTTCTTCATACTTTGATTCAAATCTTCCTTTTGACGTTGGTCCCAATTTGTGGATGGGGTGATGGGTGAATGAAGATTCATGGTGTGGCTGGTTGTAGTATTGACATCGGTTTCATCATAAGGACTCTTCATGCTCCCTATGCTAATGTTTGCTTGAGACGAGGTTTCCCCCAGTATGGTGGTAGTAGTACCTTCATGCTTTGATTTCACTTGTTCCAAGAGCTCTTGTTTAAAATGCATTCTCTGATAAATGACCATCGTAGGTGACGTTTCAATTTGCTGCTCTGCTAACTCTGGATGTTCTATCTGACTTGTTTCCTTAAGCGGATAATGATGGATATCTTTATTCATGATGTCCTCAATCTGAGTTTGGGACATATTCGATCCTAATGTTGACAACTCCGTTTGATTGTTGGAGTTAAGAATCTGCTCTTTTTGTATAACACAATCTTGTTCTAGATGAAGATCATCTACGTGTCCATCCATAGAAAGCATCTCATGGGTAGATGGAGGAGTATGTGCTACATGGATATGATCATCTTGCATAGATAGGAGAGTGTCCATTAGCTTATTGTAGTATCTTGGGGATACAAATTCTTGATTTTGAACGATTTCAGAGCTGCTTTCAACATGCTTTGGATCAAGTTCTTGACATGGGGCAACTTCAAAGGATGGATTTCTTACAAAGGACTCTTGGATGTCGTCATTGGACATGGCAAGTGGATCAATATCCTCAAGTGTCGAGTTTAGGGTTCTTTCAATATCTGTAAGCATGCGGTCAAAGGGGATCATCATGTTTTGAAAAGGACCATTGCTAGACCTTAGTGAAAGATTTTGATCTTGCTTTGGAATAACTTCTTGAGATATGTCCTCTAACTCATAAGGCGATGCAGAGACATTTTCAATATGATCATTGGTCAACGGATCATGCATTATGTCAATTGGATCAAATAGTCCTAACACTCCTTGAAAGAGATCACTAAAAAGTGGCTCTTGATGTATGGTGAGTTGATCATCGGATTGTGTAGATAGATCCTCAATGTGCTCCTCGATGGAGAGGTTTTGATCATTTTTTTCGACAATTGCGGTGGAGAGATTATGAATGTCTTCGACCATAGAGTCAAGCGATGTTGACATTTCTTGAATTGGATCATTGTTGGATATCGTTGGTGGATTTTGATCACAATTAAAAAATGATTCTTGATGTATGTTAATTTGATCATTCAATGAGTTGGAAACATCTTCAAGGTGTTCATTGATGGATTGATCTTGATCCTTGTTCTCAACAATTGTCATTTTTTGTGTTTGTGCTCGTGTTGGTTGGGTAGCTTGAGAGGCTTGGGCAACTTGAGAGGATTGTTTCACTTGTTGAGCTTGTGTTGCTTGTTGCATGGCTAGATATTGTTGGAATCCCTTTTGAAAAGCAACTTGTATTGTCGCGTCGTATTTGCTTGATGTGGTGGAAATTGTTGGTGGTGGGGGTGGTGGTGGATTCAAAATCATGTTGGATGTAGTGAAAAGTGTTTGAGATAAGCTCGGAGCGATCATGGTAGTGAGAGGTTGAGATGTGATGGGTGTGATAGTGGCATTTGGAATGATTGAAGGGATAGTGATGGTTGGAATGACCGAGGTGATAGGTCCTTGGGAGACCGTATTTCGATTTGGGATCAATGTTGTTGTTTGATTAGATACCATCCATTGGTGTGATGTCGATGGTATATTCAAAGGATTTGTCGTGATGGTTTGATTGATGTTAGGTGGATTCATTTGGATGGCATGATTGGTGTTAGGTAAAGGGGGAAGCCCTAAACCAAGGAATGATGTAGGTAATGGTGGTGGAGATTTCCCTTGGCGCAATGCCTCAACTATTTTGGAAAGTTCCACAATTTGATCTCGCCAAATTTGTTCTTGATTTTGATCTTGACTCACTTGAGATAGTTGAATTGGCTTTTGTTTAAGCAGATTTGGGATGCCTACTTGCAGTTTTTGAATGGGATTATGGGAAAATTGACTTTGGATAATGTTCTGATTTGGGATGATGTTTAGATTTGGCATGATAGGATGAACATTGTTGGTATTGGGAATCATTTTTCCAAAGTTTTCCGAGTTAGGATTCATGTTTCGAAAACTTGCACTTGGTACATCCACATTTGGTTTGTAGGGATTTGGTGGAATGACGTTCGTTTCAAGGCTCATGCATTGATTATTCGATTGGTGGATTTGTAGGTTTGGACTTAGATCTATCATTGGGAAATGTGTTTCAAACTTTGACTTGGGCATACTCACACTTGTTGTACCATTGACATTTGTCGAAGGCAATGATCCTATGCATGGATTTTGATAATTGATAGGAAATGCAAGGCTTTGAGGATTCAATTGATTTAGATTACTCAAGATGTATGGATCAAGTGTATATTCCATGTTCCTCTTGTGTTTTGACCTTGTTGCAAAAGTGACCTCTAAAGTTCTTAGGACTAACGACGATATGGAGGATGGAAGGTGTAAATGATGAGTGATGAACATTTAAGAACTTTGGATCAATGCTAGACTTAGGGCTTGATTTTGATTGTTTGATGTGGATGATGAACTTGTAAACCCTAAAATGTTGGATGTTATCTTATGATGAACTTGTTCAAAGAGGTGATAATTTAACTAAGTGTGCGTGGAAGGATTCATCCAAACACACCTAACTAAACAAATGATTTTGATTTGGTTTGGAAATGTACCCAAGTCTAGGTAATGACATTTTCAAAGCTCTAAAGTTGTTTGTGGGATGATGTTGATAAATGTTTGAGGTGGATGAAGTGTTTGATTTTGATCCTAAGAGACTTAGAGAGACTTTGTTTACTAGGCCAAGGTATTGAAGAACACACTTTTCTCTAAGAGCAATCAAAAGACCAATATGACCAAGAGATATCAAGCACATGTGTGGGGTCCAATTTGTTATCTTTGCTTAATGGCTTTATTTTACCAAAAACACTCTCTTTGATTAAAGTTTCAAACTAAGATGTCCAATGTCTTAATTTCTTTAAACCCCACAAGATATTTTATGTGGAAATTCAATGAACTTAAGGCAAGGGTTTTCCTATTGTTTACTCAAGAAGACAAATTGAGGTATAATCCAATGCTTAGGAACCTCTAAAGACGTGAATCCCAAGGGAAAGCAATAGCATATGGATTGAGTCAATGATATTTGTCTTCAAGAGGGTTTGAAATTTTGAGAATCTTGTTGAATGTTTGTTTGCAAAATGTTTTCGAATACAACACTGTGTTTTCAAATGAAGAACAATTACAAGCCCTATGGATGTGTAAGACAATATTTGTTGGATTCCCACTTGGACAAGTCTAGCTACGCTTATTCTAGCGGATGGTTAGATGCTTGACCCCACTGGCTCCCCTCCACGCTCATTAACGTCAATCGGGCAGCCAAGCATCAACACCCATGAAACTCCCATGGCATGCTTTCCATCTCTACTAGAAGACCGTAAGAGTGTGGGGTGGCTTTAATGACTGTTCTTGCACCAACAAATAGATTAAGGATTTTGGAAAATTCTAGCACATGGGTTCTAGTAAGGACTTTCCATTCGTGGAGATTGACCCATACGCAAGAGTCCCCTTCGGATCCATCCTGTTGGAGCCAACCGCGTGATTATGGCGTTTAACCAAAACCCACATTTATATCCGGCTGGAAATACTCTTGGCTTTAGAGTGTTACCGGTTGAGTCATTCCCTTGGGTGAGTACTTTTTCCCCAAGGCAGGCCCTCTAAGATAAACAAAAGCGAGCAAAGACACAATCCGTAACTCGATCGATCTTTGATGGCACAAAGAAAGAGAATGTACGCGAAAATGCCCCTACTCACACTCGCACAAGATGTTCAATTTTTAAGCCCAAATCAAAGTGTTTCAAAGTAATAAAATGTATTTTGAGTGTTTCTCTTGCACCCTAGATCGCACGAAGCGCAAGGGGAGAGGATATGCACTCAAAAGACAAAATCACACAAATCAAGCACTTGTTCGTTTTATACCCTTCAAAGCAATTGTGAGTTCGTTTTAAGCACCAAAAATGAAGTGTGAAGATTGTTTGTCCAATTTTTTAACCCAAAACGAACTCTAGTAAGTTTGTCCTAAGATTCGTTTTAAGCCCTTTGCAATGAAAATAAAATTGTTCGTTTTAGACCCAAATGAAAATTAGTGTTCTAAAATGAAAAGATAAACAACTTCGTGAAGTAGTGTTAATCAACACTTAAAGTGTTAAAAAACACATTGTGTTTTCAAAAAAAATCATCCTCCTTTCGTCTTCGTTTGCTAGCCTCCTCCTTGTTGACTTTTCATTTTTCTTGTACCTTGTTCACTTGCCTTTGTTCGCTTTTGGTACCTTGGTTGCCCTTCGTTTGATTTTTTGTAACTATTCCATCATAAATGAAAGTTAGGCATATATTGCAAAATGATAGAAACATATACAAGATTTATCAATCATAGGAGGAATCCCTTTAAAGAGGAGTAAAATAACATTGAATTAGCATTTATCATTGATTCAATGATAAATGTTAATACACTTTTAATTTACCCATGGGTTCCCTATATAAAAAAAAACTTGGATTGATGATAAATGTCAAGAAATTTCTAATTTGTACAAATGATAAAAAGTCAAGACACTTTCAATTTATATCTACTAAAAGACAAATGGATTCCAAAACTTTTAACTTTTAGCAAACCAAATCACACAATGAAGACTAACTCAAGTATATAAAGGCATAATGAAAACAGCTAGTGATGATTGGGACTTCAAGAAAGATAAATGCTTTAGTTAGCTAAATCATAACTTTATTCACCGAGTTATCTGAAGATTTGAAAAAAAGAAACCCTCCAAACGACGTGCTTTGAGCAGTCAAATATACAACTGACAAACTTGATGATTACGAAATATTTTTGTGGCAGACTGGGCGAAAACAAATGAAGAGCAAGTGACAATTATTAATGATGCAATAAAGGCAGATTTGATGATTACGGATAGGATAGCTGTTCAAAAGCTGGTACTATATTGAAACAAAGAAAACATTGATATGTTTAAGTGTGCCATACGGATACCTCACGGAACACACCAGTTGAAGGAGGCAGTATCAAATGCCAATAACTTCTGTTGTTTCAGCAATGAGTACAAAAAAGCTTCATCGAAGTCTCTGGTTTTTCTAAATAACCTTATCCTAGATTCGAAGGGTAGATGCCTAGGCCATCATTGCTCCCACCCTGGAAACAATCTAAATTTCCTAAAGAAGATCGCTTGGTCCTACGTGCCCCAATAGCTACATTACATTCTACTCTTCAAGATGATATACAGTAAGCAGGACGTGCTGTTTTAATGAGCAGAATACAAGAGGATTTTCAAAGGGCCCCTTGCATCGTGGTCTTGCTGTCAGTCTTGTCGCATTTAATCTGCTAGGGAAGCAATATGCTTTAACTACATTTTGAAGACTGTGCAGGGAAATGCGCGACCCTTATTGGAAATTTAATAATGCCTAACCACGCATAGAAACTTTACCAAATGCTTATATTGCCAAGTCATATAGAGCATCTCTGTGGGGTATGGTTTAGAATAACACCAAATCAGATTATTTAATCTACTCTCCTTGGCTATAGATTCACATGGACCATCCTCCCAACGTGCATCCTTTGTGCGAGCTTCAACTTTATATCACTTTAAGACAACAACATAGGCTCTTAGCAGAAAAAAAGTGAGTGATCAGCAATCAAATTCTAGCGCCATATGTATGTATATGCAGTGACGGACAAGGCAATCTATCAGTGAGTCAGCAAGTCATTCAAGGCTGTGAAAACAGATTGAGTGTAAGAGATAATCACGAATAATAGTGCAATACTATACGTGCTACATGGAGATTGTAAGCAGAGACAAAATGATTTTAGGATGCCAACCAAATACAGACAGTGATTTAATGTGCAACGTACTAATAGTGTGATGAATACGAGATTTAAAATGCAGATCAAGCATAGATTTGGGACGCTCGATGGGTATGAAGTTGGTAATTGCTTTAAAGCTATGAGATCCAATGATGGCAGCGTCGTAAGATTGTGTGATGCGTTCTTTTGTGTCAAATGTGCTGAGCTAGACCCGCCTGTGTATGTTGAATGGCCTGTTAAAATTGTCACTCTAAATTCTATAGTTAATGAAATAATTTCTAAATCATTGACTGCAGTGGATATATCCAAAGAAACACAGGCTTTAGTTGAAAGATAAGGCTTTCAAATTCTGATAAGGTATTCAAATGAAATATTTAGTTTAAACTATGAATGTGACAAGTCAACGTGAAGCAGAAACTCAGAGTAACAAAACAATATATTGAAAAGGTTTTTAAAGAAAATCTTGCAAAAATCTTCTCAGCCCTCCTTCGAGCGCCATTTTGTGGATGCTAAAATCTGCAAAATGTGGTTAGAAATCTAACAATAAAATCTACAGAATTGTTAGTATTTCAACAACAAATCAAAATATTTAACATCCTTATGAAATAATACATCATGTTCAAAATGCAAATAAATGACAAAAGATCTAAAGCAAAAGCATAAGAAAACATGATGCAAACTATCTCATATTGGATTGGTGTCACATGTGCTAGTGACCCTTTCCCAATCCTTGATTGATAGCTTAAGATGAAAATGCTATGAAGATGGTGGAGTGATGATGAACAAAATCAGTTCCCCATTGGAGAGTGACTTTGCATGAGTGATTGTGGAGAGATGGTGAAGGATTTGATAAGAGATAAAGCCTCTATTTTATAGATTTTCAAATGCTAAGAGTGTTGAAGAGGGACCAATGTGGGACAAAGATTATGCCAATGATAGGAGGACACTTGTCAAGTGGTGATTGCTTGATGTATGTGCAAGATTTGGGAAGAGTGCCCATGAGAGGGAAAATTTGAATTCAAATTTTCCAATAAATGTTGAGTTTGACCTTGGAAGGGGACATGTAAGAGACATGTAAGGCCTCATAAATGCTCTGTTGGTGTACATGTCCACTTGGGGGGAGATTCAAACTTGGAGAATATTCTTCCTTTATGCCAAGTTGAAAATAAAGATTTTGATAAATCAATTAATTGTAATTTCATGTGCAAGTGGCCAAATCTAGAGAATGCAAGTGGGTGAGTATTTAATTAGGGTTAGATTAAATAGATGATGATTATGCTGATTTAATGCTGATTAGATGATTTTGACTTTTAGGACTTAAATACTTGATTTATTTAAATCAGAAAAGGATGAAATATGGATTTGGGTTTGATTTAAATAAAGTCCTGATTTATTTGATGAATGGAATATGATTATGCATGATGTAAATTTGACATGTCTACATTCAGCATCAGATTTGGAATAGTAATGGCACATATAAGGCACATTAAATGATATCATTAAACAACATCTCATGCTCCACCAAACTCTTGAAAATTTATTTTGCAAAACTATGGCCCTTCTGATGGAAGACTATGCACTTTCTTAATCCTTCCACATGCATGATTGGATCTCCACATAAAATTTTCAACATGAAGGTAGAAAATAATTTCATGACATATTTCACCATGTTAGGAAACTTACTAATATTCTTGATAGTTTCCTCCTTGAAAGTCATCCAATACAATCTCTCTCTGCAAGTCAAATAGTGTCTTGGATTTCTAGCTGGAAACATATGTTGTCATTGGGCAACTTGTACACGAGTATTCTGTTGCATTTGATAATGCTATGGTTCTGATTTTTTCTGCTATTAGGCTTGTTATAATAGCCTTTACATCCACTTCCACAAAAAATACATCTTATGAAAATAGATATTGCATTCACCTCTACATTGTTGAAATACAATCTCTCTCTGCAAGTCAAATAGTGTCTTGGATTTCTAGCTGGAAACATATGTTGTCATTGGGAAACTTGTACACGAGTATTTTGTTGCATTTGATAATGTTATGGTTCTGATTTTTTCTGCTATTAGGCTTGTTATAATAGCCTTTACATCCACTTCCACAAAAAATACATCTTATGAAAATAGATATTGCATTCACCTCTACATTGTTGAAATACAATCTCTCTCTGCAAGTCAAATAGTGTCTTGGATTTCTAGCTGGAAACATATGTTGTCATTGGGAAACTTGTACACGAGTATTTTGTTGCATTTGATAATGCTATAGTTCTGATTTTTTCTGCTATTAGGCTTGTTATAATAGCCTTTACATCCACTTCCACAAAAAATACATCTTATGAAAATAGATATTGCATTCACCTCTACATTGTTGAAATACAAATCGTGGAAATGAATAACATTAGACCAATACATTTCCTCGACCCGTGAGAAGACATTTTTAGTCTCATGGATTGGTATATTGAATCCAACGTAAATTAGTGGAGTAACCATACAAAAAAAACATTCTTTCCATGGCACTCTAAGTATCATAAAGAATAACAACTTATTGTACTTGAGGATGATGTATTCACTAGAATCATTCATTGGCATATGCTTGAACTCCTTCACAAATCCATATAAAATGTTAGTGGCATATGCATCATCAAAAAAGTCTTTCATGATGGAAATAATTTAATTTCTATGGAGGATAAGAAAATTCCAAGAAGAAGTCATTATGAACAAGTCATCTACACACATCTCTTGTATTGCCCTTTTTTGTAGCTCAACATACCGATCAAACAAAAATAAGAAATTTCCCCATCCATTGTACTTCATCAAATGACTATCATAAACTAATTTTTGTTTGAATATTCTCAAAGGAAGATTGATTTTCATCTTCATATCACACCTTGCAAGGTTCCCCTTTGAAACTTTGAATTTCATGTTGTCAAACTCCTCAAATTTCAATATTTGCATTGAAAACCAAATATTTCTCTTTCCTGAATATCCACACTCTATAGAAAAATTGCTTGAAATATATAGAGTATTAAGTACATGATATGAGATTATTACCTTAGCAATGCCCTTCCATTCTTCTTGTGTTTCCATCTCTTGTATGCCTTGGATGCTTATGACTTGAGAAAAGTAGGTGGAGTCTATTCTTTGTAGTTCATGGAGTTGATATCCACTTGTAACTATTTCCAAATGTTCCATAATATCTACCCAAGTATTGAAACATAGAATTCTTTCAACAAAGATTAATTCAAAATGTAATACTTGTTTCATCTTCAATTGTAAATTCATTCTATGAGGCAAAAACTTGAACTTTATGTGCTCCTTGAAAATTAATATAAAAAGGTAGCTTGATACTAACTCAAAATATGAAGCAATATTGATGTGTTCACAATCAATCGCATGTTGAATTCTTCTCCCCACAGATGATCCTAGAAGCACATATATGAAAACTCCCCTTTTTTGACCTGAAAGAAGAGGAATGATAGACTGTAGCTCACCTGAGAATAATGAAGCTTGCATATTCTTCACCACCAAACAACTTACTCCCCCATTATAGTCCCCTAAAACCCCATACACTTCTACAAATGGATGTGATAAATCAGAAATGTAAAACTCAAAGCATGAATTGATTACCTCCATATTTTTGTCAAATGCCTCAAATGTTGTATTCCTTTGCAAGTCAAGATTTTGGGTATTATGAGTTAAGTATAAAAAGTCTATCACCCAATATTCATTCAACCACATCATCATAGCAGCTCCTAGACTCATGAAATAGAAGTCTTTACATATATTTTCTTTAATCCAAAGAATAAGAATTACCCTTTCCTTCATGATGCTAATGGTTCATAGTATCTTTTTCTTCATGAATCCTTCAATTTGTGGGTAGCTTAAGTTCCAAAACACCATAGGACAATAAGTCACAAAATTTTGAATATTAAAATGATACCAACCTTTCTTATCATAACCAACCTTCAAGCATCTCAAGTTGGTCACCTCCTTCTGGCTATCATCAATAATTTTATCTTCAAAAATGATACCTGGATCTCATGAATGTTTTAAAAGATTTGGACATTGATCCTTAACCATCTGGTTAGTATGCATTAAATTCCCCATTTGATTCCAAATGCCACTTTGTAGATCAATCAATGGCTCACCATGTGCATGATTTAGAACATGCATATTTATCTTGAACTCTCCATTTTGAACAAGTGAATCCATTCCTCTATTCTCTACACTAACATTTTTCTGCCACATACAATCATTAGAAATCAACATAGCTTTAAAAAATAAAGGTTCCCTTTCTTCACCTTGCATGGAAGATTTATTCCAATTTTTCAGAATGGTATCCTTATTTTTATCATCTACAATGTTAATGGGTGTTTCTTTATCATCATTAGGATCCATTGGAACAACTTCCTTAATTCTTGAGGCTTCACATTCAACATATAATGATGATTTTTTATTGAATTTAGTAAAGAGAACTTTTTCTTGATGTGAAAGCTCAAATGAAAAATATTTTTCAATTAAAATGTCTTTACCTTCAACCTCACATGTTGACTCTTCTTCCTTAACTTGAATAATTTGCAACAACGTATCTATCACTGTTTCTAGTTCCATCATCTCATTCTTACATGCTTCTCCTTTTACCTCTAATTTTTCTTTTTCCTTGATCTTATCTTGGTCTTCCTCTCTCAAGGCCATATGAATGACTCATAAAATGATTCTTTAGTCTTTAAATCCCTAGAAAAGCTCTGGAACTCCTCAAAGAATTTGATAATTTCTTCATCTTGGGTCATATTTTTGCTCATCCATTCTAAATATTCTTGAAATTTTGTAAATTCCTTAATACTTTGGTATTCTACATACCAATCAGAAATTTTCCTTACATTATCATTTTGTATCATTCTCTTAAACATTGACTTGAAGAAACCCACGATTCACATCAACAACTCAATACCCTATAGGCTAGAAAGATCTTGGCTTTAATGCCACTGTAATGTCCCAAATTAAATTTATTTGATAATTTGACCAAATTGCAGTAATGGACATTATAAGAAATTAATTTAATTAATCCAACCCTCTAAAATCAACTTATCCAAATGAAATTAAAAATTCTTTAGAAGTTTCATTAAATAAATCTCACATATCATGCACCCAATTCCACAAATTTCACACAAACTTCAAAAATAACTCACCAAACTTAAGGTGAAGGTAAACGGAAGAAAAATAAGTGTTATTTTCACCAAACCCATGGACTCAAATATGATATAATCAATCAAAATATTCCGCTATAAATAAACCCCAAATAGTGAGCCAAAAATGAAGCCTAGAATGCATTGCAAGCTCACAAACTCTAAAATAAACTCTCCAAACTCAAAGAAGAATTTATTGATGACAAAATATCATGGAAAAATATTAAATAATAGAAAATCCATGGCCTCGAGGCTTTCAAAATACTTCTATAACTATTACCCAAATATGAAGCCAAAATATGTTTCAATAGGCACTACCGAACAACATTATTTTTTTAATGAAAACTCACCCAGCACATAAAATATTTACCAAATGATCATATATTAGTTTTAAATATAAAATATCATAAATTTACAACTACAAATCTATCATCAAAATCTTGTTGGATGAAAATTCTATAATCCCTTTTAATAGATTACAAAACCTTGATTTCAACCACAGTTATGTGAGATAGAATCTCTCCTCTTAGAAAGGGGAGGCACCTTTCTTACTGCTTATTGAGACTAAGGAAAATTAATTAAATATTCACAATAAAGTACACTACAATAATGATATGGGGGTGTGTCACATTCATGATTCTCTCTTTCTTCAAAGAATATGTTTTACAATGTTTCACAATTTTAACTTCTTGATGCAATACAACTTCGAACTAAAATTAAGCAGTAATTCCAATATTCCTATCTTTTCAAATCAAAGCCTTGGAATACCAACATGATAATGATAAGTAACAAATAATAAAAGCTCATGGAGGCATAAATTTGTTCTGTAGGTTCCGATAGAGAATCCTTCAAGATAGTAACCAACGTTGTAAAAGAAGCACAAAGTCTTCTATATACTTCATAATAAATCCCACGAGCAACATGAATAAATATAAGCACAAAGTCTTATAGAGAATTCACCAATAGTATTCAACAATATCACAATTTCAAGAAATAAGTGTAACTCAAAGTTTACACAAATATACTCAAAGCCCTTTCAATCTCAATTACTAATCACTGCCAATTCAATCAATTCAAAAGATAATTGTTTCCAACACAAAGTTTGGTGTGTAACTTCACTTCTTTATTGATCAAAATTAGATTCACAAAAATGAACTCAAAGTTTAAATATTTGTTTCACAACTGGGCAACACTTCATTGCAAAAGATAAAATGTGCCTAATACAATAGAATCCACTCTTATTCATAGATTGGAGAGGAGAGCTAATCTAGGAAAAATCTAACCAACTAGTTGAATTATTCAAAAATGTTGTTCATAAATGTAGGAGAACATATTTGTTTTACATGTAATTACTTTTTCCAAAATGACATGTAAAATGTCAAAACATATCTACATAAAGCATGAAAATGTTAAAACTGGGAAATCTAATCTAAGGAAAAATTTAGCCTTCTTCAACATCTTTCTTCATGAAAACTTCATGTTGACATGCACTTCATCACTGTTTGGCATTGGAGTGTACTTTGGAGATGACGGGGATTCTTAAGATTGACTCCTCCAATGAGCTTGGACACTTTTTGGTGCCTTTTAGGAACAATTCTTAAATCTAGAGCAAGCTAAAAAACCATCATTTTGTTCATTGAAGCTATTGAGAAAGCTTTGTCTTTAAATTCTTCTTGAACCATTGATGTTCACTTCTTTGAAAAACTAAAACATGGGAAGAACTTTCTAGTTGTACTTCAAAGCCTTCTCGCTTGGTGATAAGCAAGGGTATGTGCAAGATCATCTTGGAAAAAATAGGCCCTTAAGTGGTGAAAAATTCAAAAAAATCAGAGTTAGGCAACTTGACGTAAAAAATTGAATAAGTTATCTATATTATTTCAAAAATATGTAAGAATAGAATTTGTAGCAAATTGAATGTATTTTTTAAACTACTAGGTTTTTTTTAAATTCTATTTGGTGAAAATTTGAAATTTCAATGCAGATACTTAAATTTTAGGGAAAAAATAAGAAGTAGGTGTGCAATACCCTAACCACAATAAAATGATAATATTTTTTATAATATTTTAGATATAAGTAGAGGACTCATGTCCTAATGTGATGCATATTTTTTGTATTTTTTTTCCAAGTAAATAATTAATTATGAATTTTTATTACAACTTTTTAAAAATATAAAAACTTGTATGTTTGGCCACCTTAACTTGGTCAAAACTTCATGAAATTCATTTTTTTTTTTCATCCCATATTGTGAAAAGCATAGAATGTGACACATGTTTCAGATTCAAAAAATGTGATACCATTTGAAAACTATAGATCTTTTTCAATCAGCCTATTAATCAGGACTTTAGTCGTAATTCAAATAAAAAATGAATAATAATTATTTATTAAATTCAAAGTAAAGCATAATTTATATTGGTGGAAAGTTGAGAATCTCCTTGAAAAACCCTTTTTGTTTCATCAATTTTGGGTTAAAAAAAATTATCAGCCACATGGGCCATCATATCACTTACATATTGCCACTTTTTGGCCCATCATGATCCTGCACCTACCCGCAAGAACTTGATCAAAATTGCTCTAGAATCTGGGCACAAGAGATCAAAATGTATGCAAGAGTAGGGTTAACAATTATGATGCAAAGGTAGGAAAAAATGAGGTTTTAGCATGGCATATTGCACTTCAGATGTAATTACCCAAATTTTCAAGACACTGCATATTAGATGTAAATCTGAGCAGTTTCATGGGTTTGGGAAGCTTGAATGTGATGATGACAAAGAATGGAGTGGAAGCAAGCAAAATTGTAAATGGATGTGAGCAATGGATTGAGAAAAATTGAGCGAAATGAGCGGAACAAAGCTCAAAATGCATTTTTGGAAGATTTTTGAGTGTTTAGTGAATTTTTTTTTTTTGTGCAAGGGCACTAAAAATCAATGCCCTTACATCTTGGAAGATCTTCATTTCATGCACAAGTGTTGAAAAACAACACTCCAAGATGCCTTGGAGGAGTTTAGAAAATATGATGCACAAGCACTAAAAATCAACACTTTTACATTTTGGAAGATCTGCTTTTGATGTAAAAGCACTAAAAACTAGTGCTCTAGCATGTTTTGGAAGGAAATTGTATTTTTTGTAAAAGTAGTGAAAAACAACACTTCAACATATCACATGTCAAAGCGATAAAAAATAGCGCTTTTACATATTGAAGGACTTGGTTAGTTTCATGTAAAAGCGATAAAAAAAATGCTTTTACATATTACATGTAAAAGCAATAAAAAATAGTGCTCTTACATATAACATGTAAAAGCGGTGAAAAATAATGATCTTACACTTGGAAGAACTTCATTTCGTGTAAAAGCGCTAAAAAACAACGCTCTTACATGTGTAAGAGCAAAAAGAATCAATGACACTACATGTTGGAAAATATGCAAAGGCCCTAAAAAAACCAAACATTACATGTGCCAGAAAATGACTAAGGCATGGAAAATATGCAAAAGCACTAAAAAGTAGAGCTCTTGCATGAAATATGCAAAAGTGCTAAAAATCAGCACTCCTACATGAAATATGCAAAAGTACTAAGAATCAGTGCTCCTGCATGTGCAAAAAAATTTCTAACTCCCAGAATTGAATTTTCACAACTTGGTTTAAAATGAAAATTTTGATGAACTAACAAAGCTTAATGCTCAAAATGACTTTTTGAGGATGGGGGACCATGCACGAGGACCAATGCAATTCGCCTCATTTTGCATGCTTAGAGTACATGGGCTACGAAATGAACAAGTTTTGTAGGGGTTATCCCACCAATCAAGTGCATTGGATTTGAGGATAACAAAGTTGCAACAAATGAAATCCAAAATTTGAAACAAACATCACAAATAATCCTGACAATCTTCTCAAAACTACTGGAAAAACAAAGAAATCTAAACCCTTTCAACACACTAGCAATCTCTAGATGAAATTGCACCAATAGACCCTTGCAACCATTTCCCTTGAGCCTTTTTTGTCCATGGTTTATCAGCCTTGAAGAACTATCTTCATGGGTTTATCAACCTTGAAGAGAAAGCAACAACTTTTCAGAAAATAAACAAAGTGAATGATGGCAGAATGAATCCAAATTTTTGTTTTATTAGAAAATATTCAATTTCCAAGTTGGGAGCCCAAAAATCACGACCAAGGGAAGAGAATAATATTGCTTGCAAATATTTGTAACTCCTTTTTTCCATTTTTCCATCACCTCCTAATATTCTCTTCCAAAATTTTCCACTTGTCCAAACCTATTTTCTACCACAAGATGCCTTCTTAAAAATAAAATATGTTTTTCCCAACACCCATGCCAACTTGGAGAAATTAGCAACCTTGTAAAAGTGTTTAATATTTATCATTAAATCAGGTTTTTCCCAATCAATTTGAAATATAAACTTTTCTAGTCTATTCATATGTCTTGACTTGCTATTTTTGGGTAACCGACTTACTAAAAATAGTAAATTGATATGTTTAAAAAATTCAAAAAAAGGGACATGACAGTATTCACTAAAATTCATTAACTTCATCAACTTAAACATGCATTCAAAGCATCACATTAAACTTGTAGTAATGAAAATGAAGAAAAAAGAATGCATCACATCAATGAACACAAGAACACCAGATTTACATGGAAAACTCTTGAAAGGGAAAAACCATGGTGAAGATTAGCTCACAATATATTATAATTGATTATAATAGAGATTATAAAATGGTGGAATCAATATCCAGAAATAAAGAATGGCTCACTACTAGGGGCTCACTATCCAAAATAGAGAAAGATAAAAGAAAGGGTGGCTCACTTCCAAAGATGAACTATTAACAATGCATGTGCAATATGTTGAAATTACAGTTCCAATTAAGTATAGAAAACTGACTTAACACACTACATACTTTACCAATATCACATTTTCACTTCACACTATATCTCACACATCTCATATCATCTTCACACACTGATTTAACCTTGTATATATACACACATCTACCGCAAACACTCATAACATTAATTAGGTCAACCTAGTTAGATGAAACACACACCACTTAACCTATCGACACAAAAATCAATCACAAATGCTTTATGGAATTAAAAAAAACTTGTACAACACCAAAGTAGATCAGTAGGACCTATAATTACTCCCATGAATTTGCTCCTAACATAATTCAACTCTACACGACCCCAAAACCCTTAGGTCAGCACCACATAACAAAACTGGTGAAGCAATAATGAATGAACTATCTATTCATTCACAACTCAACATACGGACCACCAAAATACTTGCCACTTGGATTGCATGCCCATATGACACCTACAAACACTTCCTCAAAACTGTATAGCACAATAATCACCTATGATGGAATGTGGAGCATTCTAACATGTACTCTACACTTGTAACACTACCATAACTTAGATGATACTCTGTCAACAATATCTTCAATTGTAGAATGTAAGGAAGCTAAGGTAGTAGAAAAAATTCCTACACTAATCTTGAGAGGAGGATAATGCAAAAATTTACAGATATTTAACAGTTATAGAAACTTAAATAGAAATATACATAAATATCATGCATACCACAACACAATGATTTACATGGGGAAGACACTTTCAGGATAAAAACCCCAAACTCCAAAAGCCACCCAATATATTATTCAAAAATTTCAAAGATTACAATATACTTATAGAGCAAGCTTCTTATAGGAGTATCACCAACCAAAGATCTAGAGGAAAAATGACCTCTATCAGACTCTCAGAATACATCACAATACACACCATTATTACCTCAAAAAGAGCTGAGAAACATTTTCCCAACACATAAGACATACAACCTTGAATCTTTGGATATAAACTCCTTCAATACACACCATTATTACCTCAAAACTACATGACTAGATTCTGCATATCGGAGCAATGCAAAACACAAAATTGTTCCTCTTAACACTGAATATACACATTGGGACTTAGCTAATTCTCCAAAACATTTGGTCTTCTCTAGACCAACATTTATACATTTCTAGATTGGTTTTTCATCAATGGCAACACCATACATAGTCATGCTCAAGTTGCCAACAATCTCCCCCTTTTTCATTGATGGTAACACACTCTTCTCCAAAAATACTCCCCCTTTGACATCAAGGGAAAAGGGTACCAAAAAGATACTTCTCTTCTTTACTCAACACACTTCTCCAAAAAAATCCCCCTTAGTGAAATATTTACATAAAAATAACTTCCCCTAGCAATTTTATCCACCATCAAAGATTGACAAAACTTGTAGGGTAACATCATCAACTACTTCCATGTATATATATTAAAATTATAAAATTGCATATACAAAGCAAAAATGTACAACATAACTTGATGAGGGTAAAATACCCTGATAAGACACCTTCAATTTTTCAAGGTGTGTCTCTCAATCTTTCTTTGCAACCTCCCACTCCTTAGTGAAGGCAAGCATGCAACACTAACTCTAAAATTGAACATGGATGTCTTTTCCTTCATTTGAAGAACTAGGCACTAGATTCTTTTGCACCACCTTCTCTACATTATCTAAAACTCTAGTTAAAGATCTAAACCTTTCACTCATCAAATCTTGGAGTTGACTATACTGCATTATGATTTTCTCTTTTTTTCTTGTAGAAGAAAGAATTGGCCATGCAGATTCTTGATTGTCACTCTTGTTGCTCCATCTACATCACTTACTAGTTCATAAGCACCTGAGGCTTGAACAATTTGTGACTTAATTGAGTCTGTTTAATATTTTATGATCCTTATAGAAATAGGCCACTTCAAACAAAACTGAAATAATTTTTTTGCTTCTTCTGAATATTTTTGAACATCCTTCAAGTCGCCTTGCAACTTGTCATGTGTTGTACCACATTTATCAAAAACCTCAATCAATCTCTTATCATTGAATTTTTTTCCCATTTCCTTCTCAATATTTTCTTTCAATCTAGTAGAATATTCCTTAAAGGAATCAAGTAATAACCTCAATTGTTGCACACGACAAAGAATTATCAATAGTTGCTTCAAGAATACTATCTTGCAACACTTTTACTGCTTCATCTACCAATTCAACACATTTTTGGTGAGTCTAAAGTAATTCTTTCCTTACAGAGGCATGAAAAGCATCACCAAGCTTTAACTTATGTAAAGGGGAAATTTTAACCAAGTCCACTTGGACTTGTTGCATGGAAATCTGCAGCAGTTGTGTAGACACCAGTTGAAACTATAACTACATATCCAAAAAAATATTTCAATGAATCTCTTGAAGATCCAGAGGATTGACCACAAGTTTTAGCACCTTCTTCTTCCTTCTTCACACTCTTTTCCTTTTCTCCACTACCAAAACATTCTTCAATATTCTTCTCTACTTCCGAAGGAGGTGAAGTGTTTTCTTTTTGTGTCTCAATTTTCTTTGGGACATTTTTTTTATCTTCTTCTCTCTACTCAAAATCTTTCTCCATATCTAGAGGGGGAATATTATGTTCATTTTGAGCTTCATCCTTCTTTGGAGAATCTTGGTTATCATCTTCCTTCTCTTCATCAACAACATTCTCCACCATTGGAGGGGTATTATCAATCAACATATCTTGTTGTGCATTCTCATGCTTAGGCACATGCTCATGTTGTTCATTGAAAGGCTCATTACTTTCTGGAAGGGGATTGTCATCCTTCATTTGATCTTCATTTTCTAGAGGGGCTCTCAATTCTTTGCAAGTTATTCAACATTCTTTAGAGTGTCATTATTTAGCCTTTCAATTTCTTCCTTTTTTATGCTCATTAGAGTACTAACTCTTTTCTTTGTCTTGAATCTTTTGTTATGCAACTTAGAAAGCCTATGTCTATCCTCATGAGACAATGAGGAAGCAATCTTCTCCAAGGAAAAAGCCTTCAACTTTGCATCTTCAGTAATGGCTTCTTGTCTCCTAGAACTCAACACATTCTCCAGATCATTGGGAAGTTGATCCTCAATCTCACCAAGGCTAGTACTGAATGTTACCATGTACTTGACTATAATCTCTTCAATTGTTGCCTTGTCTTCATCATTTGATCCTAGATACATTACAGAAGAATCCTTCAATATCCTAAACTCTACAATAACACTAAATAGTGCTTCTAACTTTAGAGGGATACACTTCCTATTTGAAGGGGTCTTCTCTTCCTTCTTTCCCTTACCTTTAGGATATTTTTCTTCTTCTCCTGACTTAGAGCTCTTTTCTCTTTTTCCAAAAATTAAATGTTTCTTTGTCCACTAAATAGTGCTTCTAACTTCAGAGGGATACACTTCCTAGTTGAAGGGGTATTCTCTTCCTTCTTTCCCTTACCTTTAGGATAATTTTCTTCTTCTCCTGACTTAGAGCTCTTTTCTCTTTTTTGAAAAATAAAAGATTTATTTTCTTTTTCTACTTCCTCTTTACTTTATTTGTCTACCACATCAACCTTTGTCCATTTTCCACTAGTCTCTTCCTGGGAGAATTGAGATTTCTTCTTCTAGGCCAATTGAGGTTTCTCCTCTTCTTCTTCTTCATCCTCACAACCGATGTACTTCTCTCTGGTACTCTTTTCTTTCCTTCTTTGTGTCTTAGGGGTGCTAGATGTTTCTTTCTTCTTGGAACTCCCTGCAGGATTTGTTCCAGAGGACTTAGGAACAACAAGAGATGAGCTAGAGGTCCTAATTGAACTTCTTATGCTTGGAGGACCTTGCAGAGCAAGAGACGTGGCTTGGATTTCTTCGCAAATCCCTTGGGTTTTTTCACCATCTCTTCTAAATATGATTTCATCTTCTCAACTTTCTCCTCAATGTCCTTCATCTTCTTTTCTAGGTTTACTTGGTAGGATTTCTCTGCATATGTTCCAAACCTATCCATAGATGGATCTCTAGGTTTTCTCAAAACAACTTTCCAAGAACAGTAATCTCATCTTATGCCACTTCATATCCAAGCTTCAAAATCCAAATAGTTTTGGGTTAAATTTCTTCCATAAAGCAGTGGTCTCTACTCACCATGAATGTCATGTAATTATTATATTTCTCAACAACACTTGTTAGAATTATATATCTCTCTTGCATTTTCTCTTGAAAAGCTTTGGAAAATCCCCACAAAGCTGACTTTTGGGACTCAAAATATGCAAACCTTCTTAAATGATATCTTATTTGTATAACAACAGTGTTAGGACCTCCATAACCACCCCATTTTCTTTTTTGTGAAAATGGATCCCCCAGGTTGTTTGTTTTTTCCTTTGGTGTTTTTTGTTCTAGCTTTGGAAATTGTATTTTTTCCTTTCAATTATTATTTTTCCTTATTTTTCGGGGTCAGGTTTCATATCAGAACTATCACCTTGCACCCTCAAAAGTGTGAGTTTTCATTTCCATCTTGATCTTGATTATCTCGTTTCTTCCTTGTCTTCTTTTTGTTTTGTTAGGTTCGGGTTTTAGATTGACACTAGAACTTGACATGTTCAGTAGGTTCAATTTTTTGGTTTCTTCTCGTTTCTAATCCCCATTCACCCTTTTTGTCTATTAGAATCAGGTTTCAAACCGAAACTGGAACTTAACCTTTCAAAGGTTCACATTTTTTTTTCATCTTGATTATGATTTCTAACTCTTTATTTTTCCTTGTGTGTTTCAAGACCGGGTATCAAATTGGACTGAAACAACCTTTCCAAGGTTCTTGTTTTGGGTTTCATCCCAATCCCAATTCCCATGTTCGGTGTGGTTTTCCTCTATCAAGTTTGGATTTCAGAACTTTGCACTCATTGAAAGTTCCTAGCCCATGTTCCGCCTTGATCCCAAGGCCCGACCTACTCCGTATTAATGATGATTGGTTTGCACATGCGAACTAGTTTATATTGTCATCGCTTCTCTGTTTTGGCTCATAATTTATGTGTTTTCGACAGAAAGAACTAGAGTGGAGCGAAGGGTTGAGGACCGAATTGGATTTGAGGATTTCTCGTCGAGCATTGTGAATTTTGGCATCACAATTTTTGAGGTAGGTGTTTTTTGTTTTTTCTCTTCTTTTTTTTTCTTGTTTTTGTGTGTTTGCTTGTTCATTTTCTTGTTGGTTCACTTGTTTCTTTCGTTTCTTGTTTTCATGTGTTTTCTTTTGCTTGTTTCCTATTTTTCTTGAACCTTTTGGTTCGTTGGCATCCTTTCTCTTTTGGGTTTTCTCTGTTTTCATTTTCCTTGTTGTTTGTGTTGTGTTTCATGTGCAGATCTCTTGTTCCCATCGTGCCCTAGTTCATCTAGGGTTTTCGTACCATTGGGTTGACCCTATTTCTAATTTTGAAAATATTTAAATTGTTGACCATTGCAACTTTGAGTTAGAACCCTATGGTTTTTCCACATCCGATCTCTGAGTAAGAGGAAATATGGTTAAATTTTTACACCAGTCTTTATTAGGGTTTTGAAATTGTCTCGATCTCAATGTTGAGGGGTTGTATGAGAAATGTTGAAAAGTTGCTAAGTTACCCTCATGTCCTAACTATGTTCTGATTCTGATCACTGTATTGCTTGTGGGATCAAGTTTCAGAACCAGAGCTTGGTTATACAACGTTTATGATCAAGGTCCTAAAATTGTTCCGACTCTGTTTTCTGACCTTTGGTCAAAATTAGACTTTGCAATGAAACCTTACTTTGTTCCTAGTGTTTATTAAGAGCCAAGTTTCAACCCGATTTTGATCCCTGCATTGCTTTCGGGATTGGACCTCGAAAGGGAACCAAATCCCTAACATAACATTGAGTTTTGATGTCGAGTTTCAACCCAATCCCAATTTATGACTACACTGTGGGATTGGATCCCAGAACAAAACTTGAACCTTTCACTAACGTAGGTTTCTGAGCCAAGTGACTTCCCAATCCTAACTTTCGACACACCTTTTTGCAGAGTTTAAGTGCTAATTTTTAGCCCAATTCTAATGTTTGATAGTATGGTAGGGACATTTTGTAAAGATCGTTTTCAAGTGTTTCCTGATCCTGACTTCCAACAAAGTTCAGTGTTAAGCTTAAAATCTTTGATTTCTTGGTTTGTCCCGAACCTGAACCATGAAAATGTGGAACTAACTTGTAGATAGTGTAGCATAGAAAAAAGTATCTCTTGCTTGATTTAGGAATAATTAATGATAAGTTGGACCTAACATCACCTTGATTTAGTGTTGTGAGGTGTTTTACACATCCACATTAGGTCTTGGGCCCTTGTAAATTGAATAAAATACATGTCTTGTAAAGGTGTTGTAAAGTGTTGTAAATGATTTTCACACTTTTCTAGACTTTTATTAAGAATTTAAGTGTAATGGACCCATTTTTCCTTAATTCAATATTGTAAAATATATTTAATTGCATTCTCACATTAATCTAGAAGGCTTGTAAATTAAACTTATTTTTAATCTAGTGTTGTAATGTGTTTTACACATTCACATTGGATCTTGTGCCTTTCTAGGCTATGTGGACCTCATTTTAGTGTTGTAGAATGTATTTAAACATAATTTTACATTGAAATTTGTGTCCTTAACCCTAATTACCCTTTACATAATCATTAATAGGCCCCTATGATCCCATATTGTGCATCCTGAGGCTTATTTTGATCAAAAACCCAACCAAAACAACATAAAAGTTGAAATTCTTCACTCCTCAACATCCCATCTTGAAAAAGAGCCCCTATGGGACCCATTCACCTAGGATGGTGAATGGGTCGCATTTGAGCTATTTTCAGGGTTTGAGTGGGAAAACATAGGTTTTAAGTTTAATTTTCATCAATGTTGGCCTTGGGGATCAAACTAACGGGAATTTAGATGGATTTCCTATATAAACAAGCTTCTAAACCCTAATTCATTATTCATTCATCATTCATTCATGTTGCCAAGTCAAGCAAGCAAGAATCAAGCATTCAAAATAGCATTCAAGCTCATTTTTCAGACATTCAAGGGTAGATTATTCATCCATTGTTGCAGAAATTCAAGATAGATCATCATGGCAAGTTCCTAATTCCATTATTTCATGTTCATGCTTCATCTTATTTTATCATTTGGTTTAATTACCTAAATGGGGTTTGACCAAGGCAAACCCCCATGCCCTAACAATCAACATTTTTGTTCTTTTTCTTTGTGTGGTTGTAGATCTAAGTACTTTGGAGGCTTGGAGATGATTGAAGAATAGGTTGAAAACTTTTTTAAGTCCTCTCCCTATTGGCAAGGTTAACATATTCACAAAAAGTCACAGTGCTGAAAATTAGAGTTTTGGATTCAGACACTTGGAAGAATAGAAAGTGCAGACTAAGATACAAATTTTGCTTTCGAGTTTTCAAAAAAGTCAAAGTGGACTCATTCACCATTAATGATGAATGAGTCCCACTATACCTTTTTTTCATAAATTTCTACAGATTTGGATACCCATTTGGCTAAAACAGGGTTTGGTACAGTTTTCCCGAATCAGGACTAATTTTCCCAGAATGGTGAATGAATCCTAGTAGGTCAAAATTTTAGGATCAACAACATTTCCATTCTTCATTCCAGCCTCTACACAAATTTCTAGATGCACACTTTCTATTTTACTTTCCTATTTTGTTGTACTTGCATTTATATTCATCTTTTTAGGTCTTTTTGCATATCACACTTTTCAAACATCTTGCATTTTCTAGGTTTACATTTGGTAGTGAATCTCTTTTTATCAAAATTCAACCTTTAGGATAATCCCCTTTGATAGATTTCAATCTCTTTTGTATTGAAATCTCAAGGGTTTGTTCTTGAGTGAAGTGTTTATCTTTGTTTCTCTCATTTTAGGTGCAAAACCCTAGTGGTGTAAGAGGTGACAAAAATCTTCATTTCAAATGGGAATTCTTCTTAATGTATGGGGAATTAATATGGATGTTTATGATAAGTTTGCCCCTCACATTTCTTCGCTTTGTTTAATGAATGTCATTGCTACAAGTTTAACAAATGTATGATTCAGTGGAAGAAATTATTGTTGAAGAGGTGCCAAAGGAAACTAAGACTAAGAGATTGAAACCAAAGCAAATTCCCATCACTATGTAGTACAAATTTTAAGGGAATCCAATGCCATTGAAATTAGGGTCAGAGGTCATGAAATCACTGACACTCTAGTTGGGCATATTGACTTACAACAATTTCGTAATGATACCTTTTCAAAAGAGGCTATTCCAAGAGCTAAGAGGATTGCAAATTTTGGGTTGGCACATGTGGCCACATTTCCTATAACAGTACAATGCCCAAAATTCATACTAGTTGTTGCACAAGCATATAATCTAGTTCAAAGAAAGAGCATTGATTCATGAGGAAATGATATCATAGATTTAACTCCAAGAATGATAAGATTGGTGTTTGAACCTCCTCCTCACCCTAACCTCAAGGTCATGTCAGAAGTTGATGCATTAGCATGGGGTGATCCCACAAAACTAGTTTACAATTCCGTTGAGGAAGGAAAATTGCCAAAAACGCCCCCATCAAGAAAATTTTAGGTTTTGAGGGGTCCAAATGAACCCAAAGAGGGTTCGCTTGAACCCCCCCGTTGAGCGATCCCTATTAAATGATGGGACCCTCACTTTTCACGATTTCCAGAATAAAAGCAAATAGAAATTTTGAAAAAAAGGGGGTTCGCTCGAACCCCCATTCATTCGAAAGGTCAAGGGGGGCTCACTCGAAGGGGGATTTGAGCGAACCCCCCCTTTTCCCCTTCTCCCCCTCCTACACCAAATTTATGCAAAATATTTGCCTTCGAAGCTTGGGTTGAGGATGAAAATGGAGGAGATTTCATAGACCCAATTGGATGATGGTAGTCCTCGAAACGAGCTATCCATCAAATATAATTTTAATATGTTTTGGTTTTATTACGTATTTTTTTAAGTTTGATTAAACATAGGTTTTTCACCAAAAATCAAGCTCTTTGTTCTGCACATGTGGAAAAATAGGCAGATTATCAATTTTTTTGTTTGAAAATTATCAATGCACTAAATATTGATGTCCTTGATCCAACAAAAAAATATGCTTTAGCTAGTGAATCATGTCTAAATTGTAACTGATTTGACTTTGAAACTTAATTACGAAAAAAATATTCAATGAAATGCTATGAAACCAATTCCATGCCTTTTTTATATGATTATAATGAGGAATTGATCAATTTTGTAGTATTTTAAGTCATTGCAACCTTTGTGATGGTCTCTTTCATTTATTCCATTATATTTTTGTAATTTGGAGAGAGATTATTAAGTATTTTTAGTTGTTTGATATCACATCTCTGGTGTATGTATATACATAGCTTACATTCTATTGTGGTTTCAATATGTTGTTTCTCTTGCTAAACTATGACTCTGCAACTCAATGGATTAGGCATCACTCTTGGAATTTTATAATAAACGATACACTCAAATTGAAAAACATCTTTCATTAGTAGTTTAGGATTAGGTTAGTAGCTTGTATGCACCTCGTAATTCAATGATTCATTCAAGGAAGTATATTTAGTGAGCCAAAAGATTTCTTATCCTAAGGAATCATGTTTTGCATACCTTTATCCTGTATTTTTGCAATGATATTCATATCAGCTTAAAAGAGGTTTTATATGTAGTAGGTTAGTCTTCAATACTGTGACAAATTTTGGGACCAACTTATATTGGATACTATTACAACACTTAGATTTTTCTATCTTTAGTTGTGATTGATGCTATTAAGGATACCTCTAAGAATACCCTCTCTGGGTCTAGTTGAGTCCAAAGTGAAGGAGAGAATATCCACTCTCAGCAATTGACCTTAAATTACTCACATTCTATTAATGAGTTGATCAATCTCCTTTTAGGAGAAATTCTTTTTTGGCTCTAACGTGGATTGATTTCTCAACAAGTATGTGAACAATTTTTTTTAGAAGCCAATAGAAAGGCTTTAATTTAGGCTCGGCAATAGGGGGATCTACCTCTTGACCCCACCTTGTATCATAAAAGGAGTGTATTAGGGGTTTTGACTATCAAATCCACTAGGGGTTGCCACCCTTAGACCCTCATAATAGTTTTAAAAGGTGACTATCAATATACTCTTTTTATCATATTTGTACGATTTCCTAGTCACGGTACTACACCATAAATCTTGTCCATACACAGGATAAAACAGAAAAACTTACTATAAAACAGAAAAACTTACATGCCCTTTGTATAGTTTCATGGGAGATTCGTTACAGGAAATTCTGCCGATAGACAAGTCACGTCTGTGCCTTTATTTGCTTCCCCGGTTTTTTTTTCTAAAATGAAAGAGTTTATCCAACTCCAGAATTTTGGACATTGTCTATAGCATCACATCTGCCGGGATCTCTTAATTCGTTTGGAAAGAAAGTTATCAAATTGCAAAAGATAATGAATTGCTGCAGAAATTATGGACAACCATAGAGAAATGAACAATGTTTTCTCCGTCTAGTAAGATTAATTTACAACTCCCTTTCCATTCCCCTGCTCTGATAGCACTGTTAGGCCTAGGAGGGGCAGAATATAAATATGTTTTATTGCATATAATTTTTTTTTTTTGAAGAAATGTCTACATCCTTATTTTATAGGCAGAAGAACCGTTTAACTACTATAACTATCTAATCTGAAAAATTTATTACAAATGTGTTAACAATCTTCAAAGGCTAGATTTTCACGGTAATCTTCCATTAACATTGTCAAACCCTTTCCCAAGCTCTCCAGAAGTAAATCTTCTCTTTTCCCATCTTCTCCTTCAGAGAAGAATTGCATTCCACCACTTCTTATCATTCTTTCTTTATCTACGTCTGCCTTTGCCCGGACCACATCTCCACTCTGCACCATCATAACCATGGGGTGATTTTTATGCAAAATGTGCACAAAAATCTGGTCTCCTTCTACAGTTTTTGAGTGGTTAACGAGCCTGGTATTGAAAATCTCCTCGCCATCTCTTAAAGTGCTTAGTTCTACACCCACTGAACTAATCCTACTCTTGAACCTCACCATAAAGCACAATATAATCCCTGAACATTGCTCGGTATTGTCCACTGTAGCATACAGTAAATCATCACCACTAGTTTCCATCTTCTTTTCTAAGCACTCTGGAACCCCATTTGCTGAAAAACTGAGTAATTCTAGACAACGTGTTTCCTGTAATTTCAATAGAAGATTAAGGTAGTTAGTATACGATGAACTCCCAAATTTTGAAAATGTAAATAATAGCTGAATGTCAAAATCACAATGGAACTCATAATTTTGTACTTATGGATACGGGCCCTCAACCAAAACACAAAAATGTGGTCTGCAGCATGGCTCCTGCTTTCTATGTTGGATATCCAAGTTGGATTCTTAAATATCCCATGTTGGACACGAGACATCTCAAGATGTATTCGGGCTTCTTGTCCCATAAAACTGTTGGAGTGACTTGCTCAGCCTCAAACTAAGGAATCTATCTCTATAACCATGTGTCCTAGGTCCTTTCTACCCCATACTTCTAGGGGGTTATTGTCGATGAAAAGATTTCCAGGCCTGCTAACAATGGAATCTAGTGTCCTTGATCTTTGTTTTTTCCCTATAATACTCCGAAACTAACAACCAATCTATTAAATTACGCTATAAGTGGTTCTAGTAGTTGATAAGCATTAGATTAAAAGGAAAATGAGAGATACCTTGATTAATTGGCGAGGTTTCAATATTGAGCTTCCTGCGCCGGCTAATCTGCAACCTGTAACATGCACTCTTCTTAAGGATTTCAGCCCATCCATTCCTTGAATACGCTTAACATTCCTACATTCTGATATTGAGAGCTCTTGCAATGACTGCAAGGACCCAAAGTCAGGCAATTCGACAAGTTCCCTGCAGTTGTGAATCCTCAGCAGCTTTAGCCTCTTCATATGTGACATGTTAGAGATTTTCTTTAGTCCCAAACAATCTTGAATACGCACTTCAATGAGTTCCTTTGGAAGATGTGGAAGTTCCAAAAACTCTGTACAGTGATACAGGTAGAGTTTGCTTAGGCGCAAAAGTGTGCCAAAAGTTGGTGGCAAAATGGACATTTTGTATGATTTAAGATGCATATTTTCTAATGATGACAACTCTCCAATATTTTGTGGTAGAGGACAACCACCCGTTTTTAGATTCTTTAAGGAAGTAAGTCTTGAAAAGCTAGCTGGAAGAACAGATAGGCTGTAGGTTTCTTCCATTTCTAGAGTCTTTAGGCAAGAAAGCTTCCCGATACTCTGTGGAAGTTTGCATAGATTGTAGCACTCATTGAGCATCAACTCCTCTAAACAGACCAGATTTCCCAACTCCTCGGGCTTGTAGCACTCATTGAGCATCAACTCCTCTGAGCATCAACTCCTCTAAACAGAACAGATTTCCCAACTCCTCGGGCAGCCGAAACAAAGAAGTGCAGAGATTTAGGTTCAGATGTTGTAAACAATTAAGTTTACATATTGATATAGGCAACCTCCATATTGCTGCACAATTACTAAGAACCAACCTTTCCAGACAAATAAGATCCCCTATCTCTTCTCCTAAATTGATTCTTTCGCAACCAGTCATATCCAACCGGTGTAAGCTTTCAAGTTCATAGATTGAGTCAGGTAGAGTCTGTAAATTAGAACAACCATGTAAATCTAGATAGTGCAAGCGATTCAATTCTCCTATTGGTTGAGGAAGGCTTCTTAATTCATGGCAACCATGAAGAGACAGCTTCTCCAAGCAGGACAACCATCTAAAGGATTTGGGCAAATTCTTTAAGGGCATTCCATCCAATTTGACTTTTTTAAGACCTCCCAGATCTTCAAATGAGTCAGGTAACATTCTGATGCTGTGACAATTTGATAGAAAGAGCACCTCCAGGGATTTCAAGTTAGTTATTGTGTCAGGAAGTTGGATTAAGTTCCAGCAGTTTGACAGATCAAGGTACTTAAGCTCTGTCAGAAATTCAATGGACTCTGGCAGTTCCCTCAACTCTTTACAACCACAGAGCTCCAGTTGTATAAGAGATGTGTGGTTGGCAAAATCTGGAAGGACTTGCAGATTTGTGCAGTACTTTAGCTTAAGTACTTTAAGGTTTTTTGGCCCCTGCAAACAGAGAAAACATAGCATTAGGAACGCATCAACCAGATATTCCTATCTATAATTTTTTTTTTGATATCGTTATATCTTTTGTACTTTTGTTAATAATAGGAAAAAAGATTAAAGGATCACTTTGTGTCTTCAATCTTGTTTACTTGAATTTCTTTTCTGAAATTACCTCTTTATTGGATGGCTCTGGCCACACTGCCTGAACGCCTTTGCTGAAGCTTAGATCAAGTACTACTAGATGTTTCATATTCCATTCACATGGCGAGCATTTTAGAGGGCAGTTTTCCCATCTGAGCCACTTCAAATCTGGAGGCATTTTTTTGTAGTCTCCCTCTATAAGAGCTCCATCAAGCCAAAGCAATTGCAAAGTACACATTCTTTGCAAATTATGAATTTGAAGTTTTACATCCTGCTGAAGGTAGTTAACCATAAGACATCTCATACTTTCTGTTCCCTGATCGGATTACAAGTGATACAAGTTTATTAGCATCAACATCGACCTTGAATTGTCCTATGGAAAATAGAAACAACTATTGTCCTATGCAACATGCCAATAAAATACAGTGGGAAGATCAAATACAAGGATAAACTAGAAGCACATCTCAATTACTGAAATTGAGTTCTTCTGAATTAAACTGTGTATTTTTTTATAATCAACATTTAAGATCACACTATATGATCCATTATCATTCTTTTTGCTCTCTTCATTCTGATGATAGATCATGTGCTGTGATCTGAAACATTGATGGTAAAAAACACACAAAATTCAATACAGAAGCACTCAATTTCAATAATATGAGCTGTGGAAAAATCATATCTCTGATCTCAAATACCCTGTCTTCAACAACATTTGGTCCGACTCATAGGAACTGGTATCCTATCGCTTGCCAGACTTAGTTCAAAGACTAGAAAATATTGGGAGGAAGAATAAAGTGAACAGAATTCAGAGTCTCACCTTTCCTTTCATTATAACTTGTTCAACCTCTTCTGGCTTCCACAATCTGCTACACTTCCCTGGTTCTGGTGATTCCTCTGCAACAATAGCTCGTCCCATATCCCTCAGCTCACTATGCATTACAAGTCTATCGTGCTCATCTAATTTAATGAGTGATTTCAGCTTCAATTTTGTTAGGCCTACATTGGGACACAAATGACTGGCTTCCCAAAAGCTAATCACACTTTCCCTCTTTCTTCCTATGAATAAACAAGCCATGTCTAAGAACATCTCCTTCTCTTCAGGTTCGAGGCCATCGTAACAAAGTCTAAGAATGGCATTCTTGCCATGGTAACTTTCTAGTGTTTGAATGGATTGTTTCCAATGATTTAAATCTCTATTATACAAATGAGCACCAAGAACTTCAAGTGAAAATGGCAGCCTATTACAAATATCCACAGCTTTGCATGACAATTCTTTATAATCTTCTTCAGGTTGATCTCTCATGAAAGCATGCCAGCTAAACAATTGAAGTGCATGTTCCTGAGCCAGTCCCTGCAATTCATAAACAAAATTTCCATTTTCATTCTTTAGTATGTTGGGGTCAAGCGTTGTTACAAGTACTCTGCTACCCGGTCCAAACCAATCCCCTCGTAGAGCCTCCAGCTGCTTCCTGTCATCAACATATTCCAGAATAACAAGGGCCTTGATGGACCTCAGATGGCCTTTCATTAACATCTTTCCATGAACCTCATTATTAACTTTATCCTTGAACTTGACAAGATCTTTTAATATCTGGCACTGCATCTTAGCTACACCGTTTGTATTTTGGGCTTTATGACGCACATCATATACAATGCAGGTAGCATCAAATTTGAGATAAATGTGATGGTGGATGGCCTTTGCGAGTGAGATTTTTCCCACACCACCATTTCCATAAATGGCAACTGTGAGGACATTCTCATCAGAATCTGTATTGAGCATTTTTATAACTTTACTCATGTGTTCTTCCATACCCATTAAGATTGTCTTTGAAATTCTAAGTGGTTCATTTCTGATCTCCTGGGGTATTGTATCTGAGGGATCTTCTTCTAAGGGCTGGGACAGAGCTTCCTCCACTGGGGTTGCATTTTGATCTAATATCTTGAAAACATCCTGGACTATAAGCTTGACGAGTTCTGCTTCAAACCTGAAAGACAAATGAGTTCGTAAAATAAGATATTGCCAGGTTTTTGTGCAATAATTATTAATATATGTTTCCTGTAACAGTTAAAAGCTCTCTTAGACTGGTTCTAATTAGTAAGATTCTGTTTAAACTGAGAACTACTAGGACTTGTGATCTTTGAAATCATATAAAGAGAAATCTTCACTATGCACTTAGGAAAATCTTCACTATGCACTTAGGAAAAACTGGACAGATTCTCTGAAAGTCTGACCGTTGTTATCGTTAAATTCAATGCCACAGTACTAAAGAATGATAAATAAAGAAGAAACAACGGTAACCTAAACAAGAATGGTGAAAGATGATTAATTTCTGAGCAAAAGGAAGAAAATTATGTATTAAAAGTGTCAGAAATTTGGATATTATTCTATATGTGAATACATAACATGGAGATTTTAGAAAAAGAACTGTAGAGCTGCTGAATGACAATGATTTATGTTTATACTGATGACGAGGAAGAAAGTATTTCTTAAAAAATTGAAAGACAAATCTATTCCTGTTAATCTTGCTATTATCATTCACCATCATCAGATCGTAGTCCTTTCTTCAATTTTTTCTTCATCATCACTTTTTGCATACTATGTTGGAAATTTTACAACATACAACAGTACCAATGAAAAATATACTTCTTCCCTCTTATATTATCAATTACACCAATATATAATTTTCATAAGCCCTCTCAGAAGAGACCATCCATAATAATGCTACGCTAAATAAATAGATTTCATATTTTGAACTTCACTAGTATTCTTACTGTAATAAATCTATGGCTCACAGAGTAGCATGATCAAAGTATCTTAAAGTTAATTCTCGATGCATTTCTTTATAATTTTACAACTAACAAGCAATTTGCTTACACATAAATAACGCTGATCTTACTAAGGTAAGAGAATTTGGGAACAGGTCCAACTGGGTAAGGCAAATGCACATTCTAGGCATCTAGAAGTGAAACTGCTGGGATATTACGGTTCACAGAGTAATAATTCCACCTGTAGCTAATGGTTTAATCTATGGTCCTTGGCATTGCTAGCTCACACAAATGATGAGTATCATCTGCATAAGAATTTATCTGCAGCCAAGGTCAAGTAAAGGAAATTTTCCTGGCAGTTGACTTCAAATTCATGCATTCTAAGAGCTGCATCCTAGCATTTGAGCACTGAGCCTCACCGGCTCAAATTAAATATTGTCAAACTTTCCTACAATTCTTTAGAGCAGCATGAACACAGTTTCTTAATGCATTTTTTTCAATAGTTAATATGACTAACAATTACACAAAAAATAAGTAGTTAGCTTTCATACCCGGATATGTCATCTGTAGACCTGCCAGAGAATGAGGAAACTTTATGGAGAGCGCTTTCCCACTCAGTTATTCTTTCTGGTGTGTATCTTTGTTTCTTCTCCTCAAAAGCCTTGGCAAAGGCACCTGTCCAAGGATTCCTTACTTCTGTTGGCTTGACATAATAGAATAAGGGTATAATTATACCATTTGCTTTGCACATGTGAGCTACCTCGTCCAGGCACCAATGGGACTCTGCAAACTTCTCGGAGAAAATAGGAATGAGAATGACACTGTTGTCGATTGCCTCATTAATAGTTGAACTGATCTCATACCCCCGTTTAATGCTATGGCTATCCAGGAATGCATTAACCCCTGCATTTTTTAAGGAAGCATACAGGTGATCTACAAATGTTCTCCTTACATCCTCCCCTCTGAAACTTAAGAAAACGTGGTATCTCCTTGATGTAGAAGACAGAATCCTGTCTGGGGGATCGTAGCTAGTCAGTGACATAATCTATCAGATTAATTACAGACAGTTTACCACTTGTTGCAATGCTCTATTCTTCTTCTGCGAAAACAAAGCACAATTCCTTTTTCCTAGTTTGTAGAAGTGGGATTGTTACGATTTTAGTATTTGCAAGGCTGGATGTCTGTAATCTCAGAGTTTGAAACCCATTGGGCTTGTATTAATCTCTGAACTTGAGACCATTGGGCTTGTGTAAATCTCAGAGCTAGAGATTATTGGACTTCTAATTTTTGCTAAGTTGGAGCGATTTCTCCTGTCATTAATAAAATCTCAGAGTTCGAGAATATTGGGTGTTTACTCCTGAGAATGGCTGGGGAGTTTCTTCCTGCTATTAGGTGTCATCTCTGAGTTTGAGGCTATAAGGTCTTACTATATGCAATTCTAGGGTGAATCCTCCTATTAGCTGTTATATACAATTTGTGAGATGGAGACTATTGGGATTGTACTCTTGGCAATCCTATCAGATATATGTTTGATAATTGGGCCTTCAATATTCCCAAGTCTGGGGTGATCCTTCAGCCTTATTAAATGTAATTGTAAGCTGTGGGTGAGTCATAGACGACCTGCTAGACTTTCACTTGTGGCAAAGCTCTGTGAGAGTATGGAGCTACTGGGATCATTCTCCACCTGCTCTTTAAGGCTGAGGTGATTCCTTCTGCAATTATCACCTTTTAAAGTCCTGTTAATCAACAGAAACAAAGAAATGTGTCAATAAACAGAAAGAAAAAAAAAAGTGTCAAAGCCCACAAATGACCAGAGTACATCAAAGGGGCTGGAAATGTACAACTAGCTTAGAATAGACTGGAGGATCTATATCATCATCTCTAACCAGCTAAAAGAAAAATTTGAAAAATAAAATTTTTGTGTATAGCATTGGGAAGAAAATAGCTAAAAATACAATCGACATGTAATAGATTTTATTCACACTAGAAGTATTCGTTGGTCTAACGATTTGAAGGACTTAAGCCAAAGTCCAAGAAATGCATTCACACCATAATTTGTGTATCAATAAAGAATTTCTCCACACTCAATATCAAACTGGAATTTCTTAGATCTCTGAGCCTCTCAAATTCAGAACTAAAACCGAAAAGCGAAGGAAAGAAAACAAACCTGGTTTGTTTTTTGTATTGAAGAAGCCAGGGAAGACCAGTATACAAAAAACACCAAGAAAAAGATCACAGATCAGTTCATTAGAGCAAAGCTTTGGCCATGCCACTCAAACATCATTTATAGTCAACACTCGAGTATTGAAAGTGGAATTTGGAAGGTTCATGGAAACCGAATGCAATATCAACTAATAACTTGTGCAGGCTGTAGCTCCGCAAAATCCGCAATCTAGAACACTTACTCGGAATCTTCCCACTTAAACAGAAAACCTTAGAAACAAGTAATCTAAAATTGTTGATCACAAATCTTCATGGAATCTTTAGACGATCCGATTTCGTAGTAGATTGTTATTCCTCTTTATGTCACGGCTGATGGAAATGATCTTGAATTTTTTTCTTAAAATCTATATTATAGTGACTACAGGTATCGTGTATAATTTTGAATTTTCCAAGTCAGAACAAGCATTGTTCTTGCTGAAACTCCTGAGAAGTCTCCAACGAAGTGCAGAGGTATCCTATTAAATTACTTCAGAAATTTTACGTGTCTCGCCTGCATTTAAATTATAATGTATAGTTGAATATAAAACAAACAAGATAAACGGTCAAATAAGTATTTTATTTTGTTAATGTATTGCAGGGGTTTTGTCATATTTGTTGGAGCTTAATACAGTTTTCTGTAAACACCTATGGTAAAGATTTGGAATGTCCCTATTAATCATGTATGCTATGTTTTTCCATAAGATTATAGGTCAACTACGAATAGGAGAAGGTTCATGAGAATTTAGTTTTCTTCGACGTTTAGCAAAACTTGTTTATTTGACTGAATTTTGTTACAATTTATTATGGTTAAATTGAATTGAAAAGTTAAATAGAAGGGTGATTGAGGAAGGCAATATCAAATCAGAAAGGGAGGATGGTGGGTCTAGACGAGTTCTATTAGAGTTTTGTGTTTAGTCTAATATGTTGGTTATCTTTCATTTTTCATATCACTAATTTTTATGAGTATGATTTAGTATAGGTAATAATTATGTTTGATTATTATTATTTTTTGTCTTTATAGATTATAATTTATTGTTAAGCATAATATATTCTATTTCTTAGTAGTTTATCTAATTCATGGAACATATACAAAATGATCAAACTAATTAATATGTTGTGGTTATTAACTTTTCTATTGACATTTGTCTATATTAGAAATGCTAATTTTGTAACCTTATCAATCCACGACAATTGTAGCAACTCTTTATCACAAAATTACACTCTGCACTTAATAGGGTAACCTCTTTAGATCATGACATGTGTCTAGGCCCAAACCTATTTCGTGGAGATTCATTCAAATGGCCCTACTTATGTATTCCTTTATGAGAATTAGAGGCTTCATAATTCACATGAGAACTTCTTTCCCTTTAATCCATAATGGATACACAACAACTCTATTATGCGAAGTCAAGTTAACAACGAAAGGAAAATAATTTTAGAAATATAAAACATTACCGCATAACTCTAAGAGAGAAAAATATGCAAAGTATTCATAATCCGCCATACAAAAGAACAGACAAACAAGCCATCAAGATGACACAAGATATGCCCTAGAAAAACCATCTACAAGGAAAAACCTAGCCTCCAAAAGCATCCACACTCAATATATTATTCATTACAATACACTCAAAGAGATTCTATAAATACTTCTGAAACATCAAACTCCTACAATACATCCTCCATGTTTTCAAGCATAATGGGTTCAACCACACATCTCAGGTCATGCTTCACAAATGCACTCTATAAGAGAGCTTGATACAAATGATAGTCATCCCAACTACTAACACATGCGTTTTCTTTTATCAAATCAATCTTACACAAAACCACTAAGTGGTATTGGCTAAACCATGTGTATTTAAAAAATGAGAGAACAAAATAAGTGACCCCCTCATTTATTTTTTGGTATTTTCTCAACACATTATTTTAATAATGTGCAACCCCTAAATTTTTTCTAGTCAATGTTAAGTTTACAAGTGGATGCAAATAGATATTTAATGTGTCTAAGCACATGTCCGAAAATGTACCACAAATAAATATATGTATTTTATATCATTAAAATGTTTATGTTCTTGTGCAAGGTGTATAACACCCTTTTTCCTAGGATTATCCCACTTTTTGTGTACACTACTTAAGGGTCAACTGATAAAATACATCACAAATAGCCATCCATGAAACCGCATGAATCTCCAACACGCTCTCATGCTCCATCAAGATACCTACAATAACATCCAAGGTGACCATCATCTCAAGCAAGAACTCCTCTTGTCCTTCAACATGCCAATTATGGAAGAAAAGGAATAAAGAAAGGTGAAGATGCACTAATTCAAAGAACACAACCATCAAATCCAAGTGAACAAAGGCTCCAAGTTGTTTCCAAGGAGAAAAACAATATGAATAGAAATAGAAACCAAAAAAAGTGCTAGCAATATAGTTATCCATACCTCCATAGGTATAAAAACTGTTAGAACTTATGCCAACAATATATCCAACCTATAAACCATAAACACAAGTTATCATATACAAAACCTATTAATGAAGCACATACATATCTAGGACGCTGTTGAATGAGAAATTTGATATCTAAATAGTCAAGGCATACCAAGCATAGGCTACCAATCAACACTCATGCTAAGGTATTATTAATATTAAAAAACCATATAGTACAAAGAATAATCACCATGATCCACACATGCAAAAAAACCACTCCATACTCCCTCACAACTAGTCTTTATACCTTTCCCAAGTTCTCCAACACTTAACATAATAAATATATTAAAGAGACCTCATGTTGTTACTAAAAACAATGAATTAGAATAACAATACATAACCAATCAACATAATAATCACAATGGCCCCATGCAAACCTCATCTCTAATGTTAAGTGAACATGTTAGGAAGAAACACGAGACCAAAGAGAGAGAACTTGCAAATTATATCACATGTCATGTCCTTCTATTCACACCTAAAGTAGTAATTTGTGTCATGTAAGATCTCCCACAAAACCTCAATTGAAAATCCATAACAACACCTTACCATTCAATCTCATAGATCAAATGTATCTCATAGAAAAACAAGGAAATAAGTCTCTCTAAAACCAAGAAACATCCAACTCAAATCCATTCTATATATGGGAATAAACCTAATAACATATCTTAAAAATCCTCATAAATGTCAACTTAACAAAGTAATATGCACAAGGAGATAAACATAGCAAATACTCCTCAAATGAACCCTCCAAAGCTAATAAGAATAACTCAAGACCCATATCCATGAAAAGAAAAAGAATAAAACACAACACATCTTAAACAAAGTGGCCAATACCTATTAGATGATTATCCATCTAGTAAACCAAGAGTTGGGAATGAGCTTGGTCCTCCAAGATACACCAAACCACAATGACTCTCTCCAAGAATAATCAGATGATTATCCATCTAGTAAACCAAGAGTAGATTGGTCCTCCAAGATACACCAAGCCACAATGACTCTCTCCAAGAATAATCTCCTCTAAAGCTCCATCACAACTAAGGTTGAATTTAGTTAAATAAATGTGAAATTTATATAATAAAAGGTGAATGACATGGCAACAGATGAATTAATTAAATAAATGGTTTTTTAATTAATATTTTGGATAGGGTAAAGTTTGGTGTGGTTAGGTGTGGAAAAATTTAGGAGTGTACATCTTCCCCCTCTTTGATAGGGCATCACAACTAAGAGAAGTGACATTGTGTCACAGAATAATAAAACACTGTTGGGTGAAAATTATGTAATCAACTTTTTCAATAAATTACACAACTAGGACTTCAGCCACAACTATGTGAGATTCAATCTCTCCTCTCAGCAAGGGGAGGGGCCCTTCTTACAATTAGAAACCAGCTAGAGTACATTTACAAAATATTTATAGTATTTACGAAGTGGGGGGTGCATGTCGCATTCATCATTCTCTCTTTTTTTAGAGAAGATGTGTATAATGCTTCACAACTGAAAACGTTCTTAATTCAAAGTACTAGAAACCTACCAAAAGCAGTACAACTAATTCCCTATCTTGGCAAAGCACAGCTTAGAGGTATTAGATAAGATTATAACAAAAGAAAAATGGAAACAAGTAAGGCTCACGAAGGCGCAAAGTCATTTCATAGTCTTTTCAACTACAGATCTGTGAGAACAATAGAGTTTGTCGCATTAGAAGCACAAAGTCTTCTTAGATGCAGCAATTCATTTGAACATCATGAGAGATTACAAGCTCAAAGTCTTGTAGATCTTTCAACCAAAACATTAAAACATAAACACAAATTCAAGTTAGAAATGTGACACAAAGTCCACAAGAATCACTTGAAGTCCTTCAAATTTCATAAACTAATCACCACCAATCTCAATCAAATTCAAGAGACAATCGATCCAACGCAAAGTTTGGTATGCAATTTCTTCCTTTATTGATCAAATTTAGATTCACAAAACATGAACACAAAGTTTCACAATTTGTTGCAAATTGAGCAGCGCTTCGTTGTAAAAACTAAAGACCCCTATTACAATAGAAATCCCTCATATTTATAAAAGAGAGGGAAGAGAAAATCTAGGAAAGCTAGGTGAGCTAATTTAGGGAAATCTCACCTAACTTTGACTAAACTCAAAATGTAATTTGTTTTCATGAAACTACATCTCGGATATTAGTGTAATTACATTTTGCAAAATGACATTTAAGATGTCAAAAACTATTTACAAGATGCACAAAGGGACGCATCAGAAAGTCTAACACTGGAGATCGGGAATCTTCATGGTTCCTTGCTTGGGCACGAAAGTCTTCATATTTCTTCCTGGTCTCCTGCATGAATGTGTCATCTGGAAGAACCAAGATCAAAGGACATCAGCTTTAGGATCACTTGACGAGGTCTAGAGAGAAACTGCAAGGATGGTGAATCAATAGGTATCAGTAGAAAAAGTAGCATTGGGAAGCATGAAGTGAGAAACGATGTTGAGCAAGTGTGAAATGAGCAACTAGGCACAAAAAATGATGCGGGATTGAAGAAACGGGGTCCAGAATGGAAATAGAGCAAGTTTGAAGAGACTAAGTTAAAAATTACCAAAAGTGTAAAGGTGCTAAAATTCAGCACCATTGCACAAAAAATGACTAAGTCTGGAAAAAGTGCAAAGGTGCTAAAATTCAGCATCATTGTACAAAAAATGACTAAGTCTAGAAGAAAAATGCAAGGGTGCTAAAAATCAGCACCATTGCACCAAAACAAAATCACTTAAGTGCAGAGGCGCTGATTTTTGGCGCCCTTGCACTTTTAACACTTAGTCAATTTTCCAAAAGGAAGTAGAGCGTTGTTTTTTCAAACAACTACACTTTTCACAATTTTACTAAGTATCAACAGTGAGAGCTCGTGAAGGTACTCATTTCGAAGCTCTTTGTGAGGCGAATGTAGGGGGATGCTCAAACTAATTGTTTGAAGCTTTGGAACACACTTTGAGGTGGATTGAAAATCACCTCGTTTTGCATGCTTGAACTTCACAAACCTAGGAAACAAAAAAGTTTCGTAGGGGGGTTATCCGTGGAATGAGCGTTGCTAGATTCCGTGATAACAAACACAATGACTAGAAAGGGATGAGACATAGTGACATGATGCTCCAGTTGCTAGAAGGATGGGAGTGATGAGGAGGGAGGTTGGTATTACCCATTGAGAGAATGAGCAAGTTTGAAGAGCATGGACATTCTCTTAAAATAGATGGAGGGATAAGGGGATAAATGATAGAATAGATGAGGATAAGGAGAAATAGGTTAGGATAAGAAATATTGATGAATGGAGGGATAGAGTAGAATAGTTAGAAATTAAATTGGTGAGAGAAACCTTTATTTAATATTACACTTGATGTTAAGCACCAAGGTATAAGGCTCAAAGTGATGACCCACCATGTGTGTAGAGGACTAACCCAAAATAAAAGGTCACCTACAAGCATGTTCCTTATGAAACCATGATATGGAAGACCATGATCCCATTATGGCAATAGGTTGTAGGGACTATGATATATATAAATAAATGACAATACACAAAAGTAGATAATAAAAACTGTGCAACAAAGTAAAGGAAAAAATGATGTTGCCCCTATTCATGCTCAAAATTGATAAATTAATGATGATGACGAGGATAGCATTGTTAACAATAATATCAATGTGAGGATTAGGATGTTAGGAAATAATGCATAATACCCACATTCTTAATAAATTTCCTACATAACCCCATGAGAGATAAGAATGCATGCAAGTAACCATAATGCATAGATAAAAAATACAAGCCACAAGATAACACAAGATATACCTTGGGAAAACCCTCAAGAAGGAAAACTGAGCCTCCAAAAGCATGCATACTTCATCTATTATTCAATAATAAAACATTACAAGAGTTATAATGAATACCTCTAAAGCATCAAGTCTCTCGAATGCATCCTCCATGTGTCCAAGCATGACTCCACACATCTCATGCCACGCTTCACATATGCACTCCTCAGAAAAACTCAATAATGACAAACCACTCACCCAACCAACCTTAACCACTAAACATGTGCTTAATTTTTATAGACTCAAGCTCACAAAAATACAACCAAGCGGAAAGATAAAACCATGTACCACAAAACCATTGGCCCCTCATTTAATATTAGGTACTAAGTGTTCACTTTATTAAATATTTCCCCAATATTAAATTATTATCTCATGTCTCTCACACATTAAATAATAATCCAATGTTCCAATACAACATAAAGTGGTCCCTAAATAATTACCTAACTTGTGATTAACCACACCTCCTAGGTGCATCACAACTAAATAATTATTTAATTACAACATTATAATATAATTTTATGAAATGGTGTACAACACAATATCCCAACATTCTCCCACTTCTTGCATAAATTGCATAAGGGATCAATCAATGGAATATATTATCATAGCCATACATATAATCACATGAATCTCCACAATGCTATTGTGCTCCATCAAGACACTTGTAATAAAACCAAAGTGACCACCATCTCAAGCAAGAAATCCTCTCATCCTCCAATGTGCCTCCTATGGAAGAAAAGGAACATGCCAAGGTGAAGATGCACCAATCCAATAACACAAGCATCAAATCCAAATGATAACAAAGACTCCAAACAAGCTGCTATCAAAGGTGAAAAACTCACATGATTGGAAATAGCATCCGCAACACATCCACAACACATGATAATACATCCAACCATCCATACCTTCTAGGTATCAATAGCATCAGTAAACTCATGCCGACAACATTGCAACCCATAAACCACAATCACAAGCTTCCTGTATCAAACCCATCAATGAAGAACATACATATCCAGGAACTCCTATTGCATGGGTAATGTCAAAGCATATCAAGTCTACCAATCAACACTATGTGATAAAGATCAAAACATGAAGTACCAAGAACAATCACAATGATCTACACATGCAATACCAACAACTACATAATGTCTCACAACTTGTCACCACAATCCTCCCAAGTCATATAAGAACATGAACCTCCAAAAAGGAACCATAAAATGAAGAGAGAAAACCTATAAACCATAACATGTCCTTCTACCAACACCTCAAAGTGCAACATTGTGTCAAGTATGATCTCCTAACAACCCCAAATGAGAAGCCTCAACAACACCCAAAACAATGTTCAATCTCTTAGATCAAACACAACATATAAATTATGTAAATGCCAACATGAATGTAAACCTCTCTAACCAAGAAGATCAAACTAGAGATAGTCATTCCCAAATCAAGAAATCAGCCCATAAAACATCTCCTAAAATCCTCATCAATGAATGATATCATAAACTCAAATCCACAAGGAGATAACCATGCCAAACATCTCTCAAAATGAATCCTCCATTGAAACTAACTATCCATAGCTCAAGATCCATATCTATGAAAGATAAATAAATATAAACTCATGCTAAATAATCCTCAAATGAGTCTACAAAATCAATCATCCTTACTCAACTCATTCCCATGAGAAATCAAAGCACAAAACATAAACACATCAAAAATAGGATGGGCAATACCTATTAGATGATAAACCACTGAGTAGATCAAGAGTGGGGAATGAGAATGCTTCTCCAGGATAACCAAGTCATCATGACCCACTAGACAAGAACAATCTCCTCTATAAGTCCATTACGAACTCGTGTCCAAATCTAGGTGAAAGCTCTCCTCGTAATTCTTGTTGAAACCTCCAAAGAGTAACCGTCTCAAGAAAATGTCTCCAATCACAAGAGAAATCCAACCTCACCCACGTCTCCAAGTATCCATGAGCACCTTCAACTGATCAATCCATGCTAAGCTCCAAATGCAACATCACACTATCATGAAGCTCGCAAGCAAATGATCAATGTACCCAATACCAAGAGAACCAACAAGATCAATGTCAAAGTTCCAACCATAGAATCAAGAACCTATCATGACATCATGATCTAACCATCTCCTCCTAGGAGATCACGTGCAACAATGCATACATCTTGGTCTCAAGAGAACATGCATATCATGTCAAATCTTTAAATTGGTGTTAAGAGTAAACCATGACACAATGCCAATCACACTCTAAACCAAGAATCAACCATCTCCAATCATATGAAGATAACCATCTCCAATGATGAATCCATGTCATTGCCAACAACTCCCACTAAACCGTGATATTGAGCTACACATGGCATCATGACAACCATATCCTCCATGAAGATCATCTAGGTCCACACATGCAATTTTGAAATTATACCAAACAGAACCAAGATCTCCAAGCTAAGAAGATACAATCACTAACAAAACATTAGAAACCAATCCTACACCACCAAATCATCACTGTCAAAATCTCCCACTGAAAAGTGTAACCAATGAGATAACTAAGCTATCATGACATACTGATCAAACCACATGCTGCAAGTCCCAACAACTGACTAATTAGGTACTCTAACCATCCATCCTCTCATCTCAAAGCAACATACCAATGCACAAATGACCATAGACAAGGCCAACTAATAAAGTTTGCATCAACACTAAAACAATCTTGTGGCTATAGAAAGTCCACACCGAGTCATCCCACTACAATTGAACAGGTTTCAACCCATACAACTACATAACTCGTAGATACCAAATAATAAAGCATGCAAAATCATCATCACAATAGTGACCTGCAAATCAAGATATCAAAGAAGATAATCATGTAGATATCAAGACTCAAACATTAAATCAACCACGAATCTAATTTGACAAACATGTCCACAAATGAGTAACCATAGTCAAGGAACTAATCAAGCATCTAGGAGATAAGAACAACCTCCTAATACCAAACTAAATCACCACCAAAGAACCACATACATGATCATGTCGTGCCAATGCTCAAATGTACTTGCATATCCATGACACCATAATCATATGAGCCAATGCTATATCTACACTCAACTATCATCCACACAAAAATCCAACTCTCCACTCATGTCAAAATATGTCCTCAAAACCAAAGACAACCTATGTACCTATCACCATCAAAGCCTAACTCTAAAAAACACCTATAAAACTATACCAAAAAGCACCAAACTGATAATCAACTATATCATCATAAATATCATATAAAAACATGTACTCCCTCAAGGTTTTTCCTTTTGACTCAACCAGATGCTCATGCAATCACACCTTGAATCTCAAGCTCCTACAAGTGATCAAACAAGTACAATCCATCCTTTGCACCACAAACTGAAATCTCCCTGATCCACTATGCAACATACTATACATGCTCTCCAACGCTTATTCAAAATTGAAAAACTGACTCTACATGCAAAAGTTATGCTCAAAATCATGTACAAGAGAACATCTAGCTTCCAATCTCAAAAAACTAATCAAAATAGGAAAATCATGGAACCAAACATATACCACTACATAGTTCTCGGAACCACCTCTCCAACAAGTATAAGAAGTCAAAAATTTGACATCTTGGGTGAAAGTTATGCACATTTGAAAAGAACTACCCAATTTGACTTATGAGGGTGGTTGGTTGGTGGCCCCTGGGTGGCTCGTCGACGGCGATATGGTGGAAAAATTGAAATTTTTATAAATTTTATTTTAAAACCTTTTAAATCTAAATATTGGAAGATTTCAAAGGTGATTTAAATGTATTTAAATAGGGCAACGATTTTAATTTTATTACCCTGCAGGGGTTGGCCCTTGTCCCCATAGGACCGAGGTCTAGGACTAAGGGCTAAGCCCCACCGGCCTGGAGCGATTGTTCAAGACTAGACTCTCATCGATTAGCAGGGGCCGATAGGCATACTTATCAATACCCTATCGTATTAGGTGGGCACGGGTGCAGGGGTCTATGCCCCCCCTTGAATTCATTATTTATTTATCAATTCAATTATTTTCAACTTCAAAATATATTCTCCATATTTTTAATAAAATTATTTTGCACAGTAGAAATCTAGTGGCGAGGTTTGTTTTGTCTTAAGAGGTCATCTATAAAATTTCCTCTACAAAACCCTAATATGAAAGCTCAATCCAAGAAACCCTTTTGACCCAAATTTTGCATGCCTCAGATATACAATAAACTCAACAAATCTTGATAACCCAAAAGCCCAAATCTGCATAATAACACCTGCAACATGTTCCATACCTTGTAATGCCTCAGATCTATCTTGCATGGCCATGAATACAACTTTACACCAAATCTATTGAAATAAGGGTTATAACAGAAACTTGGGAGCTCACACCTCCCATCGACCATGAAAGATTTGATACCACTTGTTAGGAAACAATACATAATATACCCACATTTTTAATCCATTTCCTACAAACCTCATGAGAGATAAGCATGTTGTAACATACCCAAAGTTTACCCTATTATTTTCATCTAAGTTTTACCCCTAAAAAAAGATCAAGTTCACCAATACATAAAAATAAAAATTTCCAATTCAATAACATAGATGCATATTTGAAATAAACCCATTCCATATTTTATTGCATGAATAAAATAACATTACATAATCCCATGTAATGAATTCATTTTTCAAATACAATTTACAAATAGATGCATGATCATAATTACAAAATATAGCTTACAAGAGCTTACATGGCTTAAAAGAGCTAAATGGATCAAGTGTACAATTGGTCGAGATGTCCTCTACTGGAGCATACATCCTCAAGTCTTGACCACCAATAACATGAGGGGGAGCATCACCTAAGTGCTTTTTCGCCAACCACGGACTTACTACGATCCCCCACACATCTTCCTAACCCAATCTTTTACAACATTTGGTATCTTTGTTGAACTAGTGACAACTCTATCTTGTAGGCAACACACCAATCTTTTGCATGATTTGGTATGGGCCATAATACCTTGGAGACAACTTATTATTCTTTTTTTGTTGCTTTAGTGAGATTCGCTTATAAGGATGTAATCTCAAGAAGATCCAATCCCCAACTTCAAAACTTCTTTCACTACAATGTTGGTCTGCCTATTGCTTCATTCAATTTTGTGCCATGGCTAAATTCTCCTTGAGTCCTGAAAGTACCTGTTGTTGATGAAGCAAGTGGATGAGTAGATACTCTATTTTATGTTGGATATTATTTGTTTTTTAACTATCTAGAATCTTCTACAATGTTGGAATAGTTGTTAGATTTAGTAGTCAGATTGGTCAATTAATACTTTACTTTTATCTCATTGCTAGGTAACATTGTTACAATCATTAGGGACCATGGGTCATGGTTTCCATAGAGTATATGAGCCTCTACAAATACATTAAAATGTAAGAGTATTATATTTGACATGGGTTTGGAATTGATAACCATTTTGAAGAAAAAATAAAAGTAATTTTGAATTATATATACAAGTATATCTATACCCCTTTCACCTTATTATCTCCTCCTCCTACATTGCTATGTTATGTTTTCTGATTAAACATATGTTATGCTTGCAACAACATTAGATATTGGAGTGAAAAAGATATTTTTTGGGCGAGAGAAAATGACGCTATTGATCTCAACACTACTATATTGGGATTTCAAATTCTTCATGTGAATGGATATCCTATGTCTTCAAATATGTGTTAATTCTCCATTAAAGTCTTCATATTAGTTTTCAAGTCTAGCAATGGGAAAATATGGACATAGAGATTTTTGTTTCTAGATTTTTTTCTTAAAACAATGTATTTCACAACTTTGAGGATTAAAAAGGTAGTTCATTTTCCCTACAAAATAATTTGAAAGCAAAATAAGAACCATGTTGGGTTTGTATCTAACCTCTAGATATCTAATACAAGCACTCAAAAAGAGTAATGAATTAAAAGACAACCCAAATTCTAATAGAGGCAAGCATACAAAAAATTCCTTTTATTATTATATTTTTATTCAAGTTCATATTGTGTGTTAACAACCAAATGATATCATAACTCTCTATTTCTTATAGGTGGAATATGTTATGAGATACCCATGGAGATGTAGAGTAGCTAGATGGGAGGCATGCAACTCTATCCAAATATTTAGATAAGACACAAATTCTTGGATGTTGTTGGAGGGAATAGATATAAGTAAGCCCTAATGACCTTTTTTGAAATAGAAAGACAATTCAATTAAAGCATCAAATCTTAATTGTTTTGATAATTCTTTCTTTTCTAGGGTGCCAATTGAATGGAGCAAAAACATTTTAGAACTAACAATAGTGGATTTCAATATCTTATAGTCTCACTAGAAAAATAAACTCAAACAATTGGTCAAGTAATACAACTATATCTAATTTCTTTGTGATATAGTTAATATCAAATTTATAATTAATTTTGTGTAAGAATTAACTCAACAATTTTCTAGAAGATTGAAAAGGAATAGAATCAAAAGTACAATAAAAGCATTCAATCTATCATTCATGACATACATGCTCATCAATTTAGCCTCAAACTAGTGAGTCAAGTTTACATTCATTGAAAACTTATGGTTGTTTATCCTTTAAATTGAGTTATATATTTGTAGTGATACAAATGTTTAGATGGTGGGATGAGGTGATTGTGAAGAAACTGAGTTTCTTTAGGCATTGATGTGGAATATTATTTTCATTATACATGTGGATTATATGAGTCTAACTTTATAGCAACAAGATCTCGTTGTGTCAAATTTGGTACATTCGTTATTGTTGTTGATGATATTTTTTATACCTATGGAACAATTGATGAGGTCATGCCCTTTAGGGAGGCTTTGATCAAGTAAGTTATTTATCGTGGATTTTATTACTATCATAACCTAATTTTAAAAAAGATAAACTTTTTAAATCATAATAGTGTACGTCTTTTCTTTTTATTTTAAGTTTACTTGGTATATTAAGTTATACAGATGATGAGATCATACCCTTTAGGGAGGCTTTGATCAGTAAGTTATTTATCATAGAGTTTATAACTATCATAACCTAATTTGATAGCCATGATAAACTCCTCAACTTTAGTCACAAAAAGTCCAATCAATGGTGTCTTTTGCTAGCCACGAATGTCTTTGTTGGTTATGACTAGATATAGATTTCTTTTGGAGATTAGCATAAAATAACTTTTAGTACTCATTGGGGCACGTTTTGCTATTAGTTCATGTCATTTGGGTTGAAAAATGTTGGGGATACCTATCAAAGAGTTATGAGAGTAATATTCCATGAAGATTTCATGTAATATTATGTAGATGCCATCTTGAGTAAATAAAAATGAAGGGATGAACACCTACATCTCCTCCACAAAAATATTTTGATGGATACAAGAATACAAGGATTGCCTCAACTCAAAGAAATGAGTCTTTGGGGCCACATTAGGTAAGATATCGAGCTTCATTGTCTCTAGGAATAACATAAAGATAGATCCCACTAAAGTTGTACTGATCATTGAATATCTCCACTAAGAAATGTTAAGAACTCCATAGCCTCCAAGGAAATATTTAGGCTATCCATAAGTTCATTGCACAAGTAGCCAATAAATGTTATCCATTGTCCTATCCCCTTAAGAAAAGTACTAGCTTTCATTGGGATGAATCTTGTTAGGGTGAAGCCACAATAGTGGTTTACAATTTGATGGAGGAAGGAAAACAAGCAAAAAATAACCGCATGCAAAAAAAATTAGTTTTAGGCTTTCAAATGAACTTGTAGGTTCGAGTGAACCCATTAAATATGGGCCCCACATTTCCCGCCTAAAGAAAACAAAGGAAATGCAAAAGAAAAGGGGGTTCGAGCGAACCCCTATGGGTTTGCTCGAATCCCCCTTTGCCCTTATTCTCCCCCTTATGCACTTTGAAAGTCTAGATTTTTACGCTTCAAAGCTTGAGTTGGGGATGAAAATGAAGGAGACTTCACAAACCCAACTGGAATCAGGTAGTCCTCAAAATGAGCTATCCAATGACTATAATTTTAATATGTTTTGGTTTTATTATATATTTGTTTTTGTATTTCTGATGGGAATATAGGTTTCTTTTCACCAAAATCAAACTCTTTGTTCTCGTGACATGTGGAAAAATTGTGATTATCAAAAAATTCTGAAAATATGAGTGCACTGGAGATTGAAGTCTTGATCCAACAATTTTTTTAAATTGATATGTACAAAAAGTTACGGTTATAATGGGTCACGCTTAAGGTCTCAATTCTGTAATAGTTTGATCTTGGAACTGACTTAAAGAAAAAATATTTAATAAAAAACTATCTAACCGCTTAGTATACTAGATATTGGAGTTGGCCAATCTAAATTAAAAGAATGAATTATCCTTCAAAGTGTTGTTGTATGCTATATGCAGTGTGAGCTGCTCACTTTTTAAAATTTTGTTTTCTAAAACTAGCTCCTCGAGGGAGAGATGAAAGAAGTAATCCGATTCCAAAATTTTTGAAAAATACATTTAGAATATATAGTAAAAATGTCACTTAAAATCTAATCAACATTCAATCTTTGCCCAAGAAAAGAAAGAAGATTTAAAAATGATGAAGGCCTGCTTTGGGCTGCAAAAATTCAAATCTGCTCATGGGAATGCTACTCTCAACAAACCCATGAAAACACTTCATGTCCTGTCTTGCAACCCTAGAAGCTGAATGTTAAACCATATTTACTATTCTCAGCCTGGACGGTCCTGAATAACAGGGCCATGCTCCTGAGCTCAGTTCACTACACTGGCTTTGCAGGAGCAACCTGTTCTGCCTGTTTGCCTGTCTCCCAAATTTACCTCCCAATGTCCCAGTCCCATACTGACTACAAAGCAGGGATTTTCAATGCTCCCATGTCCTATATCCTGTGCCTGTCCCACAGCCATCCCACCTCCACCCCATTTTTGGACATCCGCCCCTCTGTCCTATCCACAAGAGTTCTCACTTCCTTGGATCTTTATGAGATTCCCTCTGCCTCATGCCTCCAACATGGGAATTCCAAACATAGAGTGCCATCCCATTCATGTTCAACTTCCCTATAATCCTAATATCATCCCATTGTTCTAGCTCCCTCCACTCTATCACCTTTATTACTTACCCATACTTCTTCTTCCCCTTCCACTTCCCCTATCATTTCTAATCCTTTTTCTGCCATTCCTCTTACACTTGATACTTCTACCAATTTTTCACCCATTGTAGTGAGAACTTAATATTCCCACCCTAATGCCAACCCTAATCATATCTAAATCATTTATCCCATTACTATCCCCTACTACTTTGATCTCCTCACAAGATCTAGTTTGCCCCTAGATGACCCTCACATGATTTGAGGTGTTCTACCTCCTCTTCTAATAGAATAAATCTATCCTTTGACAATTCAATATCTATCCCACCTTCTAGTGTTCTTGCTATCATAGTGATCCCATCCACTCTTCTTAACACACTTTTTGAGGATACCTTCCTATATTGCATGAATTCACTCTATCATGAACATAGTAGAGGAGATAACCAAATGAAAGAAGGAATATAAATAACAAGAATAGCTTAATTTCCAAAAGGAACACACTTAATAATGATGTGAAAGGAAAAAAATTGTAAATTTTTATCATTATCAAAGGCTCAAGAGAAAAATAAATATAGGATCTCTTAGGCTCAAAACTGTAAAATATCATGGCTTCACACATAATTATTCTCACAACAAAGCTCAATACATTTATACCTAGATTAGAAGAAAAAAGTTTAGAAAAAAGAAAGAAAGAATGTGATGGTCAACATCATGGCTTACACCAAATGAGCATCAATTCCAATGACAATTTTTTTTTCATACCAACATGCCACCTATCACCATCTTGGTCACTCCTCATGGCACTTGATTCTCTTTTGGAAATTGGTGCATGCTACTATATTTCATTATTGTGGTGTAGGAAGATCATATTTGAATTTAATATGGGAAGTTCCATCTTTACTTATGTTGGCTATCACCTACAACAATTACGTTTGTCAACTCGATAGTGCTAAAGCCTTAATAGTGGCATGACCACTTGCATTTTTAAGGTTAGATATTGCATTATCCTTTTCCCTACCTCATTAGACAATCAACTCTAAGTAGTCAAATTTACCTAGAAATCCCCTATTAAGATATTGACTTTCCATTGACAATAAATTAAATGCTTGATTGAGCCTACACATACTTTAAAGTTTGTTGGCCTATGTAGTCCGTACTAAATTCATTTTGGAGAATTAAGACCAAATTTGAAGTACTTTTAAATTAAAGAATTCATGGATATTCAACCTAAGAATTAAGCCTATCATCATGTAGGATTGGCTCATCAAATAATTAGAACCATAGATCATATACATTGAATGAATGGTCAATGAGCACCCACAAGCATTTCTTCTTAGGATTTGTCTTTTAACTATCACAAGCTATCGAACTGTTCACATACCTTGTCTATGCTTTCACTTTTTGCATGCACGTCTACCAGAGCAGTAGCAACTATAGCATCCGACAAAATTCCTCCATCCTTTATGCTTTGATGGATCTCCATACGCAACTCCAAAACTCTCAATTTAGCGCAGGTTAGGAGGATGTCGGTAAAGGTTGCAGGGGATGCCGATTGCATTTGCTTGAAATGAACGCCTATAGCCTTTTCAAAAAAATCATTTTGTGCATATCCTGCAATCATGGCATTCGATTGAAACCACATTTCTTTGAGGCATTTGGTTAAACTGCTTAGGAGCCTTGTCTATGATTCCACATTTTGAAAGCATGTCTACCAGACCTGTTCCAACGCTCCCGTTTTGGCACAGATTAGGAATATGCTGGAAAAGGTATACTGATCAGGTAGGAGACTTGTTTGTTGCATACGGTGAAGCAGTCTGATAGCCTCCTGAGGACACTTTACGGCATCCACCAAACTTCTGCAGCTGCGCGGGAACAGTGTTTGAGTTTCTCCACGCGCGGGAATTTCCTATCAAATTTGACAATTAATCAAGTAGAAGTCGAAAAAGTATGGAGGAGACTAGAGTACTAAGACGAACTTGCAGAAATCTTAAGGACATATGTGTAATTGCTTTTGTAGAAATAACATGTGGGAAGAAATGACTATGGATCATTGAGGCCTGGCAATATGCAAGAAGGAAATGATAAAACTGAAGTGGATTTCACATGATGAATTGTCAGGTTTGGATGTCATGGATTAACATGGATTAACCAAAAAACACAAACAAATAAAATTCCAAACATGGATTGCTCGGACCAACTCACAGAAATTCGGGGTATGTGCGATTGTTGATGGCATGTAAGGACCTATGGCATGCCTACAAGAAGGACGGATAGCGTGGTGTTTTTACACAATTTCAATAAGCATGAAAGGAAGTAAAATCCTAAGCATTTGCAATATAAACCAAACGAACACTCAAGAAACAAAGGGAAGTGAAGAATGTATGCTCTTTCCAAAAAAGCCTTCACGGGATCTCCCTGAATCTGCAATTGCTAATAAAAAATCTGGATACGATTGTCTAGGAAGGAGAACCATCGATAGCCACAATTTAAGCATGTTGGATCTTGGTTGCTATATATTGCAGTGTGCAGACTCAAATGACGTGTTGAACGCGATGGATGATATATTGAACATCCCAAATATACCTTGTGATTGCAATCAACATGATATCAAAAAAACAATTGAAGGAAATTTTCAAGCTAAGATTCGAGGTTAAGGAGGAGGCAATCTTTGTTGTTATTGGCACACATCATCTGCAAAGAGCTCACATCCATAATGTTGAATTGTTGGAGCGTTTTCTCTATAATGTGGTTAGGACTTCGGGTAAGTTTGAGTGGGTTGGGAAAGCTGTGACCACATTCGTGAACAATAAATATCAAGCACAATCCATTGGAGCTCTGGCCACCCTAAGTAAGGATTTCAAAAAAGGCCTTATGAGAGATGTGATATGTATTGAGATTGAAAGGAAGATTGAGGGGATGAAACACGCAATAACACTTATGAGGGAAGGACTTGGTAGGTACAACACATTCACATATGCTTTCTACTTATCACACTATGATACTTTGTTTAATGTTGTTCAATTAGAGAGGATTAAAACTGTAATTGAGGGTTTGAGAACCCTCTCTTCTTTAGTCTTGCCTAATTTCAAGTGACATTATGTAATCTTTTTCTTTTAGTTTAATAGAAAGGGAGTTGTCCCCATGATAATAATTCACCTAAAAAAAGACTTGGTTATAACAACCTCAAGAAACTAAAGGTGATATTTAATCAAAACATAATATATGATCCTCCACCCATCACTACAAAGAAGCATGTTTGTGAAGCATGTGTTATGGGGAACAACATAGAGAAAATTTTGATGTTGGGAAATCCTTGCGAACTTCCAAAGATTTGGAGTTGGTTCATTATGATCTTTGTGGACCAAAGAAGATAGTTTTCATTGGGAAATGTTGATATTTCATGACATTGATTGATGACTTTATTTGAAAGATATAGGTCTAATTTCTAAAAATGAGTATAAAGCATTTAACTTTTTCAAGTAAATTGTACATCAAGTTGAGAATGAATGTGATAAAAAAAAAAATGTTAAGAAAAGATAATGGGGGAGTATACCTCAAAAAAATAAGCTTTTGCAAACAAAAGGAAATCAAGAGACAACTCTTAGATCCATATACTCTACAAATAAATGGAGTAGATGAAAGAATGAATATGACACTTAAAGAAAAGAGCTAAATCAATGCTCAAGGCTTGTAATCTTGAAGATAAATTATGAGGAGAAGCAATTCATATAGTAGTTTATTTGATTAATCAAAGTTTGAGTAAAAGCTTGCAAAGCATCTCTTTAGAAGAAGTGTGTTCAAGAAAGAAACCATCAATTAGGCATTTGAGAAATTTTGGGAGCATTGCTTATAAACAAGTTCCAAAAAAGAAAAGAAGGAAATTTGATGATACTAGTAAAAAAAAAAATTCTTATTGGATATGATGACTCTAGTTGAGCCTATTGATTATATGATCCTAAGGAAAATAAACCTCACATCTCTGGAGATGTCATTTTTATGAAAGAGTGTCACGAAGTGTTCACCATATTAATCTAATAGAAAAGAAAAATGATAATAATACATCATCATACTCACCCAAAAAGGTTGATATAGAACAACAAAATAATATTGAATCGGGAGAAGAAAGATAATAAATTGATAAACCAAATTCAATCTCATTTTCTGCACCACATTCTAATGTTCCTCTAAGGAGATTAGAATGAACAAGGAAAAGACCCAGCAATTATAGAACTATAAGGTTAATTATAAATAATGATAACTATTTCAGTGCTCATGAACCAAACTCTTTTTAGGTAGCAATAAACGAAGAAAACTCCTAGAACTCCTTCAAGAGGTGCATTGGTGTGAAAACATGTTACCTTTTACGAAAGGCATTCCCATAACTTATCTATAAGAGGTACATGTTGATGCATAAATCAATTTTTCCAATGGGAACAAAATTCTTCTTCCCTCTAATTCAAGTATTGTGGTCCGGTGATAAATCCTAGGAAGCTTACTCTCACTAGCACATGCGCTCAATTATTCAAGATGGCAACTCTTCCTGAGTCCTCCTCTTAAAGAATGGAGCTTAAAGTGATGACAATCAATTGGAATCACAGATATACCTTCAATGTAATTTTGGACAACAGCTGGAGCACAAATTGTTAACGGTGCTTTAAAATAATTATTTTTCATACATCCAAGATCATCCTGAGGATTTTGTTGAACTTTAGGCTATGGAAAATAGGAAGGGTGGGAGCATGAGAGGCAGAGTTGAGATGAAATGTCTTTGGTGGAGTTTGTCTCCTAATCTAATAGAATGAATTTGAGTTTCATAAGCAATTCATAGTGAGAAGAACAGTGATGCTATTGTATCCAATACCCTCTTGGCCATGAACATTTGCGTCTGAGTGCTTCTACTGTGTTTTCAATGGTGTATTTTTAGCATGTTATTATGCTATGGAGCAAATAGTCAACATGCCTATGGTTAAGTGATTAGGAGTGCTGGCTATGAAAAAAAACATATTCAAGCCTATTTATTGTATTGATTAGTTACAAACAAATGATATAAACTACTTTCATTGTGCATTTTATATCAAATAGAATGTGAGCTTTGAATTAACTTTAACTACGACATTGCTGAGGAACTAGGATAATCATCAATTACAAATCATTATTTCTTACACATGAAACAGATCTCACGCAAGCCTTCTTCATAATTGGAAAAATAACCAGATAAGGTCCATCCTACAAAAACTGAGACTTAAGTGACAATCATTACAGTATATAGAATAGAATAAGATTTCTTTTAATGATATCCCAGACATGTAGGATCTACGGGATAGAAAAGATTTTAATGACTTTTTGGATGTTTATATGCAGATTGCATAGTTCTTGCAAATGAAATATATGCATCAGAAGTCTATATAAAATTCTCTATGTTTCGGAAGGCACTCTATACACCACTTGTTGAATGAGCAATGTGAACTATTTGAATTGAATTAATTGCAGTTGCCCATATAGGACACTGCAATATCACATATATGTAACATAGGATCTAGCTAACTTGACTCTTGTTTATGCTTCAAAACATTTACGGATACCCTGCTATTTTTTGAGGCTACTTATAAGAAAGGGAACCGTTCCATTAACACCGAGCCTTATTGACTAGAACAGTACACTGAGAAGATTTTCCATCTCTAGTTTTATTCCTTATCTTCAAAGGCTAGATTTTCACAGTAACCTTCCATTAACATTGTCAAATCCTTTCCCAACCTCTCCAGCATTCGATCTTCTCTTTTCCCATCTTCTCCTTCAGAGAAGAACTGCATTCCACCACTTCTTATTGACATTCTTTCTTCATCTCTGTCTGCCTTTGCCCGGACCACATCTCCACTCTGCACCATCATAACCATGGGGTGATTTTTATGTAAAATGTGTACAAAAATCTGATCTCCCTCTACAGTTTTTGAGTGGTTAATAAGCCTGGTATTGAAAATCTCCTTGCCATCTCTTAAAGTGCCTAGTTCTACACTGACTGAACTAATCCCACCCTTGAACCTCACCATAAAGCATAATATAACCCCCGAACATTGCTCGTTACTGTCCAATGTAACATGGAGCAAATCATCACCATTTGTTTCCATCTTCTTTTCTAAGCACTCTGGTACCCCATTTGCAGAAAAACTGAGTAACTCTAGACAATGTGTTTCCTGTTATTCCAATAAGAAGATTATGATGATTAGTATACAAGGCACTCTCAAATTTAGAAAATGTAAATAATCTATCTTAGCTGCATGTCAATCAGAATGGAACTCATCACTTTGTACTTATGGATACGGGTCCTTAATCTAAAGACAAAAAGAGAGTGGGCGACAAGGTACCTACTTTCCATGTTCGATATCCAAGTTGGATTCTAGGATATCTCATATTGGATTCTTAAATACCCCATGCTGGGCACATGAGACATCCCAACTTGTATGCAGGGTGCTTATCCCATAAAGTCGTTGGGTTTACTAGCTTAAACTAATGAAGCTATCTGTATTCAGTATAACTATGTGTCCTGGATCCTTTTTAAACCATATCTCTAGAGGGTTGTTGCCGAAGAAAAGGTTTCTAGGCCCGCTACCAATAGAATCTAATACCCTTGATCTTTCTTTTCCTATAATATTCTGAAACTAGTAACCAATCTATGTAACTACACTATTAAGTGGATATATATTTGATAAACATTAGATTAAAAGAAAAATGAGGGATACCTTAATTAGTTGGCGGGGTTTCAATATTGAGTTTCCTGAGCCGGCCAATCTGCAACCTGTAACATGCACTCTTCTTAAGGATTTCAGCCCTTCCATTCCTTGAATACGCTTAACATTCCTACATTCTGATATTGAGAGCTCTTGTAATGACTGCAAGGACCCCAAGTCAAGCAATTCGACAAGTTCCCTGCAGTTGTGTATCCTCAAAAGCTTTAGCCTCTTCATATGTTGCATGTTAGAGATTTTCTTTAGCCCCAAACAGTCTTGAATATGCACTTCACTGAGTTCCTTTGGAAGATGTGGAAGTTCTGAAAACTCTGTGCAGTGATATAGGTAGAGTTTGCTTAGTCGCAAAAGTGTGCCAAAAGTTGGTGGCAGAGAGGTCATTTTGTAGGATTTAAGATGCAGAATTTCTAATGATGAAAAATCTCCAATACGTTGTGGTAGAGGACAACCACTTGCTTTTAGATGCTTTATGGAAGTAAGTCTTGAAAAGCTAGGTGGAAGACAAACTAGGCTGTAGGTTTCTTCCATTTCTAGAGTCTTTAGGCAAGAAAGATTCCCAATGCTCTGCGGAAGTTCACATAGATTGTAGCATTCATTGAGCAACAGCTCTTCTAAACAGATCAGATTTCCCAACTCCTCTGGCAGTCGAAACAAAGAAGTGCAGTGGTTCAGGTTCAGATGTCGTAAACAATTAAGTCGGCCTATTGATATAGGCAAGCTCCATATTGCTGCACAATTACTTAGAACCAACCTTTCCATACAAACAAGATACCCTAGCTCTGTTCCTAAGCTGATTTTTTCACAACCAGTCATATCCAACCGGCATAAACTTGCAAGTTCATAGATTGAGTCAGGTAGAGTCTGCAAACTAGAACAACCATGTAAATCCAGATACTGCAAGCGATTCAATTCTCCTATTGTTTGAGGAAGGCTTCTTAATTCATGGCAACCATGAAGAGACAGCTTCTCTAAGCAGGACAACCATCTAAAGGATTTGGGCAAATTCTTTAAGGGCATTCCATCCAATTTGACTTTTTTTAGAACTCCCAGATTTTCAAATGAGTCAGGTAACATTCTGATGCTGTGACAATTAGATAGAAAGAGTACCTCCAGGGATTTCAAGTTAGTTATGGTGTCAGGAAGTTGGATTAAGTTGCAGCAGTTTGACAGATCAAGGTACTTAAGCTCTGTCAGAAATTCAATGGACTCTGGCAGTTCCCTCAACTCTTTACAACCACAGAGCTCCAGTTGTATAAGAGATGTGTGGTTGGAAAAATCTGGAAGGACTTGAAGATTTGTGCAGTAATTTAGCTTAAGTACTTTGAGGTTTTTTGGCCCCTGCAAACAGAGAAAACATATCATTAGGAACGCATCAAGCAGATATTCCTATCTATAATTTTTTTTTTATATCGTTAAAGCTTTTGTAGTTTTGTTAATAATAGGAAAAAAGATTAAAGGATCACTTTGTGTCTTCAATCTCGTTCACTTGATTTCTTTTTTGAAATTACCTCTTTATCGGATGGTTCTGGCCACACTGCCTCAATGCCTTTGCTGAAGCTTAGATCAAGTACTACTAGATGTTTCATATTCCATTCACATGGCAAGCATTTTAGAGGGCAGTTTTCCCATCTGAGCCACTTTAAATCTGGAGGCATTTTCTCGTAGTCTCCCTCTATAAGAGCTCCATCAAGCCAAAGCAATTGCAAAGTACACATTCTTTGCAAATTATGAGTTTGAAGTTTTACATCCTGCTGAAGGTAGTTAACCATGAGACATCTCATACTTTCTGTTCCCTGATCGGATTACAAGTGATACAAGTTTATTAGCATCAATGTTGACCTTGAATTATGCTATGGAAAATAGAAACAACTACTGTCCACTGCAACATGCCAATAAAATACAGTGGAAAGACCAAATACAAAGATAAACTAGAAACAGTTCTCAATTACTGAAATTGAGTGCTTCTAGATTGAACTCTGATTTTTTATCATCAATATTTCAGATCACACTACATGATCCATCATCATTCTTTTTACTCTCTTCATCCTGATGATAGATCATGTACTTTGATGTGAAATGTTGATGGTAAAAAACACACAGAAATTCAATACAGAAGCACTCAATTTCAATAATGAGCTGTGGAAAAATCACATCTCTGATCTCAAATACCCCGTCTTCAACAGCATTTGGTCCAACTCATAAGGAACTGGTATCCTATCTCTTGCCATACTTAGTTCGAAGAATAGAAAATATTGGGAGGAAGAATAAAGTGTACAGAGTTCACAGTCTCACCTTTCCTTCCATTATAACTTGTTCAACCTCTTCTGACTTCCACAATCTGCTACGCTTCCCTGGTTCTGGTGATTCCTCTGCTACAATAGCTCGTCCCATATCCCTCAGCTCACTATGCATTACAAGTCTATCGTGCTCATCTAATTTAATGAGTGATTTCAGCTTCAATTTAGTTAGGCCTACATTGGGACACAAATGACTGGCTTCCCAAAAGCTAAACACACTTTCCCTCTTTCCTCCTATGAATAAACAAGCCATGTCTAAAAACATCTCCTTCTCTTCAGATTCGAGGCCATCGTAACAAAGTCTAAGAATGGCATTCTTGCCATGGTAACTTGGACATTCTAGTGTTTGAATGGCTTGTTTCCAATGACTTAAGTCTCCATTATACAAATGAGCACCAAGAACTTCAAGTGAAAATGGCAACCTATTACAAATATCCACAGCTTTGCATGACAATTCTTTATGATCTTCTTCAGGTTGATCTCTCATGAAAGCATGCCAGCTAAACAATTGAAGAGCATGTTCCTGAGCCAGTCCCTGCAATTCATAAACAAAATTTCCATTTTCATTCTTTAGTATGTTGGGGTCAAGCGTTGTTACAAGCACTCTGCTACCAGGTCCAAACCAATCCCCTCGTAGAGCCTCCAACTGCTTCCAGTCATCAACATATTCTAGAATAACAAGGGCCTTGACGGACCTCAAATGGCCCTTCATCAACATCTTTCCATGAACCTCATCATTAACTTTATCCTTGAACTTGACAAGGTCTTTTAATATCTGGCGCTGCATCTTAGCTACACCGTTTGTATTTTGGGCTTTATGACGCACATCATAAACAATGCAGGTAGCATCAAATTTGAGATAAATGTAATTGTGGATGGCCTTTGCGAGTGAGGTTTTTCCCACACCCCCATTTCCACAAATGGCCACTGTGAGAACATTCTCATCAGAATCTGTATTGAGCATTTTTATAACTTTACTCATGTGTTCTTCCATACCCATCAAGATTGATTTTGAAATTCTAAGTGGTTCATTTCTGATCTCCTGGGGTATTGTATCTGAGGGATCTTCTTCTAAGGGCTGGGGCAGAGCTTCCTCCACTGGGGTCGCATTTTGATCTAATATCTTGAAAACATCCTGGACTATAAGCTTGACGAGTTCTGCTTCAAACCTGAAAGACAAATGAGTTTGTAAAATAAGATATTGCAAGGTTTTTGTGCAATAACTATTAATATATGTTTCCTGTAATAGTTAGAAGCTCTCTTAGACTGGTTCTAATTAGTAAGATTCTGTTTACTGAGAACTCCTAGGATTTGTGATCTTCGAAATCATATAAAGAGAAATCTTCACTATGCAGTATGCAGTATGCACTTAGGAAAAACTGGACAGATTCTCTGAAAGTCTGACCGTTGTTTTTGTTAAATTCAACGCCACAGTACTAAAGAACGATAAATAGAGAAGAAACAACGGTAACCCAAACAACGATAGAGAAAGAGGATTTATTTCTGAGCAAAAGGAAGAAAATTGTGTGTTAATAAGGATCAGAAATTTGGATATTATTCTATTTGTGAATACATAGCATGAGATTTTAGAAAAAGAACTGTAGAGCTGCTGAACGAGAAAGATTTATGTTTATAGTGATGACGAGGAAGAAAGTAGTTCGTCTAATATTGACAGACAAATCTATTCCTGTTAATCTTGCTGTATCATTCACCATCAGCACATCATTGTCCTTTCTTCAATTTTTCTTCATCGTCACTTACAATATACTATGTTGGAAATTTTACAACATACAACAGTACCAATGAAGAAAATGCCAATGAAAAATATACTTCTTCCCTCTTATATTATTAATTACACCAATATATAATTTTCATAAGCCCTCTCAGAAGGGACTATCCATAATAATGCTACGCTTTAATAAATAGATTTCATATTTTGAACTGCACTAATATTCTTACTGTAATAAATCTATGGCTCACAGAATAGCATGATCAAAGTATCTTAAAGTTAATTGTCGATGCATTTCTTTATAATTTTACAACTAACAAGCGGTTTGCTTACACATAAATAACACTGATCTTACTAAGGTAAGAGTATTTGGGCACAGGTTTAACTGGGTAAGGAAAATGCACTTTCTAGGTATCTAGAAGTGAAACTTCTGGGACATTAAGGTTCACAGAGTGCAATGATTCCATCTGTAGCCAAAGGTTTTTATCTATGGTCCTTGGCATTGCTAGCTCACACAAATGATGAGTATCATCTGCATAAGAATTTATCTGCAGCTGAGGTCAAGTAAAGGAAATTTTCTTGACAGTTGATTTCAGATTCATCCGTTCTAAGAGCTGCATCCTAGCATTTGAGCACTGAGCCTCACCAGCTTAAATTAAATATTGCCAAATTTCCTACAATTCTTTAGAGTAGCATGAGCACAATTTCTTAATGCTTTCTTTCAATAGTTAATATGACTAACAATTTCACAAAAAATAAGCAGTTAGCTTTCATACCCGGATATGTCATCTGTACACCAGCCAGAGAAGGAGGAAACTTTATGGAGAGCGCTTTCCCACTCACTTATTCTTTCTGGTGTGTATCTTTGTTTCTTCTCCTCAAAAGCCTTGGCAAAGGCACCTCTCCAAGGATTCCTTACTTCTGTTGGCTTGACATAATAGAATAAGGGTATAATTATACCATTTGCTTTGCACATGTGAGCTACCTCGTCCAGGCACCAATGGGACTCTGCAAACTTCTCGGAGAAAATAGGAATGAGAATGTCACTGTTGTCGATTGCCTCATTAATAGTTGAACTGATCTCATCCCCCCTTTTAATGCTATGGCTATCCAGAAATGCATTAGCCCCTGCATTTGTTAAGGATGCATACAGGTGATCTACAAATGTTCTTCTTACATCCTCCCCTCTGAAACTTAAGAAAACATGGTATCTTTTTGATGTAGAAGACATTATCCTGTGTTAGGGATTGTATCTAGTCACTGACATAATCTATCAGATTAATTACAGACAGATTACCGCTTGTTGCAATGCTCTCTTCTTCTTCTGCGAAAACAAAGGACAATTCCTTTTTTCTAATATGTAGAAGTGAGATTATTCTGATTTTAGTATTTACAAGGCTGTATGTCTCTAATCTCAGAGTTTGAGACCATTGGGCTTGTGTTAATCTCTGAATTTGAGACCATTGGGCTTTTACTCTTAGCAAGGGTGCTACCTATAATCTCTGAGCTAGAGACTATTGGATCTCTACTGTTTGCAAGGTTGGGGTGATTTCTCCTGTCAACAATGAAATCTCTGAGTTCGAGACTATTGGGTGTTTACTCTTGAGAATGGCTGGGGAATTTCTTCCTGCTATTAAGGTGTCATCTCTGAGTTTGAGGCTATAAGGTCTTACTATTTGCAATTCTAGGGTGAGTCCTCCTCCTATTAGCTGTTATTTGCAATTTGTGAGATGGAGACTATTTGGATTGTACTCTTGGCAATCCTATCAGGTATTTATTTGATAATTGGGCCTTTACTATTCCCAAGGCTGGGGTGATCCTTCAGCTTTATTAAATGTAATTGTAAGCTTTGGGTGAGTCATAGACGACCTGCTACTAGACTTTGACTTGTGGCAAAGCTCTGCGAGAGTATGGAGCTATATTCTTATCAATATTGGATTGACTCACCACCTGCTCTTTAAGGCTGAGGTGATTCCTTCTGCAATTATCACCTTTTAAAGTCCTGTTAAGCAACAGAAAGAAAGAAGAAATGTGTCAATGAACAGAAAGAAAAAAGAAGAAGTGTCACAGCCCACAAATGACCAGAGTGCATCAAAGGGGCTGGAAATGTACAACTAGCTTTGAATAGACTGGAGGATCTATATGATCATCTCTAACCAGCTAAAAGAAAAATTTGAAAAATAAAACTTTTGTCTATAGCATTGGGAAGAAAATAGCTGAAAATACAATCGACATGTAATAGATTTTATTCACACTAGAAGTATTCGTTGGTCTAACGATTTGAAGGACTTTAGCCTAAGTCCAAGAAATGCATTCACACCACAATTTGTGTATCAATAAAGAATTCTCCGCATCCAATATCAAACTGGAATTTCCTAGATCTCAGCCCTCAAATTCAGAACAAAACTGAAAAGAGAAGGAAAGAAAACAAACCTGGTTTGTTTTTTGTATTGAAGAAGCCAAGGAAGACCAGTATAGAGAAAACACCAATAAAAAGATCACAGATCAGTTCATTAGAGCAAAGCTTTGGCCATGCCACCCAAACATCATTTATAGTCAACACTCAAGAGTTCTGGAAGTAGATATGAAATTATGATCCCAAAGTGGAATATGGAAGGTTCATGGAAACCCAATGCAATATCAACTAATAACTTGTGCAGGCTGTAGCTCAATCTAGAACACTTACTCAGAATCTTCCCACTTAAACAGATGACCTTAGAAACAAGTAACCTAAAATTGTTGATCACAAATCTTCATGGAATCTTTAGACGATGCGATTTCGTAGTAGGTTGTTATTCCTCTTGATGTCACGGCTGATGGAAATGCCTTTGATTTTTGAAAAAGAATCTTGAAATCCATATTATAGTGACTTCAGGTATCGTGTTACAATTTTGAATTTTCCAAGTCAAAACAAGCATTGTTCTTGCTGAAACTCCTGAGGAGTCTCCAACGAAAGGCAGAGGTATCATATTAATTTACTTCAGAAATTTTACTTGTCTCGCCTGCAATTAAATTATAATGTATAGTTGAATATAAAACAAGCAACATAAACAGCCAAATAAGTATTTTATTTTGTTAAATTATTACAGGGTTTTTGTCAGATTTGTTGGAGCTTAATACAATTTTCTGTATTTACAGAAACTTCTTTGGCACTAAGGACATCAAAACCTGTAAAGATCAATAAAGTCAAAATCTTCATTAAATGTGCAGGTATCCAAAGATATGGTAAAGATTTGGAATGTCCCTATCAATCATGTATGCTATGTTTTTCCATAAGATTGTACCTGAGTCAACTACGAATAGGGGAAGGTTCAAGAGAATTTAGTTTCCTTGGACATTAAGCAAAAATGGTTTATTTGAGTGAATTTTGTTACAATTTATTATGGTTAAATTGGGTTGAAAAGTTAAAATTGAAGGGTGATAGAGGAAGGCAATATCAAGTCAAGAAAGAGAGGATGGTGAGTTTTTATGAGTTTTTAAGAGGAGCTCTGTTAGAGTTTTGTACTTAGTCCAATGTGTTGGTTATCTATTATTTTCTTTTTTTTTTTTAGCATGATTTAGTATAGGTAATAATCATGTTTCATTACTATTATTTTTTTGTCTTTATAGTTTTATTATTTAGAATAACACATTATATATCTTAGTAATCTATCTAATTCATGGTACACATATAAAATGACCAAACTAATTAATATGTTGTGTTTGTTAACTTTTCTATTGACATTTGTCCATATTAAAGTAGGTTGTCAAGTTTTTGAATGTCTTAATAATTTATTCCAATTTAGAAATACTAACTTTGTAACCTTTCCAATCCTTGGCAATGATAGCAAATTTTTAACACAAACTTAAATTCTTGCACTTAATAGGGTAAGCTCTTTAGATCATGACATGTCTCTAGATCCAAACCTATTCCATGGGGATTCATTCAAATGGCCCTACTTATGTATTCCTTTCTGAGAATTAGAGGCTTCATAATTCACATGAAAACTTCCTTCCCTTTTATTCATAATGGATATACACAACTCTATTATGCAGAGTCAAGTTAACAATGAAAGGAAAATGATTTTAAAAAATATAAAACATCACCGCATAACTGTAAGAGAGAAAAACATGCAAAGAAGTATTCATGATCCACCATACAAAAGAATAGACAAACAAACCATCAAGATGACACAAGATATGCCCTAGAAAAACCCTCTACAAGGAAAAAAATCTAGCCTCCAAAAACATCCACACTCAATATATTATTCATTACAATACACTCAAAGATTTTCCATATATACTTCTAAAACATCAAACTCCTACAATGCATCCTCCATGTTTTCAAGCATAATGGGTTCAACCACACATCTCATGTCATGATTCGCATATGCACTCTATAAGAGAGCTTGATACAAATGATAGCCATCCTAACTACTAACATATGTGTTTGGTTTTATCAAATCAATCTTACACAAAACCACTTTAGAAGTGGTATTGGCTAAACCATGTGTATCTAAACAATGAGAGCACAAAATAAGTGATCCCCTCATTTATTTTTTGGTATTTTCTCAACACATTATTTTTATAATGTACAACCCATAATTTCTTTCTAGTCAATGTTACAATACAATTTTACAAGTGGACACAAATAGATATTTAATGTGTCTAAACACATGTCCAAAAATTTACCACAAATAAATATTTATTTTATATCATTAAAATGTTTGTGTTCTTGTGCAAGGTGTATAATACCCTTTTTCCTAACATTATCCCACTTTTTGTGTACACTGCTTAAGGGTCAATTGATAAAATACATCACAAAAGCCATCCATGAAACAACATGAATCTCCAACATCCTCTCATGCTCCATCAAGATACCTACAATAACATCCAAGGTGACCATCATCTCAAGCAAGAACTCCTCTTGTCCTTCAACATTTCAATTATGGAAGAAATGGAATAAAGCAAGGTGAAGATGCACTATTTCAAAGAACACAACCATCAAATCCAAGTGAGAACAAAGGCTCCAAGTTGTTTCCAAGGAGAAAACCAATATGAATAGAAATAGAAACCAAAAAAAGTGCTAGTAATATAGTTATCCATACCTCCCTAGGTATAAAAACTAAATTAGAACTTATGCCAACAATATATCCAACCCATAAACCATAATCACAAGCTATTATATACAAAACCTATTAATGAAGCACATACATATCTAGGAAGCTATTGCATGAGAAATTTTATATCTAAATAGATCTTGAGGCATACCAAGCATAGGCTACCAATCAACACTCATACTAAGGTATCATTAATAATCTAAAACCATATAGTACAAAGAATAATCACCATGATCCACACATGCAAAAAAATCACTCCATACTCCCTCACAACTAGTCTTTATAGCTTTCCCAAGTTCTCCAACACTTAACATAATAAATATATTAAAGAGACCTCATGTTACTAAAAATAATGAATTAGAATAACAATACATAACCAATCAACATAATAATCACAATGGCCCCATGCAAACCTCATCTCTAATGTTGAGTGAACATAAACCTCTAGGAAGAAACACAAGACCAAAGAGAGAGAACTTGCAAATCATATCACATGTCATGTCCTTCTACTGACACCTAAAGTAGTAATTTGTGTCATGTAAGATCTCCCACAAAACCTCAATTGAAAAGCCATAACAACACCTGACCATTCAATCTCATAGATCAAATGTATCTCATAGAACACACAAGGAAATAAGTCTCTCATAAACCAAGAAACATCCAACTCAAATCCATTCTATATATGGGAATAAACCTAATAATATATCTTAAAAATCCTCATAAATGTCAACTTAACAAAGTCATATGCACAAGGAGATAAACATACCAAATTCTCCTCAAATGAACCCTCCAAAACTAATAAGAATAACTCAAGACCCATATCCATGAAAAGAAAAAGAATAAAACATGACACATCTTAAACAAAGTGGCCAATGCCTATTAGATGATTATCCATCTAGTAAACCAAGAGTTGGGAATGAGATTGGCCCTCCAAGATACACCAAGCCACAATGACTCTCTCTAAGAACAATCAGATGATTATCCTGTTGGATCTCAATTGTGTTTATGGTTTGTCCTTGATGACAAAATCTCTTTCAGTTGGTTCTCTTTGGTGATCAGTCTTTGTTTGGATCCTTATGATTTATTATGCTTATTTGATGTCTCTTGGCTATTACAGAAAGATATATGTTATGATTCAAATTCATGGTGATGAGATTTCTGGTTCATGTTATGAATGCTATTTCTTTGTCTGACAGAGTTTAACAGTTGGTTTCTTTGTCAGGATGGTTCTTTTTGCATATCACAGGTATTGGTTGTTTCTCATTCGGGCTTACACATATCAGCATGAGGATGGTAGGGTCTCCCCGATCCATTTTGAAATGTCTGTGTTGCCTATTGGCAAGACATTTCTGATGTCATGTTGATTGAATTTATCATACTGGCTGCTGTCGGTAAGACTTCTCTTTTGTTTCGGTGACAGAAAGTGATCTCTATTGGCATATGTTATTCTGTCGGTATGTGGTCTCAGTGAAATTGGTATGTCACACCGATCGAAGATTAAATGGAAACACATCAGCAAGAGCTTAAGGCTTTGGCGAAGGGTCTTAGCAAATGTGCAATGTCACACCGACTGCCATTGGAAAATTGCATATCGGCAAGAGTTTTGCTTTGATGGAATGTCATAGCGAACACTTTGGTCTTGCTGACTAAGTCTTATGAAGTGCTTTCGGCGAGAGATTGGTATTATCTCAGCGACTCAGTGAATAAAGTTTTTTTTTCGGTATGACAAAGTATTCTCCGAGAGGTCTCTCCAAAGGTTGTAGGTTACAGCGACACATAAGAAGTTGAAAATTCTTTTTGGTGAGACTCTTTCATCGAAGAGAGGTCTTGGCGAGGAAGGTGTTTCTTGTCGACAAAGTCATATGAATGACTTTTGGTATAACGAAGTTGATCTATATGATGTCTCTTTGATATCAAAAGCTATAGCGATAGTAAATGAAACAAAAAGGGCATCTCGGTGAGAAGTTTCCTTATGTCTCAGCGAATGCATAATATACTAAGGAAGCCCATCGATGAGACATGATGTATTCATTATGTCTTCTCCCCGACTCTGATGTGTCACAGCAAAAGCGAATTGAACCAAGGGGATGACTAACAATTGAATTAGGATTGAATGTCTGGCATTAAAGTTGCCTTTGGCATACTGTCACATCAATTGAAAAGAAGGTTACTTAGGGAAAAATTTGTGATTATTCTTTTTGATTGGGTATGAAACCCTAGCCTGGCCACCATCATGAGAAAGCTTCATAAACTATTATTTACTATTGTTGCTGGCTGTAACGACATTGTTAGGATGAAATTCGTTTTTGGTTCAGAAATGAATGGTATGGCTGCTATGTTTGATGCACCTCTCTAGCTGGAAGCTCAACAGTGGTTGATGGAGCCATGGGAGTTGCAGATTTGTCTGGTATTTTTATTTATGTGTTTCATGCTGCATATACTGGTTTATAATCACCATTTTCTTTAATTTCTCTCTGCATCTCTATTACTAATATGACAAATGATGCCCTAACTGAGTATTGTCTTTCATACATTAGAGGTTATGATTTTCTGTGGTGGGCAGTTGTGCTTTTTATGCAGTGAAATGATCTCATAAGTTTCATACTTGTTAAGGATGGCTCTTAGCTAGGTGAAATGGCTCTTGTTGTGTTTTGGTTGTTTAGCCGTTACTCCTGAAGACAGTTACCTATCTGGCAGATGTATATATAGAAGTAGAAAACTCTTTTCTGTTGTTGTTGTTGTAATTATGAGATTATCATCCCTTGGCTGTATGAAAATGTATGGATAAACTCTGCAATAAAATCTGAATAACAAGATGCAGAGATATTGTAAATTTCTTCTCTATATAGTATTTTAGGGATTCAATTTTTGAATCTTTAAGGTATTTTGTAGACGAGAAAATAGAGAAACATATACTTAACTGAAAACAGAGAAATCCTCTAAGTTAGTATTGTTGTTCAAATCATAATTTGAGGGGTTGGTACTCCTTGAGATAGATATCTCTAAACGAGGGGTTGGTGCTCCTTGAGTGGGTGCTCAAAAATCAGCCTATAAGGCATTGTGAACAGTTGGTTAAAAGATTAAGCCTGGAAGGCATTTTGGGAGTGGTTTTTATACCCAAGGAGGGTTTTCCACTCGGCAAAATTTTGTGTCTCTTTGATTCTGCTCACTACTTTACAAGTTGTTGTTGTTTCAGTTCACTGTTGGTATTATTATTTTTCTCAATTCTGTTTATGGCTGATTACATTCAACTCATGAATGCATTAATCATAGTAATATTGAGATCATATCTGAGCTAGATGTTTATGAATTTATGAAAATTGGTCAAATCTGTTAAGACACTGATTCACCCCCCCCTCTCAGTGTTATTTTAACTCCAACAATTGGTATCAGAGCGTAGGGTCCTCTAATAGGTTTTGATCACCTTGGATTGATCTTGGTCTTGGAGTTTATTTTTAATGGCACATTCTCAAGACGGTGCCTCTGTAACCAAAGCTCCGTTATTTGATGGAACAGATTATGTGTTTTGGAAAATCAGAATGGAAGCTTTTCTTATTTCTTTTGATGTTGATGTTTGGAGCATGGTTATAAATGCTTACAATGTACTAGCCTCTATTCCCACTGATCCTGCTGAAAAAAAGAGGTACGAAACAATTGCCAGAGCTAAGCATTCCATCTTGTGTGGGTTAACTAAAGACGTGTTCATTAAAGTCATGCATTGCAAATCTGCTCATGAAATTTGGGAAAAACTTGAAACTATATATTAAGGGAATGAGAAAGTCAAACTGTCAAAAATCATTACACTCAAGCATCAGTTTGAGGAGTTGAAAATGAAGGATGATGAAAAAGTGGCTAAATATTTCCTAAGAGTTGATGAAGTTGTCAATGCAATGAAAGGTCTAGGTCAAGATGTTAATGAATTTGATGTAGTCACAAAGGTTGTTAGAACCTTACCATCCAAATTTGAATCTAAGGTTTCAGCCCTAGAAGAAAAGAAACACTTTGATCAACTTACCTTAGATAGCTTGCAAGGAATACTTACTGCCTATGAAATGAGAACTAGCAAAAACAATTCAACAAGAAAAGAAATTGCCTTTAACACTGAAAAGAAAGAAAAAGTCGAAGTCTGTGAATCAGAGTTGTCTGATTCTAAAGAATCCCATTTTGTTAGAAGATTTAAAAAGGGATTAGGAAAATATAAGGGAAAAATTCCCTTTAAATGTTTTAACTATGGAAAAATAGGTCACTTTGCTGCAAAGTGTCCCTATGATGATCAAATCTGTGACAACGAGACAACTGAAAAACAGCCTAAGAAGAAGGCCTTTAAACCTAAACGTAATTTCAACTTCATAAAGAAGAAGAGTTTTTTTAGCAAAGATGAAACTAATTTTGAGTCTGAAGATTCATCAGCAGAAGAAGATGAAACCTTGTTCATGACTGCGATTACTTAGCAAGAAGATACAAACACCATTGACATTGAAGAAGGTGAAGTAGATCTTGAAAGTGAGCTAAAATGTGCTTTACAAGAGATCAAAAAACTCAAAAAATAAGTTCTTGCTTAAGAACACAAACCAGATCAAGAAATGGTCTCTCTGAAAACTCAGCTTGAAGAAGCTAAAAGAGTTGAAGACTATCTTCAAGAGACTGTAAGCTGCAAAGATCATGAAATTCAAAAATTGGAACAAGAAGTAGTTTGTCTTAGGAAGGAAATTGAAAAATATGAAAGCACTCTAAAACTGAATGAGATGCTCAGCAAGCAGAAGATGTACAAAGATAAAACTGGTGTTGGTTTTGAAAAGGGTGAATGCTCAATTGACCATGCAAAACAAAACCCCTCTTTTGAAGTCAAAGGTTCAGATTCAAATCACTCAAAATTTGGTAAGGATCATGTTCAGTCTTTAAGAGGTAATAGATCTTCATACAGTGTCAATCCTTTCTTCTATGGTTATTGTTTTTTTTGCAACAAATTTGGCCATAAGGTGAGCACTTGTAGGCTTATGAATCCTAGAATACCCAGGTTTGGTCTTAGGCAACACTATGGTTTTGTTAGACAGATCAGATGTTTTAAATGCAATGCCTTGGGACATTCTGTCAAACAATGCATAACTGATCTGCAATCGAAACAACAGAAAATTAAAAAGGTTTGGAAACCTAAGACTATTAACAACATTGAACAAACTATGTTGGTTCAAACTGCTTTTCATTCCAAGAAAAAGGACTTATGGGTCCTAGATAGTGGATGTTCTAACCATATGATTGGCGACAAGGATAAGTTTATAAATATTGAAGATTATGTAGGTGGTTATGTTAAGTTTGGTGATAACTCTGGTATTCAAATTAAAGGTAGAGGTTCACTTCTTCTGAATGAAGACACTCCTATCTATAATGTGTACTATGTGGAAGGTCTCAAACACAATCTTCTAAGTGTTAGTCAAATCTGTGATAGTGGTTATCATGTTCTTTTCACTTCGCAGGGATGTGAGATTAAGAACAAGCTTGGAAAGGCTGTTGCAGCTGGAAGGAGGACAAAAGGAAATGTGTACAATCTTCTTGACTCATCATGCAATGACAATAATCAAGGTATGTGTCTAATGGGCCAAATTGAAGAGAATTGGTTATGGCATAAAAGATTAGGACACATAAACTTTGAAAATCTGGTTAGAATTAGTAAAAATCAGAATGTTAGAGGTCTACCAGTTCTTAGCAAGCTAGAAAACTCTATGTGCAAAGAATGCTTAAGTGGTAAACAAACTAAAATCAGCTTCAAAACAAAAGAACATTCTTCTTCAAAACCTTTACAACTTGTGCACACTAATTTATGTGGACCAACCAGAACAAGGTCTATTAATGGTGAAAGGTACTTTATGTTGTTTGTAGATGATTATACTAGAATGATATGGGTCACATTTCTTAAGAACAAATTAGAAGCCTTTGGAAGGTTCAAAATTTTCCGTAAAATGGTTGAAAAGGAATCTGATCTGAAACTTAAATGTCTACGATCTGACAAAGGAGGTGAGTTCACTTCTCAAGAGTTTATTGATTACTATGAACAACACAACATTAAAAGATAGTATGCTGCAACAAAAACACCTCAACAAAATGGGGTAGTTGAACGTAAGAATAGAACTGTAAAAGAAATGGCTAGAACCATGCTAGATGAAGCTAAGTTGACTGATATGTATTGGAAAGAAGCTGTTCATACAGCTGTGTACATTTTGAATAGAGTGCAGCTTAGGGTGAAATCCAAACACACTCCTTATGAACTTTGGTATGGAAAAACTGCTTCTATCAAACACTTTAAATTTTTTGGAAGTAAGTGTTTTATCAAGAAAGATGATGATAACCTTGGGAGCTTTCAATCAAAGAGTGATGAGGGTATCTTTTTGGGATACTTAACTCACAACAAAGCTTATAAATGCCTTAACAAAAGGCTTAATAAGATTGTTGAAGTTGTTAATGTAAAATTTGATGAAAGACCACATTTGTTTGCTGAATCTTTGCAGGATAATGAGGAAGGAGAACTTGAACTTGAAATAATTTTAGAAGGAGCTGAAACAACAAAGTCTATTGCTGAATCAACAAGCCCTAAAAACGAAAAAGCAAGTCCTGAAAAGGTTGCATCAAATGCTCCTTTGAAAACTCTAGCTATATATCACCCCAAAGATCAGATTATTAGGGATAAAAATGCAGGAGTTCAAACTAGAAGAAAGGCTGCAGAATATGATGAAAAGGCACAAATTGCTTTTTGTTTAGTTACTCAGTTTGACCCTAAAAAATGTTAATGAAGCTCTCACAGATTCATGTTGGATTAATTCTATGCAGGAAGAAATTGATCAAATTGAGAAAAATCAGACTTGGGAGTTAGTCCCAAGACCAGATGACAAGAATGTCATTGGAGGAAAATGGATATACAGAAACAAGGTTGATGAAAATGGTAATGTTATTCGCAACAAAGCAAGATTTGTTTTCAAAGGCTATGCTCAACAAGAAGGTATTGATTTTGGTGAAACCTTTGCACCTGTTGCTAGACTATAATCTATCAGAATATTCTTGGCTTATTCTGTTTACAAAAACTTTACCGTTTATCAAATGTATGTCAAAACTGCTTTTTTAAATGGCTATTTAGATGAAGAGGTCTATGTCGAACAACCTGAAGGATTTATTTGCAAAGATAAGCCTGATCATGTTTACAGATTGAAAAAGGTCCTCTATGGCTTAAAACAAGCACCTAGAGCTTGGTACTCTAGGCTGGACAATCATTTGCTTTCAAATGGTTTTGTTAGAGGAGGTGTAGACAACAATATTTATGTTAAAATTGAAGGTTCTGATATTTTGGCTGTTGAAATTTATGTTGATGACACTATCTTTGGCTGCAACAATGTTACCTTGAGTAAAAAATTCTCTCAGCTAATGGAATTTGAATTTGAAATGTCATTATTAGGAGAATTAAAATTCTTCTTGGGTCTTCAAATCTCTGAACGTGAAAATGGAATATTTCTTTCTCAAACTAAGTATACTAGAGAGATGCTTAAGAAATTTCAGATGGATGAATGCCATCCTGTTAGCACTCCAATGATTGCTGGATGCAAACTTACTAAGGTTATGATTCGCCTGATACAAATCAAATTGATTATAGATCAATGATTGGCAGTCTGTTATATTTAACTGCTTCTAGACCTGACATCATGCAGGCAGTTTGCATTGTTGCATGGTTTCAGACATCACCTAAAGAATCCCATGTCACTACTATTAAAAGGATTTTTAAATATATTCAGGGCACTCTTGATTATGGTCTTTGGTATCCTAGGAGCAATGATTTCTCTTTGATTGCTTATACTGATGCTGACTGGGCTGGTTGTTTGGATGATAGGAAAAACACCAGTGGTGCTGCATTCTTTCTTGGTGATCGTTTAGTGGCATGGCACAACAAGAAACAAGTATCAGTTTCTCTTTCTACTACTGAAGCAGAATACATTGCTGCCACTTCATGCTGTACTCAAGTTCTTTGGATGAGTCAAACTCTATCTGATATGGGTATTGAAGTTCCTAAACCTGTTTCTATTCTCTGTGATAACACTAGTGCAATAAATCTATCAAAAAATCATGTTATGCACTCTCGAACTAAACATATTGCTATCAAGTTTCATTTTCTTTGAGAAAAGGTACTGGCTAATGATGTCTACTTACAGTTTGTTGGTTCACAAGATCAGGTGGCTGACATTTTCACTAAGCCCTTAGCAAAAGAGTTATTTGAAAGGCTGAGACTTCGATTGGGAGTTATCTCTCAATCGTTACTTCACTAAATCTCCAAGCTACTGCTTAGGGGGAGCATGTTATATTTTTTTTATTCACTTACAACTCTCCTACAATCTTGGTTGCTGCACTGTTACTCTTTTTGCAGCTGTTTCTAATGGTTTTTTTTTTTGGTTGGCTCAGTTGTGTTTCTTGGCATTGCACATTCTTCTCTTCTATTCTTTGCCTTGAGGAAAAAAGGGGGAGAGTCATTTGTGTTTTCCATCAAGGACAAAGGGGGATTTTGTTGGATCTCGGTTGTGTTTATGGTTTGTCCTTGATGACAAAATCTCCTTTAGTTGGTTCTCTTTGGTGATCAGTCTCAGTTTGGATCCTTATGATTTATTATGCTTCTTTGATGTCTCTTGGCTATTACAGAAAGATATCTATTATGATTCAAATTCATGGTGATGAGATTTCTGGTTCATGTTATGAATGCTATTTCTTTGTCTGACAGAGTTTGATAGTTGGTTTCCTTATCAGGATGGTTCTTTTTGCATATCACAGGTATTGGTTGTTTCTCATTCGGGCTTACACATATCGGCATGAGTATGGTAGGGTCTCCCCAATCCATTTTGAAATGTTTGTGTTGCCTATCGGCAAGACATTTCTAATGTCATGTCGATTGAATTTATCATACTGGCTGCTGTCGGCAAGACTTCTCTTTTGTTTCGGTGATAGAAAGTGATCTCTATCGGCATATGTTATTCCGTCGGTATGTGGTCTCAGTGAAATTGGTATGTCACACCGATCGAAGATTAAATGGAAACACATCGGCAAGAGATTAAGGCTTCAGCGAAGGGTCTTAGCGAATGTGCAATGTCACATCGACCGCCGTTGGAAAATTGCATATCGGCAAGAGTTTTACTTCGATGGAATGTCATAGTGAACACTTTGGTCTTGCCGACTAAGTCTTATGAAGTTCTTTCGGCGAGAGATTGGTAATGTCTCAGCGACTCAGTGAATAAAGTTTTTTTTTTCGGTATGACAAAGTATTCTTCGAGAGGTCTCCCCGAAGGTTGTAGGTTACAGCGACACATAAGAAGTTGAAAAGTCTTTTCGGTGAGACTCTTTCATCAAAGAGAGGTCTTGGCGAGGAAGGTGTGTCTTGTCGACAAAGTCATATGAATGACTTTCGGTATAACGAAGTTGATCTATATGATGTCTCTCCGATATCAAAAGCTATAGCGATAGTAAATGAAACAAAAAGGGCATCTCGGTGAGAAGTTTCCTTATGTCTCAGTGAATGCATAATATACTAAGGAAGCCCATCGATGAGACATGATGTATTTGTTATGTCTTCTCCCCGACTCTAATGTGTCATAGCAGAAGTGAATTGAACCAAGGGGATGACTAACGATTGAATTAGGGTTGAACGTCTGGTGTTAAAGTTGCTTTCGACATACCGTCACATCGATTGAAAAGAAGGTTACTTAGGGAAAAATTTGTGATTATTCTTTTTGACTAGGTATGAAACCCTAGCCTGGCCACCATCATGAGAAAGCTTCATAAATTGTTCTTTACTATTGTTGCTGGCTGTAACGGCATTGTCAGGATGAAATTCATTTTTGGTTTAGAAATGAATGGTATGGCTACTATGTTTGATGCACCTCTCTAGCTGGAAGATCGACAGTGGTTGATGGAGCCATGGGAGTTGCAGATTTTTCTGGTATTTTTATTTATGTGTTTCATGCTGCATATACTGGTTTATAATCACCATTTTCTTTAACTGCTCTCTACATCTCTGTTACTAATATGACAAATGATGCCCTGACTGAGTATTGTCTTTCATACATTAGAGGTTATGATTTTCTGTGGTGGGTAGTTGTGCTTTTTATGCAGTGAAATGATCTCATAAGTTTCAGACTTGTTAAGGATGACTCTTAGCTGGGTGAAATGGCTCTTGTTGTGTTTTGGTTGTTCAACCATTACTCCTGAAGATAGTTACCTATCTGGCAGATGTATATATAGAAGCAAAAAACTCTTTTCTGTTGTTGTTGTTGTAATTCTGAGATTATCATTCCTTGGCTGTATGAAAATGTATGGATAAACTCTGCAATAAAATCTGAATAACAAGATGTAGAGATATTGCAAATTTCTTCTCTATATAGTATTTTAGGGATTCACTTTTGAATCTTTAAGGTATTCTGTAGACGAGAAAATAGAGAAACATATGCTTAACTGAAAATAGAGAAATCCTCTGAGTTAGTATTGTTGTTCAAATCATAATTTGAGGGGTTGGTACTCCTTGAGATAGATATCTCTAAATGAGGGGTTGGTGCTCCTTGAGTGGGTGCTCAAAAATTAGCCTATAAGGCATTGTGAACAGTTGTTTAAAAGATTAATCTTGGAAGGCATTTCAGGAGTGGTTTTTATACCCCAGGAGGGTTTTCTACTCGGCAAAATTTTGTCTCTTTGATTTTGCTCACTGGTTTACAAGTTGTTGTTGTTTCAGTTCACTATTGGTATTATTATTTTTCTCAATTCTGTTTATGACTGATTACATTCAACTCATGAATGCATTAATTAGAGTAATATTGAGATCATATCTGAGCTATGTTTATGAATTTTTGAAAATTGGTCAAATATGTTAAGACACTGATTCACCCCCTAGTAAACCAAGAGTTGTGAATGAGATTGGTCCTCTAAGATACACCAAGCCACAATGACTCTCTCCAAGAATAATCATAATTAAGTACCAAGAACTATCAAAATGATCTACATATGCAATACCAACAACTGCATAATCTCTCACAACCTGTCACCACAATCCTCCCAAGTCATATAAGAACATGGACCTCCAAAAAGGAACTGTAAAATGAAGAGAGAAAACCTATAAACCATAACATGTCCTACCAATGCCTCAAAGTGCAACATTGTGTCAAGTATGATCTCCTAACAACCCCAAATGAGAAACCTCAACAACACCCAAAACAATGTTCAATCTCTTAGATCAAACACAACATATGAATTATGTAAATGCCAACATGAATTTAAACCTATCTAACCAAGAAGATCAAACTAGAGAGTCATTACCAAATCAAGAAATCAGCCCATAAAACATCTCCTAAAATCCTCATCAATGAATGATATCATAAACTCAAATCCACAAGGAGATAACCATGCCAAACATCCCTCAAAATGAATCCTCCATTGAAACTAACTATCCATAGCTCAAGATCCATATCTATTAAAGATAAATCAATATAAACTCATGCTAAATAATCCTCAAATGAGTCTACAAAATCAATCATCCTTACTCAACTCATTCCCATTAGAAATCAAAGTACAAAACATAAACACATAAAAAATAGGATGGCTAATACCTATTAGATGATAAACCATTGAGTAGATGAAGAGTGAGGAATGAGAATGCTTCTCCAGGATAACCAAGTCATCATGACTCACTGGACAAGAACAATCTCCTCTATAGGTCCATTATGAACTCGTGTCCAAATCTAGGTGAAAGCTCCTCAGAATTCTTGTTGAAACCTCCAAAGAGTAATTGTCTCAAGCAAATGTCTCTAATCACAAGAGAACTCCAACCTCATCCCCATCTCCAAGTATCCATGAGCACCTTCCACTGATCAATCCATGCTAAGCTCTAAATGCAACATCGCACTATCATGAAGCTCCCAAGCAAATGATCAATGTATCCAATACTAAGAGAACCAACAAGATCAATGTCAAAGTTCCAACCATAGAATCAAGAACCTATCATGACATCATGATCTAACCATCTCCTCCTAGGAGATCACATGCAACAATGCATACATCTTGGTCTCAAGAGAACATGCATATCATGCCAAACCTCTAAATTGGTGTTAAGACTAAACCATGACACAATACCAATCACACTCTAAACCAAGAATCAACCATCTCCAATCATATGAAGATAACCATCTCTAATGATGAATCCATGTCATTGCCAACAACTCCCACTAAACCATGATACTGAGCTACACATGGCATCGTGAAAACCATATCCTCCATGAAGATCATCTAGGTCCACAAATGCAGTTCTAAAATTACAATCATACCAAGTAGAACCAAGATCTCCAAGCCAAGAAGATACAATCACTAATAAAACATTAGAAACCAATCCTACACCACCAAATCATCACTGTCAAAATCTCCCATTGAAAAGTGTAACCAATGAAATAACCAAGCTATCATGACATAATGATCAAGCCACATGCTACAAGTCCCAACAACTGACTAATTAGGTACTCTAACCATCCATCCTCTCATCTCAAAGCAACATACCAATGCACAAATGACCACAAACAAGGCCAACTAATAAAGTCTGCATCAACACTAAAACAATCTTGTGGATATAGAAAGTCCACATTGAGTCATCCCACTACAATTGAATAGGTGTCAACCCATACAACTGCATAGCTCGTAGATACCAAATAATAAAGCATGCAAAATCATCATCACAATAGTGACCTACAAATCAAGATATCAAAGAAGATAATCATGTAGACATCAAGACTCAAACATTAAATCAACCACGAATCTAATTTGACAAACATGTCCACAAATGAGTAACCATAGTCAAGGAACTAATCAAGCATCTAGGAGATAAGAACAACCTCCTAATACCAAACCAAATCACCACCAAAGAACCACATACATGATCATGTTTTGCCAATGCTCAAATGTACTTGCATATCCATGGCACCATAATCATATGAGCCAATGCTATATCTACACTCAACTATCACCCACACAAGACTCCAAATCTCCACTCATGTCAAAATATATCCTCAAAACCGAAGACAACCTATGTACCTGTCACCATCAAAGTCTAACTCTGAAAAACACTTGTAAAACTATACCAAAAAGCACCAAACTGATAATCAACTATATCATCATAAATATCATATAAAAACATGTACTCCCTCAAGGTTTTTCCTTTTGACTCGATCGGATGCTCATGTAATCACACCCTAAATATCATGCTCCTACAAGTGATCAAACAAGTACAATCCATCCTTTGCACCACAAACTGAAATTTACCTGATCTACTATGCAACATACTATACATGCTCTCCAACACTTATTCAAAATTGAAAAACTGACTCTATATGCAAAAGTTATGCTCAAAATCATGTACAAGAGAACATCTAGCTTCCAATCTAAAAAAACTAATCAAAATAGGAAAATCATGGAACCAAACCTATACCACTGCATAGTTCTCAAAACCACCTTTCCAACGAGTATAAGATGTCAAAAAATTGACATCTTGGGTGAAAGTTATTGCCATTTGAAAAGAACTGCCCAATTTGACTTATGAAGGTGGTTGGTTGGTGGCCCCTGGGTGGCCCACCAGCGGTGATATGGTGGCAAAACTAATTTTTTTATAAATTCTATTTCAAAACCTTTTAAATCTAAATATTGGGAGATTTCAAAGGCGATCTAAATGTATTTAAATGGGGCGACAATTTTAATTTTATTACCCTGCAGGGGTTGGCCCTTGTCCCCATAGGACTGAGGTCTAGGACTAAGGGCTAAGCCCCACCAGCCTGGAGCCATTGTTCAAGACTAGACTCTCATCGATTAGCAGGGGCCGATAGGCATACCTATTGATACCCTGTCGTGTTAGGTGGGCACAGGTGTAGGGGTCTATGCCCCCCCCTCAAATTCATTATTTATTTATTAATTCAAATATTTTCAACTTCAAAATATATTCTCTAGATTTTTAATAAAATTATTTTGCACTGTAGAAACCTAGTGGCAAGGTTTGTTTTGTCTTAAGAGGTCATCTATAAAATTTCCTCTACAAAACCCTAATATGAAAGCTCAATCCAAGAAACCCTTTTGACCCAAATTTTGCATGCCTCAGATATACAATAAACTCAACAAATCTTGATAACCCAAAAGCCCAAATCTGCATAATAATACCTGCAACATGTGTTCCATACCTTGTAATGCCTCAGATCTATCCTGCATAGCCATGAATTCAGCTTTACACCAAATCTACTCAAATAAGGGTTATAACAGAAACTTGGGAGCTCACACCTCCCATCAAGCATGAAATATTTGTTACCACTTATTAGGAAATAATACATAATATACCCACATGTTTAATACATTTCCTACAAACCTCATGAGAGATAAGCATGTTGTAACATACCCAAAGTTTACCCTATTGCTTTCATCTAAGTTTTACCCCATAAAAAAAGATCAAGTTCACCAATACATAAAAATAAAAATTTCCAATTCAATAACATAGATGCATATTTGAAATAAATTGATTCCAAATTTTATTGCATGAATAAAATAACATTACATAATCCCATGTAATGAATTCATTTTTCAGATACAATTTACAAATAGATGCATGATCATAATTACAAAATATAGCTTACAAGAGCTTACATGGCTTACAAGAGCTAAATGGATCAAGTGTACAACTGATCGAGATGTCCCCTACTGGAGCATACATCTTCAAGTCTCAACCACCAATAACATGAGGGGGAGCATCACCCAAGTGATTTTTTTGCCAACCACGAACTTACTACAATCCCCCACACATCTTCCTAATGGGTAAGATGGCCCTCCCTTCAACGAAGAGATTGGTATGGTAACCCTCTAATATAAGCCAACCTAAGCATGGTGTTGTGTCCTACATAACTAGTGTTGTAATATAGTGGATACCTACCTACATGCATGACACTCTCTACTAGCTATGCAATACTAGCTCACAGTGAACCGACAAGTGTACACAGTGGCAACTTACACTTACTTTGGTCAAAGATTTGATATTAAATCAAACTCACTTTCTATGAAGTGGTGTCGTATGTTCACCCACCCCCTTGCATGAATTGGTAAATAAAATGACCATAAATAACTCTTAACTAGGTTGTTCCACACATACATATCAATAATTCCATTCCAAAAAGTGATGTAACATTTAAGTGATCTGACTGACCAATTAGGTTATTCCCAACCTTAGTTTATCCTAATCTCAAGAACAAACCTCATTACCAACATAGGTTTACATAACATCATAAACTAACAATCTCAACATAACACTTTCTATATCATACCATTTTCCAACATCACAATTCATGCAAGCATACATTAAGCTTATGATATACTAGATACTATGATAACAACCTCTAGTTATCACTATTTGACTATTACCATCAAATGCTAGAAACATGCATATCAAACTAATATGATTTCTCTCATCAACATTCCCTTTTGATTATTCTTCATTTCTCATGGTTCTTTCCAAGTTATCCTATAAGGTTTCTATATTTTCATGTTCATAAACAATCATAAATCCTTTCTTTCAATATGACTCATATATTCACATGTTTACAATATACACTAAATTCATATATAATTTGGAGGACATTTTCAATTGAGAGGACTTTGTGCTTTTGCACCTTATAGTCTCCTGACATTATGGATTTGGGTTGCCGAGATGTAAAGTACTCTTCTTTAAGACTAGAATACCGTGAAAAGGTATAGACACTTGGTCAAGTATGAGATAATAACATATATATATGTATATGTATATATATATATATATATCACTAATACGTTTTTCAACCCTATTGTTGAATATCAATATAATCATATTCAAGTGTATATCCTAACCCTAGGGAATAAACTATTCTCCTACTTTCAAGAAAATATGAGTAACCATTCAAGGATAAACTACCAACATGGTTTGCATAACATCATAACTTATCAATGATGACATATCTAACATGCTATCATTCCCATTGCATTATTAACATCTTAATTCATGCAAACATATAAGCAACATGCAATCATCTTGGTATCATATACATATACAGGTTTTAGATAATTTAATATAACTACGTCATACAATCATGATAATCATTATAACTATATATCATACTTAATAAGATACCACAAAACTACTTATATCCAATCTAGCTCTATGCACAAGATTGATTCAATATCTATGATAACAACCAATATCTTGCACAAGCATTGGCAATCAATCAACAAAAACATAAATTCAACATAGAAAGGAGTAATGGATAGAATAACTAGCATGCCTGGAAATTTAACTTCCAAAGAAGAACTTTCACTCAGCACTCAATGTCACAAACTCCTCTTGCCGCTCCTTTCACTTTCAGCTTATCTCCAATTCTAACCTCTTTCCCAACACTTAGAAACTCACAAACAAATAGCTCTCCAACACTAAATGAAATCTCTCTCACTTCTCACAACTTGCACTCAAACACTGCTTTGCACTAAGAAAACTACAACAAAACAATAACAATGGAAAAAAAATTAATTCCAATAGAATACCAAAAACTAAGAGGCTTCCCTCTATTTATAAGATATTTTGAGAAACTTAATGCCATAGATCAACTCCTTCAATTGCCACCTCTAAAACTGAAAACACAAACTCAAAACTAATTCTACCTCTAAGTTAGTCGACTAAGAAAACAAGTTGAAACATGATAGCTAAAAGCATAAAAAACTAAACATTTATATTGTCCTAAATAAAAATAGTTCCAAACACATGGTTGAGTCATCTCATTTTAGCCAAATCATGGTTATTTTACTGGGTCAAACATTTTCTATGGTTGCCCACTTGCTTTCTACTTCTCAGCATGGCTCTTGTTACACCAAATTTTTGCTCATGGTGCCTACAATGGAGGCTACCTTTCTAAGAAAAAACAAACTCTATTAGCTTTCCTGCCAACTCGTAGCACATTGATTCATTCAACACTTTCTTATTGATGTTCATGCATGGCACATAACACTCAACACCATTTACCAATTAAGTGTATTATCATTGCTTGAATATGGTATAGCAATATATGCACAATATTCAGCTTATACCTTGTTTGCTCCATCATGGTAACTCAACTCCTATGTCACCTCAACTTCTAGCACGAGACTTAGTCTTTATCTTGTTTGTTTCCTTTCGCATGGCAGACTTACATGCCTTTCTACTCAACATTATTCACTTGCCCAACGTGATAACATTATCTCTTTATATGGCATTATGTCATACATGGTAAGTTTAACTCAACTTTATTTGCCAACAAATACATTGTTATTACTTTATTATTACACTGCAATATATATGTGTAGAATCTTTATTTTAAATATTCCATACTATATTAGTATATGTGCATAGTCTATGGGTAATAATCAGCTTTTTCATTGTTTATCTTACTTGCATTTATGTAAGAATTGGCTATGAAGGTAGCCACCCAAGATCTAGAGGCCTAATAGAAAGCACAAGCATAAGAGAGATAGAAACAAGATGACAAGAATAAATTGTATTCTTCCAATAATGCAAATATGATGGAATGAGCAATACAAAAGTACATAGGAGACCCCTTGGTTATATAGCCAAGGTGAGAACATAGAAGGGCATAAGATTATGACAAGTGCTGTAATCTTATGACATGAGAGAACTATGAAAAGCTATCACTCCACCTAAAGTGGAAAGGTGATAATGTGATAATCACCACAAAAGGTGGATCACCCACAAAAGGTGGAGAGATAATCACATGATGTGTCCACAAAAGGTGGAAGTGATAAAGTAATGACATGTCAAGTCCACCAAAAGTGGAAAATCTCCAACAACCTCCTATGTGGTCCCTAAGTAAACTTAACTAAAGTGTAATTATGACCTAGGACAAGGTACAACACATTAATTACACCAACATCCCCCCTTAAGTGCAACTTAGAGAGAATGTACACAAATACAAACAATGCAAGATGGGTCTTGGCTACTAGGCCATGTTAGGTACCCATGTACAAATGCAATGAAATCTCTCACAAGTGGAGTAAAGATGGGAAAAAACTACCCCCCAAAAGAGAGATGAAAGACAAAAGCCTATGAACATGGCATGAGAAGGACAAAACCCCATGTGAGCAAAAAGTCCCCCCATACAAGAGAAGAAGAGAGACAAGGTAGCCTCCCCTCAATGTACAATGATCACCCATGGAAGATGCTCGAGAAGGAATGAAGAAGCTGCTCCAAAACTGTCGAACAACATTCCTCCCCTTAGGAAGAAACAATACCAAAGGTGTATGAATGAAGTCTCCCCAATCCACAAGTGAAGAAGGAAGAACCCTCAAAATGTAAGGAGTCTCTGAAATCTGCTCAAATTTCCCTGTGTTGATGTTGAAATATTCCTTTCCCAAACTATGTGAAGCTGCAATGTATTCACTTCCTGGAACCTATGAGAAACCCTTTGCAACAACACTCTCATCCATTGAAAAAGACAACTCAAGATCTAGCAAGGATGAAGGTAGAACATACTCCAAAGATGATGTCTCCTCAAAAGAGAAAGTGGCCTCCTCCAACTGTTGTACATATGCATCCACAATAACATCAACCTCGAAAGACTAATCATGTAGAGGAGGGTCAGAGTGTTCCCTCGCAACAGCTGAAGAAGAATCACCTTCATCAAAGAGAAGATGTAAGTAATCAAATGTGTCTCCCAAATCTGCAATGTAGGACTCCACAAACAAGCTGCCAATGTCTGTCAAATAGTCATCCAATGAAGCTATTGCTGGAAGACAAGGTATGCACCATTGCACTAAATCACAAGGCACTGAAACTGTCGGAACACAAGTATCATCAGGTGCATCAGTCAATATAGGAGTTGAAATATCAACAATAGGTTCAAGAACCTTAGGACTAGTGAGTACTCCAAGATTCAAGTAACCATACTCAATCTCCTCAAGTGTGTCCATACTAGGGTGAATTGAATCATCAATAGGAGAAAAATAGGAGAAGGTGTAGAACCGAGAATGATGATCAACCTCCCCAACTGCAACAAGAGCCCTGCTATGCAAATCCTGAAAAATGACAAAATCTGGTGTGAACTCTACACTCTTTCCTGTACCACTATGTGTAATCTGATAGATGGAAAGGATGTTCCTTGACAAAGTAGGCACACATAGAACATCATTAAATGCTCCACCTTGTCAATAGACCCCTTCCCACAAAATACCAAAGAAGTGTTGTTGGCCATCAAAATGGGTGGTGATGAACAAGAATCAAATGAAGAGAACATATCCTTGGATGAAGTCATATGATGTGAAGCTCTTGAATCAAGGATCCACCTATCTAAATTGGAATCTGCAACTGCAAGAAATTCCTGCCCCTTATGTTTCTCATGTTGAGATGAAGAAGAAGAAGGAGAAGAGCTTGATGTTGTTGCCATGAGAGTTGTACTTTTTCCCTTAGAAGAAGTGGAAGGGGATGAGTCCTTCTTTTGATATGCAGCTGGCAAGTTGATGTTGTTCTTCTTAAGGATATTTTTCAACTCATCAATTTGCTTAACATGACAATGATGCTCCTCATGACCAATCTTTTTGTAATATGCACATGTTGGTTGCTCCCTCTTGCTTGAATTGTTGTACTTCTTTGAAGAAGATAAAGTTGAGCTTTGTTGTGGAGGAGTGGATTGTTTTTTCTCTCCGTGTGGCTTTGGTGAAGATTGATTTTGGTCCTTTCCTTTGCCTTGCTTATTGTTTCCATGATTGACCACCAATGCTTTTGAAGTTGAAGACTTGAGAATTCCCATTTTCATCAACTTATTTTGCTCAAGAATCAAAAGATCTGTGAGAGCCTCAAAAGATGGTGATGTGAAGTTGCTTATTGTCAATCTTTGAGTTTGAAAACTTGAAACAAAGGCTGCATATTCAGCTAGAAGCTTTTCCAACAAGTTGAAGACCAATTGATCATCTTCTTTCTCAATACCACAATCTTTTAGTTGTGCTCTTAGCTCATTTGCCTTAGTGACATAATCCTGAATTGTATCAAAATCCTTGGGATCAAGGCTTAAGAGATCATGTTCAAGTTTGTATCCCTTAACCTTATCAACCTTGCCATACAAAACAACAAGCTTATCCCAAGCTTCCTTGGTTGTAGTACATTTTTCAACATGGAAAATTAGATCATCTGAAATGAACTTTCTAAGTGTACCCAATGCCATAGAAGTTTTAGTGAGACAATCCATATATGCAGTTGGATTTGCCTTAGGATCCGAAGGTGCAGTTATGGTTCCATCAATGCAGTAAATTAAACCTTTTTCCATTAGTTTACTCCATGCACGTACTTTCCATGTAGCATAATTATGTGCAGTTAAGAGTGGAACTTTAGATGAACCCATGATGGAATGCAAGAGCACAAGAGAGAAAATAGGCACAATCACACAAGATACACCCCCCCAAATTCACTCAATCAAAGTACCCCCACAAAATAGATGATTTTGGAACTTTATAATGCAGTGCGTGTACAATAGGCCACTTGCAACTTGGCTAAGTGGGCTTATGATTTCTGATTTACAACTTGCCACAATTAGGCCAAGAACAGACTAGAACAAATAAGCAAAGACCTAAATTCAGATCTATGCAATACAAGTGCCAAATAGGCCAAAACAAACCATATGCTGAAAGTACAAAATACACTCAATATCGCTTCAAACTGATAGCAAATTCAAGAAGTAGACGAAAAATCATGCACTAAAAAAAAAAACAGCACATGAAAAGGAGTTCGTATGTGCCTGAACAAAGCCTCAGAAGTTGTAGAAATGAGGATTGGACAGATACAGAGTTGAAAAAATAAAAATTCTAGAAAATTTGTCCACCAAAATTAGAAACCGAGTACACAAATATGAAGTACACGAAAAATTAGCCCAAATAAAAAAAAATTGCTCAAAAAAAGGAGTTAAAATGAGCAAGATATGGGCCTATGAAGTTGAGTTGCAAATTTGAAAAGCACATTGGAGAGGGAGGCAATTTTTTTTTAGAATGCTGACGTCATTGCTGACGCGACGATGATGTCATCATTTTATGGCATTAAATTTGATGGTTTCCAGGCCGTCATAAGCAGTGCTGGGTTAAAATTGATGGCCTACAAGCCGTCGTTGGTCGCCGACGGATTACCATAATCTTGCTTTCGGTTGACAAAATATGCTATAGAATTGAGGGCTTAAAATTGATGTTTCAATGGCCGTTGCGGAGACACTGACCGGAGATGCTGGGAATATTCTCCCATAATTTGGAAAACCACCGATTTATAAAAAGCCCACCAGTAAAAAAGGACGCTGCCACCGGTAAAGCTGCGGGTTGGGCTCCTCCTACGTGGCTCTCGGACTGTCGTGTACCTGAGGAAGGTACTATCTACGCCACACTTGCACAGGGTACTTTTAATTTTTATTTTTTTATTTTAAAACAAACTTTCCAATGCAAAAACAAATTTCTGCGAATAAATAATAATTTTGATATTTTTAAAAAACTTTACACAATACAAATAAAACAGCAAAAAATAAATTTTGATATATATTTTTTTTAACAAAAATTTCACAGAAATATAATTTTTTTTTTTTGAAAAATAAATTCGTACTTCCTGTAATAATGGCTGGGCCTTACAGCTCGACCAACAATTTTTTTTTGCCTCGATGGACAACTTGCTCCGATTTGGATGATTTGGCAGTTGATTTATAGGTTTTTGGCCCTTCTAAGAACAATGGCAATGTCCTTTTTAGCTGAAAATGCTCCGAAGTGGTAGCTAGCTCCTGGATCTGGCAACCACCTCCAATCTTCAACCCTTTGCAGATTTGGCCTCCAATGTCCAACTGAGACGAAACAAAAGGAAAATTTGACTATCTCGGACACTCCAAACGCAATGGTGAGCTCAGATCTGATGCAACAAGCTCCCAAAATGCACCTGCAATACAAGGCCAAAAATGGAACCCTCCAAGAATCTCTCCAAAATGACAATCCAAAGGCACTCCAATAGCTCTGATACCATGTAAGAATTGGCTATGTAGGTAGCCACCCAAGATCTAGAGGCCTAATAGAAAGCACAAGCATAAGAGAGATAGAAACAAAATGACAAGAATAAACTGTATTTTGCCAATAATTCAAATATGATGGAATGAGCAATACAAAAGTACATAGGAGACCCCTTGGTTATATAGCCAAGGTGAGAACATAGAAGGGCATAAGATTATGACAAGCTTCATAATATTATGACATGAGACAACTATGAAAAGCTATCACTCCACCTAAAGTGGAAAGGTGATAATGTGATAATCACCACAAAAGGTGGATCACCCACAAAAGGTGGAGAGATAATCACATGATGTGTCCACAAAAGGTGGAAGTGATAAAGTAATGAAATGTCAAGTCCACCAAAAGTGGAAAATCTCCAACAACCTCCTATGTGGTCCCTAAGTAAATTTAACTAAGGTGTAATTATGACGTAGGACAAGGTACAACACATTAATTACACCAAAAATTCATATGCATAGTATTTAGTTTAAACTTTGTTTATTTATTTGCATTATATATGCGTTGATATTTTATTATATCATTCACAATATCACTAATGCTTTATATATATTATAATGCTTTATATATATATATATATAAACATATATATTAAAATCACTCTTTTGCCAATCATATATTTATAAGTATATATATGTATGTATGCATATATATTGAATATGTACATATATACATATATACATTTAATTTATATACTCATCCATTCATATGCATATTAAATACATGAAGTAGAACATATACCCAATACAAAGATTTAGTCACTTTAATACAAAACAAAGCAACAACCAAAGGAAATCAAAGACAATTACTCAAACATTCCAGTCATCCCAAAAGATATGACCAAGGGTTTATTTACTGACACATATTCTGAATTGACTTGAAGTAATTTGCTTAACCTAGGTTGTGAGAGTGTGATAGCTCAAGTAGGTACATTAGTGGTTGTCATACAAAATTCCTCTCCTGGGTGATACTCTCCCTCTCCTCACTAGAGGGCTTGATTATTTCTTGCATCCAACTTAGTGCATCATACATGTAATTAACCGATCACATGAAAATCATATTCATCATATATCATTTGCATCATTAAAGCATTTAAAATCAATAACATCATAATGCATATTCATGCATTGCTTTATCCATTGAACATATTAAAGTCATAATTTTGCATTCAATATCATATTTACTCATAAAGGTAAAAGTAATCTGGTGACTTAGAAATAGGGTCTAACACATGCATGTAAGTAACCATAATGCATAGATCAAATAGACAAGCCACAAGATAACACAAGATATACCCTAGGAAAACCCTCAAGAGGGAAAAACCCAACCTCCAAAAGCATCCATATTCCATCTATTATTTAGCAATAAAATATTGCAAGAGTCATAATGAATACCTTTGAAGCATTGAGTCTCTCCAACGCATCCTCCATGTGTCCAAGCATGAATCCACACATCTCATGTCATGCTTCACATATGCACTCCTCAGAAAGACTCAATAACGAAAGCCCACTCACCCAACCAACCTTAACCACTAAAAATGTGCTTGCTTTTATAGACTTAAGCTCACACAAATATAACCAAGTGGTAAGATAAAACCATGTACCACAAAACCACTGACCCCTCATTTAATATTGGGTACTAAGTTTTCACTTTATTATCTATTTCCCTAATATTAAATTATTATCTCATGTCTCTCACACATTGAATAATAATCCAATGTTACAATACAACATAAAGTGATCCCCAAATAATTACCTAGTGTGACTAACCACACCTCTTAGGTGCATCACAACTAAAGAGTTATTTAATTACAACATTATAATATAACATTTTATACAATGGTGTACAACACCATATCCCAACATAGAAATTATCTATATCCCATTGATAACATTGTTAATGGTAAAAACAATACAAGTATTGTGAATGATATATCCTAAGGATGATAATGAGAGTAAATTGGATTATGGTTTGTAGCAAGGTTAGAAGAGGAGACATTAGATGCCTTTGGATAATGTGTGAAATTGCTTAGTTGGACTATATGGATTAGGATTGCTTGTAGTTGGATGGACCATTTGAGAAGCTTTGAATTAATTGTGGGGTTAAAGTTAATTTGAGGGGTTGCTTAGGGTGTGTGGATGGGATTAGAGGCCATTTAGGGATATTGGAAGGCCATTTAGGATGGGTGGATGGTATTGAAGGTTATTTGTGGAGAGATTGGAGGGTCATTTAAGATGGGGGAATGGTCTTAAAATGTCATTTTAGGGGGTTGGGATACCATTTAAGATAGGGGATGGATTCAAAGTATTTTTAAGGGGGTTAGGATATCATTTAGGATGAGAGAATGGATTTGAAGGTCATTTAGGGGGTTATGATATTGTTTAGGATGGGGGGATGGGATTATAAGGTCATTGTAGGGGGAATGGTCTTAAAATGTCATTTTAGGGGGTTGGGATACCATTTAAGATAGGGGATGGATTCAAAGTATTTTTAAGGGGGTTAGGATATCATTTAGGATGAGAGAATGGATTTGAAGGTCATTTAGGGGGTTATGATATTGTTTAGGATGGGGGGATGGATTTGAGGGTCATTCTAAGGGGGATATGATACCTTTTAGGATGAGGGGATGGATTTGAAAGTTTTTTAGGGGGTTTGGAGGGCCATTTAGATGGGAGATTAAATTGAAGGTTGTTTTAAGGGGGCTATGATACTATTTAAGATGGGGGGGTGGATTTGAAGGTCAAATGGGGAGATTGGAAGATTGGAACCAATAATAAGCAAGGACAAAGGTTATGGACAAGGATGAAATTATGGATAATTATCCTAGCTAGGAGATAGGGGGAGTGGAAGGAAGATAGGAAATAAAATGTAATGTTCAAAACCCTAAACAATCTCACAAAAGTAAATAGTAACTCCTTTTCACATAAACATAGAAATGAAATGAAACATCTTCAACATATGCAGATGAAATATTACATCTCACATGTAAAAGTGTCTAATCCAGAATATTAAGTACTAGAAATAAAGTACATCACATGAAGTACTATCTAGTCAAGTATTATAGAGTACAAGATATAATTTATGTAAGAATATAACTTAGGCTATCATGCCCATCTGGTCATAACAATACAAGTAAAGATATAAAAGAAACATAATCACTAGAGTCTCCAACTCCCACTAATCCCAATGGTCATCCACAAACCAAGAGATGAGAACATGGCTCAGGTACTTTTTCACCCAACCATGAAGCTTATGCTTCTCCATAATTCTTCCTAGCATGAAGAATACTTGACCCTTCACGAGAAGCCTAACAACCTGGAAATGGCTGGTAGGATGGAATTTGGTGCAACTTGATATATCTACATGCATTTCAAATATGAACATGTTATGCCCTACTATCAGGATATGGTAGAGAGAATAAAATTACATCCATCTATTTCAATGGTACACATAACTTTGACCAAAATAATTAAACCATAAATGATAGGTAGATCTGGAAAATAAAATATACTCCCCTCTATTAGTCCATATTCAGTACCCATCCCATAAGGTAAATCCAAATCACATATAGAAGAAAACTACTTTCCTAATGAAAACAATATAACATGCATATATCTAATGATCATAAAAATAAATAACCCTTTTCTTTTCATGCAAAATAATTATATGAAGGTCTTTTGTTATTTCAATCCTTTTATGCATAATGATGGTTAAATGCATAATTGACATGCAATTTGATCTCTAACTAATGATTTTTTTGTATATGCAATGCTAACTAATCTTTGATTTCATATGGGTTAAATCCATAAGAAACCAGTTCATAACATATGCTGATTGGAAATAGATCCATAATAATTAAATGACAGTTTCATATATTCAGTTTTACTATTTTATTGTAGAATCATCACAATAGAAATAAAATGTTTACTAGTATTAACTTCATGGAAAATACACTATATTTATATATATACTACTATTTAAATATGTCGAGATTATGAAATAATACAATGGTTTTATAACAACAAAGAATACATATATGGTTACAGTCACAATCTGTTCATTAATTCAGGTATAATAAACTCATACTATATATATATATATATTAAAATTGATATGCACAACTGTTACTTCTGCATTATATGTAATAATCAATGCACGAGTTCTTATAATAGCCATGGATATTTTTGAAAACATGGTCGATTTTATGGTTTCAAATGCTACAAGTGAATTGATATGATGGTATTTACACACATATATGGAAATCAAATGTCTTAATCAATTTAGTATGCAAGTCCATGCACAATAAAGGTAAATAAATATATATTCAATTGCCACAAAAAGTTATAGGCAAATCGATGCCATATATTGAGGCATTAAGGTTGACACACATGTTTTGTTATGTATGCATAGGTAGAATAATACATATATTGGTTGATACAAAGAACTAAATGTATGCTACGATACAAACAATAATTTCCTTCAAACCCCACGATACAATAACAATATCATTAATCATTTAAGCTTGCAAATTTGGTTCTATTTAAACCTTTACCATGCATTCATAAGACATGTTACACACTGCAATAACAGGGTAATACTTGGTCTCTTGCTCTGCGTGCTAACTCCTCAACTTTTCTCAAATACTATAATGCCATTCCTCCTCAGTCACTACCAATAATAATATCAAAATAGTCATACCTTCTCCTTCATTGAGCTCTCTTTTCATGGTTTTTCATATTTCCATGCAAGTGCTTAAATCCATTTGGAGTATCTCTTTATCTTTAAAACCAAACTTTCTCCTCATGCCAAGATCACATGATTGATCATGCAGATCATTTGAATTTAGAACATATTTTATTTTATTTTTAATAGTAAGCTATTTATATATTCATATATATAAACAATGATACCATTATTATATATATAAATATAAATCATGAGATTTATCGTTATCAAACATTTGTAAATAAAATATTTTGTTTTCCCGATTAAATTATTTTTTGCAAACAAAACAACCATAAGATATAGTCATTATTTATATCATAACACACAATAGGAAATGACACATTTATGATAACATAATGCATAACATATTCATTCACATTGCAACATGAATGCAACTATGTGATTGTGTGCATACGATTTCCATCATGTCGACTATTGCCAGGTAGCTAGGTCATCTCTACCTCAACCATGTTCTTGCCTTCAACTTGTTCTTGCACTCATTCACACTCAATATCTTGTCAATATGTTAGCGCATAAAACCATAATCAATAATAAAAATATTCATATCATAATAATTCATCATTATTTTAATCACAATATCATGCATTTTAAAGATAACATCTAATTTCTCATCCACAAAAACAGATTAATATATGCTTCAAACACATATTGTCCAATGGTCTCATCCAATTCCATTTATTATAAAATAAAGTTTATGCAAGCAAAATTGAGATGTGACATCAAATGACTATTGGACGGAGGATAGGAGATAGGTGGATTATTTGAGGAAACTCCAAGGACTACGTTACATAGGATTAACATGTCTCATGCTATATGGTTTATAGAAGATAATATGGAGGAATTGCAAAGGGAGGTTTTTATTGTCCTAAACATGCTTAGATATTTTTCCCCTATATTTATCAATATTGAAAGGAGCATGGATGGAGTGGATATAATGGGATAATGTGGGTAGATAGGATGTCAGAAGCTTTCCCCCAAGTGTAGGGTGCTAGTGGATGGGGGTTTATGCATGATTCCTATTTGCTAAGTTTTTATCATGGTACTTTCCTAAGGTTCCATAAGAATGGTTTTCACTCTGACATTTTTTCTCTTTACTTTTTTGTTTTTGTTTTTGTTTTTTTTTTAATTTTTAATTTGAATGATTTTTACATAAGATGGATGAAGATGGATAAGGATAGAGTTAGAGGATAAGTGGATTTGGAAGATAGGGAGATGGAGGAAGGATATAAGTGTCTATTTCCATGGGTAGTAGCCTTTTGTTGAGTGATTACTATTGTTGGGCCATGGCAAGTGTTGATGTTCTCCTAGATGTTTGTGAATACTACCAAGGACACTTAAATGAATGGGAGAAGGATGGAGAAGGATTGATGTGAAAGCTTTAATTAAAGGTGTGGGATGGTAGATGGAGGTTGGATGATGGATGCATATGTGAATGAAAGGGTGGGATGGTGGATTTATGAGGAAATGTTGTCAAGACCAACAGTGGCACACATCATGATGGGTGATGAATATTTGGATTAGAAGTGGATTGTAGATTTTGGGATTTATATGGAGGAGTTGGGATGATAGATTTTGGTATGTAAGGACCCAAAATGGATTTAGGGGATGATGGAGGACTTAAGATAGTGGATTTTTGGACATATGGGCCCAAAAATGGATTCAATATATGAAAGATTCTTAGATGGGGGGTGAGGGAATTTAGGAGTGGAGGAAGGTTTTGGAGTAGCATATTTGGATGCCAAATTGTATTTTCATTTTTCATGTATTATTGTTTTTTTCTTTGGGATCCATATAATTTTTGTTTGGTGGGCCTTTGCGTCCTTTTGAATTGGATTTTTCTTTTCTTTAGCATGCCACTTTGATGGAACATGGTGATCCTTGGATATTTGTGGATTATTTTCTTTATACATTTTTTATTTGGCATCTAAACTACTTCCAAAAGAAATGGTGTGGGTGCATGAGGATGGATTAGTTTGATAGTGCATGGAAGGAATGATGAAGGGAGCATGCTAGAAGAAGTTTCAAGGATATGTGTCTTTGTTGGTCTTTATTGGGGATTATAAAGGATGAATTAGTTGCACGAAGGGATTTTGAGATATAGTTAATGGATTTGGAGATGTAAGGACCCATGATGGATGGAGAGAATGAAGGATTGGAATTTGTGACATAAGGGACCAAAATGTACTTAAAAGGTGGAATCTATTTTTGGATATAGGGGTTCAAAATGAATTTGTAAGATAGAGAACTTAGGATGGTAGATTTTGGGATAGGAGAGATGGAAGGATTGGTGGATGGAGTTTTCTTATGAGTGACAAATATACGACCAAAATATTGAGCATGACCTATTTATAGCTAAGGCCGTGGAAGGTTGGATTTTCTTTGATTTGAATGAGTTCTAAGATACCTTTCTTGTGAAGGCTTAACCATTTTCTTTGATAATGCATATTTTGGAAATAATGATTGCCAATGGGATGCTTGTTGTTGTTGAAACAATATTCGATTCTATCTTGAAGAGGATAGGGAGTGGTAGGGAGCATATTTTCTTCAAGAAATCTGGATTAGATGGGAGGAACCAAGTTGATAGGCTTAGGGTTCATGGATGGATTTTTATGGGAATCTTTTGAATTTGAGAGGGTGAGGGCTCATTGGAGTTATTAGTGGATATTTTTTGATCATGAGATCGTTTGAGATCATGAGGGAGATTAGTAGGGATTTGGATATTTATTTCAAAGAGTACATATGTGGGAATTATTTGGAACAAGCACTTACATAGGTGTATTTTCTTGAAGAGAATGATGGAAGAGTGACATTTATTATTATTAGTGATTAGTGCATGGAGGGACTCTACAAATTGTGCACATGGAACTTGACTATTGCATCCTAGAGGAGTGTGGAGATGCCATTTTTCTTTCATGTGTTTCTCATGGTCATGCTAACTCATTTAACATTTCCTCTTTCCATTCTAACACATTTTTTTAAATGCGCGAACCATTGAATCTTTTATATTGGTTGTTAATGACTTGGAGATTTTAACATCTTTAATGCAAATGGGCCCTACCTATTCCAACTTGATGCTTTACAACCAATGGTATAACAAATATAAATGCCAAATTTATTTTCTCTTACAAGTTGCACAGTGACGACATGTGTCCATTTGATGAGTCTCCTTCCTTGATGAAAATCAAACCCACTTGCATGTTGAGTCATTACTAGTATCCAACAACATATTCACTTTCACCTTATAATGTCATTATCTTATTGAAGGCGAATCGTGATAAAATTTTTACCTTTAAAGCTTCTCATATCTCCTTAAATTTTAGTTGGGCACAACTGAATATGACTTTGATGTTTTAGCCAATGGTGTCATTGAAAAGTCTATTAGCTTTTTAGATCTCCTTGTTGCATCCTAATGACACATGGATTCCTTTCTTCTAGTCATATTGGTAATCTTCCAAAGAACATGAATCTCACTATAGACTAACATTGATGCTCTAGCCAAATTCACAATGTTTAAACTTGTCAAGAACTTTAAAATTTAAGCATTGTGAAACATTACCATGTGGCCTCCTCTCTACTACTAACTTTGATGCTCAATGCCCCTACTTTTGAAAATTGAAGGGCAACACATTTTCTAAAACAAACCAAAATGACCACAAATTACCACTCAATTCAAAAGAAAGCAAGCCATGTAGTGAATATCTATAGATAAGATAGTCATTTTGTTGGTAAAGGTCAAATTTATAGTTAAAGGCCCTTTTTAAGGTCACGAGTTATTTTTATGAGAAAAAGGTTAAATTTGTAGCCACATAATTGATCACATTTAAATTTTGAGAATGAGATGGTTCAAATGTTGTTGTTCTACTTCAAATGCATTCAAGGTTAAACAATTCTAAGTTATGGTTCAAAACTTGTGATCAAAATAGTAGAAAATTCAAGGCTATTAACTATTGAAATAAAAAAAATTATGCATCTTAATTTTTATTTATTACATTTTTTCACAAGATCTGTCACACTCTAAATTAGATTAATTAGACTATATTTCTTGTTATATTCATAAAGTCTAACTCTGTAAAGAAAATCATTTTATTTCTTTACATTTTGATGAACCCAACATTCATACCCCTTTAGAGTTTTCACCTAGTGTTTTGACCTTCTTTATATCTTTTTATTGTTATATGATATTTTTTATTGCTTCCACAAGTATCATTTTAAATATCATTCAGTTTTGGGCCCACCCTTAATTATTCTTCATCACTATTTATTAGGGTTTGGGCTTTCATTGTTTCTTATCTTTAATCCCTACCCATTCATGTTTTTGTTGATTTCTCTACATTGTTGTATCTATTATACTAGATATTTATTATTTTTTTAATTTTAGGAATCTCTTCATGCCTACAACATGGATTGCAAGTTGGTTTAATGATTTATTCATATAGATTATCCTACATGTCTCATACATAATATTCTTGCTCGTGCTTGAAATTATTTCATCCTTAATGGACCCTATGCATTCTTTCCTATCTATGTTGAAGGCCTTTTATCTTCATGACTCATTGTGATTATAATGAGATAATTTTTGATATTTTATCCCTAATATGTCATTAGACATCTAGGTATCTTCCTTCATATGATAATGATATATCTAAGGTGAAATTTTTTACACATCTCATGTTTTATTTCCTTGTCCAATTATGGGTTCTCCTATTTGTGCCTCACTTGCGTCATCTTACCTCGAGGATCCTAATAATATAGATACATATGCTTCACATTCACATGAGGTTGCTATTCCTTCTCTTTCTTGTGTCTCGTGATCTATAGATGATATTAATGTTGCATATTGTTGACACTATAATACATGGAACACCTATTCCCTACTTCAAAGGAAAATAGTTTCCACAAAGTTATCATGAAAAAATTGTTATCACTTGAGTAACCCTGTAAGCAAGTATTTTGACTTTCTCACTCAAGGGTATCTAATGAATTCAAAGCAATAAAAACAAGGTATTATCTATGAAAAATATAACTATGAGTTTTAAATCCTAAATTAAATAATAAACTAATTCTAATCTACTCCTAATATAACTAGTGGTGTAAAAGAATTAGAGATAAAAATAGCCTGTGTTGTTTTTATCTCAAATCTAACTCCAAAAGTGAACAAATTTGATTATAAGTTTCACTCCACTACTTGACCAATCAACACATAACCAATATATAAGAGAGTGAAATTATTACTCACATATCCCTTTGTGCATTATAAAAATTTCTCGTTAAATTGTACTAGCATGCTGAACAAGTTGCTTACAAAGTAATGAAATTTTCCTATGGATATTTAGTGGAATTTTGGATTTCCATTCCAATGTCCCATCCCGACTTCCAATTTTGACCTCTAGTTCTACATTTATCTCTTGCAAAGTGTTCAAATGATTTTTCCAATCATTTCTTCCCATATGGAGTTCAAGTTGATTTCTATACTTCTAGTCCTCTATATAGACATCCCATCTTGACCTTTAGTTTTGCATATTTTCCTTGTATTTCTTTCAAATCACTTCATTTGCTCACTTTATCCTTCTACAAAGTTTCAATGGACTTTGGACTTGCATCCCCATGTCCAATCCTACCGTCTAGTGCCTCAATGGAAACCCACATCTCCCATCCTAACTTCCCATCTCTCATTGAAGTTTCATATATCCTCTTATTCATCTCCATCACTCACTGGATCTTTGTGGAATACCATTGATGACCAAATTTAATTCATGAAACTACTCCAAGAGGTTTCTCCCTCCTAAATACCATTTCTCATCCTAAGGGTGCAAATTTATGTACAATTTTAAATATTGATGATGAAAAAGTCCAATTCATTATGAATATAGTGGTTAAGTTCCAAATTCCAATGATATTCATGCAAGTTCCAAACTACCCATTCTACAAATTTCATGGGATTTTTCTTCTCTTTTATGCCACATTTATGATCTCATATTCTCCATTGAATTTATACAAGCAACTGGGTAACTAAGCAAAAGGCTACAAATACTAGTTAGTTTTTCATGAAAGGGGCGGTAATTTCTATATTTCCATGTGACTACAAGTACTAAGGATTGTCTAGGGTTTCAACTCTTGAGATTCTAGTCTCTTAAAAAGTAAGACAATTATAACTAGTGTCTATAACTGAATATCTCCTTGGCCATTTGTATATCTTCAAGATAACTTCCATGTGATGAATTGTGACAACATTCTAGATTAGGGTTTCCTCTTGCCATTTTTTAATATGATTATAATGAGGAATTGATTAATTTTGTAGTATTTTAAGTCATTGCAACCTTTGTGATAGTCTCTTTTATTTATTCCATATTTATTTTTGTAATTTGGAGAGAGATTATTAAGTATGTTTAGATATTTGATATCACATCTTTGGTCTATGTATATACATAGCTTATATTCTATTGTGGTTTCGATATGTTGTTTCTCTTGCTAAACTATGACTTTGCAACTCAATGGATTAGGCACCAATCTTGGAATTTTATAATACACAATACACTCAAATTGAAAAAAAATCTTTCATTAGTAATTTAGGAGTAGGTTAGTGGCTTGTATGTGTTGACTATAATTTTACTCACAACAAACAAGGCAAATAAATTCTTCACAGACAAGACTGCAAAGAGCCTATCCTTCTTGAAAAATATGGAACAAAGACAACATAAGAGGGGATTCTACATTAATAGGGAAAATATTGGCTTTCATTCAATCCAAAGTCTCCGATAACTAGGTCATGGTTGTGCTAGGGTTGCTCTCGAGTACTGATGTGATATTGTTGTTAATCTCAAAGGGACTATTGTTGTGAATTGAATATTTTAGGCATTGGATTTTCAATTGAATCATTAAGTTCAAGCATCATGAAATCAAAATATTTACAATAAAATTTCATGAACATCACAAATACTTTACTATCACTTAAGTAGATTTAGCATTAAGCATTCAACAATTTTATGGAAAACAAAATATTTTCAATAAAATTCCTTCCATTCATTCAAAATTTGGAACATTTTCAAGAATTAAACATCTAATCTAAAATAAATCATAAAAAATACTAAAAATTAAAAGTTTCTCCTGGTTATTCTCCATGGATTCCCCAAAGAATCAATTAAAACAGAGAAAACCGCTTTATACTTCACCAGATTGCTTCACAGCTACATATAAAACGGTGTAAGCTTTTAAAGAGAGGGGTTTCATTTTTGGACACCAAGTAGGTTATGTATGCACCCTTAAACAATGCAACATACAGTCTTGTTCAGTTGAACTAACAAATCCAACTACAAAAGATATTGAGATAGGTAGCTATCTAATAAGCTCTGATATTAATCAATATCTCCTGCAATCACAAATTCCATACATTAAATCCCTTTAAAAGAAAGAAAAACATTCATAACATCTCATGTAAATAAAACTATTATTCAAATGTTCATATAAAATCTCGTAATTAACACGCTTTTTTAAGCATATCATAAATCCTCACATATATACTGGATTACTTGAACCATTAGATAAACTTAATAATTTTAGCATTTTTTCTACACATTACAACTTGGTACCAAGTACCTGGTATTCAGCTTTACCAGACTCCTTCATACTAGACCGAAGCCTTCCATTCAAACTCACATTGCCTTTTTCCTTTCACATGTTTCCGGTACCCGATATCCGGTGCCCGAAACACTCACATTATGAAGTACTTTTTATTATCAAAGATTTATCTTTTCTCTTCACTTCCGATGATCTTTCAATTTGCTAGCTCCTGCCATAAGAGTTTTTTCTTTCTTGGGTCCCCAAGTCTTTTTAGTCTTGGGGCGTGTTGTGAGACCACACAACAACTTGTAATTAAATCACCCGTTGTAAATTAAAATTTATACATATTTTAGAACAATAACTTTTAACCTTTACCTAGATTCTGACATAAAGAAGTAAAACTCCACCGAAAACATCCGTGTGTGCTCTAATTAAATCCAATTTTTGGAACTTAGTGAAAAGAACCAGTTCATCAACATTGAACCACATAATATAGTAATCCTCCAAAGCCAACCAGGGATAGAGCCTTGCTGCCAGTCAAGCGCCCATGGCCCTGACAAGGTTATCTCCGTAATTCCCCCAAACATAGCTCTATTGTCAGTCAGGAATCTATAGCCCCAATAGAGTTATTTGGATAGTCCAAAGAGTTGATATCCTTTTTTTTTTTAGATATAACAATGATAGCTCATTTTCTCTTTTGATATTTCAATGATAGCTCTTTTATCAACTTGCAAGCAATGAAGCACCGCTATTAGGTTGGGAATTACAGTGGTAGTGAAGGTTAATTTTTGATTTTTCATTCAATGCAAATCCCTTCATCAATTCACTATTTCCCAAAAACTTATTTAACAATTTCCTGTAAGTATGTGTTTCTAGCTAAATTTCACTAATTTATGCCAAATCCTAGCTAATTGTAACTCGCTATATGTTAAAAAATATGCATAAATTAAAATTTAGCAATAGACAACTTAATCACCAAATTTAAATCTAAGTTTAGAAACATCAGTTACCACCCTTTTGATTAAATTTTATGGCAACTACTAAAATTTATGCTAGTAATTTCAACTTGACGATGCTGTACCTCATTAATGGATTAGAAATGTGATGATTACCTTAAAGCACAATCACATTATTCTGCATTAAATTCACACACCTTATTCTTCATGTATTATCTTCTCAACTTACTTAGGTGATGATGTGTACTACCTTGTTGGTTTCATTTTCCTTTATATTTCACACACATAAGCACCTCCATAATTAATACTATTCTTTAAAAAAAAAAAAATGAAATGAAAAGACCACTATTAACTTCAAAATCTTCAACTTGCTTGATTCAAAATATTTGTACTACTCAAATTTGAAGCAATTTATCAGCAGATATGTGCAAAGAATTAATTTGATTTAACCTTTAAACTCTGAAGATAATTATCCAATTGCCACCTCACTTACGATTTTCGAAAAGAAATTTGCTTAAGGAAACTATGTACCGCAACTTCCTTACAACTCTCTATAAATTCAACATTTCTTCTCAAATTCTTCACACTTTTCTTTCTCTCTTTCTGTTTTATTTTCGTAATTTTTCTTTGTGCATTCACATTTGCTTCTTAGCCATGGATACTCCAATTTGTTTAGGTTGTTCTCACAGACATAATGATTTCGTAGGGAGCATCACATCATAAAGGCTTGAAAATGTTTTCTTTGTTAGGACTTATAGTTTCACTATGCCAAATTTACGCTTAGTCCTTGGGGAAAAGTATGTTGCATCCAGCTGCTACTTTCGCTTCTATTCTGATATAGCTTCTCATTTTGTAGCGTTGCTTCTGGATATTGGGCTATCTGTTGAAGATGTTTGCACTGCTACCAACTTGATAGTGAAGCCTGAATTCCTAGAGAATTTGGAAACCATTTTATCTATTGCACATCCGACCATTGGGATTCCCTCCATGGATGATATTCCTCAGTTCCTGGAACATGGGGAAGTGATTCCACGTCGACCTTTTCTTACTAATCTCCATATCCAATATTTTGAAGTTCACTGGGAACTCGCTTATATAGGGTATTTAGCCCTGATAAAAGAGGCATCCCATATCGATTGAATTGCTACTACCGTCAACAACTTTGCTCACTCTTTTTGACCTTTTGATTTTTTTTTTTGTAACAAGGATTTTTGATACCTCATGTATATACGCAATACACACACACACACATATATCTCTTTTGGTACATTTTAAAGCATGTTTTATTATTTCACTTTTCATAGTTCAATTTTATAAATGTTTGAATTAAATCTCATGTGTAACATAAGTTTAAGTAGAATTTGCTAATACAGAGGCCAGACAAAAGAAAAGAACAAAAAATGAAGAAAGAAAACAAAACAAAAGAAAAACCCTACAAAAAGAAAACTAATCCTAACTACCCTAACTCTAACATGACAAAAGATTAACTCTTGTGAATGGTAGCTCTAGACCTGCTCAAACATAGAAAAACAACACAATGTTAGTCAATAAACAAATCTAAACTAGCATTCCCTATGAGATTCATTCAAAGCACAATGAAAAACAAATAAAGTAAAGAAACCAAATAAAAGCTATTTAAATCCTATTCAATACTCAAACCCAACATCCCATGGGGGAATTGGTGCTACTTTGATGTGGAAAGTAGCCCTTTCCCAATTCCTTGCAAGCTTTGATGATATTTGATGATGAACAATGTGATCCTTGATGAAATTCTCAATAACCTAGCTATGGTGATGAAATACTATGAAAAAATTGATGAACAATAGATGAACTTGCATAAAATCTGTAGATAATGACTTTGCATAAAGTTGTGGATCCAAAATCAATAGAAGAGCTCTCCATTTATAGGAAAGAAGGATAGAGGAATTCAAAACATGAAGGATGTGGGATTAAAGATGAACCGATAGCAATGTGCCTTTTTTCAACATGCTATTGAAGAGAGGGGGAGCACATTTTGATCAATGTGCAAATAAATGCAATTAGGTGAAAATTTGAAATTTGAAAGATGGCTTGTAGAGGAAGATGTGGAAGAGGAGTTAATGCCACTTGGCTCAAGAAAAAGGACTTGTAAGAGTTATAAATGCCAAGTTGGAGGACAAGTCCCTTTGGGAGGGAGATTTCAAAATGGAGGAATATTCCAAAGAGATGCCCTTTTGAATGAAAATAGAAGAATTTATAAATCAATTAAATTGATTTACTTGTGCAAGTTGCAAAATCTAGAGGATTTGATGGATTAGAGTTAGAGTTAATCGGGATTGAATTAACTTAGATGGAGATTAGTTTGATTTGACATTTGACTTAGATTTTTGGATTTATTTAAATCAAATGGGAGGAATAATGAGCATTAGATTTAATTAAATAAAGTTTGATTTATTTAATTAAAGGGATGATGTTAGATTTAATCAAATAAAGGTTAATTTATTTAATTAAAGGAAGATTGCGATTTAATCAAATAAAGAGATTTATTTAATTAAAAGAGGAACATTAGATTAATCAAATAAAATGATTAAAATAAGATAATGATTTAATCCAATAAATTTGATTTATTTAATTAACAAAGGAATTATGATGAATTAATTAAATAAGGATTATTTAATTAATTGGTTAGTAAAGAAGTGATTCAGGGAGAACTGATGTTAGTAAATCAGGATTAAGTGTGTGAGATCAATCAGTATAATTTACGTGTCTACATTTTGCCCCTCTTTAAAGCAATGTACCTGTTGCGTTGGTTCAAAGAATAACCTTGCCGAAATCAAAATTCGAATATTTTCTAATTTTTTTGGATGCCCCACTACTGCCCTAGCGATAAGAATTACACTGGTATACTACCACCTCGAGAGATTAGAAGAAAATTTGGATTTTTGGGTGATTTCTCAAAAAAAAGAGGACAAGCTGCCTAACGGGTCCAAAAAGGCTCCAGGATGTTGAAAACGTGCCAAAACATGAGAAAAGGACCTGAAATGAGCTTTAGTTGCGAAAAAATGGGGTTGGGGGCACAAAACCCTAGTTTGATAGCTAAATTGGGTCAAAAAACCCTAATTTTCATGCCTAAATAGCCATCGAGGGGTCACTTTCAATTCATTTTCACATTCACACTTTGAGAAATTGAGCTCTGACCCTCCTGCAAAATGATGCAACAAGTGCTTCCCTAACACATTTTTGAGTGAGTTTGAGTCTACCAGATACCTCTAGGCATAGGACCACTAGTATATTATCCTAACCCAACCTTTAATCTCATTTTTTGTACGCATTTATTACGTTTTGAAAGGTCAAAAAGTCTAGCGTTACTATATAGCGATGCTAAAAGTGCCAAATCAACGACGCTAGGAGTCAAATAGAGCCGCTATTGTTTATTGCGATGTTGTGTCGCAATTTGGTCTTAGGTCTACAAACTACAAAGAGCGATGCCAATGTGAATGGCGACACCGTGACTCAGTTAGGTTTTTAGGGTTTTTGGTCAAACAGGCCCGCACATGCAAACAACGACACCGTGGCCTAGTTTGCACTTTACGGAGTTCTAGCATCACTGTTTGGAGTTTTCAAAGAGTGACGCCTTTGCAAATAGTGATGCATTTGTTGTTTTCGTGTTGAAAACTTCAAACAAGGTCTAGTCCTTTTATGAAACTTGATGCTGTAGCTTCATGGGTGCAAGAGGATAGAGAGCCCATGCATTCACACGAGCACCGATCCTCAATACTGAGCAGATTGAGTGGGCTGAACGAGTTATTATAGGAGCACCTTGGCACAATCGAGCTTTGGTATATTTCTTATGTGCCCATTGTGAGGACCTACCTAGCTATGATGACAACATTGGCCGAGTGGTGGCACAACGAGACCTCATCGTTTCATTTTCCCACCAGTGAGGCGACCGTCACATTAGAGGATGTTTGGCGCATCTTGCGATTGTTGATTCATGGTGAGAGAGTTATATATGACATGGATGTCGGCACTGATGCATGCTACAAGATCATGGGGATAAATGAGATCATATTTACTAAGGGTCAGATTGATCTTGAGTATTATAGAGGTTGGGTGTCAACTTTTTGGCTAATTATGGCCATGATCATTTGTAGACTAGTGGCTCCAGATCAGTGAGGTCGATATTTCAGTCCGGGATGGGGTTTAGCTTGGGAGTGGATGCTCTATCAGAGGAAACTTTTTTGCTGGCGACCAGTGATGATGGTCTCTTTATATCATGACCTTCATGAGTTTGCTTACTATGATAACAAAGCGATTGGTGCCAACATTCCACTTCTACACATCTGGGCTTGGGAGCACATAGTCATGCTTTGATCGAGGGTTACAATGGTCAATGTTGAGCTTGATGACCCAATGATTTGGAGGTACAAGGGTGGCCTCACTTTTAGACATATAGGACATGTAGGTCTTCCTCACTAGTGGAGGGTTTTGGAGAAGATGACAGTGTTCATCTGGAGACCTTGGTTGCAGATGCCCGCATGGTATGATGATGTACAACAATTGTTCTATGTCCATCAATATTGACTGATGCAAGGGCACGAGCACACCATGATCGAGTGCTATTTACTGAACAAAGTAGCGAGATAGTTTGGGGATGTGTAGGATCACCCTGATGACCAGTATGTTGCCATTTGTGCACGCACATCCAAAGATACTACCTACGGTCGAATGGTCCCAACGTCAGATGTGGTTGAATCTTTCAGAAAACTAGTGGCTAGGCCATGGGCCTATGATCAGGGATAGGTGGATCTAGGCACCACACGTGCCTACGATGATTAGTTCAGGCATCTAGTCTGATTGACGGTTCCAGGGGCAACACTTCCATGACAAAGACCCTGAGGTAGGGCAGCCAGGAGAGGATAGGTCAGACAGGTTCCAAGAGCACCTAGAGGAGGAGGAGGACCACCTCCACACCATCCAGATCAACATTAGGATCAGAGGGGACAGGGAGACTAGCAAAGGGATGCTCCCAGAGACCAGTAGAGAGGCGGGTAGAGAGATTAGCAACCGCTGCCATAGCTACCTTAGCCACCATAGTTGGACCCTTGAGACACCTAGATATAGTAGTTGCAAGGGCAGATTTAGGGGCTACATGCTTAGTTATAGGTTGCTATAGTAGAGAGGGACTAGGCCAAACAACAGGTTTAGGCGCTCACTACCGAGCAAGATCATGAGAGGAAGCAACGACAAACGATAGAGCTATAGTTGTCCTAGGAGGTTGAAAAGAAACAACAACTAGAGAGTATGGCAACCTCCTCATAGGGCAGGACAGTCTCGATGCGAATGTACCATGAGGCAGTGTAGGAGGCAGAGTATTATCGGCTCCACTATTGGTAGGTTGTACCCTTAGTAGCTTGGGTACCAGAGTACTCCTAGTAGACTAGGATGAGACAAGCAAAGGACCAACCAAAGAGACAAGTGAGTGTGGGGAGTAGCCACCAGGGCTAGCTCACACAGTTTTGATCAACACTTGATTATTTTTGAGATCCATGGGCTCCGTTTTTTATAGTCCCGTGGGCATTTGTATATTGATTGATATACACACACATTTGATCCTGATTTGTACCATGACAATTAAATTTTGAGATATATATGATATGATGTGATTCATTATGAGATATGTCTACTTTATTTATGCATTATGGATGGATGTACCTTGATGTTCTATATGTGTGATGTGCCTCTATGATATGATGCAATGTGATTTTACATGATATGATGTGATGTATGATTATGCAAATGTTTATGGATGTCATGGTCCATGCATTTTATTTTTCAATATCTTTTCTATGCAATTTTATGATGATGATGTATGGAGTATGGATGCAAATGTTATGATATACAAATAATTTTAATATGCTTAGACGAACATATCTATATTATGCAAAATGAATGATGTTATATGTTATGATCATGAGATGTATGGGATATTATGACATGCACTTTTATTTTTCTGTATCTTTTTCACATATGATATGATGATGCATACATGGATGATATGATGGTGCTTTTATGATTATGCAATGGATGAAAATGTATGATTTATGAGATGCTTAGAATAACCAATCTATATTATGCAATGATGAAACACAATGCATGTGAGATGATAAGTGTTTCCTATATGATATGATATGGATGATATGCAGCATGCTAACGGTTTGGTGGATGCAAGATGAATGCATTGGTGATGTTTTTAATTAACTATCATGGTACCATGTTAGCACAAAGAGAAGAAAGAAGAAATGAGACGAAGACAAGAGGATCCAACAAGTCCATGATCTATGAGACTTTATTAGAGATGATGATAATGATGATGATGCATTTCTTATCAGGAATTGGGATTTTAAAAGGGCTTACTTACCTTATGTTTGATAACACACGTAGGCACAATGCATCATGGTATAAAGAACTAGGACATGGCATTGCACTTAGTGTGATGGAATTTGACTCGACAATCAGATAGGAGTATTCCTGTTCACACCTAACATACAAAACCTTATTTAAAAATGCAGTTCATATATTCCAAACATCTCGAACCAAAACATAGAAAGGAAAGCCTTCCTATGTGGTCAACAAGATACCTGAAACAACCTCCCTACAAACCAAACAAAGCACGTATGACCAAGGTTATATTACAAGAACATCCAACAAGAACAATAGATAAAAAGATAATGATCATTGCCCCATTCCTTTCTCTCTAAATACCTTTGTTTGGACATCATCGAGAGGTCATCAGAATGAATGCAATAAGATAAACCAAAAGACAAAGATCAAGTAAACAAACAAGCTAATGTTCTACATATTGCTAGCCAAAACTAAACTATGATGATGCCTAATGTTGATGTCCATTGTAGGAAGGATGCATCCTAGGACATGATGTTATTAGATGATTTGGGATTGACTAGATGGTGAGCTATTAGTACCAAGAGTTGACCAACTTGTTTACCTACTGACCTAGACTTGAGACCTTTGACATTTGAGTTTTCACTTTTCAACTGCTAGACTTGTTTCCAATTGTTTTACTAAAGGGTGAAGATGACGACCATTTATTATGAGTGGATATTTATTGCGGGTGAAAGCAAGATGGGACAAATGGATTTTTTTGACTATTTGGATGCTTTTGATACTTTGAAATGTTTTGAGGTTGTTTTTGGTATTTTCAAGGTGTTTTACAAATGTTTTGATTTTTGAATTTCTTGACGTTTTTGTGTTTTCCAAGATTTCAACCAAGAGACTAACCTAAAGACCTATCCTAGGGGCCTCAGGGGCTGATCAAAGATTAGCCTTGCCTATGTTATACATGTAGAGACCATGTAGTTTGACTAAACATAATTGATTATTGATGAGATATGAACAAATGGATTTGCCAGTTTATTATGATGGACTCCTAAAGGACTGACCTAAATGTCTCGGGGGATGATCAAAGATCAACCTTGCCTATGTTCAGAGCTCAGAGACCCGTAGTTCAACAAGACAACTCTATTTTTTGAATTTTTGACTAACCTTTTGACCTTTTTTGGATTTTGATATGTTTTGAATATTTTTGGTTTTTTTTTATTTTAAGAATGTTTTTTGGATTTTCTACTTTTAGGAAAGATTTCAAGAATATACATGAATCTGATCCAATAAAATATTCCCCCAACGTGATGCAATAGACTACTATGATACAGGTAAGACAAATTGACCTTAGAAATGGGCTGAGTAGTGCTAGCAGGGATCATGATACGAACACATGATCAAGCCATTATGTAGACGCGGATGTGTGATGGAAGGAGATATGGAAGCGTGATGGATGGATGATGCAGAATGAGCCACAAAGATCTTAGTAGATGGAGGGTGCTTATTTACACAAGGCACCTGTTTGTTGGTTTTCACCAAGGTACTTGCCCAAAGTGTCACCAAAGTGGTTTTCACTAGATTATTTCTTTATTGTTTTCAATCTTCTTTCTAATTTTTTTTGGTTTTTATATTTTTATATTTTTTTGTATTTTTAGATTTATACCTTGTAAGATTAGGCATAATTTTTTTTGAGATGGGAGCTATTCATGGGCTCCTGCAGAGGTTCCCTTCAGGCATTGATAGATAATATGCTCCTGATTTGTAGCTCGCTATGACTATGAAGGGTCCCAACCAATTGGGTTCAAACTTGCGTTTGCTGTCTGGATTTGGTACATTTTTCTGATTTTCCTTTAGTACAAGCTCTCTGACTTGAAAGGTCTAACTCTTGATCTTCTTGTTGTAGCTCCTCTTGAGATGGTTTTGATAGACTTGCAAATGATTTAATACATCCATGCCTCGCTCATCTAGTAGTTTTGGCTCGTTCAATCGTGATACCTGATATTCTTCATCTGTAATGAGATTCTACAATGATGTTTTCAAGGATGGGAGCTCGATCTCAATAGGGAGGATGGCTTTTGATTCATAGACTAGGGAGAAAGGGGTGGCACCTATTGGTGTGCGAAAACTTGTTCGGTAGGCCCATAAGGCGGGATTCAGCTAGAGGTGCCAGTCACGACCAACGTCCTTGACTGTCTTCTTTAGGATTTTCAATATGGTCTTATTGGTAGCCTTATCTTGGTCATTTCCTTGAGGGTAGTATGGAGTGGAAAAGCAATGTTGGATTTTGAACTTTTGGCATGGATCTCGAACACCTTGATTTTTGAAAGGTGTCCCATTATTTGAGATAATGGCTTCAGGGACATCGTAGTGGAAAATAAGGTAGTTTAGGATAAACTTGGAAATCTCATTTCCTATGATGTAGGTCATGGGAATGGCCTCTACTGACTTCATGAAGTACTCCATGGCGGTAATGATGAACTTATGTCCACTGGATGAGGTGGGGGTAATTTTTCCAATGAGATCAATCCCCCATTGTGAAAAGTACCATGGTGTAATGATCGGGTGGAGCTCCTGAGGTGATGCATGGATGAGATCCCCATGTTGCTGACATTGCAAACACCTTTAGACATAGTCATGAGCTTCCCTTTCAATTATAGGCCAAAAGTACCTATTCCTCAACAATTTCTTAGCCAAGTTCATACCACTCGAATGTGACCCACAAATGCCATTGTGTACCTCGATTAAAGTGGTCAAAGCTTCCTCAACATTAAGGCATCGTAACAGGGTTCCCTCAATACTCCTACGGTATAGGGTGTCTTCAAAGATAACAAAGTGGGATGACTTCTTGACAAATGTTATTTTAAGGTTTAGGGTGATATTAGCGGGGAGGACTCCTATTCTCAAGTAGGTGTATATATCATGATACGAGGGATCACTGGGACCAATGATTTCACACACAAATTCAAATTTTGGTACCTCAAATGCTAGTACAAGAAGATGCTCTACAAGGAATTCTTGCTTTGGGACGTTGCGTGGGATATCCAGTAGCAATCCAATAGTTTCCATAACATCTGCTACTTTGTTATTTTCTCTTGGTATCTCTGCAAATGTAATATCAATGAAGGACTCTTTGAGGATTTCCACTAGTTTCTTGTATGGAATCAGCTTGTCATTCTTCGTTTGGTACTCATCATTTACTTGGTTGCTGATAAGCTGTGAATCTCCATAGACCTTAAGTGCCATGATTTGCCATTGTACTGCAATCTTGAGCCCTATGACAAGAGCCTCATATTTTGCAATGTTGTTCATGCAAGGAAAACACAATTTATATGACTTGGGTATGCAATCCCCTTGTGGTGTAATGAAGAAGACTCCAGCTTCTGACCTATGTTGCATGTAGGATCCATCAAAGTACATTTTTTAGTACTTTTCCACACTTAGGTTAAAGATGGAATCATCGGGGAACTCTCATATGAGTGGATTCTCTGAATATATCAGTGTCTCTACCAGCTGATCTACAATTACTTGTCCTTTAATATCCTTTTGTTCTACATACTCAATGTCATGTTCTGTCAGGATCATAACCCATTTAGTTGTTCGCCCTATGAGTGTTTCTTTAGAAAGTAGATACGTGAGAGGGTCTATCTTTTCAATGAGTTTTATCTGATGTGCTAGCATATAGTGTCTAAATTTTTGTGCTGCAAACACGACTTCTAAACAAGCCTTCTCAATGGATGTGTAATTCAACTCGTGCCCCACCATGGTTCCACTGATATAGTAAATAGCTCTCTCTTTCCCATTTTTCATCATGTTGTTTTAAGAGAGCTCCAAGGGTTGTTGTTGTTGCTGATATATACAGGATCAAGGGCTTTCCTCGAATTGTTGGCATAAGAACTAGTAGTGTGTGCAAGTACTCTTGATATTATTGAAAGCTTGGTCACATTTCTCATCCCATTTTTATGCTACCCCCTTGTGAAGTAGATGAGAATATGGGATATCCTTGTCTGCTAGTTGTGCTATGAATCGACAAATGGATTGGAGTCTTCCCAGCGAACCCCTTAACTGTTTAATATCCTTGGTGCCTCCATCTCTAGAATGGCTTTGACTTTGGAACGGTCTATCTTGATTCCTCTTGTAGACACGTGAAATTAACATCGTGCACCCAATTCACGTTCATTCGCTCATTAAATAAATCAAACGCAACAAATCCATTCACCAGGTAAATCAGGTCTTTAGTCCTAAGGTTATTCATTTAAATAAATCAAAGGCTCACATCATCCTTTAATTAAATAAATCAAACTTTATTTAATTAAAATCTCAAAAACGCATATTCCATCCTTCTTTGATTTAAATAAATCCAAATATTTGAGTCAAATTGGTCAAACATCCTAATCATCATTAAGCTAATCTAATCCTAATTAGCCTAACCTAACTACCCATCACATTCTCTAGATTTTGCCACTTGCACAAATAAATCAATTTATTGATTTATTAAATCCAACATTTTCCATCAACAATGAATCTTTTGGAATATTCTTTCAATTTGAATTCAAAAATTTCAAGTCAACATGTACATCCAACAAGGCATTTAAAATCTCTTACATGTCCTTTACCTTGAGCCAAGTGGTATTTATTGCATTTTCCCTTCCCTCTTGCATGTCATTTCAACAAATTTGAAATTCAAATATTTGAATTTATTGGCACAAACCCCAAATCTTGCACATCCATCATCCATTCATAGCTTGAAAAGTGGCATCATATCATTGGATGAATGTTAGTCCCATGTATTGTTCAAATTTGGACATTCATCCATCTTGAAATTCTATAAATGAAGAGCTCATATCCTCATTTCATCATCCACAATCCAAGCAAAGTTACCATGCTCAAATATCTCTTGAATTTTATCCATTATCATTTAGTCATAGCTAGGTTTTTGCAGATTTTTGGCTTGGAGTCTTCATTCTTCACCAACAAAGTGGATCAATCTCTTCAACATTCAAAGCTTGCATCATAGGAATTGGGAAAGGGCCAATTTTCACATGAAATTGGCACCAATTCCCCCATGGGATCATGAGTTTGCACATTTAAATTAGGATTCAATCTAGTTTATCATTTATATTGTGTTCTTCATTGTTTTCTTTCCTATTTTGAATTTGTAAATTGATTTCATGGGGAATCCTTGTTTTGGCTTGCAATAGCTAACTTGAGGTGTTTATTCTCTTTGTTTTGTAGGTACCAAGGCTGGGGTTCGCACATTTGGCACTAGAAGGAGGGCTGGATATCATTATTTCTAATCTTTTCTTGAAATTTCCTCATTTTTCTTCACACACAGGAAATTCCAACGTTGGGAGCTCATCATCGCTATTCATCAGCGTCGCTATATGGCACCGCTTAAAACACAAACTGTGCCGCCGGACTCATCCCGCCAAGATTTTTGAATTTCAAACTCCGCCGCTAGACTCGCCGACCTGTAGAAAATTTCAAAAAATATTAAACTCTGACGCTAGACGTAAACTGCGACGCTGGGCAAAAATTGCGACACAGTTGAGCTCTCTGTCCCGACACAGAGCGCCACTGACTGGTAAGCGACACTGTGAGAGCACCACTCAGAAGCCAAACTACGACGCCATCACGAGTTGCGACGCTGGGAGACAATAAAAAGGGAAAATTGGATTTTTAGCACATGCTTTTGATTTATGATTAATTTATATTTTGTTTTCTGGTTTTTAACTTCTGTATTTTCCAGAATCTGATTTGTTTTTCTTCTTTGTAGGTTGGAAATCAAAATTGAAGAAAGAAGGAGCATGAGGGCTATGTCTTATGAAATCAAAGTGTTTTTAAACACTTTAGTGTTTGTTTAACACTATTTTGAGAATTTGTTATCTTTTCATTCTTAGAACACTAATTTTCGTTTGGGCTTAAAAATAACCTTTCCATTTCTTGCAAAAGGGCTAAAACAAATTTTAGGATCACAACTTACTAGGTTTTGTTTCTTGGATTAACAATTGAACAAAATGTCTTTCACTTGTGATTTGGTGCTCTCAAACGAACTCACATTTTGCTTTGTGGATTTAAAAAGAACAAGTGTAGCTTTGTTTTTCGTGAGAGCTTACTTAAACTAAAGCCATTGAAAAAGGACATATGCGCTTCTCTCGCGCTTTATAGCGATCTTGAGAATCAAAAGGCCATTTTCATGACTTTAGGGTGAGACAAAGCAATCACCTCCACACTTCGATTTGGGTTTAAAATTGAACATCTTGTGTTAGTGTGAGTGGGGGAATTGTTGCGTATATTCTCTCTCCTTGTGGCCAACAAGGATTGATTGAGTTACAAATAGTGTTCTTCATTCACTTTTGTTTATCCTAGAGGGCTTGCCTTGGGAAAAAAGTACTCACCCAAGGGAACGACTCAACTGGTAACACTATAAAGCCAAGAGTATTTCCAACTGGGATATAAATGTGGATATTGGAAGAAACGCCAATATCACACGGTTGATTCCGACAAGATGGATCCAAAAGGGGACTCTTGCCGTATGGGTCAATCTCCACGAACGGAAAGTCCTTACTAAAACCCATGTGCTAGAATTTTCCAAAATCTTTTTATCTATTTGTTGGTGCAAGAACGGTCATTCTCAAGCCACCCCACACTTTTACGGTCTTTAGTAGAAATGGAAAACATGCCATGGGAGTTTCATGGGTGTTGATGCTTGGCTGCCCCGTATAAGTGAGTGCCGTGGAGGGGAGCTAGTCTAACCATTCGCTAAAGATAAGCATAGCTGGACTTGTCCAAGTGGGGATCCAACAAATATTGTCTTTCACATCCATAGGGTTGTACTTGTTCTTGTTTGAAAACATAGTGCTTTAATCAAAAACATTGGGAAACCAACATTCAACGAATCATCAAAATTGCAAACTCTTTAGGAGAGGAAAATATCCTTGAACAAATTCACATGTTATTGCTTTCCCTTGGGATTCATATCCTTAGAGGCTTCTAAACATTTGGGTTTCATCTCAATTTGCTTCTACTAAAGTCAACTTTAGGTAACCTTTGCCTTGATTTCCTCGACTTCCGCATAATGCACTTTGTGGGATGAAAGGGAATTAGGACATTGGACATTCAGTTGAAAACCTAATCAAGAGTGTGTTTGTAGTAAAAATAATCCATTAAGCAAAGATTAAATCAATTGAACCACACATACATGCTTGGCATCTTTTGGTTGTATAGTTTTCATGCAAACATTGGTCTTTTGATTTTGAATTACTCTTAGAGAAAGGCATGTTCTTCACTATCTTGGTCTCATAAACAAGTCCTTCCTAGGTTCATTTAGGATCAGATCAAACACTTCATCCAAATTCCAAACATCTATCAAAATCCATCCCACCAAACAACTTTAAAGCTTTGAAAATATCATTCTAGACTTGGGTAGATCATCAAAATCAAAATCACCTTGTTTAGTTAGGTGTAGGGGAATGCATCCTTTCTCATACATTTAATTGAATTAGCAATCCTTTGAGAAAATTCATCCTAAGATCACATCCAACATCCTAGGGTTTACAAGTTCATTATCCAAATCAAACCAATCAAAATCAAACCCTAAGTCTAGCATTGATCCAAAGTCCCTAAACGTTCAACACCCATATCATTCACCCCTTTCATCCTTCATCTCGTCATTGGTCCTAAGAACCTTAGAGGTCACTTTTACAACAAGGTCAAAACACAAGAGGAACATGGAATATACACTTGATCCATACATCATGAGTAATCCAAGTCAACTAAGCTATCAAAGCCTTACAATGCCTATTGATTATCAAAACTCACACTTATACAATCCATACATGGGATCATTACCTTCTACAAATGGCAATGGCACAACAAGTGTGAGTATGCCCAAATCAAAGATTGGAACACATTTCTTGATGGTAGATCTAAATCTAAACCTACAAGTTTTCCAACTGAACAATCAATGCATGAGCCTTCAAACGAACAACGAGAATGTACCAAGTACAAGTTTTTGAAACATGAATCCGACAAACTTTGGGATAAATCATAACATTGTCCAAAATCAATGCATTCCAAATCTGCTTAAAAAAAAGCCAAATCAACTATATCAAGGGAGTCAAGATCGAAATCAAGAACAAATTTGGCGAGATCAAATTGCTACACTTACCAAAATAGTTGAGTCATTGCGCCAAGAGACATCTCCACCACCATTACCCATATCAACATCATTCCTTGGTTTAGGGACTCCCCCTTTACCTAGCACCAGTCATTCCATCCAAATCATTCCACCTAACACCAATCAATCCATCACATCAAAACCTTTGAATATACCATCAACATCACACCAACAGATGGTATTCAATCAAGCAACAATGTTGATCCCAACAAATCAAAACAGGGTCTCCCAAGGACCTATCACCTCAGTCATTCCAACCATTCCTATCACCTCAATCACTCCAACCACCCCTATCACACCCATCATATCTCAATCCCTCACTACCATAATCGCTCCAAGTGTATCTCAACCACTTGTCACTACATCCAACACAATTCCAAATCCACCACCACTACCACAAAAACTAGATGCAACAAGACAATATAACATTGCACTAAAAGCTCACCAGGCCTACCAAAAGGCCATCCAAGAATATCTTGCCAGGCAACAAGCAAGGCAAGCTCAACAAGTGCAACAAGCCTCTCAAGCTGCCAACAAACACAAGCACAAACACGAAAAATGATAACTATTGGGGACAATGACCAAGATCTATCCATCAATGAACACCTTGAAGATGTTTCCACCTCATCGAATGATCAAATTAACAGACACCAAGAATCACTTTTCAATCATGATCAAAATCCACCAACAATACTCAACAATGATCCAATTCAAGAAATGTCACTCATCACTTGACCCTATGGTTGAAGAAATTCACAATCTCTTTGCCACAATTGTTGAGAACAATGATCAAGATCTCTCCATCAATGAGCACCTTGAACATGTTTCCACCTCATCCGATGATCAACTCACCATACATCAAGAGCCACTTTTTAGTGATCTATTTCAAGGAGTGTTAGGATTATTTGATTTTATTGACATAATGCATGATCCATTCACCTATGATCATGTTGAAAATGTCTCTACGTTGCCTTATGAGTTAGAGGACATATCTCAAGAATTTATTCCAAAGCAAGATCAAAATCTTTCACCAAGGTCTAGCAATGGTCCTTTCCAAGACATATTGACATCCTTCGACTTCATGGTTACAGATACTGAAAGAACCCTGAACTCAACACTTGAGGATATTGAACCACTTACCATGTCTAATGACGACATCCAAGAACCCTTTGTAAGCAATCCATCCTTTGAAACTGACCCATGTCAAGAACTTGATCCAAAGCATGATGAAAGCAACTCTAAAATCATTCAAGATCAAGAATTTGTATCTGCAAGATACTACAATGATCTAATGGACACTCTCCTATCTATACATAATGCACATATTCCTCCATCGACCCATGAGATGCTTTCTATGGATAGACACATAGATGATCTTCATTCAAAATAGGATCCCTTTACTCCTGACATTATTACACAAAAGAGCAGGTCATTGATTCCTACAATCAAACAGAGTTGTCAACAACAATATTAGATATATTGCAAATTCAGACTAAGGACATCATGAATAAAAATATTGAACATTATCCACTTAAGGAAACAAGTCAGACATAATAGTATAATTCAGAGTTAGCAGAGCAACAAATTGAAACAACGTCACCTACAGTGGCTATCTATCATAGAATGCTTATCGAATAAGACATCTCAGAACATGAAGAATCAAAGAACAAAGGTACTACTTCCACAATACTAGGGGCATCTATGTCTCAAGAAAGCGTCAACATAGGGAGCACAAAGAGTCCTTATGATGAAACCAATGCCACTACTACAACCAGCCACGTCATGAATCTTCATCCACCCATCACCCCATCCATGAATTGGGACCAACATCAAAAGAAAGAATTGAATCAAAGTACGAAGAATGTTATCAAAGCAAAAGAAGCTAAGAAGCATATCAGACAAATTAAATACAAATCGATACCAAAAAATACAAAGAAAGATCATCCCTATCAAAATCCATTAGTCAAAGAAACTATGGGGCAAAATAAAAAAGGTAAAAGTATCCATCAAAGATGTACAAAAAAGCGAAAGCAGGCTTTTCAAGCGACATACAAAGTGTATTAAGCAGTTGGTCCTAATTCCATGCACACTTTCATATCCACCCATCATTGCTCATCTTCCCAAGTTTGGAGAGTCAAAGATTCCAAACTGTCAACCAATCCATCTTTTATCCCTAAACACACTCCATCCATGCGTCCACGCATGATATCCAATTCTCAAAGTGACTATGTATTGGCAACAACCCTTCATCATAAGGATTCTAAGGGCACTCTATCATGAGGTGCACACAAAGATAGAGTTAACCTTGGTATCAATAAAGCAGATCAAGAATCTCAAAAGTTGTATTCAAGTGCACGTATTCTAGCAAAGCAACTTCTTCAAGCAGGATATCAATGGCACATTATGACAAGGGAACCTACATCAGCAACACCTTGTGATTCAGCATGAGCTTAAAATCTTTCGAAAAAATCAAAAATCAAAAATATGAAAATCAAAAAATCAGAAAAAAGTTGAAAGCGAAGAGAAATTTTTTTCCTCTAGTGAAAACCGCATGGGCGGTGCTTTGGGCAAGACCATGACGAAAACCTAGCAAACAAGCGTCATGTGTAGAATCAAGCATCTACGTGCACCATTTCAGGTGAAAGCATCCCATCCCATCCATAATAAATCGAACATTCCATCCATCTTATCCATAATAAATCCATTCATCCATAAACCATTGATCCGATCCATTTTCATCCATCTGCATCCATAGTTGGAGTCATCTTGATCTCAAGACAAAATTTTGGGCACACTTTACGATTGCTTACGATAAAACACCTTGACATGGGTCATTTTCATTGATCCTATCCTATCCAATGTTATCTGAGCCATGACACATTAACCAAATGAGCAGTCTTTATCTAAACACCTTATCTTATCGTAAGATAATCCTTGGCATCCTTTGCGTACTTACCATATCCATCCATCCATACACCTATCCAAGCATCCATCCATGAAATTCCATACATTGCTAGACACTGGGGGAAGATATTTACATCTTTCTTTGACAATAAATCTTGATCTATATCCTCCAACTTATGTGGTTATCCGAACATTGGCAAACATGAAATAAAATTGGTCAAGGCATTTGTGATCTAGAGTCTGAATCACTAGCTCATGGCATATTTTGACAAGAAGATGTTCCTTATTAGTCTTCATCTTTCATTGAACATTGATCCAAACAATTGATATCGGTCGCATCTAATTTGCACGTCAACGTCACATCAAATCATGCAAAACAATTTTGTTCCTAACCAAGCTTCAAAATCCTAGTCAATTGACTCCAATCAACGCATCATCATCTTGGGGATGTCTTTCCTGATCATTGTGTTGCTTAAACACTATCCTTGCATTGTTGTGCATCCTCAACAATGTTATCGCCATCAATCCTTGCATTGTTGTGCATCCTCAACAATGTTATCATCGTCAATCCTAATCAATCTTAATCAATCCAATCCTTGCATTGTTGTGTATCCTCAATAATGTTATCATCATCATCAATCCATTGATTTGATCAATCAAACTTAGCTTGGTTTTTAGCAAAATCCCCAAATAGAGCATTGGTATCATCACACATATCCATATCCAATTGTCAAAATCATGCGAAAACCCAAAAACATCAGAAAAATCAAAAAATCCAAAAACATCAAAACATATCAAAATCCAAAAACAGGTCAAAAGGTCATTCAAAAAGTCAAAAATAGGGTCGTCTTGTCGAACTACGTCGTCTTTGAGCTTGAACGTAGGCAAGGCTAATCTTTGATCAGCCCCCGAGACACAAAAATCCAAAAACATTCAAAAACACATCAAAATCAAAACATCCAAAAATCAAAATCAAAAGCATTCAAAAAATAAAAACATTTGTAAAATCTTGAAAATACCAAAACAACCTCAAAACATTCCAAAAAGCGTCAAAACATCAAATATTTGAAAAATCCATCCATCTCATTTCACTTTCCTTTCGAAATAATAATCATCCATAATAAAATGATCATCACCTTCATCCTTTGGCAAAACAAGCGAAACAATCATAACATCGGCAAAAGCAAGCTTCAATCGTAAAATCAAAAGCAAACAACAAATCTTTAAGCATAAAATCAAACTCTTGATCATTTTCAAACATGTCAATCAACCTTATATCAACGGCCTATCAATCAACTTATCAAACCATCATCATCTTGTACAATGCATGTCCTAGGATATATCGTTCCGACAATGGGCATCATTTTGGATATCACCTTGGATTCTTATCCTATCAAAACACATCCCTTTGGCTGAAGGTATGAAGAACATTGGCTTGTTTGCGTGCTTGATCTTTTCTTTTGAATTATCTTATTGCGCTCATTCCAAGGACCTCTCGATGATATCTGAACGAGGGATTTAGAGAGATAGGAATGGGGCAACGATCATTATTCTTTTGTCTACTGTGCTTGTTGGATGTTCTTGTAAAATAACTTGGCGAATACTTGCTTTGTTAGGTACGTCCTAGCAAGGTTTCCGTATGTCAAGTATGAACAAGAATACTCCTATCTGTTGGTCGAGTCAAAGTCCATCGCACTAGGTACAACGCCATCCTGGTTCTTAATACCTTGATGCATCGTATCTACATGTGTAATCAAACATAAGGTAAGTAGCCCTTTTCAAATCCCAATCCTTGATAAGCAAATCTATCATCATCATCTATCATCATCATCATCTCTAATAAAGTCTCGACCAATCATGGACTTGTTCGATCCTCTTGTCATCATCTAATTTCATCTTTTCCTCACTAACATTGCGTCATGACTAGTTAATCATCGTCACAAGTGCATTCATCTTGCATCCACAAACCATCAGTATTCAACATATCATCATCATAATATAGATCTGTTAGTCTAAGCATCTCATAAATCATCACATTTGTATAAATCATACATTTTCATAATCACAACATAACATCATCATAATATAGATATGTTAGTCTAAGCATCTCATAAATCATCCATTGCATAATCATAGCATATCGCATCATCACTCTCATCCATCTCACATCATATAATCATTTAAGTTGTTTAGGATAATATAGATTTGTTATTCTAAGCATCTTAAAACCATCTCATTTGCATCATTATCCATAACCATCCAGTTTGAACCTCTTTATCGTGAGATCGACCTTCAAATTGAATCTTTTAGCTCGATCTCTCGAGGGGGCAATGTACTAGTGTACTTTCCGTTGGGGCATCCGAAAAATCAATTTTTTTTTTAATTTTGATTGCGGCAAGTTTATTCTTTGAACCAACGCAACAAGTACATTGCTTCAAAGAGGGGAAAAATGTAGACACGTGAAATTAACATCGTGCACCCAATTCACGTTCATCCGCTCATTAAATAAATCAAACACAACAAATCCATTCACTAGGTAAATCAGGTCTTTAGTCCTAAGGTTATTCATTTAAATAAATCAAAGGCTCACATCATCCTTTAATTAAATAAATCAAACTTTATTTAATTAAAATCTCAAAAATGCATATTCCATCCTTCTTTGATTTAAATAAATCCAAATATTTGAGTCAAATTGGTCAAACATCCTAATCATCATTAAGCTAATCTAATCCTAATTAGCCTAACCTAACTACCCATCACATTCTCTAGATTTTGCCACTTGCACAAATAAATCAATTTATTGATTTATTAAATCCAACATTTTCCATCAACAAGGCATCTTTTGGAATATTCTCTCAATTTGAATTCAAAAATTCTAAGTCAACATGTACATCCAACAAGGCATTTAAAATCTCTTACATGTCCTTTTCCTTGAGCCAAGTGGAATTTATTGCATTTTCCCTTCCCTCTTGCATGTCATTTCAACAAATTTGAAATTCAAATATTTGAATTTATTGGCACAAACCCCAAATCTTGCACATCCATCATCCATTCATAGCTTGACAAGTGGCATCATATCATTGGATGAATGTTAGTCCCACATTGTTCAAATTTGGACATTCATCCATCTTGAAATTCTATAAATGAAGAGCTCATATCCTCATTTCATCATCTACAATCCAAGCAAAGTTACCATGCTCAAATATCTCTTGAATTTTATCCATTATCATTTAGTCATAGCTAGGTTTTTGCAGATTTTTGGCTTGGAGTCTTCATTCTTCACCAACAAAGTGGATCAATCTCTTCAACATTCAAAGCTTGCATCATAGGAATTGGGAAAGGGCCAATTTTCACATCAAATTGGCACCAATTCCCCCATGGGATCATGAATTTGCACATTTAAATTAGGATTCAATCTAGTTTATCATTTATATTGTGTTCTTCATTGTTTTCTTTCCTATTTTGAATTTGTAAATGGATTTCATGGGGAATCCTTGTTTTGGCTTGCAATAGCTAACTTGAGGTGTTTATTCTCTTTGTTTTGTAGGTACCAAGGCTGGGGTTCACACACCTCTCATAGATACAATCTATCCTAGTAACTTTTCTCATTGTACCCTGAAGACACACTTTTTTGGATTGAGTCTGACCTTGTACTCTTCTAGCCTGTCAAAGATGGAGCTTAGAGCTAGTATGTGATCTCAACATTTCTTTGACTTAGCCAATATGTAATCCACATAATCTTCCACAGTTTTTTGAATGATATCATGGGAGATTAGTATCACAACCCTTTAATAGGTAGCTCCTATGTTTTTCAACCCAAATGGAATCATATTCCAACAATATGTCCCCCATGGACAAGTGAAAGTCATTTTGTGTTGGTCCTCCTTAGCTATCATGATCTGATTATACCTTGAGAATCCATCCATTAGTGATAGCATTTCATGTCCTTTTGCTATATCCACAATCATATCTGTGTTTGGGGGAGGGAAATCACCCTTGGGACATGCTTTGTTCAAATTTCTAAAGTCAGTGTAGATGTGGATGCCCCTAACAGGCTTTGAAATAGGTACAAGATTTGAAACCCACTCTGGATAATCGATTGGCGATATGAAATCAACATCAAGGAGCTTCTGTAATTCCATTTTGACCAATAATGCTATTTTTGGATGCATCTTTCTTGAATTTTGTCTTACTGGTTTTGCTTCAGGATATACAACTAGGTGTGAACCACAACTTTTAGATCAAGACCAGGCATGTTGACATAGGTCCATGAAAAGTTTACCTTTCTTTCCCTTATGAATGTAGCTAGGAGTTCCTGTTCTTTTGTCAAGAGTGATTCTGCATAGAAGGTGATATGTGGTGTTTCATCTATTCCCATATTGACCGGATTTCACTTATTTGCTAAGACCGCTAACTTCTCTTATTGAATAGCACTAAGGGGAAGATTGAATCCCTCATCCTCTAGCACCTTAGAGAGGTTTCCACCATTGGATGCATCCTTTATTTTTACTATTTTCAGGCCAGAGAGTTCGACAGTGTGGTTTTCACTCAAATACCTAGAGATTATTCTCAAATTTTCACTTGCGATTGAAGGATTCAATCGTTTCCCCATAGTAGGCATGCGTGTCTAGCACAATGTCAAACCCAACTTTGTGATCTCCATAAGGTATAGTATCCCACAATCCCATGAATTATGAGAGAGCCTCATCGTTTTCAAACGTGTCTAGAATTGGTGGTCCTCGTTGGTCGTAATCGATGAGTTGGGGATAGACTAAGTTTAGCTCATGGGTTTGGTTGTTTGACTCAAAAGATAACGTACTAATCATGAGAAGGGAGGAATATTCGAATAGCATGGGTAAGTTAGATATGGGATCTTCATCACTGCATATATCAGTTATGTCAAAGGTATAGTTGTCTAGGGGAAGACCTGTGGATACCAACAACTAAGGGGGAGCTTTGACTTTTCTAACTGGGGTACCTTTTCCAAATATGGTTATTTTTGGAGGGGTACATCCGAGGCCAAGATTTATCATATGCTTCTCAGGAATGAGAAGTACCAGAAGCCCATTGTCATTTTGCCCAAATTTCTTGTTTCTGTTACAGCCCTTACCAAGTATCATTTGTAGTCCTTTGTTGCTATCATCCATGGGAAGATCAGTCATGGGCCTTTCATCTTGGTACAACAAGCTTGATATGTCTTTTTCATCTACCACTTCCCAACTTAGGTCTCCCCAACATCTAAATCTAGAGGGTTCTGTTTTGAAGGTTTGGGATGATGTTTCAATCAGTTGGGGTTTCCCGTGACACCTAGGAGATTGAGGTAACTCTCCTATTATGAAAGCACTTTTCTTCATTCTATAATCCCCACACCCATTGTCTTGGATAATGACATTGATTTCAGAGATGTCAAGAATGGCAGGTGTCTTTGTCTCAAAGGTGGAGGCTAAGGTAGCTGGGTCTACATATGGGGTTGAAGGGCCTTCATCATTCTTTGGGACTTGAGGGATTTTGTAGCACTTTGCTTCTAAGTTCTTGCAATAATAAAAGGGCTCGGGATCACCATGGACCATGACCTCTATTTTGGTAGGGAAAATTGACGCATTGATGGAAAGTAGATGCAACTGCTTGCATCCCATGGATCCATGGACACCCCAGGAGAATATTATAAGGTAAATCAAGGTCAAGGACCTGACATGTGGTTTCTATGATGGCTGGCCCTACTTGAATAGGGAGTGGAATAGTTCCTTGAGACACTCTTTCCTGATCATCATATGCCCTGATTGTTATACCTTTACCTTTTTCGATGGTGTACTTAGAGAATCCCAAATTCTTTATTACCTTGAGTGAATAGATGTTTAGACCTACACCCCCATCCACCAAGAGCCTTTTGACTTTGTTTTTGTGGACCAAGACTTCAAGATGGAGTGCGCGGTTATGAGATGGTTGAGTGGGAAAGTCCTGATCAAAAAATGTTAGGAGATGCAGGGTGGTGAGGTGTTTGACCATAGCTTGGAATTGGTCAACATCAAGATCCATAGCGATGGTGGATGAAGCCAATGCTTTCTCTAGGATTTTTCTAGGTGCAGGTGAGATCTTCAGTAACTCCATGATGGAGATCTAACCGGGGGTTCTTTTCAGTTGGTCTAAGACATTATAACCATTGGGAACATATTTTAGATTTGAGGTGGATGCCCTAGGTGGTTGTGATGATCCAACAATGGTAACTTTTTTGCCATGTGTGGTGACTCCACAATCATCTTTGGCTCCCTTGATGTTAACAATAGTGACCCATTCATCTAGGGATGCGACAACATGATCATAAACATGGTTTACATTTCCATACTTTGTCTTTCCATGGTTATTCCCTTTATTGTGATTCAACATCGGATTCATGTATATCTTAAGGTCTTAATTTCCTGCAGGTTGTTCAACGTTTATGACTTTGTCATCAATAAGATCTTGGATCAAATTTTTCAGTCTCATGCAACTGGCCATCGTGTGTCCCTTAATTTTATGAAAATCGCAAAGGTGGTTTTCATTATACCATGGTTGTTTCACTTGGGGCTCTTGATAATTCTCATAGATGAGAATTTTGATGAGATTCTTGTTTACCAACTTCTTCATGATGAATTCAATTGATTCTCGAAGGGCAGTGTATTTTCGCTTGGGAGATATTTGTTTCGTGGGGGTGGTCCCCCTTGATTATTCAAATTATTGACCGCTTGATTATTGGGTGGTTGTTGTAATACCATGTTGGCTTATGTGTTGTTTTGATTGTTGCCTTGCGATTGTTGGTATGACTGTGTGTTTTGCCTTGGGGCATTGATGACCACTTTGGCATCAACGACACCATTGTTAGTGACATTCTTGTTCTTTGCCCATGTGCAAGGTTTTTCATTATAACTAGTTGATGGGAGGTTATCTTGATTTTCTTGATATGTGGGTGTCCCCCCTTGGGCAATAAGGTCTCTTTTGATGTTGAACACCTTGGGAATCAATTGGTCATAGGTGGTGATGCACTGCATTTTTAGATGGAATGATAAGGTTTTCTCAAGATTGGCAATGATAGTGCAGATTTGTTGTTCTTCCGGCATGGTCCACTTGCTCCTATTCACCTTGGATCACCATCGTTGTAAGAAGGATGCAAATGTTTCCCCCTTAGCTTGTTTGAGCACAGATAGTTCCTCTAGACTCACATCTATACCTATGTTGAATGCGTAGTTCTATATGAATGTGTCCACAATCTCTTGGAACTTTTTGATTCTAGGAGGAAGGTGAGAGAACCATTCCATTGCTAGTCCCACCAAACTTCAAGGAAATAGTCACATTAGATATGTGTCATCATATGCAACTTCCATGCAATGTACCTGGAATTCCCTGATGTGATCTTCAAGGTTACCCATCCCACGATATTTGTCGAATTTAGGGACTTCAAACCCTTTTGGGAATGGTACCATTGCAAGTCTCTTGTTGAATGGATAGGGGAAGAAATTGCTTGGCATTTTTTTTGTTTTCCTGGATTGGAGATTTGGCATTTGTTGGGAGAGCAGCTTGATTTGTGTCGTCACATCATTTTGTGGATTAGGAGGTGGGGTGAATACGTTTTGAGATGGTTTGATCGTTTGAGTGATGGGTGGGGTGTTTTGCATGTTTGGGGGAGTTTGTTGCAAGCTCTGCTGTGTGATCAAGGCTTGTTGATATCCCTAAAATTGTTGCTGTGCCAACAACACTTGTTGTTGATCTTGTTGCTCTTGTGCCAACAATGCATCTTGTTGGTCTTGTTGTTGTTGTGCCAACAATGCTTGTTGTTGGGCTAATAGTTGGGTTGCTTCTTGTTGCGCTTGGTATTGTTGTAGGGCTTGCTGATATGCTTGTTGTTGAGCTGCTTGCTATTATGCTTGGTATTGTGCTTGCGCTTGAGCTTGTTGGGCTAGATATTGGGCTTGTGCTTGCTTGAGCTTGTTGAGCAACTTGGGTAACCTGTGTGTAGCCTATACAACTTGAGCTGCCTGAGCTGCTTGGAAAGCTTGTTGTTGTTGCAATAAAGCTTGGGCTTGGGAAGCCTGCTATGCTTGTTGTACTTGTTGTGCGGTTTTCTATGTGCGCTTATTGAGCACCCTTCTATGCAACTTGTGTAGCTTGTTGATTTTGAAATTTTTGAAGTGTCTTTTGATAGGCTTGTTGGGTAGCTTGCAATGTGATGCTATATTGGTTTGCTATGTTTGGTTTTGGTGGTGGTGGTGGAGGATTCAAAATGGTGTGAGATGTTGTGATGAGAGGTGTTGTTGGATTGATTTTTGTGGTGGATGGTGCAGTTGATATGATAGGTCCTTGGGAGACCACCTTTTTAGGTATTTGGGGTATTGTAGATGATGTGTTGATTGCTTGTGTTGTTTGAATTGTTGCCACCTATTGTTGCGATATCAATGGTATGATTAGAGGATTCAATATGATGGCTTGATTTACAATTGGGGGATTGTTTTGATTTTGTTGATTGAGGATTGGTAAAGGGGGTTTCCCTCAACCGAGGATTGGTGTGGATGTTAGTGGTAGAGGTGGAAATGGTGGGAAAATGGGTGGTGTATTCCCTTGAGGAAATGATGATGATGAGGGGTCAAAGATTCTCCTTTGTCCAAATAATCCACTCTCTCCTTGTGAAGTCATGGGGAGAGAGACTTGTGTGTTAAGAGGATATGTCGGTGTCGCAGAGAAATGGGATGGATTGTTGGTGTCATGAAAGACAAGTGAAACATATGGGTGTTTTGGATCTAATGGGATGGATTGAACCAAAATGTTGTTTTCATCCAAGTCTTGGTTGTTTACAAGGGGATGTGTTTGAAGATCATGAAGAAATGAGCTCCCCTTGTTGACAATAGGTTGAATTGGAGCAAGAGATGATGTGGGTTGTGGGATGGTTTGAGTGATGCTTTGAAAAGAGGGCGTGAATGAGATTGGTGGCATAATCCCAGGAGGTTTCTCCACAATAGTGCTTACATCAAAATCAAAAGGGAGTTTAGCTCCTTCTTTTTCCATTTCTAGCATGTATTGTGAAGGATTAAGTTTCATCATGGCATTGAAAATTTTGTGAGTCTCAAGATTTTGGACCATTTCTATGATTTCATCTTAAGTCATTCCTAGGACATCATTGGTGATGTCCTCCACTTGGCCACCTTCCTCTTGAGGATCTTGTGGTATTAGAGGAAGATTGGGTTGGGGATTGCTAGATCCAATGGGATTGATTTCGAGAGCGGTTTGACTCAAGTCACTTGAAGTAGATGTTTCTTTGTTTGTTTCCAGGTTCTTCTTGTGATGAGATCTAGTTTGGACCATAGAAATAAGGATCAATTTTCAGGAATGTGGGAGGTGACCTCTAACTCCTTGGATTGATCTAAACTTTAGGTACAAAAAAGAAATTTTAAGACGTTAAGGATCAAAGGATGGTGATGAAAACATGAATGATTTGTGGATGATTGAACTCTTAAGAACCTTGAAGGAGATACTAGACTTTAGGACTTTTGGATTTTTGATGTTGGTTTTGATTTTGGATTTTGACTTTGATTTGGTTTGGATTTGATAATGAACTCATAAACTCCAAGAGGTTAGATGTTGTCTTGGAATAAACTTGTCCACAAGATGATAATTTAACTAAGTGTATGAAAAAGGATTCATCTACACACACCTAGTCAAACAAGATGATTTTGATTTGATTTAAAGGATTTTCCAAAAGTCTAGCATGAAGGATTTTTTCAAGATTTCTAAGAGTTGTTTGTGAGATGGGTTTTGATTGATGTTTGAGGATGGATGAGAGTGTTGATTTTAATCCTAAGTGAACCTAGAGATACTTTTGTTTACAAGACGTTCGTATTGAAGAACATGCTATACTTCCTATGTGAGAGATTCAAACCTTTGAAAAAGTATTGGATTTTGACAATAGTAAAATGAATACAAATTTGGATTGTTCTTTGAAGCACGTTTGTAAAATTTAAAGACCAATCTCTCTCTAAATTCGTAAAGTGTTGAAAGATGTTTCTTGAGAGCTCTTGGACTAAGACCTTTGGACTTTGGTTTTTGGATTTTGATCTTTCAAGAAATAATTTGAAAAGAAACATGTGTGGGGTCCAATTGTTTCTTATCTTTGCTTAATGAGTTCTTTTTACCACAAAAACTCTTCTTGCTTTAGCTTTTCAAACTAAATGTCTAATGTCCTAATTTCTTTTTATCCCACAAGGTCCATTATGTGGAAATCAAGGAAATCAAGGAAAAAGTTCCCTAATGTTGACTGTAGTGAGAGAAAATTGAGATATAAATCCAAATACTTAGAAGCCTCTAAGGATGAAATCCCTAGGGCAAGCAATAGCACTTGGATTTTTTCAAAGGTGTTTGCTCCTCCTAAAGGGTTTGAAATTTTAGGGATTTTGTTGAATGTTTGTTTTCCAAAGTTTTAGATCCAAGCAAAGTGTTTTGATTCCAAAATGATGCACAACCCTAGGATAGAAAGAGACAATATTTCTTCTTGCACCAGAAAATAGTAAGGATTTTGGCCTCTATACAAATTGGTTCTTAGTCAGGTTGATCGGGGACATGTCACCTTGCGAGCATCCAGCGAGCCACTAAAGGCTTTAATCAATCCTACTAGGGGTGCTTATACTTTTTAAGGTAGCACCCCATTCTGAAAGACATTGTATGACTAAGACCTACATACCATGAGGACTTGACAGTTTAGTCTTATCCATTTGTATACCGACTCGAGTGAAAAACTGGTTGGAGTCGCCTTCAAATTGGTCTTAGATAGGCCCCTCTAAAGGTAAACAATAGCAAGAAAACACATCCGTAGTTCGATCAATCCTTGTTTGCATGAACAAAGAGAGAACACACATGATATACTCAACTCACACTAGCAAGATTTGTTCAATTTTAAAAGCCCAAATTGAAGTGTGGAGGCAATCTTCTAGACAACCTAATATCACCAAAAGACTTTTGATTCTCAAAATCGTCGTGAAGTGCGAGAGAAGTGCATATGCCTTTTAAATGATATTAATTTGTAAAAAAGATTGCAAAACATGAAAAACACGTGTTCATTTTAACTCCAAAAGCAATAATGGACTCTTTTTATAGCACCAAGATGAAGTGTGAAGTTTGCTTGTTCAATTTTTAGATCCAAAACCAACTCTAGTAAGTTCCTAAAGTTCTTTTTAACCTTTTGATTGTTCTTTTCAAAATGCAAAAGAAATTTATTTTGAGTCCTAAAACTTGAAGATAACAAAGCCTTAAAAATGGGATTATAAACTTGTTGGTCTTGCTACTGTAATTTAAATTTCCCATATAGGACATTGCAATATCACATATATGTAATATAGGATCTAGATAACTTATCCTTGCTCATGGTTCAAAACATTTACGGATACCATGCCAATTTTTGAGGCTACTTTAAAAAAGGTGATCATCCTATTAAGATGAGCCTTATTGACTAAAAATGTAACATGAGAAGATTGTCTAGCTCTGTTTCTATTCTTCATCTTCCATTAGGCCTAAGAGGGACAAAATACAAATATGTTTTATTGCATGCATATCAAAAAAATACATTTTGAAGAAATGTTTACATCCTTATTTTATAGGCAGAAGAACCATTTAACTGTCATAACTATCTAAAATGAAAAATTTATGACAAATGTGTTACTTGAGAAGATTAACACATTAAAATCCCCCTTAATTTGAAAGGGTTATGATGAAATTGAGCAATATTTGAACTGCTCAAAATTCTCTTGGGAAAACACTTTGGTGAGAACATTTGCTAATTGATCTAACACTTCTTTAAAATTCCTGTTACTATGATAGGTCTTAAATTTGTTTGGACTAAGTCTATTACCTTGATAGGGTTCAAACTTTGATACTGGTTATTTTTCTTTTGTTGTAAAATGCCAAGATCAAAGAGCTCAAATTGATAACCTTCCACAAATAAAAAATATGAGCATTTAATAGTATGTCTATCAATATACAATGAAGAATGTGTAAATACAATGAGGAATCTTGCATATATAGGCAAAGTGGATGAAGTAGGAAGGTAGGAATGAACAACCGACTAACCCTCCAATAGTGCAACACTTGTGAACTCACTTGACAAGTATGTGAGCAAGTTGAAAGTATGCATACAATAGGTGTTTCAAGTGATGATGAAACATTTCTCAATTCTATGAAGTGAGACAATAGCTTAAAAAACCTAAGTAAACTTAAGCTATGAGTGTGAATAGGTCAATCATAAAAAGGATTAGCTAAGAATAAAGACACTATTTACACTAACAACTTTAACATGTCTCAAATTTTAATAAGGAGCTTGTTGCTTTGACAAGTCTCAAATTTTGATAAGGAGCCTATTGCTTTGACAAGTCTCAAATTTGGAGGAGCCTGTTGCTTTGACATGTATTAAATTTGGACTAGTTTTGTCCATGCTACAATTTGAAAAAATGACCAAACTTTAGTGGTCAATATGAGTAGTCACCAACTATCATTTTGGGACAAATTTCCATTATCACTAATGATAATATCTAAAATAGCACATATTGGGTGCAATCAATACAATGTGGAGGAACATATACACATCAACTATCCATTGATAATATTTGCAATCAAATAATATTTGAAATATCACACATTAAGTGCAAAATTGCGGAATCACAAGGTATCAACAATCTATGAAGTCTCCACTCAAATTTGACACACACATAAGGTTCCCCCTTTGGCATATAAGAGATGAAAATGTCAACAATGTAATCTCCTTGATGGAGTCTTTATCTCCATAGCCTCAAATAAGTGGAATACATTAGTAAGGACCAACATCATCATAAGCATCACAAATTACATCTCCAATATTAGCAAAATCATTCTTCATGGGAAGTAGATCAAATATACCAAGCAACATCTCAATAATATCAACATTAGTAAGGACCAACATCATCATAAGCATCATAAATTACATCTCCAATATTAGCAAAATCATTCTTCATGGGAACCAAAGTCACTTTTTCAATCTTCTCAACAATTGGTGGCTTATCAAATATACCAAGTGGCATCTTACAAATATCAACACCAGCTGTAGTAATGTAGACTCAATAAGATATACATCATCATTAGAAGAATTATGATATAAATAACATAACCATTATGAGTAGGCACATTTTTATCATCATAATAGACTGGACTCTTTTATAAGATTTGGTTAACAAATCAACCTTGGATCTCCACTTGGAATGATCTATCCAACCAAAATTTATGTCTCATAGAATTTGAAGGTGGATCTTGTAGATAACAATGTTTGGAAAAATGAATATGCAAACCACATGATGTACAATGGTGTAGATCAAAGCAATTACTAGAAAGATGACCTTGACGTCCACAATGAGAACAAATTTGAACTTTATTGGACTTAGTACATATTGCTTTTGGTTGTGTAGATTTTGGAATTTCACAAGAATTATCAACATATGTAGACTCAACATGAGATTTATTCATATGTCCCCTTGATACAAATTTTATAGGTTTAGAATAATTTGGGACATAAGAACCAACAAAACCCTGATAGCCAAGCCTACAATTGCCCCTATTTGATTTTTGAGATTCCCAAACTATCACAATATGTTTGGGTGGAGTAGTAAATTTTGATTCAATGGGTTTTTGCTTTGGTGATTTTGGTTGGTGACATTTTTAGGCCACAAGCTTAGACACAACATTTTGCCGTTTTATACAAGGGAAAACACAACACCTTTCTTCAAGGACTTACTGGTTTTACTTGCTTTCTTTGTTGCAATGTTAGAAGAAGGTACATCTTTCTTAGCATCTTTTTGTTGTGTATTTCCCAATTGATCTTGTAACCTATTAAATTCTTTTCTCAATAATATGTCTTGGTTACAAAATTTTATGAACAAAGATTTATATTATCTGGAACATTCAAATATTATTTCTGTTTTTTCTGAACTTCAATCTGAATCCCTAAAGATACAATGTCATCATCATTTGGATGTCACACACAACTCACACTGGCTTTTGGCTTCAATTGCACATCAACATTATCAGACACTTATTCAAGCACGTAGAAAAATTCTGTTTCTAATGAAATAAATTTGGGCATCAAATTGTTTGTTGACTGATCTTCAGCGAACCAAAGCATACAAGTCTTCCCGCAGTTCAATTAATTTGCTTACTTCCTACTCTATATATCCAACGGGTTCAAACAAGAAACATGCGGCAATCATAACAGGCTGAAATCAAAGCCCGATATGACAAAGAAAGGATGCAAAACATTCAAATCTTGTTCTACAGACTTCTATCATATTTGTACGATTTCTTAGTCATGGTACGGCACGATAAATCTAGTCTATACATAGGATAAAACAAAAAACTTACATGCCCTTTGTATAGGTTCATGGGGGATTCGTTACAGGAAGTTCTGCCAATACACAAGTCACGTCTCTGCCTTTATTTGCTTCGCCCTTCTTTATCTCTAGAAAGAAAAAATTTATGCAACTCCAGAGTTTTGGGCATTGCCTATAGCATCACATCTGCTGGGATCTCTTAATTCGTTTGGAAAGAAAGATATCAAATTGCAAAAGATACCGAATTGCTGCAGAAATTTTCATGGACAACCATAGAGAAATGAACAATGTTTTCTCCCTCTGGCAAGATTAATTTACAACTCCATTTCCTTTCCCCTGCTCTGATAACACTGTTAGGCCCAGGAGGGGCAGAATATAAATATGTTTTACTGCATATCAAAAAGATACATTAAGGAATGCCTACATCCTTATTTTATAGGCAGAAGAACCGTTTAACTACAATAACTATCTAATCTGAAAAATATATTACAAATGTGTTAACCCAGAAGATTAGCATGTTAACAATCTTCAAAGGCTAGATTTTCACGATAATCTTCCATTAACATTGTCAAACCCTTTCCCAAGCTCTCCAGCATTAAATCTTCTCTTTTCCCATCTTCTCCTTCAGAGAAGAACAGCATTCCACCACTTCTTATCATTCTTTCTTTATCTCTGTCTGCCTTTGCCCGGAGCACATCTCCACTCTGCACCATCATAACCATGGGGTGATTTTTATGCAAAATGTGCACAAAAATCTGATCTCCTTCTACAGTTTTTGAGTGGTTAACGAGCCTGGTATTGAAAATCTCCTCGCCATCTCTTAAAGTGCTTACTTCTACACCCACTGAACTAATCCCACTCTTGAACCTCACCATAAAGCACAATATAATCCCTGAACATTGCTCGGTACTGTCCAATGTAGCATACAGTAAATCATCACCATTAGTTTCCATCTTCTTTTCTAAGCACTCTGGAACCCCATTTGCTGAAAAACTGAGTAACTCTAGACAACGTGTTTCCTGTAATTCCAATAGAAGATTAAGGTAATTAGTATACAATGAACTCTCAAATTTTGAAAATGTAAATAATAGCTTAATGTCAACATCAGAATGGAACTCATGACTTTGTACTTATGGATACGGGCCCTCGATCAAAAGACAAAAAGGGGTCTGCAGCATGGCTTCTGCTTACCATGTTGGATTCTTGGATATCTCATGTTGGATTCTTAAATATCCCATGCTGGACACGAGACATCCCAAGTTGTATTCGGGCTGCTTGTCCTATAAAAATGTTGGAGTGACTAACTCAAACTAAGGAATCTATCTCTATAACCATGTGTCCTAGGTCCTTTTTGCCCCTTACTTCTAGGGGTTTATTGTCGATGAAAACATTTCCAGGCCTGCTAACAATATAATCTAGTGTCCTTGATCTTTTTTCCCTTATAATATTCTGAAACTAGCAACCAATCTATGTAATTACACTATAAGTGGTTCTAGTACTTGATAAACGTTAGATTAAAAGGAAAATGAGAGATACCTTGATTAATTGCCGGGGTTTCAATATTGAGCTTCCTGAGCCGGCCAATCTGCAACCTGTAACATGCACTCTTCTTAAGGATTTCAGCCCTTCCATTCCTTGAATACGCTTAACATTCCTACATTCTGATATTGAGAGCTCTTGCAATGACTGCAAAGACCCAAAGTCAGGCAATTCGACAAGTTCCCTGCAGTTGTGAATCCTCAGCAGCTTTAGCCTCTTCATATGTGACATGTTAGAGATTTTCTTTAGTCCCAAACAATCTTGAATACGCACTTCAATGAGTTCCTTTGGAATATGTGGAAGTTCCAAAAACTCTGTACAGTGATGCAGGTAGAGTTTGCTTAGGCGCAAAAGTGTGCCAAAAGTTGGTGGTAACATGGACATTTTGTATGATTTAAGATGCATATTTTCTAATGATGACAACTCTCCAATATTTTGTGGTAGAGGACAACCACCCGCTTTTAGATTCTTTAAGGAAGTAAGTCTTGAAAAGCTAGCTGGAAGAACAGATAGGCTGTAGGTTTCTTCCATTTCTAGAGTCTTTAGGCAAGAAAGCTTCCCGATGCTCTGTGGAAGTTCGCATAGATTGTAGCATTCATTGAGCAACAAGTCCTCTAAACAAACCAGATCTCCCAACTCCTCTGGCAGCCGAAACAGAGAAGTGCAGTGATTCAGGTTCAGATGTTGTAAACAATTAAGTTGACCTATTGATATAGGCAACCTCCATATTGCTGCACAATTACTTAGAACCAACCTTTCCAGACAAATAAGGTCCCCTATCTCTTCTCCTAAGTTGATTCTTTCGCAACCAGTCATATCCAACCGACGTAAGCTTTCAAGTTCATAGATTGAGTCAGGTAGAGTCTGTAAACTAGAACAACCATGTAAATCCAGATACTGCAAGCGATTCAATTCTCCTATTGGTTGAGGAAGGCTTCTTAATTCATGGCAACCATGAAGAGACAGCTTCTCCAAGCAGGACAACCATCTAAAGGATTTGGGCAAACTCTTTAAGGGTATTCCATCCAATTTGACTTTTTTTAGAACTCCCATATCTTCAAATGAGTCAGGTAACATTCTGATGCTGTGACAATTTGATAGAAAGAGCACCTCCAGGGATTTTAGGTTAGTTATGGTGTTTGGAAGTTGGATTAAGTTGCAGCAATTTGACAGATCGAGGTACTTAAGCTCTGTCAGAAATCCAATGGACTCTGGCAGTTCCCTCAACTCTTTACAACCACAGAGTTCCAGTTGCATGAGAGACGTGTGGTTGGCTAAATCTGGAAGGACTTGAAGACTTGTGCAGTAATTTAGCTTAAGTACTTTGAGGTTTTTTGGACCCTGCAAACAGAAAAGGCATATCATTAGGAACTCATCAAGCAGGTATTCCTGTCTATTTATTTTTTTGATTCACTAATGCTTTTGTAATTTTGTGAGTCATTGGCAAAAATAATGAAGTATCATTTTGGGTCTTCAATCTCAAATACTTCCTAAAAAATTGGAAATCACCTCTATATTGCATGGTTCTGACCACAGTGCCTCAATGCCTTTGCTGAAGCTTAAATCAAGTACTACCACATGCTTTATATTCCATTCACATGGCAAGCTTTTTAGAGGACAATTTTCCCATCTTAGCCACTTCAAATCTGGAGGCATTTTTCTGTAGTCTCCCTCTACAAGAGCTCCATCAAGCCAAAGCAATTGCAAATTACACATTCTTTGAAAACTCTGAGTTTGAAGTTTTACACCTTGCTGAAGGTAGGTTAGACATCTTACCCTTTCTGTTCCCTGATCAGATAACAATCGATACAATTTTATTAGCATCAATATTGACCTTGAATTATGCTATGGGAAAGAGAAACAACTACTGTCCTATGCAACATGCCAATGAAATGGAGGGAAATACCAAATACAAAGATAAACTAGAAGCACATCTCAAATACCCTGTCTACAACAATGTTTGGTCCAACTCATAAGGAAACTGATATCCTATCAGCTCTCAGATTTAGTTCAAGGACTAGAAAAATATTGGGAGGAAGAATAAAGTAAATGGAATTCAAAGGCTCACCTTTTCTTCCATTAAAACTAGTTCAACCTCTTCTGGCTTCCACAATCTGCTACGCTTCCCTGGTTCTGCTGATTCATCTGCTACAATGGCTCTTCCCATATCCCTCAAGTCACCATGCATTGCAAGTCTGTCATGCTCATCTAATTTAATGAGTGATTTCAGCTTCACTTTAATTAGGCCTACATTAGGACGCAAATGACTGGCTTCCCAAAAGCTAATCACACTTTCCCTCTTTCTTCCTATGAATAAACAAGCCATGTCTAAAAACATCTCCTTTTGTTCAGATTTGAGACCATCATAACAAAGTCTAAGAATGGCGTACTTGCCATGGTAACTTGAACATTCTAGTGTTTGAATGGCTTGATTCCAATGGCTTAAATCTCTATTATACAAATGAGCACCCAAAACTTCAAGTGACAACGGCAGCCTATTGCAAATATTCACAGCTTTGCATGACAATTCGTTATATAATTCTTTGGGTTTATCTCTCATGAAAGCATGCCAGCTGAAAAACTCAAGGGCATGTTCCTTAGACAGTCCCTGCAATTCATAAACAAAACTTCCATTTTCATTCTTTAGTATGTTGGGGTCAAGCGTTGTTACAAGCACTCTGCTACCTGGTCCAAACCAATCACCTCGTAGAGCCTCCAACTGCTTCCAGTCATCAACATATTCCAGAATAACAAGGGCCTTGATGGACCTCAAACGGCCCTTCATCAACATCTTTCCGTGAGCCTCATCTTTAACTTTATCCTTGAACTTGACAAGGTCTTTCAATATCTGGCGCTGCATCTTAGCTACACCATTTGTATTTTGGGCTTTATGACGCACATCATATACAAAGCAGGTAGCATCAAACTTGAGATAAATGTGATTGTGTATGGCCTTTGCTAGCGAGGTTTTTCCGACACCCCCATTTCCACAGATGGCAACAGTGATCACATTCTCATCAGAATCTGCATTGAGCATTTTTATAACTTTATTCACGTGTTCTACCATATCGATGAAGATTGACTTCGAAATTCTGAGTGGTTCATTTGTGATTCCCTGGGGTGTTGCATCTGAGGGTTCTTCTTCTAAGGGCTGGGGCGGAGCTTCTTCTACTGGGGTTGCCTTTTGTTCTAATGTCTTGAAAACATCCTGGACTACAAGCTTGACGAGTTCTGCTTCAAATCTGAGAGGCAAACGAATTAGCAAAATAAGATATTGTCCGGTTTTTGTGTAATAATTATTACTATATGTGTCCTGTAACAACAAATAGACCTCTTAGATTAGTACTAATAAATAAAATGTTGTTTAACCTGAGAATTTCTAGGATTTGTGATTCAAAATCATATAAGGGAAACCTTCACTATGCATTTCGGAGAAACTGGACAAATTCTCTCAAAGTTTGACCATTATTACTGTTAAATTTAGCGTTACAGTGCTAAAGAACGAAAAAGAGAGAAGAAAGAACGATAAAGAAAGAAGATTCATCCAAACAACAATGAAGAAAGAGGATTCAGCTCCGAGCAGAAGGAAGAAAAGTGCGTAAACTGTAAGGGTCAGAAGTTTGGATACTATTCTATTTGTGGAAACGGATTTTAGAAAAGGAGTATAGAGCTACTGTAAGAGAAAGATTGATGTATATAATGACGAGGAGGAAGAAAGTAATCCTTTCTTATCATTGTTCTTCATCATCACTTTTAGTATACTATGTTGGAAACTTTACAACATACAACAGTATGAATGAAGAAAAATGCCAACGAAAAATATATTTCTTCCTCTTATATAATCAATCACACCAATATATAAGCCCTCTCAGAAGGGACTATCCATAATAATGCTTTACCCAAATATATATCATTCATATTTATTATTTATTGAACTGCTCTGTGATTCTTACTGTAATAAAATTATAAATCTACGGTTCACAGAGTAGTATGATCAAAGTATCTTAAAGTTAATTCTCGATGCATTTCTTTCTAATTTTACAACTAACAAGCAATTTGCTTGCACATAAATAACACTCATCTTACTAATTGATCACAGGTCCAACTGGGTGAAGCAAATGCATTTTCAAGGCATCTAAAGGTGAGACTTTTGGGACTTTACGGTTCACAGAGTGGAGTGATTCCACCTGTAGTCAACGGTTTAATCTAAGGTCCTTGATATTGCTAGCTTATACAAATGGTGAATATTCTCTGCATAAGAATTTATATCTTACCAAACTTTCCTATAATTCTTCAGAGTAGCATGAACACAATCTCCTAATGCATTTCTTTTAATAATTACATGTCTAACAATTTCACAAAAAAAATAAGCAATTAGCTTACATACCCTGCTGTGTCTTCTGTAGACCATCCAGAGAAGGAGGAAACTTTAAAGAGAGCGCTATTCCACTCATTAATTCTTTCCGGTGTGTATCTTTGTTTCTTCTTCTCAAAAGCCTCAGCAAAGACACCTCTCTCAGGATTTCTTACATCTGTTGGCTTGACATAATAGAATAAGGGTATAATTCCACCATTTGATTTGCACATGTGGGCTACCTCGTCCAGGCACCAATGGGACTCTGCAAACTTCATGGAGAAAATAGGAATGAGGATGGCACTGTTGTCGATTGCCTCCAGAATTGTTGAACTGATCTCGTCCCCTCTATTCAACTTTTCGCTATCTAGAAAAGCATTAACCCCTGCATTTTCCAAGGAAGTATACAGGTGATCTACAAATGTTCTTCTTACGTCCTCCCCTCTGAAACTTAAGAAAACATCATATCTCTTGGATGAAGAAGACCTAGTCCTGTCTAAGGGATTGTATCTAATCAGTGACATATTCTATCAGTTTAATTACAGATGGATTACCGCTTGTTGCAGTGGTCTCTTCTTCTTCTGCCAAAGCAAAACACAATTCCTTTTTCCTACTATGTAGAAAAGAGGTTATTGTGATCTTAGTCTTTGCAAGGCTGAAAGGCTTTAATCTGAGTTAGACTATTGGAATTTCAGTCTTTCAAAGGTTAGGACAATTCTTCCTTCTAGTAGTTGTAAGCTGTGAGTTAAAAGACTATTGGGCCTTTACTCTTAAATGGTTAAGTGACTCCTCCTGCTATTGAGTATAATCTCTATGTCAGTAACTTAGGCTCTTAGTCTTGGATCTATCTTGATAAAGCCAGGATGATTTCTCCAGCTATTACCTATAATTCAAGTATAAGACTATTGGGCTTGTGTTATTTATAAGGCTGGATTGATTCCTCCAGCTATTAGATGTAATCTGAGCTTGAGAATATTGGGCTTTTGCTTTTTGCAAGGGCACTATTAGGTCTAGTCTCTGAGTTTGAGACAATAAGGCTTTTACACTTGGCAAGGCTGAGGTGATTTATACTATCTGTCAGTGTAATCTCAAGTTTGTGTCTTTGAGACCATTTGGCTTTAACTTCTTCACAAAGGCTGATGAGTTTCAGTTTCCTCTTGCTTTAAGGCAGAATCTCTAAGTTTAAGACTATTGGAGATAGTTTCTCACAACTCTAGAGTGAATCCACCAGCCAGTCGCTAGCAGTTATGGTTAAGAGACTGTTGGGCATTTACTCTTCCAAGGCTGGGGTGATTAATTCTGCTAGTGGCTGTAATCTCAATCTGTGGGTGAGTTAAGATACTACCTGGCTTTTACTCCTGGTGAAGGTGTGGTGATTCGGCCTGCAATCTCTTGAGTTAGAGACTAGAGTGCTTCTCTGCACAAGCAGGGGTGATGTCTCGTGCCCTCTACAAGACCCAATTTCTGATTTACCAAGCTCACGTTTGGCTGATCTAGTTAGATAACAAAGAATTCCTCCACAGCCAAGCTCAAACTGAAGTGTCTTACAGCAATGAGACTCACCTACTCAAACTAAATCCAAAAGAATGAAAACATACCAGAGAAATAATTCCGAGATGAATCACAACAATCCCAGTTTGATTTGTAAGATTAATGAAAATAGCATCCAACAAATTCTGCAGGCTGTAGCCCAAATAAGCCTACTATATAAAGCATACACACTCAGAATATTCAAGGAAAAAACTCCTCAAAAACGTGTATGATATTTGCAGTGATCATCAAATTCACCACGGAATTGCTAGATAATGCGGTTGCGCAGCGTGTTATTAATCCTCTTCATGTCACGACAGATTCAAGCTTGGAAGAATTCAATAATTTCTTGTCAATTTTCTTACCTTAAACTTCACACACTCTGAAAGTCCATATCAGAGCTTACTATTGTGCCCTAAAACTACATAGGTTTCTGCAAAGAAATTGCCTGTTATCTGCAACGAAGGGTAGTAGTATCCCAATCTTTTGACTTGTGAAATTTTGTGTGGGTCAACTTCTTCTGAATTCGAACATTGCGTATTCTGCAGACAATCCAATGTATACATTATGAAACGGGTCAATCTGAATTTCATTGTGTATATTCCCGGATAAACCAGGGGTATCAAATAAGTCTATGTGCTGATTGGGCTTTTCATAAATTTTAACGTTTATTCAAATCAAAACCCGCACGCCAAGAAAGGAAGAAGCAAAATCTGAACAGGCTATCTATTATTCATAGATTTTAAAAGATATTTTACGGTGGGAGTCAAGGAATTTAAAAACAGTAGAAAGGAAGGTTCCAAAGTTTCCTTGGGCGCCAAGTACAACAAAAACAAACGTATGCTTAGTAAAGCAATTTGAAGATTTCCTTGCTGTAAATTAATTAATAAACCGAAACTTTTAGTGTGTAGTCAATGGGATGCAAGGAGGTGGAGCAAGGTTATGAAATGCTAAAAGGAGAGGTTTTCTAATGTTTGCTTCACATTTTATTTATTTTTTAGTTTTAAAACGGAAAATAAATATATTTTTTAATAAATTGTGGAGAAATATAATTTGAAGTTATTTTATATTTTTTATATACTATTAATTTAATTATTAATTAATTTTATTTATATTGTTTGTTATATTTTTATTTAAAAATAATTCTATTTTATTTTTAAAAATATATTTTATAATGTTATTTAAAATTTATTTTATTTTGCTTTCAAATTATTTATAATTAATTAATTAATTTATAAATATATATAATTGTATTTTTAATAATAATAATAATTATATATAACGTACTAATTATCTTATTTATTGAAAATTTATTATATTTACTTGAATAAAAATAATATTTAATTTATTTTTTTATTACTTTGATACTCTTTATATATATATATATATAAAACAATATTACTATTTATACTTTATTTTAGGTTATTTATATTGTTTTGAAGATGCACTTTTATAACTCTAAGACTATTATATATATTTTTATATATAATATTGTTGTTTATTATACATTAATATGTGTGTATGTATATATATACATATATGGGTAATATTAGTTTACATTAATGTGTGTGTATATTTATATATGTATATGTAAGACATTCTTAAAGGATAATTTCTTTCTTATTATATATAAAAGATTTGCATTCCAAACCTTTAAAATAGTGTTTTCAAGTGTAGCTCATAATCACTTGTATTTATGTGCATCATTTTTTTACAAATTAATTAAATAAATCATTATTAATATTGAGAGACATTCTACAATGACAATAAGGGGTTGAGTGTAATGATACAAGTGTGTTAACAAAAACTCTTATAATTTATTTTAAATTTGATAGTCATTCACATGTCATATTTAATAATAAACATAATATTTTAAAAATAAGTAACACATAAAATTAATTCTCCAATAAAAAAAATAACTTGACTATATAATTAATTAATTAATTTTGTTAATTATCTTCAAACTAACTATTCTCCACAACTAATTAATTAAATTAATTTGACTAAATGAATCAATTTCATGTCATAATCAATCCTCCTTCACAACCCTAATGTTGATAAGTAGAACGAGTCAAACTCATTGAATCTTGATAGCAATATCATAACCCTAACGTTAATTAATTAAATCCACTTAATTAATTAACCTTAATATATCATTGGATTATCCCACAATAATGTCCCACTTTTTGGTCAAAGTAGGCATTGAAATCAACATTTTAAACTAAATTTTAAAAAGAAAATATGAAATAATTTGTGATGTTACTTCCATAAAATATAATTTTATTTGTAAAATAATAAATTACAAATTTTTAAACATAGTTTTATAAAAAAAAATTGCATGATTTTTATTTTTTAATTTTTTGATGCATAACTTTTTTTTATGCATCCCAATTAACTTTTTGTTTTAAATAAAAACAAGTATGCATATTTTTTTTATTTTTTTTAATGTATTTTACTATTTTTCCATGTGTGTGGAACAAAGACCTTGAGAATTTTTTAAAAACCTATGTTCACTACACAATAGAAAATAAAAATGATAATCAAACAAAATATATTCAAAATTATACTCATTGGAAAGTTTATTTCAAGTGATCGCACAAATTATTTTGTCATATTCATTCCATTTGTTGGTTCAACCCAAAGTTAGAAATAAAAAATTATGAGGAAAATCTTAGACCTAAGATGGAAAGGTCACTTTGAGGACCTTTGTTCGAAGGTATTTAAGGACCTTCAAACAAAGGTATGTCATTTCCATGATTTTTTTGAGAAATACCTTCAAACGAAGGTAGTTTCCATAAATAAAAAAGGAAGCTTTGTTTGAAGGTCCCTTTCTATTTCTTTTATGGTAATTTCCTTAAAAGGAATAAAAGAGACATTCGTTCAAAGAAATTACTTTTAGGGAAATTACCTTCATCCAAAGGTTTTTTTACATTTCAATCTTCAAACAAAGGCCCACCTTCGAACGAAGGTGTTTTCAACTCACTATTGAATGAAGGTACCTTCATTCAAACAAATACCTTTGAATGAAGGTTTTTTCTACTTTTCACCTTAATCTAAATTATAAAATCTAATGTCCTAAGTTTGGGACTCACTATTGTGGGTTTACCCTATTATTTAATTAATTAGACTAATTAATCATCTTTTAATTTTTTTTATAATTTAAAATTCCACTTTATACCACTAAAGAAAAAAGGCATTATCCTTTAATTTTCACCTACCATTTCAAAACCAATGAGCAAATCTAAACCCTCCATCTTCACACACGCCTCCTCAAACCACTTGTCCCCACTCCTTGCTTACATATGTGTGAGCATGCAACTTGGAGGAATCATGGCCCTCCATTTCATCTCTCAATCTCCACCCTTCACTTATCTCCTCCAACCATTCTCACTTGCTTATATATCCTTCCACATTATATTTTGAAGAAAATATTATCCATTGATCAAGAATATTTCACCTCATCTTATTGGACTTATCTAGACACTAGGATGTGCATCTATGTAAAACAACCCTAGCCCTTGATTTCAACTTTAAATTAAAGCCCCACATGTCCAACTTGGAAATTCTACTTAAGAAGGCTCACTAAAAGATATATGAATCCATCCTTCATAATAATTACATGTCACATTGAGAAACATTAAAGGTAGGAGTACCAAGACGTGACACAAAAAATATGCCACATTCTTTTTTCCCTGAAATGAGCATTTGGCGAGCACCAAATGACTCAGATGACCAAGTGTGAATACTCTTCCTAGACTTGCTCAAACATGAACAAACAAGTGATCATTAGTCAATAAACAAGTAGAAATCAAGCATTCCCTATGAAATTCATTCAAACACAAGAACATGAAAACAAAGTAAAGTAATCAAATAAACTACTAATGAAATTCTATTCTAAATGCTCAAACCAACATCCCATAGGGGGATTGGTGCTTCTTTGATGTGGAAAGAAGCCCTTTTCCCAATCCCTTGATAAGCTCTTGGATGAAATGTTGTGCTTCTTGATGCAAAATGCCAATAACCTAGCTATGAATGATGAATACTATGCTAACTTGAATGAATAATAACCTTGCATGAAATTGTGGATGATAGAGGATGAACTTGTATAAACTTTTGGATCCCAAATCAATAGAGAAGGCCTCTATTTATAAGGAAAAAGGATTGAAGGTTGAAGAATAGGATGGATGTGGGATTAAAAATGGACCAATGGCATTGTGTCACTTGTTAACATGCTAATGAAGGAGAGTGGAGCACATTTTGAATAATGTGCATGTTTAATGCATGTAGATGAGATTTGAATTTCAAGAGGTGGCTTGTGTAAGAGGTGTAAGAGGAATTAATGCCAAGGTGGCTTAAGGAGAGGACATGTAAGAGCCTTCAGTGTAAAGGTGGAGGACAAAAGTCCTTTGGGAGGGAAAAGTCAAGTGGGTGGAATATTCAAAGAATATGCCATTTTTTGAATGAAAATAAGATAATTAGTAAATCAAATAAATTGATTTACATGTGCAACTTGCAAAAGCTAGAGGAATGGAGGATTAGTGTTAGGAGTTAATTAATTTAGGATTAATTAACTTAGATGAAATTAGTTGATTTGTGACATTTGATTTAGATATTTGAGTTTATTTAAATCAAATGAGAGGATATTAAGATATTAGTATTAAAGGAAGAACATTAAGATTTTAAATAAATAAAATTGATTTATTTAATTAAAGGAAGAACATTAGGATTTTAATTAAATAAAATTGATTTATTTAATTAAAGGAAGAACATTAGGATTTTAATTAAATAAAATTGATTTATTTAATTAAAGGAGGAACATTAGGATTTAATGATGAAATAATTTGATAAAGTTCATTATCTGATTAGGGAGGAATTTTAATGAATTTAATTAATTAAATAAAGATTATTCAATTAATTGGTTAGTGTAGAAATGATTAAGGAAGAATCGGTGTTAGTTAATTAGGATCGAGTGTATGATATCAATCAAGATATTTTGAGTGTCTACATTTTACCCCTCTTTGAAGCAACATACTTGCTATGTTTCTTCAAAGAATAACACCAGTGAGATCAAAAATTCAAAAAAATTCTAATTTTTTTGGATGCCCCATTGTTGCCCCAGCGAGAAGAATTATGCTAGTATACTGCCCCCTTAAGAGATCGGACAAAAATTTGGATTTTTGGTCAATTTATTGAAAAAAGATGACAAGCTGCCCGACAGGTCCAAAAAGGCTCCAAGATGTTGAAAATATGCCAAAACATGAAAAAGGACGTGAAATGAGCTTCAGTTGGGCAAAAAAGGTGTTAGGGGTGCAAAACCCTAGATTGACGGCTAAATTGGGGCAAAAAACCCTAATTTTCATGCTTAAATAGGCTTGGACGGGTCACTTTCCATTCATTTTTGCATTCACAATTTTGAAAGTTCTATTCTTTTAAGTTTTGACCCTCCTATAGAATGGTGCAATCAGTGCTTCCTCGACACATTTTTGAGTGAGTCCGTGTGTACCAGAGACTTCCAGGTGTAGGACCACCGGTATGTGACCCAAACTCGACTTTAAAATTTGATTTTTTAGTGCATTTATTACACTTGAAAGAGTCAAAGTCCCCAACATCGCTATATAGCAACACACAAACTACAAATCGATGACGTTGATAGCTTAAACAATGTCACTAGTGTAAATGGCAACACAGTTCACGATTTGGGTTTAGGGTTCAAATTTTCAAATAGCAACGCCAGTGCAAATGGTGATGCTTTACTTGATTTAGAATTAGGGTTTTCCAGTCAAAGGGTGATGCATGTGTAAATGGTGACACTAGGGTCGATTTAGTGTTTTCAAAGAGTCTAGTGTCACTGTTTGGAGTTTTACAAATGGCGACGCTTTTGCAAACTGTGACACATTCGTTGTTTTGGGGTCAAAAACTCCAAATGGGGTTAGATGTTTTTTACGAATTTTGACATCGTGACTTCATGGGTGTAGGAGATTATCCAACTTGTGCTCTCGTGCAAGCATCAACCCTTAGTCTTGCGTAGATTGGGTGATTTATATGAGTTATGAGAAGAGCACTTAGGGGAGATCATTCTTTAGTATGTAGCCTATGTGCTCGTTGTCTGGAACTCACTTAGTGATGATGACCGCGTTGTGCAAGAGATGGCATAGCGATACCTCATCTTTTCACCTTTCGACTGGTGAGGCGACCATGACATTAGAGGATGTATAGCGGATCCTGCGGTTGCTAATACACGGTGAACATGTGATCTATGATATAGATGTCAGCTTTGATGTGTGTCACAATGTCATGGAGGTAGAGGACCTTGTATTTGTTGAGGGCCAGATTGACCTGGAGTATTATAGAGGTCGGGTGCCGACTTTTAGGTTGATTGTTGCTACTATTATATGTAGGTTAGTAGCTCTAGACCGACGAGGCAGATTCCTTAGTCTGGGATGGGGCTTGGCTTGGGAGAGGATGTTGAGACAGAGGACCCTGTTTTCCTAGGGACTAGTGATGTTGGCCTCACTATACCATGATTTACTTGATTTTCCATACTACGATGGTCAGGCGATTGGCACCAGAGTGACATTGTTGCACAATTGGGCCTAGGAGCACATTTTTGTGCTTTGAACGATCGCCACATTGATTGATACAAAGCCTGATGATCCAAAAGTTTGGAGATACAATGGTGGGATTACTTTGAGACACACTAGACAACTTGGTCTACCCTACTACCGTCGCATCCTAGATGAGATGACAGTGTTCTGTTGGCATCCCTGGCTACAGATACCTACATGGTTTGATGGCATACAACAACTTTTTTATGCTTGATAAACCCGATTGATGCAGGGGCAAGAGCATACCATTATAGAGCACTATATTCTAGACAAGGTGGCCCAATAGTTTGGGGAGGTACAGGATCGTCCAAATGATCAATTTACTACCATCTTTTCTAGATCATTGCGAGAGACCTCATGGGGACAAATGATTCTAGCATCCGATGCAATTAATTGCTTTTGACAGTTGGTTGCTAGGCCATAGGCCTATGATCAAGGGTTGGTGGATCCAGGAATGACACATGCATATGATGATTAGTTTACACCTCTGCTTTGGCTGACAGATCCAAGAGTGGCACCTCCACGGGGGAGACCTCGGGGAAGGAGTGCTTGGAGAGCACAGGTAGGATAGGTTCCCAGAGCACCGCCATAAGATGGGAAGCTCCCACAGTAGCTAGATCAACAACTAGATCAACACCCACATCAACCACATCAGCCACAACAGCCCAAGGATCCAAAGGATGTCCAGATACAACAATTGTAGGGACAAGTATAGGGATTACAGGCACAACTATAGGCTGTTATGACAAAGAGAGATCAGGCTATGTAGTAGGTCCAAACCCTTACTGCCAAGAGGGACCACGGGCATCAGCAGAGACAAGCTACAAAGCCACAGTTAGCTCAAGAGGTTGGCTGCAAACAACAATTAAAGAGTATGGTCACCACATCCCAGGGGAGGACCATACCAATGTGGATGTACCATGATGATGTCCAGGAGGTCAAGTATCACAAATTCCATTATCGTTAGGCTGTATTTGCGGCACTTTGACAGCTAAATTACTCCCAGCAGATAGGGTTTTGGTAGGTAGATGATTAGCTGGAGAGGCATTTGGGTGAGGGGAGTAGCCATAAGGGCTAGCAACCGCGTATAGTACTTGATCATCATTTGATTCTTTTAGATATAGAATCACAAGCTCTGTTTTTGATAGCCCTGTGGGCATTGTATCTTGATTGATATATACACACTTGAGTCAGATTTTGTACCATGAGAGTGATGATTTTTTGATATATATATATAATATCTAGGTTTGACCAATTTATGATTTTTTCACTTTATTTATGCCATATGGATGAATGCATTTGATGTTCTATGTATATACAATGTGATTCTATATGATGTGATATGATGTATAACTTTTATTTTATGTGATGGATGATTATGCAGATGTTCATGGATGTTATGGATGCATTTCTTTTATGTATTATTTCTATGCACTTTTATGGTGACGATGTTTGCAGTATGGATGTATGGATGCAAATGATTCTAAGATGCTTAGACTAACATATCTATATTATTCCCCAAATGATAATGCAAAATGGATGATGTGATACGTTATGATTATGAGATGTATGGAATGCTATGATATGCTCTTTTTCTTTTTCAGTATCTTTTCTATGTGTAATATGATGATGCATGTGTGGATGATGTGATGATGCCTATATGATTATGCAATGGATGCCAATGTATAGTTTATGAGATGCTTAGAATAACCAATCTATATTATGGTGCAATGATGGAAATGCAATGCATGTGAAATGATCAATGTTTCCTATTATGAATGATATGCAATATGCTAATGGTTTGTGGATGCAAGATGGATGCATTAGTGATGTTTGGTTGACTATCATGGTACCATGTTAGCATAGAGAGAAAACATAAGAAATGAGATGATAAAAAGAGGATCCAACAAGTCCATGATCGATTGAGGCTTTATTAGAAATAATGATGAGAGATTGATAATGTTTCGCTTATCAAGGATTGGGGATATAAAGAGCTTAATTATGACTTATTTTTGATAACACACATAAGCATGATGCATCAAGGTATAAATAACCAGGTTGGTGTTGCACCTAGTGTGATGGAGTTTGACTTGACAATCAGATAGGGGTACTCCTATTCACACCTAGCATACAAAACCTTATTTAGAATGCATTTCAGATATTTCAAACACCTCAAACCAAAACATAGAAAGGAAAAACCTTCCCATGTGGTCAAAAAGATATTCAAAACACCCTCCCTATAGACCAAAACAAAGTAAGCATGACCAAGGTTATATTACAAGACTATCCAACAAGCACAATAGATATAAAGATAATGATCAATGCCCCATTCCTCTCTCTATAAATAATTTTGATTAGACATCATTGAGAGGTCATTGGAATGAGTGTGATAAGATAAATCAACAAGACAAAGATCAAGTAAACAAACAAGCCAATGTTCTTCATACCTCTAGCCAAGACTAAACTACAGTGATGCCTGATGTTGATGTCCATTGTAGGAAGGATGCATCTTAGGACATGATGTTATTAGATGGTTTTGGTATTAACTGGATGATGGGCTATTGATACCAAGGGTTGACCAAATTTTTTACCTATTGACCTAGACTTGAGACCTTTGACATTTGAGTTTTCACTTTTGACTTGCTAGACTTGTTTCTGATTGCCGTACCAAAGGTTGAGGATGACGATGATTTATTATGAGTGGATGTTTATTTCAGGTGATCATGAAGTGGGATGGATGGATTTTGGGTTTTTTGAATGTTTTTGGGTTTTGAGATGTTTTGAGGTTGTTTTTGGTATTTTTGAGATGTTTTACAAATGTTTTGATTTTCAAATTTTCTAATGTTTTGATGTTTTCTGAGATTTTGACCAAGAACCTAAACTAAAGACCTATCCTAGAGGCCTCGGGGGTTGATCAAAGATTAGCCTTGCCTAAATTATACACGTAGAGACCACGTAGTTTGACTGCCACAAAATCATTTATTGATGAGAAATGAACAAATGCTTTGCCAGTTTATTGTGATAGACACCTAAAAGACTGACCTAATGTGTCTTGGGGGAACATTGATGATGGCCTTGCCTACATTTAGAGCTCAGAGACCCGTAGTTCAACAAGATGGCCCTATTTTTGACTTTTTCTGACTTTTTGACCTATTTTTGGTTTTTTGACATGTTTTGAATGTTTTTGGGTTTTATGATTTTATGATTTTTTTTGGATTTTTTGAATGTTTTTGGATTTTTTTATTTTAAGGAAGATTTCAATAATATACACAAATTCGATCCAATGTAGGAATAAGAACATGCCCCTAGTGTGATGTAATAGACTGTTTTGATATAGGCAGGACAAACTGACCTTAGGAATGTGCCAAGTAGTACTAGGAGGGATCATGATACAAACACATGATCAAGCTATGATGTGGACGTGGATGGGTGATGGAAGGATTTAATAGAATGCAATGGATGAATGATGCAGAACAAGCTGTAGAGATCATGGTGGATGGAAAGTGCTTATTTACATGAGGCACCTGTTTTCCAGGTTTTCACCAAGGTACTTGCCTCAAACGCCATCGAAGCAGTTTTCACTAGAGGACAATTTTTTTCTCTTTATTGTTTTCAATCCTTTTTCTATTTTTTTTGGATTTTTATGTTTTTTGATTTTTTTGTATTTTTTAATTTATACCTTGCAAGCTTAGGCATAATTTTTTTTTGAGATGGGATCTATTGATAGGCTCTTGCAGAGGCTCCCCTTCAAGTGTAGATAGTTGATATGCTCCTGATTTGTAGCTTGCTATGATGATGAAGGGTCCCAACCAATTAGGTTCAAACTTTCCCTTGATATCTAGACTTGGTACATTTTTCTGATTCTCCTTCAATACGATCTCTCTGACTTGAAAGGTTTGAGTCCTAATCTTCTTATTGTAGCTTCACTTGAGACGGTTCTAGTATACTTGCAAATGGTTTAAGACATCCATGCGCTGCTCATCCAGTAGTTACAACTCGTTCAACCGTGACACTTGATATTCCTCATCAGTGATGAGATTTTGTAATGATATTCTCAAGGATGGGAGATCGATCTCAATAGGAAGGATGGCTTCTAATCCATAGACTAGGGAGAAAGGAGTTGCACCTATAGGTGTGTGGATGCTTGTTCATTAAGCCCAGAGGGTGAGATTTAACTACAAGTGCCAGTTACGACCAATTTCATTGACTATCTTCTTTAGGATTTTCAAGATGGTCTTATTAGAAGCCTCAACTTGGCCATTACCCTGGGGGTAGTATGGGGTAGACAAGTGATTTTGGATATTGAACTTTTGGCATAGGTCTCGAACATTCTGGTTTTTGAAAGGCATCCCATTATCTAAGATAATGGCTTGAGGGACACCATAGCAGAAAATAAGGTAGTTCAAGATGAACTTGGAAATCTGCTTTCTTGTGATATAGGTCATGGGAATGGCCTCTACCCACTTTGTGAAATACTCAATGGCGGTGATAATAAATTTATGTCTAATGGATGAGGTGGGGGTGATTCTGCCAATGAGATCGAGCCCCCACTATGAAAAGGGCCAAGGTGTTATGATTGGGTGGAGCTCCTAAGCTAGTGCATGGATGAGGTCCCCATGTTATTGAAATTGCAAACATCTTCAAACATAATCATGAGCTTCCCTCTCCATTGTAGGCCAGTAATACCCAGTCCTCAACAGTTTGTTATACCACTCAAATGTGAACCACAAATTCCATTGTGTACCTCAATTAAAGCATTCAAAGCTTCCTCAACATTTAGGCATTGTAAAAGGGTTCCTTCAATACTCCTATGGTACATGGTGTCACCTAAGATAACAAAGCAGGATGACTTCTTGAAAAATGTTCTTTTAAGGTTTGGGGTGATAACAATAAGGAGGACTCCTATTCTTAGGTAGGTGTATATGTCATGAAACTAGGGATCATCGGGACGAACGATTTCACATACAAATTCAAACTCTAGTACCTCAATTGCTGGTACAAGAAGCGACTCCACAAGAAATTCATGCTTAGGGACATTGCATGGGATATCCAGTAGTGATCCTATTGTTTTTATAGCATCCACTACTCTATTTTTTTCCCTTGGTATTTGTTCAAACGTGATGCCAATGAAGAATTCTTTGAGGCTTTCCACTAGTTTCTTGTATGGAGTCAATTTGTTTTCCTTTGTTTGGTATTCATCATTAACCTAATTGATAATTAGCTATGAGTCCCCATAGACCTTAAGTGCCATAATCTGCCATTGTACTGTAATTCTGAGTCCTATGACAAGAGCCTCATACTCTGCAATATTGTTTGTGCAAGGAAAAGACAACTTATATGACTTCAGTATGCAATCTCCTTGTGGCATGATGAAAAAGACTCCATCTCCCAACCCATGTTGTGTGTAGGACCCATCAAAATATACTTTCCAATGATATGCTATGTTGAGATTAAAGATTGACTCATCGAGATATTTTGATACCAATGGGTTTTCTGAATATATAGGTGCTTCTACCAATTGGTCTGCAATCACTTGGTCCTTTGATGGCTTTCAGTTCTACATACTCAATGTCATATTTTGTGAGGATCATAACCCACTTATCCATCCATCCTGTTTGTGTTTCCTTTGAAAGAAGATACTTGAGAGGGTCTATTTTGGCAATGAGTTTAATATGATGGGACAACATATAGTGCTTGAATTTTTGTGCAGCGAACACTACTGCTAGGTAAGCCTTTTTGATGAATGTGTAACTTAGCTCATGTCCCACCATAATTCTACTGATGTAGTAAATAGCTCTTTCCTTCCCGTTTTAATGTTCAGCGAAAAGGGCACCAAGAGTTGTTGTTGTTGCTGATATGTAGAGTATTAATGGTTTGTTTGGAATCAATGGCATAAGGAGTGGTGGTGTTAATAAATACTCCTTGATTTTATTGAATTCCTGATCGCATTTCTCATCCCACTTGTATGCTACCCCCTTGTGGAGTAGATGAGAATATGGGATAGCCTTATCTACTAACTGCGTTATGAACTGACGGATGGATTGGAGTCTTCCTTGTAAACCTCTTAACTACTTTAATGTTCTTGGTGCTTCCATTTCAAGATTTGCTTCGACTTTGGAAAGATCTATCTCAATTCCCCTCATAGGCACAATATACCCTAGTAGTTTCCTCAATTGTACACCAAAGACACACTTCTTTGGGTTGAGCCTGACCTTGTACTCTTCCATTCTATTAAAGATGGAACTTAGTGTTGCTATGTGATCCCAACGCTTCCTAGATTTGGCCAATATGTCATCTACATAGTCTTCCACAGTCTTGTGAATCATGTCATGGAAGATTAGCATCATAACTATTTGATAAGTAGCCCTTGCATTTTTCAAACCAAATGACATCATGTTCTAGTAGTAGGTCCCCCATGGGAAAGAGAAAGCCATCTTGTGTTGGTCATCTTTAGCTATCATGATCTGATTGTACCCTGAGAATCTATCCATTAGTGATAGCATTTCATGCCCTACTGTCATATCCATGATCATATCTATGTTTGGGAGAGGTAAATCATCCTTGGGACATGCTTTGTTAAGGTCTCTGAAGTCCATGTAGATTTAGATGCCCCTAGTGGGTTTAGAGACATGTACAAGATTTGAAACCCACTCTGGATAATAAATTGGCCGTATGAAGCCAACATTAAGGAGCTTCTGTAATTCCAGTTTGACCAATAATGCTATTTGTGGATGCATCTTTCTCAGTTTTTTCCTTACTAGTTTTGCTTCTGGATAAACAACTAGATGGTGAACCATAATTTCTAGATCCAGACTAGGCATATCAGCGTATTTCCATGCAAAGTTTACCTTTCTTTCCCTTAGAAATGTAGCTAGGAGTTCCTGTTCTTCTGTCAAAAGTGATTCTGCATAGAAGGTTATGTGTGGTGTTTCTTCTATTCCTAGGTTGACCAAATTTCACTTCTCTGCTAAGATGTTGACTTCTCTCAATGAATAGCACTAAGGGGAAGATTGAATCCCTCATCCTTTGGTGCCTTGGAGGGGTTTTCACCATTGGATGTGTCCTTTGTTTTTACTATTTTTAGGTCAGAAAGTGCCACAGTGTGGTTTTCACTTAAGGACCTAGATATTATTCTTAATTTTTCACTTTTGCGATTGAGGGATTCAATCATTTGCCCATAGTAGGCATGTGTGTCTAGCTCGATGTCGAATCCTACCTTATGATCTCCATATGGTATAACATCCTGCAATCCCATGAATTCTGAGAGAGCCTCATCGTTTTCAAATGAGTCCAATATTGGTGGTCCTCATTGGTCATAGTCGATAAGTTGGGGATAGACAAGTCTTAGCTCATTGGTCTGGCTATTTGGCTCAAAGGATAGGATTCTGATCATGAAAAGAGAGGAATCCTCAAATAACATGGGTAGGTTAGTGACGGGGTCTTCGTCACATACATCGGTTATATTGAAGGTATAGTTGTCTAAAGGTAAACATATGGACACTAGTAACTGAGGGGGAGCTTTGACCTTTTTAACTGGGGCACCTCAACCACGTATGGTTATCTTCGGAGGAGTACATCCAAGGCCAAGATTATTCATACGCTTCTCAGGAATAAAAGGTTCTAGAAGGCCATTATCATTTTTCCCAAGTTTTTCATTTTTATTATAGCCTCATCCTTGCATTAAATGCAGTCCTTTGTTGTCATTGTCCATGGGAAGATTAGGTACAAGCCTTTCATCTTTATATACTATACTTGATATATCCCTTTCATCTACCACTTCCTGACTTAGGTTCCCCCACCTTTTGAATCTAGAGGGGTCTGCTTTGAAGGTTTGAGCTGGTGTGTCAATTGGATGCAGTTGCCCATGAGATCTAGGAGATTGAGGTAAACTCTCCTATTACAAAATCACTCTTTTTCATTTTTCAATCCCCACACCCATTGTCTTGGATAATGAATTTAATATCAGAGATGTTAAGAATGGCAGGTGTCTGTCTCAGAAGTGGAGGCTAGGGTAGATGGGTTTATATATAGAGTTTTGGGCCCTTTATCATTCTTTGAGACTTGAGGGATCTTGTAGTAATTGGCTTCCAAATTCTTGCAATAATAAAATGGCTCGAGATCACCATGGACTATGACCTCTTGATTTTGATAAGGAAACTTGACACATTGATGGAAGGTGGATGCCACGGCTTGCATCCCATGGATCCATGGGTGTCCTAGGAGGATATTATATGGTAATTCAAGTTCAAAGACTTGGCATGTAGTTTCCATGATTGTTGGCCCTACTTGAATAGGGAGTTGAATAGTGCCTTGAGACACTCTTTCTTGATCATCATATGCCCTGATTGTTATACCTTTACCCTTTTCAATGAAATCCTTGGAGAATCCTATATTCTTTATCAGCTTGAGGGTACAAATATTTAGACCTGCACCTCCATCCACCAAGACTCTTGAATTTATTCTTATGTACTAGGGCTTAAAGGTGGAGTGCGCAGTTGTGAGATGGTTGCATTGGGAAGTCCTGATTAGAAAATGTTAGGAGATGTGGTGTGGGGGATGTGTCCAACCATAGCTTGGAGCTGATCTGCATGAAGATCCGTTGGGATCAAGGATGTGGCTAATGTTTCTTCTAGGATTTTCCTCTGTGCAAGTGATATTTTCAACAACTCCATGATGGAGATCTGAGTAGGGGTTCTTTTTAGCTGGTCCAAGACATTATAACCATTGGGAATGGAATTTAGATTAGAGGTGGATGCCTCAGGTGGTTGTGATGGTCCAAGAATGGTAACTTTGCCACATGGTGTGGTGACTCCACAGTCTGCTCTAGCTCCCTTGACATTGACAATAATGACCCATTCATCTAAGGACGCAACAACATAATCGTAAACATGGTTTACATTGTTATACTTTTCCTTTCCATTATTGTTCCCCTTATTGTGGTCTGGCATCAGATTCATGTATATCTTTAGGTCTTGATTTCTTGTAGGTTGTTCAATGTTTATGGTTCTATCATCGATAAGGTTTTGGATCAAAATTTTTAGTCTCATGCAACTAGCTATTGTGTGTCCCCTGATTTTATGAAAATCACAAAGGTGATTTTTGTTATACCATGGGTGGTTTCACTTGGGGTTCTTGATAATTCTCATAAACATGGATTTTAATGAGATTCTCTTGTACCGGTTTTTTCATGACAAATTCAATTGATTCCCCAAGGGGTGTGTATTTTTGTTTGGGGAGATACTTGTTCCATGGGGGTGGTCCCCCTTGATTATTTAGATTATTGACTGCCCGATTGTTGTGTTGTTGAGATATTGTGTTGGCTTGTGTATTGTTTTGGTTATTGAATTGTAGTTGTTGATAGGATTTTGTGTTTTTCCTTGGGGCATTGATTATAACTTTGGCATCAATGACACCATTGTTAGTGACATTCTTGTTCTTTGCCCATGTGCAAGGTTTTTCATTGTAACTAGTGGATGGACATTTGTCCTGATATGTAGGTGTACCCCCTTGTGCAATAAGGGCTCTATCAATGTTGAGTGCCTTGGGAATCAACTAGTCATATGTGGTGATGCATTGCATTTTTAGATGGAAGGACAAGGTCCCTTCAAGATTGGTGATGATAGTACAGATTTGTTGTTCTTCTAGCATGGTCCACTTGCTTCTATTGGCCTTGGATCGCCATTGTTGTAAGAAGGATACAAATGTCTCCCCCTTGGCTTGTTTTATAGTGGACAACTCTTCTAGACTTACATCCATGCTTATGTTGAATGAGTATTTATGTATGAATAAGTCCATAATTTCTTGGAACTTTTTGATTCCGAGAGGAAGGTGAGAGAACCATTCCATTGCTGGGCTAACCAAAATTTGAGGGAAAAGTCACATTAGATAAGAATCATCGTATGCAACTTCCATACAATGTACCTGGAATTCCCTGATGTGATCTTCAAGATTACCCATCCCATGATATTTGTCAAATTTGGGGATTTCAAATCCTTTTGGGAATGGTACCATTGCAATGCTTCTATCAAATGGATAAGGGCACAAATTCCTTGGCATTTTTGTTGTCTTCCTTGATTGGAGGTCTAGCACTTGTTGTGAGAGCAATTTGATTTGTGCATACACATCATTTTTTGGATCAGGTGGTGGGATGAATGTGTTTTGGGGTGGTTTGATCATTTGAGTGATGGGTGGATTGCTTTGTGTGTTTGTGGGAGGAAGTTGCAAGTTTTGTTGTTCGACCAACGCTTGTTGGTATGCCTGCAGTTGTTGTTGTGCCAACAATGCTTGTTGTTGGGCTAGTAGCTGAGCTGCTTCTTGTTGCACTTGATATTGTTGTAAAGCTTGCTGATATGCTTGTTGTTGAGCCGCTTATTGTTGTGATTTGTATTGTGCTTGCACTTGAGCTTGTTTTGCTTGATATTGAGGTTGTTCCTAAGCTTGAGCTTGTTGAGAAAATTGTGTGGCCTGGGTAGCCTATGCAGCTTGGGTTGCTTGTGCAGCTTGTGCAACTTTTTTGTTGTTGTCATAAAGCTTGGGATTATGCTTGGGTAGCTTGTTGTGCAACTTTTTGTGCTTGCGCTTGTTGTGTGGCTTGTGTAGCTTGTTGATTTTGGAATTGTTGAAGTTCCTTTTGATTGGCTTGTTGAGCTACTTGTAGTGTAATGCTATATTGATTTGTCATGTTTGGGTTTGGAGGTGGAGGTGGGGGATTTGGAATTGTGTGAGATGGTGTGATGAGATTTTGTTGAGGTGGTTGTTGAGATGTTGTTTGAGTGAGTGTAGTAGATGGTATGATTGATATGCTAGGTCCTTGAGAGACCACATTTTGAGGTGTGGTGATTGATTGTGTTGCTTGGATTGATGTCACCTATTATTGCGATATTGGTGGCATGTTTGGAGGATTTGGTATGTTGACTAGATTTATGATTAGAGGATTTTTTTGGTTTGATTGATTTGGGATCAATATGTTAGGTAAAGGGGGTTTCCCTAAACCAATGATCGATGTTGATGTTAATGTTAGAGGAGGTAGTGACGCGGGAATTGGAGGTAGGTTTTCTTCAGAAAGTGATGATGAGGCCCCAAAGATTCCCCCTTGTACAAATAGACCCTCTTGTCCTTGTGATACCATGGGGGGAGAGACTTGTGTATTTAGAGAATATGTTGGTGATGCAGCAAAGGCAGATAGATTGTTGGTGTCATGAAAAATGAGTGGAACATATGGATGTTTTGGATCTTGAGGAATGGTATTTGGTAAACCCAAGATGGTGTTTGCATCTAAGTTTTGGTTATTTACAAGGGGATGTGTTTGAAGAGCATGGAGTAATGAACTCCCCTTGGTGACTATAGGTTGAGTTGGAGCAAGGGATGATGTGGGTTGCGAGATGGGTTGGACGATGCTTTGAAAGGGTGGTGTGAATGACACAAGTGACATATTCTCAAGAGCCTTTTCCACAATAGTGCTTACATCATAATCGAAAGGGAGTTTAGCCCCTTCCTTTAATAATTCTAGCATGTATTGTGAAGGATTAAGTCTCATCATTGCATTGACAATTTTGTGATTTTTAGGATTTTGGACCATTTCTATGATTTCGTCTTGAGTCATTCCTAGGACATTGTGGGTGATATCCTCCACTTGGAAACCTCCCTCTTGAAGATCTTGTGGTAGTGGGGGAAGGTTGAATGGGGGATTGTTAGATCCAATGGGATTGATTTTAGGAGTAGTTTGGTTCAAGTCACTTGAATTGGATGTTTCTTTGTTGGCTTCCATGTTTTTCTTGTGTTGAGATCTAGTTTGGACCATAAAATAAGGATCAACTTTCAGGAATATGGGAGGTGAACCTCTAACTCTTTAGGTTGGTCTAAAATTTAGGTACAAAAAAGAAAATCTAGGGTGTTAAGGATTAAATGGTGGTGATGAGATAAATGAAAGATGGATGATGCGAATGATTGAACTCTTAAGAAACCTTGAAGGAGATACTAGCCTTTAGGACTTTTGGATTTTTGACCCTGAATTTGATTTGGTTTGACTTGATTTTGGATTTGATTTTTGATTTGGATTTTGGATAATGAACTTATAAACCCCAAGATGTTGGATGTTATCTTGGGATAAACTTCTCCAAAAGGTGATAATTTAACTAAGTGTATGAAGAAGGATGCATACACACACATTTAGTCAAACAAGATGATTTTGATTTGATTTAAAATATTTTCCAAAAGCCTAGTATGAAGGGTTTTTCCAAGATTTTTAAGAGTTGTTTGTGAGATGGGTTTTGATTGATGTTTGATGATGGATGAAAGTTATGATTTTGATCCTAAGTGAACCTAGAGAGACTTTTGCTTACAAGACCTAGGTATTGATGAACATGCTATACTTCTAAGGATTAAAAATAAGGAAGAAGGACTGAAGGTTGAAGAATAGGATGAATGTGGGATTAAAAATGGACCAATGACATTGTGTCACTTGTTAACATGCTAATGAAGGAGAGTGGAGCACATTTTGAACAATGTGCATGTTTAATGCATGTAGGTGAGATTTGAATTTCAAGAGGCGGCTTGTGTAAGAGGAGGTGTAAGAGGAATTAATGCCAAGGTAGCTTAAGGAGAGGACATGTAAGAGCCTTCAATGCAAAGGTGGAGGACAAAAGTCCTTTGGGAGGGAAAATTCAAGTGGGTGGAATATTCAAGTTTGTATTTTATCTTTGCTTAATGGATTCTTTTTACCACAAACACTTTCTTTCTTATCTTTTCAAACTAAATATCTATGGCTTAATTTCTTTTCATCCCACAAGGTCCACTATGTGGAAATCAAGAGAATCAAGGCAACAATTCCCTAATGTTGACTTTAGGAAAAACAAATTTAGATGTAAGTCCAAATACTTAGAAGCCTCTAAGGATAGAATCCCTAGGGACAAGCAATAATAATTAGACTTTTTCAAAGGTATTTTCTCTTTCTAAAGGTTTGAAATTTTATGACCTTGTTGAATGTTTGTTTCCAAGATTTTTGAATTTCAAGCAATATGTTTAATCGACTCAAAGATTGCACAACCCTAGGATAGAAAAGAAAATATTTGTTGAATTCCCACTTGGATAAATCCAGTTGCGCTTATTCAGAGCGAATGACTAGAAGCTTGAACACATTGGCTTCCCTCCATGGCACACACTTCTGGGTCAGCCAAGCTTCAGTTCTCATGAATCTACCATTAGGAACTTTTCATCTCTACAAAGAATCACAAGTATGTGGGATAGCTTCAGAGGTCTGACTTCCTGATGCTAACAAATGTTGGGATTTTTGGCTACTACACAAGGGTTCATAATAAGTACATCCGGTTCAAAGGACACAATGATAAAATCTGTCAAGAGGTCTCCCAACCCTTAGAAAAAGGGCTTTAGGCATCATAAAGATACTGGGGGAGAGCTATCATGCATCACTTAGTTGATTGCAAACTTTCCTTGCAACCACAAATTTATATAGCAGTTCAGAAGAGCCTAGGTTATGCTCATTACCGCTTGGGTCATTCCCTTGGGGTGATTAATTTTTCCCACCAAGGTAGGCCCTCTAAAGGTGAACAATAGCGAGTAAGTACATTCGTAGTTTGATCAATATTTGTTTGCATGAACAAAGAGAGAACACACGTGATGCCTTTTCTCACACTAGCAAGTTTTGTTCAATTTTAAAAGCCCAAATTTGAAGGGTGGAGACAATATTTTAGACAACCTAATATCACTAAAATGCTTTTGATTCTCAAGATCACCATGAAGTGTGAGAGAAGTGCATACACATTTGAACGATATTATTTTGTAAAGAAGATTGCAAAACAAAACAAGCACAAATTCATTTTTAGTCCTTAAAGCAATGATGGATTCTTTTTATAGCACCAAAACCAAGTGTTTGAAGTTGTTTATTAAATTTTTAAAACCCAAAATCAAATCTAGTGAGTTTCTAATGTTTTTAACCCTTTGTGTGTTCTTTTTAAATCCCAAATGAAATGTATTAGAGTTCTAAACTGAAAGATAGCAATATTTCCAAAGATTGGGTTATAAGTATCCCTAAAGTGTTAAAAAACACTTGTTACAATCATGAAATAGTGCCATAAGCGACCTTCCCTTTGTTTCTTCTTTTTCTTCTTTGTCCCCTAACCTGCAAAAGTTGATCAACCTACATAAAAGAAAGCCATAAAATAGGTTAATGGTCAAGAGAAATAAAAAACATAAAGCACATGCCAAAATAAATTTAAAAACTTATTTTTACCCCAACCCAGCATCACTTTCCATGATTGCGTCGCTATTTGAGAGTCTCAGCGTTGCTCTATGGAAAAACAGTGACCGAGTTTGTGTTGAAATTTTCACCAAGTTGCCTTTTGGAATTTGATCAACATGGTACCAAGAAAATCAACACAATGTCACCCTTTAGATAGAGGCAGCATCGCTATATAGCAACACTGAAACGATTGGCGTCACTTTTTGTCTCTCCAACATCGTTGTGTCCTGAGAAAATAGAAAAGAGAAAAAATAACAGAATTGGCCAAAAAAACCATGTTAATTTTGAGATTTGTGCCCTCCTTCTAGCACCAAAATGTGAATGCTCTTCCTAGACTTGCAAAAACATGAACAAACAAGTGATCATCAATCAATAAACAAGTAGAAATCAAGCATTTCCTATTAAATTCATTCAAACACAAGAACATGAAAACAAGGTAAAGCAATCAAATAAACTACTAATGAAATTCTATTCTAAATGCTCAAACCGACATCCCATAGGGGGATTGGTGCTTCTTTGATGTGGAAAGAATCCCTTTCCCAATCCCTTGATAAGCTCTTGGATGAAATGTTGTGCTTCTTGATGGAAAATGCCAATAACCTAGCTATGAATGATGAATTCTATGCTAACTTGGATGAATAATAACCTTGCATGAAATTGGATGATAGTGGACGAACTTGTATAAAATTCTAGATCCCAAATCAATAGACAAGGACTCTATTTATAAGAAAGAAAGATTGAAGATTGAAGAATAGGATAGATGTGGGATTAAAAATGGACCAATGGCATTGTGCCACTTGTCAACATGCTAATGAAGGAGAGTGTAGCACATTTTGAACAATGTGCATGTTTAATGCATGTAGGTGAGATTTGAATTTCAAGAGGTGGCTTGTGTAAGAGGAGGTGTAAGAGGAATTAATTCCAAGGTGGCTCAAGGAGAGGACATGTAAGAGCCTTCAATACAAAGGTGGAGGACAAAAGTCCTTTGGGAGGGAAAAGTCAAGTGAGTGGAATATTCAAAGAATATGCCATTTTTTGAATGAAAATAGGATAATTAGTAAATCAAATAAATTGATTTACATGTGCAACTTGCAAAATCTAGAGAAATGGAGGATTAGTGTTAGGAGTTAATTAATTTAGGATTAATTAACTTAGATGAAATTAATTGATTTGTGACATTTGATTTAGATATTTGAGTTTATTTAAATCAAATGAGAGGATATTGGGATATTAGTATTAAAGGAAGAACATTAGGATTTTAATTAAATAAAATTGATTTATTTAATTAAAGGAAGAACATTAGGATTTTAATTAAATAAAATTGATTTATTTAATTAAAGGAAGAACATTAGATTTTAATTAAATAAAATTGATTTATTTAATTAAAATGAACATTAGGATTTGATGATGAAATAATTTGATAAAGTTTATTATCTGATTAAGGAGGAATTTTAATGAATTTAATTAATTAAATAAAGATTATTAATTAATTGGTTAGTGAAAAAATGATTAAGGAAGAATCGGTATTAGTTAATGAGGATTGAGTGCCTGATATGAATTAAGATATTTTGAGTGTCTACACCAAGGTCATCCCAAGGCAAGTTTTGTGGGTGAAAAATGTGAATGATTCCTCTATACTAATACCCTCAACTGTAAAATGAATACCCTAAACCCTACACCTCAACTCTAGATACATGAAATAAACATTTAAGTATAAGTTGACATTTACATATGGATATTTACTTTCTTATACTTTAAGTTATATTTCATGTATATAGTTTCAAGATGTTTGAAAGTGGTTTCAAATCTCTTGGAGCTATAATACAAATTCTAGTTTTTGGAAGATCTTATAATTTTTTAAACTTAGTCAAATTTCAATAATTAGAAGGTCAAATTTTAGTAATCAACAAGTTGTATTATCTCTCTCTATCTTACTCATTTTTTATCCCTTATGCTCTAGGCCTATCTCTCTCACTATCTCCACCCCTTTATCTGACTCTCTCTCCCCTGAGCTCAAGAACTACCTCTACCTATCTACTTCTCTCTCTCATTCTCTCCTTCCCTCTCTACTTCTCTCCATCTCACCACTCTCTCTCTACTTCTATCTATCTCACCTATACCTATTTACCTCCCCCTCCCTCCCCCCCTCTCTCTCTCTCTCCCTCCCTCCCTCTTTTTATCTCTCCTCTCCCTCCCTCTATCTATCTATCTATCTATCTATCTATCTATCTATCTATCTATCTATCTATCTATCTATCTATCTATCTATCTATCTCTCTCTCTCTCTCTTTCTCCCCCTCTCTCTCTCTCCCTCCCCTCCCTCTCTACTTCTCTCTATCTCCCCCTCACTCTACCTACCTCTCTCTCTGTGTCCTCTCTCACCTCTCCATCCCTAACTCTCCCTCTATCTCTCCTTCCCTCTCTACTTCTCTCTATCTCCCCTCTCCATCTCTCCACCTATCTCTCCCTCTATAACTCCCCACCACTCTCTCTACCTACATCTTCCTCTATAACTCCCTACCACTCTCTCTCTACCTACCTCTCTACCTCTATCTCCCCTCTCCCTCTCTCTACCCACGTCTCCTTCCATCACTCCCTCTCTCTACTTCTCTTTGTCTCACCTATACCTCTTTACCTCTCCCTCCCTCCCCTATCTCTCTACTTCCCTCTCTGCTCCCTCCCTCTCTCTCTTTCTATGTTTCTCTCTATCTCACCACTCTCCCTTCCTCACTCCCTCCCTCTCTAATTATCTCTATCTCCCCTCCCCCTCTCTCTACCTACCTCTCCTTCCATCTCTCCATCCCTACCTCTCCCTCTATCTCTCCTTCCCTACCTCTCTATCTCCTCTCTCTTCTCTCTACCTACCTCTCCCTCTCCCTCTCTCTCTCTCTCTCTCTCTCTCTCTCACACACACACACACACACACTTGGCTCTAGCATTCTAAAAATGCATTTTCATTTGGCTAGTGCCAAATTTGGCACTTTCCAAATGATTTGCATTGGGAAATACCAACCCTTTGGGCTAGATTTACCTTTGGCATCCAACCAAAGGGTTGGACGACCATTTCATGCTAAAGACATTTTTTAAATTGTAAAAAAAATTCACATATTTTTGGTCGTGCTCTTCATCAAGTTTGCATGTGTTTCAATGCAAAATTATAAAAATACCATGATGATGTTAAGCTCTCTCTTAGCTGTCTAACCATATAATTTTTTTCACATTTTGATTAATGTTAAGGTTTTCATCTTTAATTTCTTTTTGTTAGTATGTCCATTTTTTTTGTCAAAAACCAACATGTGGTATTTTGGGTATAATTTTTTACTTGTTCATCAAATTTTGAAACAAATATATTTTTAGAAACTAGAATCCATTCTACACATATTAAAAATAAATAAAATTGATTTTTTATTAGCTTTCAAAATTTTTAGGGAGGAGCACACTCAAATTTTTGTTTTTCAAGATGTGTCCACTTCGAAAATTAGTAAAAATCATATATTCATTAAAAAATTAGCCAAAAAATCTGACATAAACTACATGGTGTTAGCTAATTTCTCACTAAAGTGATTTTTTATTTTTATTTTTTAAAGTTAACATTTTAGGGGGAACACACTAGATGCTATGTTATGTTTTTTTGAAAAATAGGACCACTTTGTGTGATCTCATTTTTGAAACCATTAATCTTCACCATTTAAAAAAAAAAGTAGTTTATAAAGTAGACTCAAAGCACGTTATGTTTTTTTGAAAAATAGGACCACTTTGTGTGCTCTCATTTTTGAAACCCTTAATCTTCACCATTTCAAAAAAATAGTAGTTTATAGACTCAAAGCACTACAACTCTTGTTCTTGTTGTATCTTCAAATTTTGAGCGTAACTATCTTCATTTTTTCATTGAATATCAGACTTTTTTTAATTTTAGAAATAAAAGTGGCATCTTAAGACCCCCTTTTTGTATCACATCTTGGTGCACTTACCCTCAAAGCAAAGAGTGCCCACATTGCAATCATTCAATATTTGGAGCACATCACCAAAATCAAATGGGTGTAGAATGTCCTTGTTTATTTCATTTGCATTGTCATTTTAACTTTACCTTTTTCTTTAGATTGGGTGTATATGTCTTGTTTGAGTTTTAGTTTCATTGCTTGTCTATGCATCTAACTATTGGCAAGAATAATGGGGATATACAATCTAGAGATCTATACCCCAATACCTCTTATGTACACAGTTTATACCCTAAAGGATATAGTAAGAGAAATAAGCATTTGTGGTAAGATATTAAGGTGAACAGAAAATGTAAACTACATTAACAAAAAAGAATCATTCATCTGTTCATAACACATATATAGATAACTCCTTATATCTCCTTATATTATATTATATTACATACAAAACACAGGTCTTAGTCTTTGCTCATATACATACACCATTAGAATTTGACAAATAAATGCCTACGTGACTAAAATTTTTAGTTACGACAACTAAAAATAATTAAATTCTACTAATTTTTTGCCACACAGCTATAAATGACTAATTTGATCACTGGGTAAAAAACACAACTAAATAATTAGTCACATAAATAAATAAAAATGACTAAATAATTAGTACACAAATAAAAATTAGACAATATGAGTAACAATATTAACATTAGCATTTATTTGTCTATATTACTATTATTATATTATCAATTTTATTTTATATTAACATACATATAGTTTTATTTTTCCTAACCTATCCAAAGATCAATTAAACTGAGTTTTTTTAATAAATTAATTTAATTTAATCTATATAAAAATATATTAATTATTAATTATAATAATTTCATACTTATATTTAATATTTTGTATTTTATTGTTTAATATTATAATAGTAGTAACTAATATTATTTAATTTGATCTATATAAAAATATAATTATTTTGATTCTATTGTATTTTTATATATTATAGTAGTACTAATATAACCTATATATACTATTATATATATTTTTGTATTTAAATATATCTATAATAGTAAATAGTAGTAGTAATAATAACAAATATAATAGTAAATATAATCATACTTATTATTACTATTATTTATTACTATATTTATTATTATTATATTTAACATTAAATTTAATATTATTATATTTAATATTATATTTAATATTATATTTACTATTATATTTATTATTATATTATATTTAATAATATATTATATTATTTTATATTTACTATTAAATTATATTATATTGTATATATTTTTGTATTTAAATATATCTATTGTAGTAAATCAATAATAACCTATATTTTTTATGTTTGATTTTTGTATTATATTTAATATTAGTAAATAATATAACCTCTATATTTTTATATTTAAATAATAATAATACAACATATATATATATTGAGCTATGGAAACTGATGGTCATTTTCTGGGAGGTGCTATGACGAGGGTTTCACCTGGCTTGAGCGTTGAAGGAAGGGATTTGCAGGACGCACTTGGTGGATCTAGGCATAATGAAGGTAGTAACAAGGAAAATGAAAGACAAGGAAGCCAATCAGGAAACGAGGTGCAAAACTCACATATATGGTTGGAGCAAAGAAAATAGGCCCTAGCAGAGATGACCATGTTGAGATTGGGAGAACCCTTTCAGCGTAGTGAAGCCAAATGAAAGGGTGACTTGTAGCACACATCTCAAGAGATGATTTCAACAAGGGGCCCAAAATGACTCAGACTAGGGGGGTCCATCTCAGTCATTGATGATAGAAAAGGGCGGAAGAGATTTTGGTTTACTTTTGATGTTTAGAGCAATCACAATGGAGCTTAATGAGAGGCTAGAACAAGAAGTATTATTTAATAATTTTATTTTTTTTGGGCTGGGTCTGATTGGAAGATTCAGGGGATATTGGCCAGGTTTGACGGACCTCCATTAATGGATCTCTCTCCAGTGGATACATGTTTTAGAAGAGTATGTCCAAATCTATCCCATGGCAAAGGGTTTTTTTATTGTTGTTTTTGAAAAGGAGTAGGATAGAAATAAGATTGTGTGATTACCATTGGGAATGGGAAGAAAAATATCCATTGATGTTAAAGCCATGGCATATGGATTTTAATCTAGCTACTGAAGTGTTTGAGAAGGTTCCTATCTAGGTGAGGCTTCCAAAATTTCCCTTACATTTATGGTTTGATTCCTTCTTAGAGGTTGTAGGGAATTCTTTAGGAAGCTTTTTAATGGTGGATGAAGGGTCTTCAAACCTTTATCATTCAACTTTTTCCTAGATTTTAGTGGAAATGGATGTGTCAAAGGCTCCTCCGGAGGAGATATGTTTAAAGACTTCAAAAGGTTGTTGGGTGCAACCCCTAGGTTATGAAGGATTACCCTTTTGATGGAGAGTTTGCTTAAAATTGGACATTTGGTTGCTTAGTGTGCCAAAAAAAGAGCAACCAAATCAACATCCTAGTGGAAAGGCATTGGCCCGCAACATTATATGGTGGAGAAAAAGGATGTGAATCATATGAATGCTCAGGAGAAAAGTAGGGCAGAAGGGGGTCAGGAAGGGAAGGCAGTGGTGGAAGAAGAAAGAATGGAGGTTCAACATCAGAATGGTGATGTCCTGATATAGGAAGGGTACCTGGATGGGAATAGTGAAAATGTTGTCAACAATGGAGACGAAGAGGAATTGAATCCAAAAATTTGGGCAATGACACCTAAATGCCCAGAGAAAAAAGGTCTGGTGAAGTCGCCAGAGAAATAATCAAGAAAAAGAAAAGTGGTTGAGCAGAGTTAATAGAAAAAATGAAAGTTTGGATGGCATTTTGAAGAATCCTTATGAGAAACCATTGGACTAGTAGAAGGCGACAACAAGGGTAGAGGACAACTGACAAACAGTCAAGGGGAAGAAAGCAAAGAAAGAAAGGAAAGATACTTTTGCAATGGTTCTCAGATCCTAGACGAAGAAAAGACCAATATGAGAACCAATCATGACCTGTTTATAGGTCCTTTCAGGGAATGTTAGTTTTGGGCTTGCTTTCTTGTTATGCCTGTGAAGCGTTAGTTTGTAAAGTGATGCTTTTTTGTATGTAACTCATGAAGTTGAGTGTATTACGGTGAGTTGGCTGGGTTAGTGACTTTTCTAAGGAGTTTAGTGGGGTTGGAAAGGGTTTTAAGTTGGCATTACTGGAAGAAATAATATGTAATTTGTCTTTATTTTTTAATAAAATCACCTCTTTTACCGATAAAAAAAATACAACCTATATATACTATTATATATATTTATAAATATAATTATATTGCATATAATTATATAGTTTAATTTGTACTATATATAATATATTAATTATATTTTGTATTAAATAAGAAAATAATAATTATTAATTAATAATTATAAAAATGCTATATATATAATAATAATTAATAATATATATATATATATATATATATATATATATATATATATATATATATATATATATATATATATATTTTAGATCATAGAATCGTAGCACGACGGGCATATAAAACCGCAAGGTGCCTGGTAAACATTTTAACGTGACTGGCGGCGCTTGCACGACATGCCCTTCGGTACCACGGGGGTGGGGGAGACTAGACCTCGTGACCAACCTCCTACAACAGGAAAGATTTAGCCAACCGAGCTAGGGCCCCAACCCAATAATAATTAATAATATAATTATATATTTATAATTATTTTTTATTAAAACAATAAATAATCAATTTTGAATAAGTTTATAAATAAGATAAATTTATGTACCATAGAATTTAAATTAAAACATTATAAAAAAATTCTTCAAATAATTAAATAATAGAAAATTATAATTTTAAAAAATGAAAACAAACTAATAAGCAGGATAAAGGATGCCATAATGTTAAAACCTAAATGTGCTCATTATTAGGATCTTTTTTGTAATTTTCATTTTAATAAACATACTCTTAAACCATCACCAAAACCATATTTTCACACTGTAGCAACGAAATACCCTTGCCAAATTGGAGGAATGAATAGTTAGTACCAGTGAGGACGAGTTTGGAGGAGTGGAAACCAATAGTGGTGAGGAAGAAGTGACAGGAAAAGCAGTAAAAAGCCATGAAAAAGTAGCCAAAAATATGATAGAAAATGAGATTCAAATAGACAAAAAACAGCAGAAAATGATGAACGACTGAGATTCATTTAACCGCATTGAAAGTAAATTTCACGTCCATTTCAAAATGGGCACCTAATTTTCTTCATTCATTTTGGCGATAGGTACTTAAAATATATTATTTATGCCCTAATCCTTTTTTGGACGCATATTATTTTGTTGGGTGAACTCAATAGAAACCTATTTTCAATCTATGATGTCCTAAATTTTCCTTTCATTTCCCTCTAATTGAAAAAATATAGGCGTGCTTTCCCTAATCATTTTTCTCATTTTTGCAGGATGAGAGGAGATAGGCAGTGTAGGGGAGAGAGATTTATGGCTGCAATTTCCACGATTTTCTCTAGCTTGTTGGAATGTGTGCCTCAATCCTTACTGACATGGAACTCTCGACAGGAAAAGTCACCGTGACATTATTCATGTCTGGCCAACTAATTGTTCTAAATCCATTTGAAATGATCATGTCGCCAAGACAGAGTTTATGTCTTGCCGACAATGTCTATCACTATGACATTTTGTGTTCGGCGTGACCTTCTGTTGAATGGAGATCTTTGGGTGACAGTTTGATCTTATTGGGATAACTCACAGGTGTCGGGGAGAGGTCCTAGTGAATGGTGAAAGTCTCACCGATAGCATATGGCTATTGGGGTAACACAAGGATCTCGAGGAAATCTCTCAGTGACTACGTGATGTCTCACTAACGGGGATGCAACTGAAGTCATCGGTGTAGCTCTCAGTGCCCGATGAAACGTCTTGGCGAAGTCAAATGTCTTGCTGACTTGGAAAGACATGGGCGCTCGGTATGTGGTCTCGGCGAAAGACATAAGTCTTGCTGACTGGTGAATGCAGTGCTTGGGGTGACTTAAGACCTTGGTATAAGGTCTTGGCGAAGACGATAAGTCTTGCCGACTCTTCGATGCTTCTATATGACATGTTCGGTTGATGAAAGGTCTCAGCGATGAAGAGTGGTCTCGCCAATAGAGATAAAACCTAGTGCTTTCACGGTGACAAAAGACTTCGTTATGAAGTCTTGGTGAGTTGGATAAGTCACGCTGATAGTCTTCAGGACCTACTTGGTGATGCTTGATGTAAGGTTTCAACAAAGAACGAAGTGTCTTGCCGATAGTATAACTCTTCGATGTGACTTTGGATGTCGATATGTGGTCTCACCGAAGAGTGATAGTCTCACCGAATGGAAAACTCATGCCGGCATGACTTGAAGACTTCGGCATGATGTCTTGGCAATCTGCAGAAGTCTTACAGATAGCGATATGAAGACTTTGTGGCATCGGGGAGACACTGTTAGTGTCTCACCGATATGCCAACAAAGTTGAACGCCCTTGACCAGTTTGACCATCCTATCTGGAGCCTCGTGGACCAATTAGAGGAAGAGATTTCAAATGGGTGGCAGTTAGATTTTTGCAACTATTGCGACGCTGGAGCTGAATAGCATGCAAGGAAAAATCAATTGCTTGAAAGGAAACTGTCTATGATTGGCAATGGTGGATAAGGATGCACAAAAGGTAAAAATCAGAATGGGATAAGATTTAAAAGGATTGATTCTGATTTGGAGATAGTGTGAGTGAATCGAACTGTTGAGAGAATTTTCTGTAACTGGATTAATAGTGAATGAAGCTACTATGAACTAATACCAGAGAGTTGTATCTCTGATTATATGTAATTGTTGTTACTGTAATACAAAGAGATTCAACTTGGTGTGGTGGGTTTTTTCCGGAAAGGGTTTCCCATGTAAATATGTTGTTCATTGTTTTTGAGTATCTTCTCTGTTTCTGTAAATCTTTCATGTGTGTCTTAATTGGATTGTAATTAGAAAAATTAGAAGTACCAAATGCTTACTCCCTTGTGGTTTTGACGTTAGGAAAGTTGCTTCCGCACCATTGCTTTCCTTACATAGCTGCACAAGAAGAATGGGGGTTTTGGTTTTTTGCTTTGTTCTTTACTTATAATAGTTTCACTATATGCAAGTAGGAGGAAGGAGATTTCATCATCAAGAGGAGGCCGTCCTATGCATTGAATTCAAATAGATATAAGAATATATTTCTTGCGGTTTATTTTGTTATTTTTCACAAACTTGTCGTTTGCGGCCACCAAATAAACTTGCTTATTTTTATTAGTTTTGAAACTTAAATATTTTGAAACATAGATTTAAATTTGCAGGCAACAATAGTTTTACACGGAACTATGCATGACCCTATGCCCATTTTAAAGTTTGTAGAGGGTAATTTTTTTTTGTTTAGATCTAAAAACAATCACAATTTAATTAATTATTATTTTTTTCTTCTAAATCTAAATTTACATTTATAGATTTGAATGATATTATTTTTCTACAAAATTGTTTTTATGTAGACCTATATTCTTCATGTAAATTTGTTTATAAAATCAATTTCACAAATATTATTGGTTGTGTTTTAGGGATGATGATTTTGTAAATTTTTGAGTTTTATATTTCCTTGTATCTGATGTGCAAGTAGCAAATTAAATAAGTTAATTTCTGTAAAAATAATTGCAATGTGAAGCAACAACGCTTAAAACCCTCTGGTGCTTTTGTTATAGGGAAAATTATGATTGACGACCACTTCAACAAATTGACCATTCATCATATTTCTCTTTCAAAATCTCAATGGTTGGAAGGAAGATTAAAATTCCACATGAGATTAAAATCTCAATGGCCATTACAAATTTAACCATTTTCATCTTAATTCCATTAGTTTCCCTAATGTAACCATGTTATTTTTTTGTGAAATAGAATTGAAAGCTACAAAAGTATTTCCTTTATGAACAAATACAGAGCAAGGAGAAAATACAAAACCAATGTCTTACTCTACCATACAACAGGCATAATTGGCCTTCCAATTTCCTTTTAAATGCAAGAACAAAGACTTGAAAGCATTAATTCATAAGTGACTAAATAAATGACTACCATGACTACATAAATGACTAAACCATCACTAAATAAATGACTAAATCATGACTAAATAAATGACTACCAAGACTAAATAAAATGACTACAATGACTAAATAAATGACTACCATGACTAAATAAATGACTACCATTAATAAGTGATGGAAATTAATGATTACAATGACTAAATAAATCACTAGTTAACAACAATCAATGACTAAATTAACAACTAAATATACTACTAAATTGATCAATCAAAACAACCAATAAATAAAAAATGGTTTAGTCATGAATTTGGTTGCATTGTAAATGACTGGCAATAAACTACTAATGGTCACGTGACCAAGTAGTTTTTTTAGTCATTTATTGTTGTTTTCCTACTAGTGATAGTTTCCTTATACATACCATATCTTTTTGCATATGATTTGCATTGTATATATATGTACATTCCCATGAAGGGACCTGACTCCTAGTTACAACTAATGTCTTTTCCTCAAGACATGATGGTTAATTGGAAAGGAGATGCTTGTATGTCCCTTTGAGGTATTTTTTTTTCCCACTATGCTTTTTCTTGTTGTAAAGTGGAGATGTGCCTCTAAGTGTGAATCATTGTTGCCTCTACGTCAGCCAAACTATCAGGTATTTGAATAATTTTGGTCATTTTTTGTTCTTCTCCTAATATATCCCTAATAGGTGGGTCATCTAGCTGTTGATCGTTTCTCTCACCTGCTTGATCTTCTCCTTGATCTGCTCCCTTTGGGTGTGTAGTTGTTGTAGTTGGTAGTGGAGGGTTTCCACTTGGGTTCTAATGGTTCCATCCTTATCTTAGAGAGGGTTGTAGGTTTGCACCACTTATGCTATTTGATTCTCTAGTTGGTCCATTGTAAGAAAAACTGGTAGATTTCCCTTGCTTTTGTGATTGTGTCACCCAATCCTTTGATATTCTCCTCCAATTTGGAGTGTGTGATAGTGCACTTCTTAGTATACTCTTATGTTTTCTTCCTTATGACCTCCTATTGTACTTATTTTCTTATGATGTTTTTAGTGGCAGCCAAATCTCCTTGTAGGTTTCCACCAACTATTTGAGTTGTTGTAGCATGGGAAGTGAAGTGTCTCGTGGTAGGTGGGGAATAGCCTTTTATAGTGTGTCTACTACATTTTGTAGTTTCTCCATTGTACTTACATGGTCATTGAGAAGCTCCTCCCTTGCGACAGTGTGAAGAATTTCTCCCTACTAGATCTTTTTGTAGTGGGGAGATGCTAGACAAATCTACCTATGAACCCACCATTGGTACTTGTAGAAGCTATAGTAATGACACTACTTGGATTTTTTGTTTTTGTGCTAAGAAATTCTTAATGGTGGATGTCTCTGCGGTGCTAGTATCTTTTATTTTCTCATTTTCTTCCTTGGTTGGATTTTTCTCTGGTGGTTGGGGCCCTTCTACCTCTTCTGCATTATTCTTAATCATTTCCTCAAAAATTTTTTGGGTGACATCCTCAGTTTCTTTTTGGATCATTTCTATGTTCTTAGGATCCTCCTCCACGAGTTTTCCCACTCTCTATATTGTGCAAAGTTCTTGAGCTTGCTTTTGGGCTAGTGCCTACTTCTAATCTTCAGTGATGTTTGGACTAATGAGATGGCCTTCTCCCTTATTTCTTCTTCTTTATTGAGTGTCTTGGCCCTCTTTTCTTGTATTGGTGTAATTATCTACTCCAAAAAATCCTTCATTGCTTTATCCATCCCTTTGTTTTATTTTTTGACATACTGGAGGAGGCATTATATTATTATGCCTTTATTTTCCTCATTTTCTTCCCCATTCATGCTTAATACTTGTGGTAGCATCTTGAAGTGGAGGATAGCATTGGTAGTCACCAAGATGTCAATTGGTGGTTGAGGTTGCTTTGGAGTCACTTGAGGAGTGGGTATTGGAGATTTTTCCCCTTTTTTCCTCCTCTTGAGAGGTTTCTCGACCTCTTCTTCACCCTTTATGATCTCCTCCACTTCTACCTCTTCTACTTCTTCCTCTATTTTATCCTACTACATTTTCCTCTTAGCTATATATTTGGTCCTTGCTTGCAGGGGCCTCTTTTGTGGGGTGACTTGGGGTGGTTTCCCTAGTGTAGATACTATCTGTGTGGAGGTGGTGGGGCCTTCTGATTTTCCTAGTGAGGTGATTTGAAGCCTTCTAGACATTCTTGTGGAGGATGGTTCTGACTGAGTTGTGGTAGTAGAGAATTGAGAAAACCCTCCCTCTGGTATTCCTTATTGTTTTTGGAGTTTCTCTTTATTATTTTCTAGTTTCTCCCAAGACTCTTTATTGATTATGATCTCTATTTCCTCTTTGTAAGTACCAAAATGCTTTGCGTTAGGATCCTTGGGTTGGGTTGGCTAAGTAGGGTAGTGAAATAAGTGTCTACTTCTTGTGTGGTGAGTTTGTAGGGTAGTTTTGGTACCCACATCATATGTAGTTCTACTGCATCCACATGTATATGTAGTTCTTAACCACCATGAAGGTTATTGTGTTCATGTACTAGGTGGTGGAATCATGCAAAATCCTTTCCCTTTCTTGCATTTTCTCCTTGAAGGTCTTGAAGAACTCCGAGCATACAACTTTGTCAGGCTAGATGTCCAGGAATTGGAGAATGTGATATTTAATTTTGGCTACCACCATTTGGTTTTATTTCCACACTTCACCTTTGAATTTTGGTAATTCTCTAAGGAAGTAAAAAATTATGCATATTAATAATGTAGTATACTAGAAGTGGAACTTAGAGTTCTTGATCTTCTGGATATTCTCCATTAGTTGCTCTCACATAACCTTGCAAAGGTCAACATCTTTTCCCTCTACTACCATTTGGTAGGATGTGTGGAAAATAGTGGTGGTGGTGGAGTCCTCTTGGTTGACATAGTAATTTTTTTATGCAATCCCCATTATGGTATAATAGACTCCATTGTTTGTGATTGTTCTTACGTTCATACCCTAGCCATCAAGGGTCACTCCATTCAATTATTGTACCTCACTATTTTTTATGGCCTTCTTGGTGGGGATGTTTCCTACCATGTTGAGCCTTGTCACTATGTGAATTACCTTCTTTGTAATCTGGTAGGGTTTGTCTAGGTACATGAACTCATCATGCACCTGGCTCATTACAATTCTCACCCACACATGTTCATCACATAAATCTAGATAGTCTTTCTAGATATCCATCTTTTTTAGTTAATCTCTATATATTATGGTTTATATGTCTTCTTGTTGTCTTGGAGGAGTGTTTTATGAAGCTCCTCAAATTTAGTGTGATCAATTTCTGCAATTTATTCATGAATATATTTGTGAACATCATCCAGGTATACCACATTGTGGGGTATATGGGAGAATGCCCCATCATTATCCATTTCTAGAGCCTTGTATGAGTACTTTTGGTACTTGGGTCGAGCTTCTGAGAGATTTTAATTATAGTTGGGGTGGCCAATGTTTTAGCAGAGACTTTTGTAGAGTGTAGATAGCTTAGGTTTTGGGCTTATTTGAATGAGCACACACTGTGAATTGTGTAGGTGACAAGTGAGTGTTTGGAATGAGATGTGAAGTGTTAAATAATCAAGTGGGTGGTGGTGTATTTAATTCTATTTTCCATTATGCAAGTTTTTCTAGCTATTTTAGTTTTTGATGTGATGGGTTGCTTTTTGGGTGTTTTAATTTTTTATTATTTTTATGGTTTGAACTATAGTACATAATAAACATTAGGATATGGTTTTAGTCTACCGACAAGTGGAAATGTTTGATTTTTGCTCCATTTGCGTTTCTAGTCATGGGGGTGGCATTTATTTATCAAAATTTCACTGCTCCATAATCATTTATGTCATGGATATAGTATGGGTCTAGCCATCTAATCTTCAATTTCCCTTTTTTTCTTGAACTTGATGTCATAAAGTAGTACCAAATCTCTTGTTTTGAATGTTTTTCAGTCTTAAATTCTGATCATGTCATGCTTTTTGTCTTTGGCACTCAAGGTGGTGATTAACATTGTAATTTTTCTATACTCATCTTGTGATAGGGCAAAAATATTTGTTAGAGAATGAGCAGCAAACAAAAGAGTGCAAATAACAACTATAAACACTCGACACCTCAAGATTAGCCTAGTTGGATTCAAAAACAAAATAAAAACAAAAAATAGAGTGGATTCACCTTGTCTTGAATCGATCCTTTGGTTGGCCCTTCGATCTTTGATGTTGTATGCTCCTTTGGTGGAAAGAGATGCAAGCTATGAGATGAGATGAGGATGGAAAATAAGTGAAAATGGATGCAAGTATGAGAATTTGGCTAAGTATGGTTCAAGAGAAAATTTTGCAAGAGTTTGGCTAGCATAAATGATCTCTCCCAAAATGAGAGAAAAGAGGGGGTATTTATAGAGAATTTTGGACTCTCTAGGGAAATGGACGGTTGAGATTGAGCCACCAAGATCAAGATGTAGGGCTAAGGTGAGTTGAGAACTCAAAATCCCTCACATCTTGACATGTGGCATGTGAAGTGGCTTGACATAGATTATGTGTACATGAGTTGGAAGGAGAGTGCATGACATGTAGGTACTACATAGTACCTTGGGATTGGACAAGATCTCCTCATAAAGGAGGTCCTTGTCCCCATGTGGGTGAGAGGACATGTGAGGAATTGAAAATTCCTCAAATATCCACATGGGGATGAGAAAAGGAATTTTAAATTCCAAGGAATGCATTGGGGCATTAAATGTGAATTAAAAATTCACATGGGGAATGGAGTGCCTTCTCCAAAAGGAGAAATCCTTTAAGAAGGTTGACTTAGGACACATTCCATAAATGACATGGGGATTAGGTTGACTTAATTGGGTGATTAAGGTTGTGCAAGTACTTGATTAGACAAATTAATGACATATTAGAGGCAAGTGGGAGATTAGGAAGAGCTCACATGTGACTCGATGTGACAAGTCAAAGATCACACGGGGAAGAGTAAAAGGAATTTAATATTCCTTGGAAGGATAAAAAGAATTAAAAATTCCTTGAGAGGTTGATTAGGCTAGCTAATGAAGGATTAGAGGAGGGTTAGGTGGCTAAGAGATATTAGAGGGCAACTTTCAAAAGTTGGAGGATGTGACACATCCTAATCAAGGATTAGGCATGTGCACATCCCTAATGATGAGATTATGAGAATAATTAGGATTAAGAAAAGGATGTGACATGTGAGGAATTAAATAAATGTCATTTAATTCATTTGATGAATAGGAGGAAGGTATTTAATTATTTAACTAGATACCTTAGGGATTAGAAGAACTTTAGAGGTATTAATTAAATAATAATGATATTACTTAATTAATGTGGATAAGGGGATGCTTAGACGAAAGGGGATAAATTTGGATAAATTAAGTGTCCAAATTTAGGTGTCTACACATCCAATTTATCTAACTCTTCTAATCATTGTATGCGAGATTTTTCATCTTCCAACCACAAAGTGAGTGCGGTACATAGGTTGGGGACTATAAAATTCATAGGGACTATAGCATCAGTGCCATAGACTAATTGAAATGGAGTAAATTTGTTGGTTCTTTTATATGTGGTATGCCCAAAGTACTGTAGGTAATTTTATATCCCAATCTGTCATATTCCCAATACATGTTTTGGAAAGGGCTTTCCCAATTATCTTGTTTAATGCTTCACTTGCCTCATTAGCTTGTAGGTGATAAGGGAAGCTTCTATTGTGTGTTATCATGAAATTCTATAGTAATTATTTTATCACATTGTTTACAAAATATTTCTCTTGGTCACTCACTATGCTAAGTGGACATCCATATCTTGTAATTATGTTCTCATATAGAAATATTGTGACAGTCTTTGTGGTACAATATTTTGTAGGTTTTTTTCCACCCGTTTTGTGAGATATTCTACTCCAAATATAATGAACCTTTCTTTAGAATGTTTTTCTAGTGGATTAATAGGTCTAATGAAGTCTATCACCCATTTTTTAAAGGGGTTCTATGCTAGTACTGGTCTTAATGGAATTTCATCTCTTGCGGTAGGTTTCCCTACCATAGTCCTACAAGTTGTACCCTTGTAGCGATGGTTTCATCACAATTATGCCCCCTGCAACTCCTTTACGTGCTTCCATTAGGATTGACTTCCTTTCATGCTTATAAACCACTCTTCTCAAAATATGATCCCTACCTAAATAGTGTAGCTCTCTTTCAACTAGTTTATGGGGTAGCCCTCCGCACAAGTGATTGATTCTCTTGCAGTGAGATATCTTTGGGGAATTCACCTATAAAAAGTAAGATGACAATCTCCTGTAGCTCCTTTAGTACCACTTTAATGTGAAAATAATTTGTGCTAGGGAGATCTTCCCCTTAAGCATCTGGTTCTTCTCTTGTCTCAATCCAGAATAAGTAGTTTGGTCCTTGGTTGTTTTTACCAGGTTTTAGGTCATAATTTTGAAATCAAATTCTGGAAACAATAGCAACCATTTGCATATTCATCCATGTGTTACTAGTTTATTGAGTAGATACTTAAGAGGTTCATGATTGGTAAAGAAATTGAATGGGGTGGATAGTAGGTAGCATCTATATTTTTGTAGTGCATAGACCATAGCCAGTGCCTCTCTTTCTAAGGTAGTATAGTTCTTCGCAATAGATATTTTTTTGCTGGAAAAGGAAATGGGGTGGTCTTTGTTTCCTTTGGGTTGGGTAAGTACTACTCCTATAGTGATACTGGAAGCGTCTACATGAACATGAAAATGGTTGTTCCAATCTAGGAATATTAAGATTGGTGCTTCTGAAATATTCTATTTTAAAGTATCAAATGATTTTTGAGACTCTTCTTTCCATTCAATATTCCTACCAATTTTTTTCTTCAATATATCTTCTAATGGTGCATCAATACCGACATATCCTATTATGAAATTTTTGTGATACCTTATATATATCCCAAAAATGTCTTAACTTCTAGTGCATTCTTAGGTGGCGATAGGTTTAGTATTAGGGAAAATTTCATAGGGTCCACCATTAATCCCTCTTTACATATAATATTCCCTAATAAAATCCCAAAGCATACTAAAATGGTACATTTCTTAAAATTTAGTGAAATTTGCATGCTCCTACATCTATTTAGCATCATGTGAAGTACTTATACATGATATTTTAGTAACCCATAAACGATCCAATCATCCAAGTAAACTTCCAAAAAGTCATGTATGAAATCCTTAAATGTGTTAATCATTATTCTACTGAATATCATATTGGTGTTTTTCAACCCAAAAGGCATTACAATGTACATATATGACCCCTTTTGTGGAAAAATTAGTTTTGGGTTGATCTTCCTCCTTTACCTTAACTTGATGGTATCTAGAAAATCCATCAATAAATGAGTATATCTCTCTTCCTACAATTGATTCTAGGATTTACTCGATGAATGGGGTGGGAAATGGATCATGTATGAAAGCTTTATTCAATTCCCTAAAATCTATGATGAGCTTGAAATATGCTCATAATTTGAATATTATGATGTATTTTTAATACCCTTACTCTTATTACTGATAGTTGTTTTAACTCTTTGATTAAAGGTTTTTTATCTAAAATCGGGTAGTATCCTGTAGCAACACATTTCTATATTCCTGTAGCTTAACATCTCTATGTGTTTGTATTAATTGCTCTGTTTGACCTCCCAAATGACTGATATAATGCATGTGGTTTTTGGATAATGAAACGGATTTAATATGTGATTAATGAATGTGTGTCGTGTTATTTTCCATGTGTGCTTTCTTTTGCTTCTGTCGCCATGTGCATCGTAGGTTGTTGAAGGAAGCATGAACAAGTCAAAGTGCAACAGATCTCCGCCCTGTAGTAAAGTCCATTTCCAGCACGACATCGAGGAAGTTGTTCCAGCAAAGATTCTTTGACCGGGTTGTTGGGAGGAAATCTAAATGATCATTAATCTAGGAAGAGTGGAATACTAAATTCTCTCTAAATCGTGTTGAACATATATGCCTTCATTTATGAGAAGTTTGTTCCTCAGTTTCAGGATGCATTTATGTCCACGTCTTTCTCTGTTAGAGTTAGGTAGTTAGTTACTTTTCTAATATAAATAAGTGTTCCTCCTATATGAGTGAGCAACCGAGTGTGTTAAAGTTGGTATTATAATGAGAAACAGTGTTTTGTGTTAGTTTTATTACAAGCAGAACAATCAATGTATATGATTCCAAGTTTATGAATAAAAGATGATGAAGTTTTGAGTTCAATTCTTGCATAAACTGGTTGATGCTTGCTAAGGGGGCCCACTTAGTGAGTATCTGTAGTTAGTTATTTATCTCCTATTGATTATAAGTTAGATTTCATTCTTGAAGGTTTCAGTGCAAACTCAGTCTTATATTGTTCCTGCAGCATTGGGAATCCATCCTCGTGTTTGTTCCTGCAACATAAGGCCAGTTCATAGTTTGTTTCTTAGTAATATTTTTCATGATTTCTGCTTTGATTAAGTTATGCTTAAGTTAAGAAGACTTTACATTACATTCCTGCAACATAAGTATAATTACTTCCAAGCATTTATTTCTGGTAAATTGTGACTGAAACTGGTTCTTAGTGCACATACAGTGCCGCTCCATTTCAAGTATACGTTCCCTGGTTTGACAATGTAAATGAATGACCATAAGAAGATGTTAGTCACCTGCTGGAATGTCCAATTCCTAGGTTAGGATATGCCATGAATTTTATATCATTTTGTGGAATCGACCATTTTTGGTGCCATTGTCGGGGATGGTGTCAAGCTAAGAACCTGTCATAGTCATTGTTAGCAGTAGTTTAGTGTGTTTATTCAAGCATTTTCAAATTCTTTCAATTTATGGTTAATTCTATTGCATGCATAGAAGAAGAGATGCTCTAGGAAGATTCCTCCCTAACCTTCCATTCATTGATAACAATTCTAAACCAGCTTATAATCTATTTGAGGAAGGAGGAGACCAAGATATCAATCCATTTGCTGAAAAACTGCTTGCTAAATTGCCATTTGCCTAAGCTGACGAAGAACCTCAAGAAAATTCATGTGCTTTGATACTCCATCAAGCAAATATGGCACGTAATCCACCTAATCAACCTCTTGCTTTTGAATTCCCCATCATTGCTCAACAAGATAATGATAACCTTAAAAATATTCCTTCTTCATTACTTCCCAAGTTCTATGGACTAGTTATAGAGGACCCAAACACTTTCTTGTTTGAGTTTGACATCCTCTGTTGCAGCTATGATTACACTTTAGATGCTCATAGGATGAAGTTGTTTCTTGCTACTTTGAAGGAGGGAGATCTTAGATGGTTTATGAGTTTGGGAAGGGGTGTTGTTGATAATTGGGTAGCCAAACAAAATTTCTTGAGAAATACAAGGAAAATTGTAAGTGTGGTAGTAAGGGTGATGATATATTCAAAATTCAACAAAAGGAGGATGAAAGCCTAGAAGATTATATCTCAAGATCCTTGTTTTCCCTAAGAAAGAATTCATACCATACTCTCAATGAAGAATATCAGAAACTACTTTTTCTAAGAGGAATCAATGACACCTGTATAGATGCCCTAGATCTGATGGGAGGAGGAGATATAACCGAAGTGCCTTGGGATGATATCAAGAAAATATGTTGCAACTACTCTCGAGCAATTGTTAAGAAGGGTAGAGGTCATCAAGCCATAGTGGGAAATTTTTCTACTAATGGAGTTTCATGGATGGAGATCACACATTTGCTATCTGATTTCAAGCAGGATATTATAAACAACATGGCTACATAGTTGGATAATATGCAAGCTCGGAAGAAACATGAGGAAGTTGAAGCAATTTTGGCTGAGTTTTGTCCACATTGTAGACAAAAGAAACGTGACTGTAGATGTAAGATGGTGGCTAACCTGGAGGCTAAGAAATTGCATACTAATTTTAAGATAGTAGAGGGTGATGATGACCAAGTATTCTTCGTTGCACAAAGGCGACAATGGGCTCAAAGACAAGGTATGCCTCAAGACCCTTTGACTTTTGGTAATCCTTATTCTAATTACAATAATCAATGGCAACCTACATATGGCCCATCACCACCTTGGAATACTTCTCAACCACACTGGCCTAACTATTAGAGTCCTCAATGGCAATCTCCTCAAGGAGGTTGGCAGCAGCCACAAGGACAATGGACTCCACCCTAAGGTAATTGGTAGCATAATCCTCAATGGAGAGGTTCTCAGCAATGGAAAAACCAATCCCCTGGATTCCTATAGCTTCAACAGCCACAACCTCTGGCCCTCATGCCACCTCTTGTAGCACCTGCAACAAATAATGGCCCTCCAAAATAAATGCGTATGCCTGCTCAACCATTGCCAAATCCTAAAAATAAGAAGCAATAGCAACAACAACCTATGTATTTTGTAGAAGCCAATCAGTATCCAACTTATGCCCTGAATATTAATGATATCCATCTAAGGTCTGGAACCACTCTCCCTGCTCCACAACTGCCTATAATTACAGAGATTCCAGACTCTGCCTCTGAACAACCTACTAATCCTATAGAACATATACTTGTATCAGATACTGTCTCTAAGGAGCCTGTCCTGCAACATCAAGCCAAACTGCCTTTTCCTCAGAGATTGCAAATTACTACATACAAGTCTATGGAAGAGCCTACCTTTGATATTTTAGATCAGCTAAAGAATGTACACATTCAAATTCCCCTTTTTCAAACCATTAAAGATGTCCCAATTTATGGAAAAGCCATTAAGGAGGCCTGTTTAAAGAAACCAGGAAGAAAGAAAAAGGATCCCCAAACTATCCATGTTCTAGGACAATTGGCAGATATTATGTTAGGGAAGGTAGTCATTCCAAAATATACTGACCCTAGGAGTCCTATGGTAAAAATAAATATTAATGGCCAAATAGTAAAGAATGTTTTGATTGACCTTGGTGCAGCCATCAATGTAATGACCAAGCATACTATGGAGTATTTGAATATCCTAACCATTCGGTCTACACCTACTGTTCTACAGCTTGCTGATAGTTCCACAATAACACCTGATGGAGTGGTAGAAGATGTCATTTTCATCTTTGAGTCTTGGGAATACCCAACAAATTTCACCATATTGTCCACTAAGGCAACTTTGGGAGGATATTCTATCATCCTAGGTAGACCATGGTTGGCCACAACTGATGCTTTTATAGGATTTCGTTTAGGAGACATGACAATTTTTGATGGTCAGTCAAGAAAGAAATTGGCTTTATACCCACCTGCCCAGCCTCAGCCAGATTTGTCTCAACCAATTTGGCCAGATTTAGGAGAGGAAACTGAAGAAGTCAATTCATTGGCTCAGCTAATGATACTGCAAACTAATCCATTTTCCTAGCTTTAGAGTGAGGATGGCCTACTTTTACACATTTTGCAGTCCAACTCTGATTTGAGTAGCCCATTTGTTCCAAATAGTTATCTTCAACAGTGTTTCCTACAACAACTGAATCATGAGAGCTTGCCACCTAAATTTCGTGCAGTTTATCACAATTTGCTTCCACATAAAATAAAAACACCACCTTTATCAGCAGCCTCTATGAATGATCTTACCAAGCAAGTAGAAGTGTCTCCAGGCCGTTGTCTGAACATCAATAATAAGTTGCCTCAATCTCAACAAACTACCATAGTCACAATGCTGCAAGATCAACACAAAGATTTTGCATGGGACTATGGGGATATGAATGGAATAGATCTTCAACTATGTACTCATAGGATCTACATTAAGGAAGGTTGTTCACCTGTTAGGCAGCCTCAAAGAAGGATAAACCCAACACTCAGGGAAATAGTTAAAAATGAGCTCCAAAAATTACTTGATGCTGGTTTTATCTACCCCATTTCAGACAATCAATGGGTATCTCCATTGGTGATTGTTCCTAAAAAAGGTGGAAAATAGAGAGTTTGTGTAGACTACAGGGAGCTGAACACAACAACTAAAAATGATCACTTTCCACTGCCATTTGTTGACAAAGTGCTAGACTCATTGTCTGGTAAAAAGTATTTCTCCTTTTTGGATGGATATAATGGGTATAATCAAATTAGAATTGCACCTGAGGATCAAGACAAAACAACTTTTACCAGTCCATGGGGCACTTTTTCCTACTCTGTCTTACCTTTTGGCCTGTGTAATACACCTACAACATTTCAAAGGGCAATGATCAATATTTTTGCTGACATTTCTCATTGATTCTATGGAGATCTACATGGATGACTTCACCACTTATGGAGTTGCTTATGAAGAAGCATTAGCAAATTTGGAGAAAGTGTTGACAAGATGTAAGGAGCAAAATTTGTCTTTGAATAGTGAGAAGTGATTTATGATGATGCAAGACAGAATTGTTTTAGGCCATCATATCTCTCAAGCAGGAATTCAAGTTGATCCTACAAAAATAGAAGTCATTCTAACTTTGCAAACATCTATGAAACAAAAGGATGTTAGAAGCTTCCTAAGACATGCTGGATATTATAGAAGATTTATCAAATATTTTAGCAAAATAGTCAGTCCATTATATGCCTTATTGACTAAGGATTCTGAATTTAACTAGACTGAGGCCTGTGACAAATCTTTCCTACAGCTTAAGAACTTACTTACTCAAGCACTTGTTCTTTAAGGACCGAAGTGGAGTCTGCCCTTTCATATACACACATATGCTTTTGATTATGCCATAGGGGCAGTTTTAGTATAGAAAGAGAATTCCATAGAGCATGCCATATATTTCATTAGCAAAAACCTTCAAGGCCTTGAATTAAACTATATTGTCACAGAGAAAGAATAGCTAGCAGTTATGTATGCCCTGAACAAGTTTTGACATTATGTCACTGGTTACCAAATATTTGTCAATACAGATCATGCAACAATAAGGTACCTCATGAATAAGCTTTCCATATCTGGCAGATTAGCAAGATGGCGCCTATTGTTGTAGGAATTTGATATCACAGTTATTGATAAGTCAGGTCGGGCTAATGTGGTGGCTGATTTCTTGTCAAGACTTCAAACAACTACACCTACCACCCTCGAGGTAATTGATGATAGCTTTCCCAATGAACATCTATTTTCTATTGCTGCTCAAACTCCATGGTATGCAGATATTGCAAATTATTTAGCAGCCAACAAGATCCCAGCCCACTTCTCACCAAAGGAAAGGAAATTGTTGGTAGAGAAAAGTTTTAACTTTTCATGGATTGCAGACTATTTATTTTACACATGCCCTGACCAAGTCATGAGAAGGTGTGTTAGGAAAGATGAGACCTATGAAATTTTGCATGCCTATCATAATGAGCCATGTGGTGGGAACTTTGCAGCCAAGAGAACATCTATGAAAATGTTTGCTACAGGATACTATTGACCCACACTACACAAAGATGTTGCAGCCTACACCAGAAAATGTGACAGATGTCAACGCATGGGGAGACCAACAAGGTCTGATGAAATGCCTCTGTATCCTCAAGTGATACTCAGTCCCTTTGACAAGTGGGGCATGGATTTTGTTGGGCCTATTGATCCTCCATCCAATGAGAAATCGTACATTTTGGTTTGTACTGATTATGTAACCAAGTGAGTGGAAGTGGAAGCAATGACACATGCCCGTGACAATAAAGTTGTTGAGTTCCTGTATGAGAAAATTTTTACTTGGTTTGGAGTCCCAATGGAACTTTTATTGATCAAGAAGCTCAATTTACATCAAACTTAATCACTGCATTGATGAATTATTACAAGATCAGGCATAGAAAGTCTAGCCCCTATCACCCTCAAGCCAATGGTCAAGCAGAGGTTACCAACAGAGTAATTGAGGCAATCCTTACTAAGATAGTACAATTACACAAGAAGGATTGGAGCAGTCACCTTTCTGAAGCAATCTAGGGCTATATGACAACATGGAAAACAACTACAAGATTCACTCCTTTTGATTTACTCTATGGAAAAAATGACATGTTGCCAATAGAGTTTGAATACAAGACCTTAAGGACTACTCTCCAGCTTAACATTGATATTTCAAAAGCCCAAAAGGAACGCCTCCTGCAGTTGAATGCATTGGATGAGATAAGGAAAACTTCCCTACAACATACTGAAGCTATCCAGTAGCAAGAAAAAAATAGCATGACCACCATATCAGAACTAAGCAATTCTCTGCCGGTGATTGGGCGCTACTCTATGACTCTAGGTACAAGGAAAATCAAGGCAAACTCACCACAAGATGGCTTGGTCCTTATGAAATAGAAAATGTGTTTAATAATGGTTCAATTCAGTTAGCTACAATAGATCTTGTTCGATTCAAGCTACTGGTTAATAGACACTGTCTTAGGTTGTATCATAAGCCAGCGTCCAAAGAAGAATTTATGAAGCAATTTGTTTCAGATGCAGCCACTGATCTTCCTGCAGCAAAAGGCTTAAGCCTTTCTCCTACAACATCTCTTTAAAATTCTATGTTGCATGCCCATAATAAAGGTTTCCTTTTTATGGAAGCCACTTTCTTCATTTTTCATCCATAACCACCATTCATTTCCTCTTCTTCCATGTCACCCATCCATGTCATCCATCTTGTCATACTGCCCTCATTTATGGTTTCAATTCTAGCCATCATTTCATGCTGAGCTGTGATCTTTCCCAGCATGTACGATCACTTATTACAAGGTACGCGGTATCTTTTATTGTCACATCATTTATTTATTTCATTTATTCAATAAGTGCTATGTACATATCAGTTATCATTGCCTGTTCTTTGCCTATCCTTTCGCACATGTGTGGACACATGCCAAATTTTTAGTAGGGGGCAGGGATAATCCATTTCAACTTTTTCTTATGCCACTGTCACAATTGTTAAGACATTTTTAACAACAATTAACTGCTTGATTTGAGTAGTTTTTAATAATCATTTCATGCAATTATCCTTTGGGTCATTCTTGGAAAAGTAAAGAAAAGTGACAGCAGGGTAGAAAGAAGCAGGGCAGAAGAAGTTTTTTGAATTTTCAGAAGAAGTTTGAGTTTTAGGAATCTCAGTAGGGATAATTTGTGAATATGGGTGGCCAGTTAGTAAGACATGAGCCTGTAGCTCATGAACTCTTGACACAAAATCCTCAAGCGGTTCAGGCATTCAAAAATTGCGGTTGGTTGAATTATTTTCTGAGGATAGATTCCTATAATGAGGAAGCTACAGGTGAGTTTTTGAGAACTCTTTTAGAGGGAGAAGCTACAGTGTGGGGTTTGATAGTAGCCATTATAGAAGAGCGGATTACAGAAGTAACTGGGCTTCTAGTGGTAGGAGAAAATCTTTCTTCAAGGAGAGATGTTGTCTCTGCTAGGGCAGAATTCACAATACCAATAGATGGACCCTTGGAGGTTTCCAAACAAGGATGCAAACAGGTGTCACTGCCTCCTCCATACTTGGAATATGCCACCTTCATAATCAGGTACTTGACTTGTGAGGGACATTTTTCCTATTTGCATTCCTATAATTTTAAACTATTGAGTCATATGAGGCACAGTTTAGCTGTCAATGTTCCAAATTTTTTGTTAAACCTTTTGAAACATTATGCCCATGAAACCTAGAGGGGTAGGGACAACTCTATCGCTCATCATGCCCTCATTAAATTCTTGATCAAGCGTTCCCTAAGGGATGTATCGCCCCTTTCTTGGCAAGAATTTGTTGCCTGGAAGGGCCTGCAACCTCCAGAGCCTCCTATAGCACTCCCTACACAACACAAGAAAAAGAAAAAGAGAGTAGAATCTACAAGTAGGGAAGCAAAGCAAGAATCATCTGCTCCTGCAACACTTAGTCTTGCAGCCTCCATACTAGAGCCCTCTACCCAAGTACAAACTAGGTCTGCTGGTAGAAAATAAAAATGGAAAACAAAGGTAGGAGAATCATCTAGGGAAGAACAAACCCCAGAATCTTACCCTCATGTTCAAAAGTGAAAACGTTCTACTCCACTCTTTCCTACAACATCTTCCCCTGTAGCAGTTTCTCCTATAGCAATGCCTGTTGCCACTGCAGTTTCACTATCATATTCTCCTGTTGAGTCTGAATGCTCTAGGTAGGTTAGAAAGAGGAAAGCCACAAAAGTGTCTCCTATAGCTGTTACTTTAGAAACATTACCAAAAAGAGTTTCATCAAGGAAACAACATAAAGTTACCTCAACCTCCGTTCAACCTGAAATTATAGTAATTCCTAAGGAATCTGAAGAATTTAGTCATGATGTTTCTCAGAATGTATCTGAGAATACTCCACAAATTCCATCTATTATTCCTAGGGAAATGCAAACTAAGACAGTGGAAGTTGAGGAAGCACAACATGGTAGTTGTAATGAAAGGGGGATTCCAAGTCTTGATGACTTGGCTGAAGTAGTTAGGCAAGTTTCAGAAGAAACACAATCTCCTCTTAAGTAACAACATGAGTCCATCCTGCGGCAAGAGGAAGAACAACTTGAACAATCTAAAGTGTCTAATGAAACCCCATTACCCCGTGAAACTTGTCGATCATTGGTTGTTTATAAAAGGACATTGTTGATTGAATATTTGGAATATCTTAGGACTACATGGAGGCCTGTTACATTTCAAACTTTGAGTTTTCACCATTTAGCTAGAACTGAAATTCAACAAAGTCTTTGGGAAGAAGGAAAGAAGAAATTGAAAAGGGAAATTGAAAGACAAAAATAGGAAATGAAAGAAATGAAAGAGAAAATGGATGAAATGGAGAAGATAACTGGTAAAATTATGGAATGTAGACCACCACCTAGGGTATATGCTATGAGCCTTAAAGAGAAATTTCTTTGGTTCCAATTGATGAGAATTTCAAGAAATTTAGACCCTATCATTCACACAGCTAAGGAATTTTATGATGCATATCAAGTAGCACCCAGTTGGCTGAAAAATTCTTTATGTGAGTTTTATTTGCATGGTTTTCTAATTCCCTCTGAAACAGAGTGGAATCCGCTTCTCTACATTGGTGACATTCATCTGAGGTCACTCATGTCTTGGGCGGCCAATGAAACTAACTATGGAAGACAATTAGAGGCTTATGAAGAGGCTAAAAGGAATGAACTTATTCCACTGCGACCTGAAAGCTCAGCTCCCCACACAATTTTGAGAACTTGGCTTACTGTTGTGTATGGATTCAATGATCAGACATAAAGAATGAAAATATTTGATATCAAAAAGCAGGTGTATGATGAGTTCAATAACCAAACATATTTTTTTTGGAAGCTTTCATCTTCCAGAATTGAAACAAGATGGGAAAAATTGACTGTTGGTCTGAGGAAATCTGAGCCTCATAGCCCTCTGAATTTTAAGGCAGCCATTAGAAGGATAGAGAAGTATATGCAGCTTGGTCTCCAGAGAAGGTTTGAGGTATGGTTACCATTAACATTTCGACCTCCAATTTTGATGTGGCCACTTTACCCTTATTGGGCTACAAATGTTTATGAGGATGCAAAAACCCACAGATATGAGAGATGAAAAAGTGTCAGAGGTTTCTACTACAAATTTAGAACTTCATTACAGGGCCATACTACTCCTATTGATTTTAGAGAAACAACTAGAAAGCTTAATGCTAGAGGACCATCATTAGGATAAGTAGGGGGCAAATGATGAGCTTGAAATATGCTCATAATTTGAATATTATGATGTATTTTTAATACCCTTACTCTTATTGCTGATGGTTGTTTTAACTCTTTGATTAAAGGCTTTTTTATCTAAAATCTGGTAGTATCCTATAGCAACACATTCCTATATTCCTGCAGCTTAACATCTCTATGTGTCTGTATTAATTGCTCTGTTTGACCTCCCAAATGACTGATATAATGCATGTGATTTTTGGATAATGAAATGGATTTAATATGTGATTAATGAATGTGTATTGTGTTATTTTCCATGCGTGCTTTCTTTCGCTTCTGTTGCCATGTGCATCGCAGGTTGTTGAAGGAAGCATGAACAAGTCAAAGCGCAACATATCTCGGCCCTGCAATAAAGTCCATTTCTAGCACGACATTGAGGAAGTTGTTCCAGCAAAGACTCTCTGATCGATTCATTGGGAGGAAATCTAAATGATCATTAATCTAGGAAGAGTGGAATACTAAATTCTCTCTAAATCATGTTGAACAGATATGCCTTCATTTATGAGAAGTTTGTTCCTCAATTTCAGGATGCATTTATGTCCACGTCTTTCTCTGTTAGAGTTAGGTAGTTAGTTGATTTTCTAATATAAATAAGTGTTCCTCCTGTGTGAGTGAGCAACAAAGTGTGTTAAAGTTAGTATTATAATGAGAAACAGTGTTTTGTGTTAGTTTTCTTACATGCAGAACAATCAATGTATATGATTCCAAGTTTATGCATAAAAGCTGATGAAGTTTTGAGTTCAATTCTTGCATAAACTAGTTGATGCTTGCTAAGGGGGCCCACTTAGTGAGTATATGTAGTTAGTTATTTATCTCATGTTGATTATAAGTTATATTTCATTCTTGAAGGTTTTAGCACAAACTCAGTCTTATATTGTTCCTGCAGCATCGAGAATCCATCCCTGTGTTTGTTACTGCAGCATAAGGCCAGTTCATAGTTTGTTTCTTAGTAATAGTTGTCATGATTTCTGCTTTGATTAAGTTATGCTTAAGTTAAGAAGGCTTTACATTACATTCCTGCAACATAAGTGGAATTCCTTCCAAGCATTTATTTCTAGTAAATTGTGACTGAAACTGGTTCTTAGTGCACATACAGTGCAACTCCTTTTCAAGTATACGTTCCCTGGTTTGACAATGTAAATGAATGACCATAAGAAGATGTTAGTCACCTGCTGGAATGTCCAATTCTCAGGTTAGGATTTTCCATGACTTTTATATCCTTTTTTAGAATCGACCAATCTACAAAAATTATTATCTCTCTGATTTTATTGTTTTGGACAACCATGGGGCTTATCCAATACACATCTTCTACCAATTTGACGATTCTAGCAACTAGCATTTTTTCTATCTCTATTTTGACCTTTTTCTTCATGTAGCATCATAAATTGTCACCCTTGACAATTTCACACTATGCTTTTCCCCCCTAAATTATTGAGCCTAATTGGGTCCCTAATTTCCATAAATTATGCATTTTATAGCCTATTTTTACCACTTCTTGAGAAGTTATAAGAATTGACCAAATGTATTAATTTAATGTTTTTCCCCCGACACCCTAAGTTATGGAAAGTAGGGCCGGGATTGGGACACCCTTGGGCATCCCAGTCCCCCTATTTTGTCAGGATCCAATTTTGAATATGTCGGTGTTGACATTTTAACATTCAAAATTCAAATCACAAATGCCAGCTATTAGAATCTAATTTGTAGGAAATTGAATAAATTCCTATAATTACCTAGTTATTGCATCATTTGAAAACTAACAAGACCTATCTACAAAACTATTGGAAAACTTATGATCAAGAGCACTATCAAGAAATTCAAGAGTAATGTTTTAGAGCTTTATTGAAATAATTTAAAATCCTACATCATGCCAAGTCTTATGTGAGTTTATGTATGTTATGTTATCATTATTTGTGAAGGCTAACCCTTGTTGTAGGTCTTCGAGAAATTCAATAATTCAAGCAAGAAAGATCCAAGACCTTGAAGTGATGTGCATGACTTCAATCCTTTAAGGAAGAAATTAAAGGGTAGTGAGTTGTAGCACTTTGTTGATTCATCATTCCTTCCTATCATTTATCTTTCCTATCATTAACATTGCCATTATGGAAGTGGAAACACTAACACAGGGTTTGACTAAGGCAAGCCCCTAAATGGCAGAACATTTCTTGTCTTTGTGAATGTGAAAATTTAAAGTTTGGAGAAGATTGAAAAGAGATTGAAGATCATTTGTCCATTGTTGCATTTGAAACCCTACATCTAGTCAACTCAAAAAACTCACCTATAAAATTTCCCAACAGTGTTCTAGCAAGTTTGCAAGCGGAAACAAGAGTCTTAGAGCTAACATTAGAGGACTGAAAAAATAAAGTAGGACACCCCTACAAGGAACTAGATGCCCTTCGGCAAATTTTTCCTCCTACAGTGACTAGCATCAAACTTTCTAGACAGGTACACATCCCTCTTCCCTTCCTATATTTTCCTACAATTCTCTGCTTTGGTATGTTAATTATCAAAAGCTTGCATTTTGCATATTAGGGCATATAGTCTAATTAGGTTAATCAATTTCAATGAATTCCAATCCATCCTAAGGCTCAATAAGATGTAGATACAAGTTTTATTGGATCACCTTCATGGTTGAAATTTAATCTAAATACCTTGTTGATCTCCATCTTAATGAAACAATAGAAAATACCCCTAAACACCCACAACACAAAATTTGAATCCTAGGTTTTACACATAAGACCTAGGGTTCTCTTTTTCTTTGTTTCCTTTTGGTGAAATTGACCTGTTAACATTATATACCTTCTAAAATTCACCCTATATCTAAGGTTTGAATTACATTGTTTTTCATTTCTCATTTAGGGTTTCATTTTTGCATCATAAAGGACATAGAAATTCAAAAAAATGTATATCATATTTCATCATAGGTTGCATTAAGGTTTATTTTAGTCATTTAGATTAGACCTACATTGAAAATTGCATTCATGGTTGTCATTTGTATTTTTACACATTTTATTTTAAGTCACATTGTCTTAAATTAAGCAAATTTTGGAAAAAAACTCAATTGTAGACCTATTTGCACACACAAACATAGCACTTAGATAATCTAGTAAATATTCAATTTTTTTAGTTTTCAGACACCCTATCAAGGACATAGATGCCCTTGGGTGCCTCTATCATTCTGCACTTGAATCAACAAACTTTTGCACACTTCTTTGTCTTTGTGTTTTCAATCTATGTCTGCTTGTAGATCTCTATTTTGGAATTCCTAATTGCATTCATTTAGGCATATTTTATTTAGCTCAAAAAGCAGAAAAGTAAAAAAAATTACATTATTTTGTTTCAAAATTATATCAAAATCATCATTTTCAAATTTAGGAATCTTACAATCAATCAATTTTTATATTTTAGATCAAAAATTGCATTCAAAATTGTCATATATTGTTCACATATTGTTACACACTTGCATTGGTATAAATTGAGTAAATTTTGGAAACATATTTACTATCAGACCTGTTTGCAACCAGACCTATGATACTAAGACCTCAATACAAGGATGAAAGAGTGGTAGGATGTTTGTGTGGCTTTGGTGAACTAGAAAAAATGAGAATGGTCGGTGAAAGATAAGGTCAAAACTATGAATGTGGTCCTCGATTAGGTAGTCATGGATGCCGAAAATATTGGAAAAAATCATGAGGAAAGGATGGATTCTTTGGAAAAAGTTGTTCATAGGGTTCATGAGGAGCAGTTTGTGGCTATGGAGGATAGAGTGAACAAGATCAATAATGACTTGCAAGTTGTGGTGAGAATTAGCAACCACTCCCTGAAGTCTAGTGCACAGGGCTTATCTTTGTTGAATGAGAAAGCAATCAATTAGACTGGTAAGAATTTGGACCTTGGTAAACATGAGGAGGCTATAGATGAGATTAGTCATATGAATTTGGTGGAGAAGAATGTGGATTTTGGCCCATGCATGGAAAATAATGTGGATGTTGGTATGTGCTTGCATACTAGGAGCAAGACTAAGAAGAGGGAATCCATTTCATTCCAAGAACTTGAGGAAGTGGTAGAGATTCATGAAAAGTTCATCTCTAGTAATCTGGATTTGACTAAGGTTCTTGATAAAATGCTTTAGTTTGTGTTTTTTCAGCCTTTTGTGCTAATGTTTTGCAGTTGGTTTTATTGTTAGTTTGTCTAGTGTTATGTTTTGACAACATTTTTGGCTTTTTTGGGCTATGGATGCTTATGTTTCTATCTATTTAGCAACTTCCTTTCATTGTACAGGGTTTCAAGGCCCCTTCAAAACTTGCTTTTCCATATCAAAAACAATACCCATGATCCTTTAACAAAATTTTACACAATCAAACTTTGAATTTTTGGAAAACCTGCTTAGGACATAGATGCCCTTGGCCACCTCTTTCCTCCTACTTTTGACTCAACCAACTTTTACACAAATATTTCTTGTTGTATTACTTTTTTCTTTTATTGTTTTCATTATGTTTATGAGTATTTTTTGTGGTTATTTGATAGTTTAGTGTTCATATTGGGTACACCTAGTGTCTTGAAACTCGCATGAGCTTCACGACCTAGCGTCCTATTGCCAATACTTTAGTGAGACATAGTTATAGACTTATGGCATCCCACACTGTTGTTACATTTTTTGTGGATCTTTTTTTCCAACTCTTTCATGCAAAGTGTTGTTAATACTCAACCCATTTTGGACTTTGTCCCTAATACTACCATACCAATGACAACCTTACAATCACCCATTTTTACTGATATTGAGATTGTTGTTGCACATGTTCCTAAAGACAAACTAAAATAATTAGATAAAGGTATAGGACTTCAAGACTATGTGATTACTGAATATCGAGTGGGAATAGTGGTACCTATAATAGATAACATGAAGAAATTAATTACTGATTCTCAAGGTTTAGAGGTTTTGTGTAGCCTAGCCCATATAGTTGATGCTAATGTACCTACAATGGCTAGTTGCACTCAAACTTTTGGATACACTCAAAGTCAAGGAGTAAATCAAGTCTCCCTCCCTACAACTATAGCCGCTTTCCTACATACATGAATCCAATTGTTGCTTCAACAAAAAAACAAAGCATTGGCATAAATCTAATATTAGGCCTTTCCACTGTAAATCCTTATGGTTTTAGGTCCTCACATGTGACACCTCTAGTTTCATCCCCTCTCATAAATTTGTAACATAGTAGTCCACCAAGCACATACACAATCCCACCATTAAACCAAAACAAAATTGAACAATGATTACGATATATTAAAAGAATCCCATTATCACTTGAAATTTTGAATACACCAATGCTACAAAACATAGAGATATCCTGATTTGACAAGTACAATGGTAAAGAAGACCCTAGCAATCATATATCAACATATACGACCTTATGTAGTGACTTCATATTTGAAGATAAACTCTTGTCTAAGCTCTTTCCTAGGTCATTGAAAGACATGGCCTTAGAATGGTTTTGTTTATTTTTGAATAACTCAATCCACTCTTTCAATGAACTTGTTGATGCATTACTCCAACATTTCCAAGTCAGCATTGGACCTAAAATTACATTAATTGATTTAGTGTGATGCAAACAAAAGAAAAATAAAAAGGTCAAAAACTTTATAGGGTGCTATCAATTTCTTTATTCACCTGTCAATCTTACTCTTCTTGATGCGGATGTTTAAAGAGTGTTCATTGAAAACTTGCAACTTGACATAAGGGATAAAATCTTGTTGATGAAATATCTGTCCTTTATAAATTTGTGTACAACCCTTTGTGATTATCAGAATTTGGTTAGTCAGTATGAAGAGACATCTTCATCAGCTTCTACTGGGAAATTTGGGTCCATACCTCAAAACAACTATCAAACATTCAAGAAGCACAACAAAAAAATTATCAAGTTATGTACACCTCAAACAATCAACCACATTGACCCTCAAGTTTCTACCATAAGTTCAACCTATACCAATTTATATCACAAGATAGATAATTCACCCAGTTACTTGATACCCTCCATTTGATCATGTTGCAAATTTTGAACAAGAATTTAATTTAGTTTCCTTTAGTTAGGCCTGTGGACACAAGTAAACCTCTACCTCAAAGTTACAATCCAAATGCCTTTTGTCAATATCATCACACAAGTGGATATGATACAAAGCAATGCATGCATCTTAAACATCAAGTTCAAGATTTCATTGATTCTAATCACATCTAGTTGAGTGGTGTTAATGATTAAGGAAATAAATATATTGCCCCACCTAATCAAACATTGCAAATTTTTACCAATCCAATTCCAAACCATTTATCCAACTTTGTGCAGGCTTTTGATGTTAAGAATGATGAGATGAATGTTGATAAGATTGATGACATGAATGATGATAACAATGATAATAAGAGTGATGTTGAGGATGTGGTCACTCTCATAGATATTCAACCTCATAAGGTCCAAACCACTTTGTTATCTGAAATTTCTTTCACCCATATTGACGCATCCATACATCCACACGATGGTCCTCTCTATATTGCTAGAGGTATTTTTGACAAGCCTACAACTAGGATACTCATTGATCTCATGTGTATAGAGAATGTGATAAAAAAGGAATTTTTTTTGTGCATGAACTTTATCAAGATTCTTATGAACAATAAAAAGCATGGGTGAAAAATCATGATGGTTTTTCTTGCCCTATGATAGGTTCAATCAATCTTCCTCTTAAGGTTGGACCAAAAAATTAGATGTATCATTCTCCATCATCCCAACGTCGGACCAATTTTGTGTAAGTTAGGATACCCATGGCTACGCTCCATGAATTCCATCACGTCAGTCATTCACAAGTGCATAAAGTTCCCATTCAAAAATAAGATATTTATAGTGCATCATAGTGGGTTTAATCCTTTGTCTTCCCATGGGAAATTTTCATTGGATTTATTTTGGCCTCAACCTATGGAACCTATCAAGCCTTATGAGGATTTAGTTTTCAAATACATGACATGAAGAATAGTGTTGGCATTTTAAAATATTTTATCCACTCACATAAAAAATCAATAATGGCTTTTGACCAGTAGATTTTAGTTGTTCCATCCTTCACATGCTTGATGATTTCATACATCCAGGGTTTGAACTTGCTAGCATCTCTATATCCTACTATTATATTCAATAGCATAATGATGTCACTGATGTCTGAGAAAAAAATCTGACTTGAATATAGTCTTCAACATTTTTGACAGTGAATTTGGCTTTTCTTTATCTTTGAACCAAGTTGTCAACATTGTTCTTTTATTTTTCTCCTCCATGCTCGCATATGATTTTACAACTCTTTCTTGACCTCTAATGGAATCATTACTAAAAAAATAGGAATTCCAAAGGTTTGCACAATTCCTTCTAGGGTTAAGTAAGCATATACTCTACCCTCTTTTAAAACCACCTTTCTTGTGGCATCATATAAAGGTGTGCATTCTAAAACTAGCTTTTGGGCTTCCATGGCCGAAGGAAAACCTGTTGACATATGTAATCCACTTTTGCAATATGTTGTGCATACAAAGTGGCATCAGGTGACCTAATTCTCTTTAAGAATTCCTCTTCATTGAAATTACTCAGATGGGTATCTATTTCCATGCCATATGATGTAGCAACTTGAGATTGAGGAAAGTTGAATTCATCCTTGAATCCCCTCTTTCAAATACTCATTGTGTCTAGATTATGCATGGTTAGTGTGTTGAATTCTTATGCTAATTAGGGTTAGTTTTCATAATCTTTGATTCCTTTGATATTTAATCTACCCAATTATTTTTTAATAAAATATTATTTTATTTTATTTAAATCGCTTAATGAATTAATAATGAATGCATCAAAGACATAAAATAGAACACCATATTTCTATGAATACTAGCTATATGTAGAAAAACTAAAGCTTGATCTAGAAAATACCTGATTTGGACAAAAAATTGGATGGGCTTATACCTCTTTTGAATTCTGATGCTCACCTTTTCTTTGTCTCTTATGGTTGTTCTTTGATTTTTGTGTTTTTATGTTTATTTCTTTCTGAACACGTTACTATGTTTTAGGTGTGTGAATATGCCCACTTAATGAAGATGATATGACAACACAACACTTTTGCAACTCTACCAACATATGTTAATCATTACTCATTCAATGTACTAAATGTGTATGAGTCCAGTAGCTTGATAATTAATGGTGATGGTTTCAATCTTCACACTTTAGTTTCTTTTAAAATAAATCAAGTTTGGTAGCATCTCTTTTTTTGATATTTAGACTAACCATTGGGAATTTTGTCAGATGCAAAAGTGATAAGTCACCAAATTCCTATTCAACATGACCAAAATATCTTGAAAGTGTTTTTTATTGGTTATTATTGGAACATTACAATGAAAAGATCTCATAGTGATTTTCATCATCGATAACACAAGGTTGATTTCTTTAAAGGATAATTTTATGGGAAAACTACCCACTATAGGATCTCCATCTAGATTGATTCTTAGTAAAGGAATTTCACATCTAATTCCATAACACTTTTAAATCTTGATTTTCAACAAAATCCATTTGGTTAAAACTTTGGGTTTGGGCTTAGGTACATCTTACTTCACTACCTACATGAAATTAGGTTATGGAAGGAGCAGTTTATTGGGCCAACACCTCGCTACTGGATGCTTTACTTTATTGAATGCGGAACACATTAAAGTGACATCCCTAATCTTGTAAGTCCTAAAATTCCTGAAAAACCTAAGTATCAACTTTGAGTAGCTTCTAAAGGATTAAAAAATGTTACTTCCTACTACCCTCTACATTTTCCATAGAACTGTGTGAATTTTACCACTTTCTCCAAACCAAGCAAAAGAAAAAAGAAAGGGGTCTCCATTTTGCATGAGAAAAATGGGGCATGTTGTGAGACCACACAACAACTAGCAACCAACAAAACAAACCAAATTAAAAACAACATAAACTTAGGAAATAAAATAAAAACCATGAATTTTCAAACTTTCTTGATTACTAATTTTTCAACAATCTTCCATGAATTGACATCCTTTATCTAAAGCAATAGAATCAACTTTATGGGCTTAAGTGTGTGTGTATGATTCATCTTATTTTTACAATAAGCTTGATCATAACAAATATTTGCATTGAGCTATATAGTTTGGCTTAACCTTTTAAGCTAACTTTGGATAGAGCCTTATTGCTAGTTAGGCATGCATAGCCCCAAAAGGTTATCTCTATAAATCCTTCAAACATAACTCTACTGCCAGTCAAGTGTTTATAGCCCTGATAGAGATATTTGAATAACCTAAAGAGTTGAATTTCTCTTTAATTTTGATATTTTTATAATTTAATTTTTATTTTGATATAGATTTGAATATCTTTTCTTCAACTTGCTGGAATTAAAGCTTGCTATTAGGTTGGGAATTGTAGTGGTACCTAGCAAAGGAAAACATTTAGATTTTTCACTTAGTGCAAACAAATGTTATCCCCAAACTAATCATAAAAAATCTTTAAATTTTGATACATATATAACCCAATGGAAACTTCATGAATTACTTTAGTTAAAACAAACAAAATTCAAGAGATATTTGAAATATTAATAATCAAGAAAGTTTGAAACATTCATAACTTTTTAATCGTTTCAAAAAATTTAGATCTTTTTATTCAGAATATTTCTCATGATGGTAGTTGCTGCCCATTTTGAACTTCAAAATGAAAAGAAAACCCAAAACAAACCAAAACAAAGCAAAGCCAAAAACCCCAAACCAAAACAAACCAAAACAAATCAAAGCCTATTTACATATATGCATGAGTCACAATGGATTTTAAGGTTGAAAATAATTTTTTAAGAATTTCCCATTGACAGGCAATGGGACATCTTCTCCTATTAAAGTTTTCAACCTATATGTGTCGTCCCCTAATTTTTTTGATATTTGGTAAGGGCCTATCCATAATTTGTCAAATTTTTTGTGGTCTCCTTTTTAGTCATGCACTTTATCCCAACATAAGACCAAGACTAATATCCTAAATGGCCTAATTTTTATCAAACCAATGTTTCACCAATGATTGGTGCTTAGCAAAATGATCAATCACTTTTGTTCATTTTTCCTCTAAGTACATTAGTTATAACAACCTAGCTTCCATCTTGTCATCTAAGCCTATGTATTCTTGGGAAAACTACCAGGTGGGAATTTTCAAATTAACCAACAATATAGGATCAATCCCATATACCAAGTAGTATGGAGAATTTCCTAAAGTGGATTTTACCCTTGTTATATCCACCCATAGTGCAAATTTCAATAGGGAATGCCATTGCCTAATGTTCTTTTCAATCAATTTATTAATTATATCTAGCAAGCTTTTGTTTGTTGACTCAGCTAACTCATTCCCTTGTAGTTAATAATTTGATGAAAACTTTAAGATTATACCATACTAAAATATTCAATTTGAAATTTTTAATGAAGAAAAACCTTGGCCATTATCACATACCAGGGAGTATGGTGTTCCAAATATGGTGATGATATTTTCCTCTAGGAACTTAATTACAATTTCTATCATACATTATTTGTCGCATACTACTTCAATCCATTGTGTGCAATAATCAATCACTATAAGTACATACTTGTGCCTCGTGGATGAATGAGGATTGATAATTCCAATGAAGTCCAATCCCCATTGTGCAAATGGTTGCATTTTCATTACTAGTTACATAAGGGTTGGGTTGTATATCTCTCTTTGTCTGCAATTGTTTGGCATGTATAATAATGTTTCAAATGTTCAAATGTATCTTTAAATATAGTTGTCCAGTAATAGCCCACTCTTATGATAAAATGTGTGGTTTCCAAAGGAGCTCCATGGATTTTTCCAAATCTCTCGTGAAGTTCTCGTAATACATCATCTACTTCTTGTTGATTTAGACATCTCAAATAAATCCTTTCATGATTTTTCTTGAATAGGATTCCTCCTTTTACCATGTAATTTTGAGCTTTTATTTTAAGAGCCCTTATTTGTTGCCTGGGAATTCTTTATGGGCAACTGTTAGTTATCAAATAATGCACAATGTTAGAATACCAATCCTCTTGAATTACTAAATTTGCTAATTATTATTGACAAATAATTTGTGGATCAATTTCAGCAATGGATTTAAATAGTTCCTATCCTCAAACTAATTTCATGGGTGTTATTTCGATGTTGAATTCTTGTATTATCATTTATATATTTTTTTATCCTAATTCATTTTGCATTAGCAACACTTTTATTGTTGCTTCAGGTACGATGTAATTAACTCAACTATGAAGAATGTAATGCCTAAACTTTCTTACTACTTTGATTAGTACAAAGGCTTATTTTTCCACATCCATATATCTCATCTTAACATCTTTGAAAGGAAAAATAATGAATGCATGGGCCTTTCTTCTTTTTTCTCCTCATTGAGTCAATACAGTGGAACACACATGATTTAATGCAAATGAATAAATATAAAATGATTGAGAATAATATGAAATTTTCAACATCGAAGCCTCAACAATTTCTCCTTTTATTCTTTCAAAAGAAGCTTTAGCTTCAGGATATTCATTTTTTGCATCTTTCTTCAACACAATTTTTAACATTTGAACAATCTCAAAAACAACTGTGATAATTTTTTTAACAAAATTTATTTTACCAAAATAATACTTTAATTCCTTCTTACTTCCAAGAGGCTGAATTTTCATTAGTTCACTTATTCTATCAGGTTCAATGGAAATACCTTGTTTGGATATAATGTTCCCTAACAATTTAACTTTAGTAACTCCAAATATGCATTTTTTAGAATTCAGTGAAATTCCATACGTTTCACACTTAGGCAACACTTTCCTAAGATCATATATATGGTCTCCTCCATTCTTCAAGAAAATAGTGAGATCATCCATGCATATGATAATACATTTTCCAACCAAATCCTTAAAAGAAAAATCCATTTCTCGCTCAAAAGTGGTTCTTTTGTTCAGAAGACCTAATGGAATTCGTATGTATGCAAAAGTTCCCCTTTGTAGTTGTAGACATCTGAATTTGACCACTCCCACATGGTCAATTTTGTCTTTTTTATTTATCTATTTTATATCCTCCCCATCAATATTAATTAAATAATTTATGTAATTAATATTTCCCCTTTTTCTAAGGCTCCTAAAGTATTTAATTTAATAAATTAAATACTTTACCTTTCAATCCTTTCCTCTCTAAATTAAATAAATACATCAATTTATTTAATTTAGTCATGTGGCCATTTGAATTTAATTCAATTTTAAATTCCATCTTTTCTCTCTCCTTGTCACATCCTCCATAATCTTCTTCTAATCTGGATTATTTTAATTAATCCATGATTAGGATGTGCACACCCTTAATCAAAGGTTAATGTCACATCCTCCATATTTTGCCATATGTCTCTAATCCTTCATTAGTCAAGTCTTAATCATTTGTTTGCACAACCTTAATCTAATCACATGCCATTTTTGGTATGTCCTCCAAGTCAACCTTTCATAAGTCCTTTCTTTTTTAAGTCTTGACCTCTTCCTCATGTGAATTAAAAATTCACATTTATTCATTCAATGCATTTCTTTTCCCCATGTAGGTTGTTGGGAAATTCTAAATTCTCTCACAAGTCACATCAGTCACATGGGTCAAAAACCTATTTTTTGAGGACCTTGTCTTATCCTCAAGGTACTCCCCAACCATGTGAATTTAAAATTCACATTTATTCCCCCAACAAATTATCTTATCCCCATGATAATAAGAGAAGACTTTCTAAAATTCCTCACTTGTCACTATCACTCTCATATGGGGACAAGAACTTCCTTTTTGAGGAAATCTACCCTAATCCTAAGGTACTTGCAAGTACCTCCACCTCACTTGTCCTCTCTCTCGACCTCGTCCTTTTTTCCATCTCATTTCCACATGGCAATATGTGAGGGCTTGTGAGTCCTCAACTCACCATAGCCCTCCATCTTGTCCATGTTGGATCAATCTTGACCATTGAATTCTCTAGAGAATTCTCCCCTAAATATAAATGATTTCCATTCTCATAGGCATTATGCATTCATCACATTTGCAACACAAGCATTCTACTCTCTAGAAATTTTCAAGCAATCTCAAGCACTTGCATATCCATCCTCCATTGTTGCACTCCTCAAGCTTGCATTCCATCCATTTGCATTCATCTATCAAAATACCCACATCCCTCATTGCATTCTTCATCTCATTTAGATCACTTTGCATAGCATTTTGAATCATTTTCCATCAAGGAGAACACATCAAATATTCAACAAAGGGCCAACCAAGAAGATCAACTTAGACAAGGTATATTTGTTGTTTTCATCTTTCTTTGTTTAAGTTCAACGTATCCCAATCTCGAGGTGTTGAAGTGTTGTTTTCTTCCTTTTGCTTTCTATTTTACATCTTTTAGGCTAGGTAAACAACACTGCTCACAATAGTGAATGTAGTCTTTATCTTGTCTTCTTTCTCAACCATCACATGATTATAACTTGAAAACCCATCTAAGAAAGACATCATTTGGGATCTATTAACAATTTGTAATACTTCATCTAGTAAAGGTAAAGGATAATTATCTTTTTCAGATGCCTTATTAAGATAAAAAAAAATTGACACATAAGAGTAAATCTATCTTCTTCTTTCGAATAGGTACTAGGTTGACAACCCAAGTGGAATGTCTTATGAGGAATATTAGTCTAGCCATTCAATTAAAGCATTGACTAGTCTTTATTTTTGTCAAAAAGGTTTAATTCATAGTATCAATGGGATAGTATGTTTAATAATGAAAGTGTCATAGGTTTTCAAATCTTTGTAAGTCCAAGCTATAATGTGTTAATAATATGCAAGATATTTTGCAATATTTTTGTGTTCTTCCTTAGTACACACTTTACCAATAAGTATGTTTTTTGGATCATCTTTGTTATTCATGTTAAAAGACTCATAAGCACCTCCATCGGTCTTTGGAAAATATTTTTACTTGACTATTTGATCAAGATCAATAATCATTCTAATTTCATCATTCCCCTAGGAATGGTGTTATCTTTCAAGTTAATTGCATTACCATCCTTAATTTCATGATCAAGCCTATTATCTTTATCAATTACTTGGTCCTCAAATATAACTTAATTGGTAATAAAGTCAAGGATGTGGTGATCATCTTCAAATACCTACAAATTAGTAATGTTATATGGTATTGAAGGGATTGAGACCAATTCTACTATAAATATTTTTAAATTAGACACTTATAAAGGCTCTAAAGTGCTTGCAAAGTAGCTAAGGCATCCAAATTTTGTTTAAATATTTATGGAATATGTGTGATATTGAAGGCATCAAAACTCTCAATTAAATCCCACACTCGATTTCTATAACTAGATAAACTTTTATAGTGGCAAACATATTTCTTTCTAACTTTCTTAATGACAAGTTCACAGTCTCCAAAAACTTTCAATATTTTAACCTTTTTTCTTGATAGTTAGTAACAATCCATGAGTTAGAGCCTCATACTCATAAAAATTATTAGTGCATTGGAATTGTAATCTATATGCAGCCACATAAGATTTTCCTTGTGGTTTTACTAACTCTATTCCTATCCCAACTCCCTTTTTAGATTTTGAACCATCAAACCTGAGGGTCCAAATATGATTATTAACATTTTCAAACCTAGGAGCTTTAGGAACTATTTAACTTAACTCATTCTTTGGATAATGTGTTGATTCACTAATAGGTCCATTCATTTTTTTTACCTCTTCTTGATGTACATGACAATTAACCAATTTTTCATCATCTAAAATTTTCAAATTTATGTTCCCACCAGCTTCCTGTTCTAATTTTTTATGCATCAGAACATCATGATTAAGTTTAATTTCTATTCTCCTCACTACTTCTTGACACTTTGAATAATTGGTTTCAGAATGTGATGAGTTATGCAACCTGCACGATCCTTTTAACAATAAATTCCCCAAAGTTTCATTATGTTCTTTATATTTCTTAGTTAGTTTTGTCATAAGTTTTTGAAATTTATCAAGAAAACTATCTTCCCCTTCGGAGGAATCATAATCAGATTCAATTAACACATCTATCCCTAGGGTAAATTATTCATGGAGGTCCAAATTACACATGAATATTTCTTCTATTTGAACTTCTTTTGTTCTAATATTATAGACACTCGATTCAACATTAATGTAAATAATTTCATTATTCTGATTATATTCAATAATCATATGTTTCATTCATGGTTCTCTCTCTATTTTAATATGGTTTGGGATCCCTCTCTAGGGTAGCCACATGTGTGAAAAGTCAATGGCCATATAGCCATTTAAGGTTTTAAATCAATCTCTACTTAATAGCATTCCATATATGTTAGGGATACCCACCACTTGTATATAAATGAAATGGTGTACTCTTAGACAAGATGCTAACTACATGTGAATGTTAGTAAATTCACCTACTACCTTTACCTCAATTTTATCCAATTGTGTTACTTTCTTGGAAGATTTAGTAGGTGTTAACCCTAATGTCTAACATATTGAAAGATACATAACATTTGTAGAGGCTCTTGAATCCACTAATAAATTATATAAATTATTCCCAAATATTCTCAATGTCAGGATAAAAGGAGGTGACTTTCTCTTTCCCTTATGTAGAGGTGCATAAGCATCTATAAAAGGGACAGTGTTTATATCCTTTGACTTCAAGAAAGTATCTTTAATATAAACTTCTTTGTTTGAAAATTTGTCTTTAGGGATATCCTCTAATGATCTAAGAAAAGTATTTTTAATCACAAAAGTCTTTAGCAACTCTGATAATGAAAAATTATCTTAACTTTCTTAATTTTATTTGCTAAATAGGAACATCAAATTATCTTGTTTAGCTGTCTCTATTTTTCTGTAACGAGCAATATTTAATGTTTTAAAAGATTGAGGTGTTGCTTTTGTTTTGATTAAGGGGGAAAAAAAGGTTTTGAATGGACCCGAAACCATAGGTTTTGAATGTACTCGAAACCATTAATAGACAAGTTTTGATTGGGACCTGAAACCCTCATAAATAAGAACCTACTTAGATCTACACAAAATAAAAGGTTTTAAAGGGAACCTAAAGCCCAACAAAGCCAAGTTTTACAAGGGATCTTGAACCCAAATCAGGTTTAAAAGGGAACCTAAAGCCCACTTACATCCAGGAACAAACCAAGTTTTAACAAGGACTTGGAACCCTCATTTCTCAGAATCACATCCTAGCTCCACTAGACGAGAAGCATAATAATATTGACAGATCATACCAGAAGAGATACACTGCTTAAAAACTAAGTTAAAGAGTCCACAAGATCATCTAAACTAATTAATATCACCAGTGAACTCAACAACCTTGCCTCTCCACCTCTATAGGAGGAGAAACTAAGAGCATTGTTATCACAGAAGAAACCACTCTCCAACAGATACACACTCCACCTCCATAGGAATGGCCTCCACCTCAAAAGGAGTTGCAAGAGAGAAAGCTTAACCCAAAAGTACACCTCCACCTCAAAAGAAGATGCCTCCACCTCTATAGGAGACTCAAAATCCAAGGAAAAGGAAGAAACTCCTACAAGAACAATGAACTTAGAACCAAAGGTAGAATAAGTCCAATCCAAGCCAACCCACACAGGGGGGTAACAATAAGATCCTTCAACAGAGAGAACATCAGCAAATGGGATAGCTCCAAAACCTCCACAAGAGAGGACATCACTCCAAAAGAGAGTGGATCCAAAAATTTCATGAGCTAATAGAACTAGGAAAAAAGAAAAACCTTACAGCATAGCCCAACCAACAACTTCAAAACTAAAAATAGAGCATTGGAACACCCAACTACTCTAGAAAGAATAGGAACACAGAGGACCAAAGCTCAGCAAAATGAAACCCAAACACCAAGAGAAACACCAAAATAGGAGCATAAGAGAAAACATTGGGAACAACTGGAAGGAACCCCTTACCCACCAAACCCAGGTAATAGACTAAGACAACCAAGAGGAGAGCAAACTGTAACTCCAAAGAGGTCTTAGTAGTAGAATAAACAATGAGCACAACCCTCTCAAGACTCCAACCCATGACAGGGAGCAACTTAGAAACATTACTAGAGAAGGGAGGAAAACCACACAACTAGTGTCCCCAACGAGCCAGGGACCAACAAATCAGCTCCTGGAACACATAAAGACTAGGTGCAAAAAGCAACCCCAACAGGTGGAAAAACTAGTAAACCACCACCAATAGTAGGAAAACCCAAAAGTTGCAGGGCAGCACACATCCTGCAGAAGAAGCACCACAAAAAGAAGCGCAAAAGCCAAAAATAGGGGGAAGAAAAGAAGAACTGCCAACCCCTCCAGAAGTAATGCCCATAGAGAAACAACCCTGCACAACACCAATAGGTAGGTGACCGAAACAAAGGGCCACAGAGCAACTCCATAGCTAAGAAGGGAACCCACAACCACCCGCCAACAACAACAAGGGCCACCAGAAAATGCAAGAGAAAATAGGTGAAGCAGAGACAAACCACCAACATCACAAACCGGGGAAGAGAAATCCATCCTCAACAGCAACAGATCATCTTCATCACCATCTTCATCTTCCTTAGAGCCACCATCCACCGAACCCTCTCTCAAATTCAAAAAACCGTTCCCACTCATCACTCCCTCCAAATGGTGCTACTTTTGTTGCCTTAAGATTATTACTTGATTTACTATCCAAAGGAGTATTAAAATTATTAAGAGGCACTGATGTGGTCAATGGTCCTTTTGGTTTGTTGTTACAGTTAATATTACTCCTCATATTGTAACTATGTCCTTTCTGATATTGCTGAAAGGCTTGAACCTCTTAGCCTCATCCTCAAGTGTGTCATCATCCTAATAAGGAAAGATGTACGTCTCAAGAATCATTGTAGAAGTATCTTCACATGAATAAATATTACTATCAAATGCCTTGCCAGGTTCTAAGAACACATAGGTATCTAAAACCATCGCAAAATTATACCCTATAGGGACTATTTCATTTCCTTGAGGTATATTCTAGACTCAAATTTCTTATTATTATGTATGTCCCTACCAGAAAAGATCGAATGTAATTTTAAATTACGAAAAATCTACTTTTGCATGTGTATTGGTGTTGTGAATCCTACACCAGTTATTTAACATGATTTCTACCAAATTGACCTTTGATAATTGTTTACTATCCATAAAATTTGTGTTGTCCAATGGAGAAGCTATCACACCATTATTAGGTCACATGTTTCATGTCCTTAGAGGTTTGGAAGCATCATATATCCTCTTTTGTTGGTTTTGGTTATTACTTTACATGCAGAGATTCTGATTCCTTAATTGAGTAACCTCTATAGTCAATCTTTTCAACTGAACAGTTATTTTCTTTATTTATTCTTTGTCATCTTGTGCTTTTACCAATTGATTGTCTTATGCTTGGGGGAACAAGGATTTTTTCTTTGGGTGAACTTTTGTAATAGCAAGTCTAAGATGTATAACTAAAAGTTGATTATTTCCTTGATGAGAGATTGTTTTGTGTGTACATCCCATTTTGTGGTATCATAGGAAAATGATTAAGCATAGGAGAATGATTATTAAGTGCTCCATTTATCCTTTGTGTTTGGTTATTTGTTGTTGGATTCCCTATGTTCGTTAGTGGTCCATGATCAACTTGCTTCATTTCCCAATTAATGCTTACTACTTTGGTACATGCTTTAGGAAAATTAGTTGGTGGTACCATTTTCCTTTTTATAAACATCATTGTTAAGGTATCTAGAGTGGCATAATAAATTGCAATGGAAACTAATTGATTCACAAGGTAGAGTGTTTGTAGCCTAGAATATGCTTTTTGGAACCTATCATTGAAAGTGGTTATGCATTCACCTTCATCTCATTTGATCTGCATAAGATGATGGTAAAGTGCGACTTGGTTAACAGGTAATTTGAACTTGGCACAGAATTGATCCTCCATATTTTTCCATGAGCTAATGGAATTGTGTGGTAAATTAATGTACCACTCGTAAAATTCATTCCCTAAAGTATATATGGAAATAACCTACAAAGAACTTCCTCATCTTGGACCCTAGCTCTAAAGCACGTATCCTCAAATATTTTTAAATGGTCCTCAACATCTTTGTGGAAATAATATTTTGGACACAACTTATCAGGATTTTTAGGAAGATCATTGTATTAATTAGATATTGAAAGTTCTATGTGAAGAAATAAAATAAATTTAATATATATTTAATAATATATATTTAATTATAAATACATTTTTAATTGTGGGCATGGAGAATAGGATTTATTTAAAAAGATATTGATTATATATTTTATTTTTTTTTTTTAAATATATACTTTTTATTAAATTGAAATATATTCAATAAAAAATATTATTTGTTAATATAGACGGAATAACATTTATTTAAAAAGACAAGATTATTTTAAATAAATGTTATTCCGTCTATATTAACAAATAATATTTTTTATTGAATATATTTCAATTTAATAAAAAGTATATATTTAACAAAAATAAAATAAATAAATAAATATATATATATATATATATATATATATATATATATATATATATATATATATATATAATCAATATCTTTTTAAATAAATCCTATTCTCCCATATTACATATTTTTCCCCCACTTGCCATACGGCTGGAAGAAATTACGGACAAGTCTGCACGGGATAAGTCTGCACGGGATCCAAGCACGCATGTTGGCGAGAGAAACGAGGAAGGCAGAGGAGCTGTGCTATGGCAGGTGTGACAGGCATGGCAGGCCATCGGATGCCCATCCATGCCCGCCGGTGCAAATTGTCACCTGCATAGCCTTTGCCCAAGAGGAGACTATCGAATTAATGTCATCTTGCTTGGGGTGTGCAAAAGCATGGGCATAGCTGAGTGAGGAGGCGTCCGTGCTATTAAGAGGACATGGCTTTCCGCCTCTATTGATTCAAAAAGAAAAAAAAAATGATAAATTTTGACAACCTTTCTCAGCATACTCGGGGCTGGCGATAAAATGATAGCTGTGAATGAGCTATAGAGATCCATCAAAGCCTAAGCACTAAAGGGAGGAGAGACAAAAAAAAAAGGGGGCGATTGGAAGGAAAAGGGAAATCAAAATAACCTATTTTGGATGACAGAGAAAAAAAGTATAACTTGCAGACTCGAGAGCGATGGGTTTTTTCGGGGAAGGTGTTTGTGTAAACGTTGCAAGTTCTGTATGTTTTCACTTTCCGAACTTCATGATTTGAAATGGAGGAGTTTTGGAAATAAACATTGTGCATATTGTCCTCTATGTTCATTAAGAAACCAATGTAAATTTGGTAGTTTAGTTTAGTTTTATATGTTATATCGGTTGGTTATCTTGTGTGACTGTGGTTTTCTTATCCACTTTAGGCTAGTCTTTTATGCCAGTGCTTCTCTAAGCCACTAGCTCTTCCCGAGGATTCGTCGCCATCTCCAGCACCAGAAGCGCAGCAAGGACCAAAACCTAGTAACACTTACTAAAATTTAGAAGTAGAGCATGGCATCGATACAACTGCTAAAGACAAGTAAAACCTGATTGTGACGTTAGAATGGAGGCTGATTAACATGCCCTTGATTTGTGATTGACACTTTGTTTTTAACTTACTAAAAAAACTGTTCTGTCCAAGGTTCCAAAACCATTTCACTTTGGTTTGAAATACAACAATGCAACCAGTTGATGCATACGGGAAATGACAAGAAATATTTTAGACCCACTTTGTTTTTCACTATTATATTTTTGGATAAGTTATCCAAGATTGAATTCTTCCTCAGATAGATGGATCTTTCTAAAAGGGTTCCCTTCTATATTTAAGTCATATATGCTTTTGAACGATCTTTATTTGCAGATCAAATATTATATCAGACTTCCATTTTAGTAATTTATTCACTCTGATTGCACAAGTGGGACTTACAGTCCTAAAAAGGAAATGTAGGGAGTTTGGCATCCCATGGTGGCCACATAGGAAAATCAAGTCCCTTAACAATCGCATAGAGAATTTACAGGGCTTGAAATTTGCAGCAGAAGTCTGGGTAGCCATCAATTTTCTAGCAGCTAACATATAATTTTTCCTTACAACATCCAATAGCTATGCCATGCTCTTCAAACCATCACACATTAATATTCTTTTCTTTTGAGAACTTTAAGCTGTTTTTTTCATTTTAAATATATATATTTACCAGTCGTCCATAAAAATTTAGGAAGATTTTTCCCATTCCCGAAGCTCTAACCCAGCATTCCCTGGACCTGGAATCTCAGAGAAGTACTGATATATCAGATGAAATTCTATATAACCATGTAACAAAAGTAATTTGATTCATGTACAAAACACAAATACAATGGATCGGTGAATATTACTCTTCGATCCAATCAAGCCAACAATTTAGGAGGACAGATATTAGGGGAGAGGGGCCAGTAGTTGTGCAAGGTCTAATAGTCCTGTAGTCAATTGTGATTATTCATATTAGTACTAGAATGAATTAATATTATATCTTGTATGTATTCATTTCACATATTAATCAAAACATTACCAAATATGTGACATTATGGGATCAATAGTTGTTCACTTCATAACTTATAATCCTCAAGTAAAAAAAACATAAATACATTCATAAACAAGTGAAACAAATATTTTTTTGTCTCAAATAAAATATCATAACTATCCACTATATATTTGTCATTTATAAAATTAAATGCTCATTTAATAAAATAAGACACCCATTTAAACAAGTATTGTTATCATAGTGAAAAAAATATTATTCTTATGTGTACAACTATTGGGGTAGCAATGTACAAGCATTGGAGTATTTCATTTTTATTTTTTATTTTTTTTAAACTCAGAAGTAACCCTGCGACCTAGCCCAACGACCCCCCTCACCTTACTTTGGGCTTACATTATTGCCAAGTTGGGGATCAGGGCGAGGGTGAGCTGAGGTGAGACTAGTCCTCTAAAGATGGGCACAGACACCCGTAGTCCACACCCATCGAGTGAACCTGGTCATTGCGTGAGTCGACCCTACAACCAAAGGGAGCATACCCAAATCTTTAGGCCAACTACGTTAACGTTCGGGGTCGGATTATTTCATATTAATAGTTTGTCCTATCACAAATATAAAAGGTGAGCACAATAAATACCATGTATTTTTTTCATTAAATGTGAAGGAGTTTCAAAAAGTTTTAGTGTTCAACTATTGGTCCATTTTTGTTTGATATAAGTTGTATCTTAAATAATTATGTGTTTTTTTTATAACAACAAATAGTTTTTATGTGTCCAACTATTGGTCCATTTGTGTTGAATATAAAAGCCAAAGATAACAAAGATTTATGGTTACCAATAGGTGTTTGGTCCATTTAAGTTTCATATAAGTTTTATTTTAAATAAAAATATGATATTCTACAAGAAACAAATGATATTTTTTTGTTCAACTACTAGGGGTACCATGATTAAGTTTTAGTCGAATCTTTAAAAAGTCAAATTTTGGACACTTCTTAGTAGAGGTGTTGATGTGGCAAGTTGCATGATGAGTCACACCTCCAAACCTTAGTTATAGATAGATAAGAGGTCAGTCCATATTTCAAAAGAAAAATACGAATCTAATCAAAAACTAATGTCACGCCAAAAGATTATTAAATTCATAAAAAGTAGATAACAATCAATTGGATGAGTTAGAAATCCATTACACTAAATTCCTATCAAAATCTTAATGAATAACCACTACTCAAATTGTGGTTGTTGGCTAACCGATTGCGATAAATACTGCAAATTAGACTATATAAGTTGATTCATGCTAAATAGACATCATCACTATATATAAATAAGGTTGTATTGTATCTTGGTGCAACAATTATCTATCATTTTTTTTTTCTCTTTGAATTGTAACTACACCTTTTTATTTTTGTGTTGATTTAAATGCCACCAAATGTTGCAAATGCAAAGATAGTTGGCATATGCCGCTTGCCTATGTAAAAAAATACCAATGGCAATGTTTGACTTACTCTGATGATGTTATGTTGTTTTAAGTTAACAGTCCAATCTTTTTATCTATTTTATTTCTACCAATATTATTTCCATCTAGTCTAATATCATATTTACTTCTATGCTTTTAGAGTTATTATCATAATTCAATGGAGTTTTGGAAGGGGGATAGTCGTGCCAATATAATATAGTATTTGAAGATTAGATATTAAAAAAAGTATAGGTAATTTCAATCTATCATTCAAGTAAAGTTAAACTATAAACTATAAGCACAATGAATCAATTGGGCACATCTATTAATATTAGAAATGCTTCATTTGTTTTTCATACTATTTTTCTCTCTCCCTCTCCTATATGTTACCTTTTTCCCTTTCATTTTATTCATAAATAAATAATGTTTGTATCTTATAATATTTTGTAAATGTATACAGATATAAATATATATTTGATATGATTCCATAGAAATATCTTGTTATACTTAAGAATGTATATAAAGGAAAGCGTATATATATTTATTCAAAAATAAATATGCATTCTTTCCTTTATAAAATCAAAGGAAAATGATTTATTTTATCAATTAAAGATAGATGCTACATGATTATTGTATATATCATATATCAAAATAAATTGTCATGCCCAAAAATTTCTACCAAATTATAGTTAAGGACAAAACACAAATTTCAAAATTTGACCACAAACACATGTATAATTCACAAAAGGTTTCTTCCTATACATGCACTTCATGAAAGCATAACAACATTTTACCAATCAATTATAAGAAATTTGTTAGCTAAACAATTGTTGTGACAATCATGGTCAGGTTCTAGTGGAGACATGGAATCCACATCACTGAGATAAACCTAATTAGTTCAACTAACTAATTAATAATCTGAAACATAATTCAAGTCACATATTAAACAATAAAATATATATCAATAGTAATCTCAAAGTAATAATAAGAGAAAAATACCTAGGGGCCAAACTTATTCCTTGGGGGCTCGTCTTTGACAACCTTGCCTACGTATTGTGCAGAGGCTTCATAGTTTGACATCTTGAGTTCACTCCAACTCATATTTGATTGACCAACAATCACACATTTCACCAACGTTTAAATCACAACTCACAACGGTATAGTAAATGCATAAAATAATCAACATCGGTTAATCTATAAGGGCTTCTCTTTTTACTACAAAGAATAATGGTTAACAATCCCAATTGTAACGCTACTCAAGGACCTCTTGAAAAAATAAATAACCAACTGTGATATAGGATGAAGGCGACCATATCATATCTTAAACAGATGATTATAATTGTAGTTGAGGTTTCAATCCATACAATACAAAGGTCACCATATAACATTAATAAGATTACGGGGTGAAAGGTTAATAAGACAATTCACATTTTGAATCTCTCTAGACAATTCAACCATCTTACACTTGGTTAATTAACACAAAGAGAATAACCCTTAGGTTCAAAGATGACACTACCTCAGTCACACTCATAATCCAATAACACTAACACATGCTAAACTCCTTTCTCTACTCCAATTCATCCTATGCCTCAATTCTTTCATTTATAAACTATATGAGTGGGTATGCAACCCTTTCTAGCATCCATTTCCCCAGACAATCTCATAGTCGACTTCCACCCACTTAGGTGAAGCCGAGAATCAAAAAACCCGTTAAAGATATGTTAACGACATATGGGGTAGAGAATCGATCCCTGATAATTTGACAAAACTCAATCATGCATAATAGAATTTGAATAAATAAAACTTAATACTCAACATAATGAAAATGGAAACATTTAATGAGGATTGTATCATATAAGTTAGTTTGGTGCACTTGAATGTATCACACAATAAAGTTACTTTGCACATAGATTACTCAACCACAGGAAAAATAGGTGTGAAGTTTTGTATTCTCATAATGCAATGTTCCTTTATAGTTGTATATACACCTAAAAATGGTTTGGATAAATCTAATTAATTAAATACATTTATTTGATTAATTATTTTTTATTTCATCTACTATTAAATAAATAGAAATATTTATTTATATAGTTCATTATTCTAATTCTTCAATCTTAATCACATTCTTCTAATTATTCTATCTCAATTAAATAAACAACGTCAATAGTTTGTATTATTTAATTATCTAATTATTTCCTCTTAATTAAATAAACTAAATCACAAATTTTTTATTTAATTATCATATCTCTCCTTTATTAAATAAACAAATCTCAAATATTTTCTTTATTTAATATTATTCCTCCAAACTGAATAATTCTAATTTCCTCCTAAACTGAATAATTCTAATATTCAATTAAGCAAATGTCTACAACTTATTCTCAACCAAAATTGAAACTTTCAATTTAATAAATTGTGCTTTATCCTTCCAAGCCAATTTTGGAACTTTCCCAAGAGACTTGGCTCTCTTCTACCACCTTTTCTTCCTGGTCTTTTGGAAGAATTATTTATCCTCTCCATTATCTTCTCCAATAGATTCATCATCCTCCATTGATTTATCCAGATTCGATCTCAACCATTGCTTGCTGCTACATCACAATTTCCTTTTTGAAATCTATAAATACAACCTTTTGCTATAGGAAAAGGATCCCACTTTTGAGCAAACTTACTCTGCAGGAATACATTCAAGCATTCAAGCATTTTGAGCAATTAAGCAATTTAGAAGCATTTTAGAATCATATTAGATTACAATCATGTCTTCCATATCAATTGCATATCATTTCATATAGCTTTTAGATCACATCATATAGCTTTCATATCATAATATCATAGCTTTCATTATCAATCATCTTCATATCATTAGATCATTATCATATAGATTATAATTCTCATTCACTAGGTTGTCACTTTGATAGTCACAGTGCACAAAATCTAAGAGCCACTTTGATCTATCAAATCGTTGGAGTTAGAGAGCAATGGAATGAATTTAGAGATGTGATTATGCTTAATTAGATTAATTTTCATTTGAATTCTCTAATAATGTTGCATTAAGAAGTGTTGTTATTGATTTACTCACATACTCATTCCCACACTTACATTAGTTATAACTTTAAACAAGTTCACATATATAATATAAAAAGTGTGTATATATAATGCTTTATATTTCTAATTTCTTCCAGCATATATATTTTATATATATGCCACATGTATCTATCTTATACTCAAAAAAAATTGGGGTTTCCTTACCAATAAGAGAACAAACATAAACAACATCATTTTGATAGAGAATCGTCTTCAGAAAACAACATCTCCATTATGTTGATAGGTCATACTACGGATTAAAATAACTTGCACATCATGTACAATGTTATATGCACATATTACGATATGTTTTTTGTCTTCCATTTAGGTAAAATAAGATGATATTTCAATACAAAAATTTATCTAAATAACTATCAAACAACGCCATGAGTGTGCTACTAGAATTCTATTGAAAAGAGCATTCCAACACCCATTATTCTTACTAGTTATTATGTATCAAAACTCAAATAAAAATTATTATTAACTAGTGTTTGATGACCAAAAGGACGTAGAAACCCAAGCTCTATTCATTTAGGGATAACATTAAAATCACCATAAATGGTTTATGAACAAGGGTTTAGTTGGAACCCAATGGGATTGTCGAGGGAAGCCAAAATTCTAATCTCAGTCTAAAACATAAATATTACACCAACAGACTTCACAGGTTTTCAAACTTCCCCAAAAATTGTTTATCTCAAACTTAGGCCCTCAAGTCTAATGGTAACTACCACTTAGTTGTAAAATTTGTTGGCCAAGCCTCGGGTTTTATCAACAAGAAATACCCATTTGAATTCAATATTCCCAATAAAGCATATGCATAGTTTATTTATAGTGAGATCATCCACCTGCATCCCCAAAACACTCATAGATACGATCTAGATATAGACACAAACCCCCATAGATTACCCCCACTATAATTAGCGTACACAATACATAGCCAACACTCTCAATACACACGATATGGCCATACATGTAAACACATCTACACATGAAACACTTATAGATACGATCTAGATATAAACACAAACCCCCATAGATTACCCCCACTATAATTAATGTACACAATACATAGCCAACACTCTCAATACACATGATATGGCCATACATGCAAACACATCTACACGTACACAAATACCAAGTGCGTATGCTTAAAATTAGCTAAAGATAGACCCCAATACCTACATAAATATTCTCCAAGGGTCTGAGATGGGGTCTTGAGCCCTTGCTTCTTCTCCACAATTCCTTTTCCCTCCATGAAACCCCAAGAAGGGACTTTAGTCATACAATAAATTTGAAATGGCAATGTGATTCTCTCCATTCCAACCTTCACCGCTTAGAGAGAGTGGCATGTCTAGCCACTAGTTTCTTTATTTCCTTTTGCTTCCTTCTCTCCCATTTCCCATACTCCTTTCCTTCTTTTATCTTCCCCTTTTCCCACATAGCTTCCTTGACAAGCTATCTCCCTCCGAGCCAAACAACACCGACCTCATTTATTGCCTTAGCTTTCTAACTAGGGTTTCTATTGCATTTAATCCAACATTTGTTTGCTTGATCTCCCCCATCTTTAATAGTCAACATTTACATCAATGGTTGTATCCATTTCCTCCATTCCTTTGCAAGAATGTAACTGGAGTTGACATATCATTTCTAACACCATAATTCCCTTTCCTAGATGTTGACACAATCCGATATTTGAATGTAGGCCATCGATCCTAAAATTTGTGTCATGATTTAGCGTATCTCATTTTCTCATCTTGCATTAAAACACAACCATCTGATTTCACTTGATTTAATACGACCATAGATTTTAAAGTGATTCACAACAACAATGTGAATCAGTCATTCGAGCAATTGATGCTTGCCAAGTGGCACTTCCTCGTGATCCCACGTAGGTCAACCTTGGTCAACACAAGCATTCTAGCGAATGGCGGAATTACTCCTTCCTTCATGTTTGTTGGGGATTGGGGATCACTAACCACTCTAACCTCCTACTTAAAATGCTTAGTAGAGCTTAACAAACAAGTTTGAACACAAATGTTTGAAGCTCTATTACACCTATCGGGGTTCAAGCATTGGCCTTACCCTTTACCTTCGACCTCAAGATTGACATGCTTTGAAGATCTCAAGAAACAAGACCGAACCGCAATGTCCAATCCTCTTTATGCCTGTTGAGGTTCGACCATTGGCCTTACCCTTTACATTTTCCTTCCTTTACACCATCGCAAACCAACACACTAACCTTCGAAACATTAAAGCACGAACTCTAAAATATGCATGAGTTTGTCGGATGTCAGGGTTCTCTCTTTCCCCTTATCACTTAACTATTGTTGTGTTAAGGTGTGAGCCAACCTACCAACCTGCAATGTCTGAAATAATCCCAAGCATTAATAGAGTTAACCCTTCCAGGTATCAACCTTCAGACATTCTGCTTATCGCATACCAACAAACTGATAAGGCATAGGCCTTATGACCAAGTCCACAAACACCAAAGCCATTTTTGTTGTCAGCATTCGGGGTGTCGGGGTTCTCCCTTAACTCTCACAACAGCACAACAGGAAATTAGCATCGAATTTTGCACCAGATTTTAGTGTATTTTAGTCCATCATTTGGAGTCATCCGATGACACAAAAGTTAGCAAAAATAATTTTCTTTGTTTCATCGCCGAATTTTGCAGCATCTTTAGCACCCACTTTTGCACTGGATGTTGTGCTGGAAATTTGGTACCAACAATAGTATCTCATGTAGCGTCAGATATAGTGCCAGAAATTAACGTCGAAAATAGCGCCTAAATTGGCGCCCAATTTGGCATCCAGTTTTGCTTCCATGTATGCTCCCATTTTTGCTTCTAGTTTTGCTCCTAGTTTTGCTTCTAGTTTTGCTTCCAGGTTTGCTCCATGTTTTGCTTCCACTTTGGTTTCCGATGCTCCTCCCATTTTTGCTTCTAGTTTTGCTCCCAATTTTTCTCTAGTTTTGCTCCTAGTTTTGCTTCGACTTTGGCATCCAGGTTTGCTTCTATTTTTACTTCCGATTTTGCTTTCAGTTTTGTTTCCATGACTGCTTCTAGTTTTGCTTCCAATTTTGCTTCCAAATTTGCTTTTGATTTTGCTTCCAATTCTGCTTTCGATTTTGCTTCCAGTTTTGCTTCATATTTTGCTTCTGGTATTGCTTCCAGTTTTCCTTCCTGATTTGCTTATAGCATTGCTTCCGATTTTGCTTCCAATTTTGCTTACTGCGTTCCTTCCAATTTTCCTTCCTGTTTTGCTTCCAATTTTGCTTCTAATTTTTGTTCTAGTTTTTCTTTTAGTTTTGCTTCCAGGTTGGCTTCCATTTTTGCTTCCAATTTGCTTCCAAGATTGCTTCTGGTTTGCTTCTAGTTTTCCTTCCATTTTTTCTTACAGTTTTGCTTCCTGGTTTTCTATTGTCCATGTTTCTAATATGTGGTTGTCATTGATGTCAACAATAATGGCATTAATGTCTTTTAGGTTGTATATGTTGAGGATATTGAGAAAATTGTAATAAAAGAAGTTGAAGGTTGTTAGTGGTGCAGTGAAGTTCATGTTTTTGGATAGCTCAGTATGTTGATGATCAGAGGTTGTGGATTAAAGGGTTTTTTGTCGAGTATATTTAGTTTATCCACCAAAATTTTCAAAGTTTTGCATGAAGATTTGATCGAGTTATGAGCAATTGTGTTCTGACAATTTTTCTATTGCTTCAGTTGGTGTTCTTGAATGGAGATGATGTGATTCTACTAAGTTCAATTGTTGTGGATGCTTCTCTAGTGATTCATGATGCTCTTGGATGTTTCTAGATCGTGCTCTATCTATGTTGCACATCCGCATTGATCGTTGTGCTCACAATTGGTGATTTTCTTTTGTGTGCTCATGTTTTTAATGTTCATGGCCGATAGGGTGATTGAAACGTATTGTGGATCTTCGAGGAATAATTCTTGAAGGTGTTGCATGATCGAGAAAAAAATTTTGGGTCTTCATTATGTTTTGGCCGACGGTGTTTGGTTTGCATTAAAAATTATTTATTGATTTGGGCCAACTGGTTGTATTCATTTCATATTTTCATATTTTGTGGAGCCGACAAGTAATTGATGTTATTCTTAGTTCCAAAAATATATAAGTGATTGTTTTACGAAGTGCGAATAATGTCCTAATCATTTGAAGGAAAAAGTAGAGTGTGAAGAAGTGTTCATGTGCTTAACTAGAACTGTAATCAAGCATTAACAGATGCTATTTTCTTAGTTCAAAGTCCTATGGATCTAATCTGATTGTTTCTGTAAGACAATGAGTATTCCTTGGGCAGTAAGCCTTTTTTATTTGAGCAGTGAGCTCAAGGTAGTGTGCCTGAATGCATGTGCATTCCCCATTTATTCTTCTTTATACTTTTAATAGCGTATAATCTTGTGGACTAACCTCCACAGTGGTTTTTCCCCTAACAGGGTTTCCACATAAAAAATCTTGGTGTTATGTGTGTTTCTGATGTGTTGATGGTTTATGCTTTCATGTTTATTTATCAAATTTGAGAATAAGTCAAATAATTTTGATAAGTTTACATTTATGTGACAACTGATTCACCCCCCTCTCAATTGTCTACCCTTGTGTTGGCAACAATTGGTATCAGAGCTTATTCCTTGGAAGAAGTTTAATAGCTTGAGGTGATCTAGGATGGAAACATATAAGAAGGATAGTCTGAGATTTGATGGAACAAATTATTCTCTGTGGAAGACTCGAATGGAGTGTCATATGAGATGCATTGGTGAACCCTCCTAGAAAATTACAAAGAATAGGTATGTTATCCCACATAATGGTCTGGGATGGCAACATATAAGAAGGATAGTCTGAGATTTGATGGAACAAATTATTCTCTGTGGAAGACTCGAATGGAGTGTCATATGAGATGCATTGGTGAACCCTACTGGAAAATTACAAAGAATAGGTATGTTATCCCACATAATGGTCCTTCTACTCCTGATGTGATTAAAGAAGTCAAGTACAATATCAGGGCTAAGGAAGCATTGTTGAGTTCTCTGACTAATTTCAAGATGACTAATGTAATGGAGCTACAAACTGCTCATGAGATCTAGAAAAAATTGGAAAATTTGTATGAAGGTGATACACATGTGAAGATTGCTAAGTTGCAGAGTTTGAAAGGGAAATATGAAACATTGAGAATGGGTGAAGATGAGAACATTACTTCTTTTATGTAGAGAGTGAATGAACTTGTGTGTAGTATCAGATGTTTGGTGGAACATTGGAAGAATTAGAAATTGTTGCTAAAGTGCTCAGATCCTTTCCTGCTACATACAAGGCCAAAGTCGTTATTGAGGTGATCCAGACTATAAAAAGTGTAACTAGAGACATGCTAATCAGTAAGCTTGTTGCTTTTGAGTTAAGTGAGTTTGGTGAATATCTTCCTAAGATAGAATCTGCATTTAAAGCTACTATATCCGGAAAAGATAAGTAGAGATATGATCTGGGAGAAATTTCTTCTAGAAAAATGTCTAAGTATGAGCAAGAGATGAATGAGATTGAAGAAGAGAGAAAGCTCGATGAGCTTGAAGCACTTATTGTCAAGAGAGAAGCCAGAGGAGAAGATAAGTATAAAGGAAAATTTCCCATTAAATGTTTTTCTTGCAATAAGATAGGTCATTTTGCTTCAAGGTGTCTATAAAGAGTTCCTATGTCAAGACCTAACAAGCCTAGATTTCAAAGAAAGTGTTATTATGCTATTGATGAAGGTGTGACAAATGATGAATCTAATAAAGGGAATGTAAGTGAGGATAAATAGGTATTTATTGCTATCAAGGAAAATGATCTGGTGCCTACTGAATCTGCTAGTGACAAGGTTGTGGAGAAAGCTCTTGCAACCAGAATTGAAGAAAAAGATGAATCGGTTATAGATAGCGGATGCTCTCATCACATGACAAGTGACAAAAGAAAATTTGTGAGTTTGGAAAAGTATGATGGTGGTGTTGTAAGATTTGGTGATAACAACGGTGGTGTAATATGTGGTAGAGGATCCATTTCTCTTGGTGGTAAGCATAATATTGATGATGTTCTATATGTGGAAGGTTTGAATTATAATCTCTTAAGTGTTGGACAAATGGTTGACAAGGGATACAATCTTCAATTCAAGGATGGAAAGTGCAGAATACTAGGAAGTTCCAAAAATGTGATTGCTTCTCGTACAAAAATAAAAGGTAATATCTTTCACCTGAGTGTTGCTAGTAAAAGTTGTTTGATTTCTCAAGTTGATGAAATTTGGTTGTGGCATAGATGATTGTGTCATGTAAACATTGACAATATTATCAAGATAAGCTCCACTCAGGTAGTGAGATATCTTCCTAAGTTTATAAATCCTACTAACACTATATGCAAAGAATGTCAGTTAGGGAAGCAAACTAGAGTTTCATTCTGGAGCAAACAACATTGTTCAAACGAAGTGTTGGAGCTTGTGCATACTGACTTGTGTGGTCCTGCTAGAGTCAGAAGTTTACAAGGAGACAATTATTTCATGTTACTTATTGATGATTACTCTAGAATGATATAGGTTGCTTTCTTAAGGGAAAAATGTGAAGCTCTAGAGAAATTCAAGATTTTCAAGGCTATGGTTGAGACAGAGACAGGTCTGAAGATTAAATGTCTAAGATCAGATAGAGGTGGTGAGTTCATTTCCTGAGAGTTTAATTCTTTTTGTCAAGAACATGGGATAAAGAGATAATTATCTGCCTCGTGAACCCCTCAACAAAATGGAGTTGTGGAAAGGAAGAACAAGACAATTCAAGAAGCTGCTAGGACTATGATGTTGGAAGGAAATGTTCATCATATCTATTGGAGAGAAGTTATGAGTATTGTTGTTTACACTCTCAACAGGGTAAGTGTCAAAGGTGATATCGGTAAGACTCCTTTTGAGCTATGGTTTGGTCATAAGCCTACTGTTAGATACTTCAAATATTTGGGAGTAAATGCTATATCAAAAGAGATGAAGATATAGGAAAGTTTATGCTAGGAGTGATGAAGGAATCTTTTTGGGTTATTCTACTAAAAGTAAATCCTACTGATGCTACTGTATACACCTAAAAATGGTCATCGCATTCAGTTAATTAAATACAAGCTATTTGATTAATGTTTCGTCTACATATAAATAAAGTCCTACATTGTTTATATTGTTCACCTTTCTATTAATTCTTCAAAATCATATTCTCCTAAACTATTAAATAAACAAAGTATCCTAAACACGTTTATTTAATTAATCTTCCTTAATCCTAATTAACAATTAGAGCACATGTCTACTACACTTTATTGTGCCACCTTATAAAGGTCAAATGAAAATAAATAAGCCTAATTATTAATTGGAATTATCCTCACCCACTTGGAAAAAAAGCACATGGCTTTATTCTTTCACACTCCCACACATTTCGCATGACTCCAATTGGTCAAAGAGATTCTTGAGTCTCCCACACATTTTGCATGACTCCAATTGGTCAAGAGATTCTCTCATCCAAGTGGCATTCTGTCTTTGGTCAAGGAGACAATCTCTTGATTCTTTCATCTCCACCGTGTATCTTGTCTCCTTTGAATCTAAACCGTTGATAGGTGCCACCTCACAAAATGCTTGAGAAACCGTATAAATACACTCCTTATCCTTTGCATTTTAATCCACCTTTTGAGTATTGTTATAATGCTATTTTGAAATCCACCTTTTGAGTATTGTTATAATGCTATTTTGAAATCCACCTTTTGAGTATTGTTATAATGCTATTTTGATATCCACCTTTTAAGTAATGTTATAATGCTATTTTGAGATACAAATTGGAATAGTGTTATAATGCTATTTTTCATCCACATTTCAAGCATTGTTATCATGCAGGCTTTTCGTAGGATCTTGGAGCATTCATGAAGTCTTATACTTAGCTTTTACATCATGTTTTATGTTACATTCGCATTTTAGACTAACATGTTGCTTCATAGTTGCATTTTATCATCCCCATTACATCATAGTTGCATTTTATATTAGTTTGTTTTATGTTTGCATTTGAGCATATGCAAAATCATGTTTAGTTCATCATAGTTACATATCATCTCACTCACCTCCACTTGTTTGTTTTTCATCATCTTCATCCTTCATCCATCATGGAATTCATCATCATTGTTTTCACATAGTTTCATGTAGGCATATAGTTGGCTTGCATGTTGAATACTAATCTCGTTTCTTAAGTGTCATTCTAATAGCCTTTGTGTTCATAGAAATCTAAGGGCCAAAAAGGTTAAAAAGGATCATTTAAGAATAAAGGGCAATGGGATGTTCTTGAAAGATTCATTAAGATGCAATTTAGAGTAGTTTACTTTGCTTTTAATATTTGAATGTAAATTGTCTCATTAAGGTTTGTGTTGGCATTTAACTTTGCACATTTTGAAACACACAAAATGGCATGACTCCAATTGGTCAAAGAGATTATTGAGTCTCCCACACATTTGGCATGACTCCAATTGGTCAAGAGATTCTCTCATCCAAGTGGCATTTTGTCTTTGGTCAAGGAGACAATCTCTTGATTCTTTCATCTCCACCATCTATCTTGTCTCCTTTGAATCTTAAATATTGAAAGGTGTCACCTCACAAAATTCTTGAGAAACCCTATAAATACACCCCTTATCCTTTGCATTTTAATCCCCCTTTTGAGTATTGTTATAATGCTATTTTGAAATCCACCCTTTGAGTAATGTTATAATGCTATTTTGAGATACGCATTGAAATAGTGTTATAATGCAATTTTTCATCCACACTGAGTATTGTTACCATGCAGGTTTTTTGTAGGAGCTTGGAGCATTCATGGAGTCTTGTAGCTATCTTTTACATCATGTTCTATATTGCTTTCTCATACTAGATTAACATATTGCTTCATAGTTGCATTTTATCATCTCCATTGCATCATAGTTGCATTTTAGATTAGTTTGCTTTATAGTTGCATTTGAGCATATGCAGAACCATGAATAGGTCATTGTAGTTGCATATCATCTCACTCATCTCCACTTGTTCGTTTTTCATCATCTTCATCCTTCATCCGTCATGGCATTCATCATCATTGTTTGCACATAGTTTCATGTAGGCATATAGTTGGCTTGCATGTTGAATACTAATCTCGTTTCTTAAGTGTCATTCTAATAGCCTTTGTGTTCATAGAAATATGAGGGCCAAAAAGGTTAAAAAGGATCATTTAAGAATAGAGGAAAATGAGATGTTCTTGAAAGATTCGTTAAGATGCAATTTAGAGTAGTTTATTTTGCTTTGAATCTTTGAATGTAAATCATCTCATTAAGGTTTGTGTGCATCATCTGGGGCATCAAAATATTTTCTGAGCATCGATATCAAAAATTTCTTTGAAGCAACATGTAAACACATCACTTAAAAGAGGGGCAAAATGTATACACCTAAAAACAGTCATTGCATTTAGTTAATTAAATACAAGCTATTTGATTAATGTTTCATCTACATATAATTAAAGTCCTACATTATTTATATTGTTCACCTTTCTATTAATTCTTCAAAATCATATTCTCCTAAACTATTAAATAAACAAAGCATCCTAAACGTGTTTATTTAATTAATCTTCCTTAATCCTGATTAACAATTAGAGCACATGTCTACTACACTTTATTATGCCACCTCATAAAGGTCACATGAAAATAAATAAGCCTAATTATTAATTGGAATTATCCTCACCCACTTGGAAAAAAAGCACATGGCTTTATTCTTTCACACTTCCACACATTTCGCATGACTCCAATTGGTTAAAGAGATTCTTGAGTCTCCCACACATTTGGCATGACTCCAATTGGTCAAGAGATTCTCTCATTCAAGTGTCATTTTGTCTTTGGTCAAGGAGACAATCTCTTGATTCTTTCATCTCCACTATCTATCTTGTCTCCTTTGAATCTGAACCGTTGATAGGTGCCACCTCACAAAATGCTTGAGAAACCCTATACTTATCCTTTGCATTTTAATCCACCTTTTGAGTATTGTTATAATGCTATTTTGAAATCCGCCTTTTGAGTATTGTTATAATGCTATTTTGAAATCCACCTTTTGAGTATTTTTATAATGCTATTTTGAAATCCACCTTTTGAGTATTGTTATAATGCTATTTTGATATCCACCTTTTGAGTAATGTTATAATGCTATTTTGAGATACAAATTTGAATAGTGTTATAATGTTATTTTTCATCCACATTTCAAGTATTGTTATCATGCAGGTTTTTTGTAGGAGCTTGGAGCATTCATGGAGTCTTATACTTATCTTTTACATCATGTTTTATGTTACATTCTCATTTTAGACTAACATGTTGCTTCATAGTTGCATTTTAGATTAGTTTGTTTTATGTTTGCATTTGAGCATATGCAGAATCATGTTTAGTTCATCATAGTTGCATATCATCTCACTCATCTCCAGTTGTTCATTTTTCATCATCTTCATCCTTCATCCGTCATGGCATTCATCATCATTGTTTTCACATAGTTTCATGTAGGCATATAGTTGACTTGCATGTTGAATACTAATCTCGTTTCTTAAGTGTCATTCTAATAGCCTTTGTGTTCATAGAAATCTAAGGGCCATAAAGGTTAGAAAGGATCATTTAAGGATAGAGGACAATGAGATGTTCTTGAAAGATTCGTTAAGATGCAATTTAGAGTAGTTTAGTTTGCTTTGAATCTTTGAATGTAAATCGTCTCATTAAGGTTTGTGGTGGAGTTTAACTTTGCATATTTCGACACATGCACAACTACTATAAGAGATTGAGGAGAGTAGTTAAAAGTGCTAATGTAAAGGTTGATGAAGACACTGTTAGATCATCCATGACCTGTGAATATGATTTAGACGACCAACATGAAATTTCAGATAAAGGAAAGAAAGTTTAGACACAAAATCAAGTTCAGATCATTCCGGTGAATCAGGAAAGTCAAGAGGGAGAAACTAGTGAACATGCAGAAGTGAGATCACAAGATCCTAAAGCTCAAGAAAATACTAAGATTCCAAGGTATGTAAGACTAAATCACTCAGAAGATTAGATTATAGGTGATAGAAACAAAGGTGTGCAGACTAGAAGAAGACTTGCAGAAGAATATTGTTTGATTTCAAAGACTGGGCCTAATGATGTCAATGAAGCATGCAAAGATGAACATTGGATGCAAGCAATGAAGGAAGAACTATTTCAAATTGAGAAGAATGATACATGGATTCTTGTTCCAAGACCTAAGGAAAAAAATGTAATTGGAACTAAATGGGTCTTTCAGAATAAACTAAATGAGCAAGGTGAATTTGTTAGAAACAAAGCAAGACTGGTGTGTAAAGGATATTCACAAATGGAAGGTATTGACTTTGAGGAAACTTTTTCCCTATTGCTAGGATTGAAGCTATGAGACTATTTCTTGCTTATGTTGCTTACAAAAACTAAAAGGCTTATCAAATGGATGTCAAGTCAACATTTCTAAATGGTGAACTAGAAGAAGAAGTGTATGTTGAGCAACTTGATGGATTTCAATTGACTAATCAGGGAGATATGGTTTGCTGATTGAAGAAAGCATTGTATGGACTCAAGCAAGCCCCAAGAGCATAGTATGCCAGACTGGACAAGTATTTGTTGAAGATTGGATTTAATAAAGGTACTGCTGATAGTAATTTGTATTTCAAGATTGATCATGATAAAGAATTGATTATTGAAGTCTTTGTTGATGATATCATTTTTGGAGGAGATGATAATCTGTGCATGAAGTTTTCTGATGAGATGAAGAGTGAATTTGAAATGTCTATGATTGGAGAAATAAAATTCTTTCTGGGATTGCAAATTACTCAACTAGATAGTGGGATCTTTATATTGTAGTCAAAGTATGTGAAAGAATTAATGAAGAAGTTTGGTATGGAAGATTCAAGGCCAATTGGTACACCCATGGTAAACCGGATGTAAGTTGACACAAGATGATGATTCCCCTAAGGAAAATTAGACTAGATATAGATTTATGATTGGGGGATTACTCTACTTGACTCAAACCAGACCTAATATCATGAATGTCATATGCATTGATGCTAGATTTCAAGCTAATCCTAAGGAATCTCATGTGACAACTGTGAAGAGAATTTTCAGATACGTGAAGGGGATGGTGTATCTTGGCCTATGGTATCCTAAAAATGATCTTATTTTGAGTGCCTTTACTGATGTTGATTGGGAAGGAGATGTGAATGATAGAAAAAGTAATAGTGTTGGTGCATTTTTCTTGGGAAAAAAGTTGGTCTCATGGTTAAGTAAGAAGCAGAATGCCATTTCCTTATCTACTACAGAGGCATAATACATTGTTGCTACTAACAATTGTACTCAAGTGTTGTGGATGAAGTAGATATTGTAAGATATCAAAGTTGTGTATGATGAACCTATTGCTATATTATGTAACAATTCAAGTGCAATTAACATTTTTAAGAATCTAGTGCTACATTCAAAAACCAAGCATATATCTATCCAGTTTCACTTTTTCAGAGAGAAGGTGAGTGAAAAGGAAATTAGACTGGAATATGTGCCCACTGAGGAACAGATTGCAGATATCTTTACCAAGCCATTTCCTTAGGATAATTTTGAGTATCTCAGAGGGACGCTAGGGGTGATTACCCCTCCTAATAAAAACTAAATATGCATTAACTTGCATCAGTCCGAGTACTTCATAGTCATATCTTATGATCCAGATTGATGTTGTGGTGGCTGCTACTTAGGGGGAGTAGTCAAATGTTCGTATATGTGGTTTAGAGCTTGTGTGGAGAAAATAATGTATATCTTTTTCATTGATGTCAAAGGGGGAGAAGAGTCATGTGATAAACTTTGTGGGGAGAAGAGTCATATGAAAGAGCTGAAGAGAAAAGAGTCAGAATCTAAGGGGGAGAAAATGCTACGAGATGCTAAGAGAAAGTTGCGTTGATGGTGTTTTTCACATCATTTGTTGCCATCAATTCCAAAGGGGGAGATTGTTGGATGTTGATGATATGTGGTTGTCATTGATGTCAACACTATTGGTATTAATGTCTTTAGGGCTGTATATTTCAAGGATCTTGAGAAAATTGTAATAAAAGAAGTTGAAGGTTGTCAGTGGTGCAATGAAGTTCATGTTGTTGGATAGCTCAGTATATTGATGATCAGAGGTTGTGGATTAAAGGGTTTTTTGTTGAGTATATCTAGTTTATCCACTAGAAGTTTAAAGGTTCACATGAAGATTTGATTGAGTTATGAGAAGTTGTGTTCTAACAGTTTTTATGTTGCTTCAGTTGGTGTTCCTAAATGGAGATGATGTGATTCTAGTAATTTTAGTTGTTGCGGATGCTCCTTTGGTGATTCATGATGCGTGTGGATGTTTCTAGATCATGCTCTATTTGTGTTGCATATTTTCATTGATCGTTGTATCGTGATTGGTGATTTTCTTTTGTGTGCTCATGTTTTTCATGTTCACGGTCGATAAGGTGATTGAAACGTATTATGGATCTTTGAGGAATAATTTTTGAAGGTGTTGCATGCTTGAGAATATTTTTTTGGGTCTTCATTATGTTTTGGCCGATGGTTTTTGGTTCACATTGAAAATTGTTTATTGATTTGGGTCAATAGGTTGTATTCATTTCATATTTTCATATTTTGTGGAGCCGACATGTAATTGATGTTATTCTTAGTTGCGGATATATATAAGAAATTGTTTTGTGAAGTGTGTTGCGAATGTGACGTGTGAATAATGTCTTAATCATTCAAAGGCAGAAGTAGAGTGTCAAGAAGATTGAGCAGAGAGTGAAGAAGTGTTCATGTGCTTAACCAAAACTGTAATCAGGTGTTAGCAGATGCTATTTTCTCAATTTAAATTCATGCGGATCTAATCCAATTGTTTATGTAAGACAATGAGTCTTCCTTGGGAAATAAGCCTTTTGTATTTGAGCAGTGAGCTCTAGGTAGTGTGCATGAATGCATGTGCATTCCCCATTTATTCTTCTTTATAATTTTAACAAGGTATAATCTTGTGGACTAAGATCCACTGTGGTTTTTCCCCTAACAGGGTTTCCACATAAAAAATATTGGTGTTATGTGTTGATGGTTTATGCTTTCATGTTCATTTATCAAATTTGAGAATAAGTTGAATAAGTTTGATAAGTTTAAATTTCTGTGACAACTGATTCACCCCCCCTCTCAGTTATCTACCCTTGTGTTGCCAACATTTGCTTCCAGTTTTTCTTCTAGGTTTGTGTCCAGTTTTGCTTCCAATTTTGCTTCTGGTTTGGTTTCCATTGTTGCTTTTTTACTTCTAAATTTTTTTCTTGTTTTGCTTCCTTTTTTTCTTCTAAAAATGCTTCCTGTTTTTCTTTCGTTTTTACTTCTAAAAATATTTCTTGCTTTGCTTCCTTTTTTGCTTCTAAAAATGCTTCTTATTTTGCTTCCTTTTATTAATTTAATATGTTTTATTTCAATTCAATTAGTTAAATATACGATGTCTCTTAAATAACTCATATGATTATAGATTAAGTAATTTAATTATTTAACTCATGATTAAATAACAAGATAATTATTATAACATGATCATCATCTATAATTAAAACAAGTGAGTCAAATATGTATAATTTCATTGAATTTGACAACATCCATCCTGAGCAATAAATTAAAATCATCCTATGTAATAAAAATCCATCCAAAAATCATCAACCATTTTTCATATATATAAATTGACAAGTCAATACTAATAAGATCATCATCATATATAAGTAAAACAAGTGAAAGTAAAATATGCCAGTAGATCAATAACATGTCAAAATAATACATGTCCAATAGTGAAAATAAGTCAAAATGATACATGTACAAATAATATAAGTAAAAAATGATAAATTGTTTAACTCAAATTGATACAAGTCAAGATGATACATGTCCAAATGATATAAGTGAAAATGATAAATTTCAATATGATACAACTAAAAAATATGGTACTCTAGGCCGTGAAAATGATACATATGATAGTAACCATGAAAAGAGGTATCATAATGATATATCAGCAATGATCCATGATACAACCTATATGATCATGAATGTCACTAGGTACTACTAGCAACTGCCTCATCATCATCACCACCATTGTGATCATCATCATCATAATGATATATCAGCAATGATCCATGATACAGTCTACATGATCATGAATATCATTGGGTACTACTAGCAACTGCCTCATCATCATCATCACCATTGTGATCATCATCATCATCATCATCATCATCATCATCATCATCATTATTGTCATTATCATTGTCATCATCATTGTCATTGGCCTCAGTGTATTCTGTATCTGCATCATCATCATCATTTTCCATGTGATATGTACTAGCAAAACCAATATTTTCTGGATCTATATAATGATGAGGATCATCTTGATCTTCTGGGAGACCCGCGTTCTGCAAAAAAAAACATTTAAAATGAAAATTTATTATTTATTTAATGCAATAATTTATTTTTCTATTATATATCTAATATTGAAACATATGAGACGAAACCATAATCATATTACATCATATCAAAGTGCACATAACATAATAAAATTTCAAAAAAGTTACAGCTAATATGTGATTCCAATGATGTAAAACATGCAACAATTCTAATAAACATTAGTAAAGATCATAAAAAAAATTGTTATACAATTTAACTATCAACTGTAAATTATATTACATAACCTTAAGTGCCAACCCTCTGCAAAAGAATGAGGAGACTGCAAGAAGATTGGTTGCAAGGGGCATTGGTACAGGAGATGGAAATGGCTCTTCCAAGCCATCCACTAAGATGGTTTCATAAAAAAATGTGGAAGATATCCCCGTTTCTAGAGAGCTCATGATTCAGGTTGATACAGAAATGATGTTGTCCTGGTACCCCTATATGGCATCATGGTTCCATTTCATGTCGCCACCATCAAGAGTGTTACAAGCCAACAAGACCAAGGGAATTCTTATATAAGGATAATTTTTAATGTTCTAGGTACCGGCTTTAATGCCAACTACATGCCAACATTGAAATTCCCTAGCAGTATTTATGTCAAGGAAATTTCCTTTAGATCCAAGGATTCAAAGCACATCAACCATGTGGTACAAACGATTAAATACGACAGACGATCTGTAGCAATGAAAGAGTTTGAAAAGGCAGAGAGAGCTACATTGGTGACTCAGGAGAAACTTCGGCTTTCAAAAACAAAGGCAATTAGGTTGGCAGACTTGAGGATCAAGCCAACATTTGGTGGAAGGGGAAGAAAGATGACTAGAACTCTAGAGGCCCACCATAATGGATTTTGGTATTCAACAATGAGAGCAGAAGAGAGAGCTAATATCATGTATCAAAACTTTAAGCATGCATTCTTCCAGCCAATGAAGAAGGAGAAGATTACTTTGCTTCATTTTCATTTGCATAACCTTATCATGGTGTGGGAACCACCAAGGATTTCCAATTTTATGTGGAGGTAATGGATGTGGTCCAAAATTTAGGAGGGGAAAGAAGGTTAATGTATGATCCTAATGAAATTGAGGAAGAATAGCAAGAGGGATAGGAAAAATAAAATCAATGCAGAGTTTCAAGGATTTTTCAAGCGAGTAAGAGAGCTATGGGAGCAGCCTCATCTAAAATATTTTGAACTAGAGTTTGATATACCATTTAGAGATCTTGGTTTTCATGGAGTTCCTTTCAAAGCCCCTACTTTTATTGTTCCTACAATAAACTGTTTGGTAGATTTGGTGGAATTACCTTTCTTATTAATCACTAAAAGTGAGATTGAGATTGTTAATCAATTAGGCACTAATTTCCTATAGTAATGAAAGAGTTTGAAAATGCAGAGAGAGCTACACTAGCGACTCACGAGAAAATTCAAATTTAAAAAAAAAAGGCAATTAGACTGGTAGACTTGTGGATCAGGCCAGTATTTGGTGGAAGAGGAAGAAAGATGACTGGAACTCTGGAGTCCCACCATAATGGATTTCAATATTCAACCATGACAGCAGAAGAGAGACTTGATATCATGTATCAAAACATTAAGCATGCATTCTTCTAGCCAACGAAGAAGGAGATGATTTCTCTGTTTCATTTTCATTTGCATAACCTTATCACAGCGTGGGAACCAAGAAAACCAAGGATGTCCACTTTTATGTGGAGGTAATGGATGTGTTCCAAACTTTAAGAGGGGAAAGAAATTCAATGTATGATCCTAATGAAATTGAGGAAGAATAGCAAGAGAGGGACAAGAAAAATAAAATCAATGCAGAGTTTCAAGGATTTGTCAAGCGAGTAAGAGAGCTATGGGAGTAGCCTCATCTAAAATATTTTGAACCAGAGTTCAATATACCATTTAGAGAGCTTGGTTTTCATGGAGTTCCTTTCAAATCCCATGCTTTTATTGTTCCTACAGTAAACTGTTTGGTAGATTTGGTTGTGGAATTACCTTTCTTAGTAATCAATATTAGTTAGATTGATATTTTTAATCAATTAGGCGTTAATTTCCTATAGAAATGAAAGAGTCTGAAAAGGTAGAGTGAGCTACACTGGTGACTCAGGAGAAACTTTAGCTTTAAAAAAAAAAGGCAATTAGGCTGGCAGACTTGTGGATCATGCCAGCATTTGGTGGAAGGGGAAGAAAGATGACTGGAACTCTAGAGGCCCACCATAATGGATTTTGGTATTCAACCATGAGAGCAAAAGAGAGAGTTGATGTCATGTATCAAAACATTAAGCATGCATGATTCTTCCAGCCAATGGAGAAGGAGATGATTACTTTGCTTCATTTTCATTTGCATAGCCTTATCATGATGTGGGAACCAAGAAGACCAAGGATGTCTAGTTTTATGCGGAGGTAATGGATGTGGTCCAAACTTTAGGAGGGGCTAGAAGGTCAATGTATGATCTTGATGAAATTGAGGAAGAACAACAAGAGAGGGACAAGAAAAATAAAATCAATGAAGAGTTTCAAGGATTTTTCAAGTGAGTAAGAGAGCTATGGGAGCAGCCTCATCTAAAATATTTTGAACTAGAGTTTGATGTACTATTTAGAGATCTTGGTTTTCATAGAGTTCCTTTCAAGGCCCCTACTTTTATTGTTCCTACAGTAAACTATTTGGTAGAGTTGGTGGAATTACCTTTCATAGTAATCACTACTAGTGAGATTGAGATTGTTAATCAATTAGGCGTTAATTTCCTGTAGCAATGAAAGAGTCTGAAAAGGCAGAGAGAGCTACACCGGTGACTCAGGAGAAACTTCAACTTCCAAAAACAAAGGCAATTAGGCTGGAAGACTTGTGGATCAGGACAACATTTGGTGGAAGAGGAAGAAAGATGACTGGAACTCTGGAGGCCCACCATAATGGATTTTGGTATTCAACCATGAGAGCAGAAGAGAGAGTTGATATCATGTATCAAAACATTAAGCATACATTCTTCAAGCCAGCAGAGAAGGAGATGATTACTTTGCTTCATTTTCATTTGCATAACCTAATCATGGCATGGGAACCAAGAAGACCAAGGATGTCTAGTTTTATGTGGAGGTAATGGATGTGGTCCAAACTTTAGGAGGGGCAAGAAGGTCAACGTATGATCCTGATGAAATTGAGGAAGAATAACAAGAGAGGGACAACAAAAATAAAATTAATGTAGAGTTTCAAGGATTTGTCAAGCGAGTAAGAGAGCTATGGGAGAAACCTCATCTAAAACATTTTGAACTAGAGTTTGATATACCATTTAGATATCTTGGTTTTCACGAAGTTCCTTTCAAAGCCCCTGCTTTTATTGTTCCTACGGTAAACTGTTTGGTAGAGTTGGTGGAATTACCTTTCTTAGTAATCACTATTAGTGAGATTGAGATTGTTAATCAATTAGGTGCTAATTTCCTATAGGAATAAAAGATTCTGAAAAGGCGAAGAGAGCTACACTAGTGACTCAAGAGAAACTTTAGCTTTCAAAAACAAAGTAAATTAGGCTAGCTGACTTGTGCATCAGGCCAACATTTGGTGGAAGAGGAAGAAAGATGACTAGAACTCTGGAGGACCACCATAATGTATTTTGGTATTCAACCATGAGAGTAGAAGAGAGAGTTGATATCATATATCAAAACATTAAGCATGCATTCTTCCAACCGGTGGAGAAGGAGATGATTACTTTGCTTCATTTTCATTTGCATAACCTTATCATGGCATGGGAACCAAGAAGACCAAGGATGTCCAGTTTTATGTGGAAGTAATGGATGTGGTACAAACTTTAGGAGGGGAAAGCAGGTCAATGTATGATCCTGATGAAATTGAGGAAGAACAACAAGAGAGGGACAAGAAAAATAAAATCAATGTAGAGTTTCAAGGATTTGTCAAGCGAGTAAGAGAGCTATAGGAGTAGCCTCATCTAACATATTTTGAACTAGAGTTTGTTGTACCATTTAGAGAGCTTGGTTTTCATGGAGTTCCTTTCAAAGCCTCTACTTTTATTGTTCCTATGGTAAATTGTTTGGTAGAGGTAGTGGAATTACCTTTCTTAGTAATCACAATTAGTGAGATTGAGATTTTTAATCAATTAGGCACTAATTGCATGTACTAATGAAAGAGTCTGAAAAGGTAGAGAGAGCTACACTGGTGACTTAGGAGAAACTTCAGCTTTAAAAAATAAAGGCACTTAGGTTAGCAGACTTGTGGATCACGCCAACATTTGGTGGAAGAGGAAGAAAGATGACTGGAACTCTGGAGTCCCACTATAATGGATTTCGTTATTCAACCATGAGAGAAGAACAGAGAGCCGATATCATGTATCAAAACATTAAGAATGCATTCTTCCAGCCAGCGGAGAAGGAGATGATTACTTTGCTTCATTTTTATTTGCATAACCATATCATGGCGTGGGAACCAAGAACACAAAGGATGTCTAGTTTTATGTGGAGGTAATGGATGTGGTCCAAACTTTAGGAGGGCAAGAAGTTCAATGTATGATCCTAATGAAATTGAGGAAGAACAGAAAGAGAGGGACAGGAAAAATAATATGAATGCAGTTTTTCAAGGATTTGTCAAGCCAGTAAAAGAGCTATGGGAGCAGCCCCATCTAAAATATTTTGAACTAGAGTTTGATGTACCATTTAGAGAGCTTGGTTTTCAGGGAGTTCCTTCCAAACCCCTTTCTTTTATTGTTCCTATGATAAACTATTTGGTAGAGTTGGTGGAATTACCTTTCTTAGTAATCACTATTAGTGAGATTGAGATTGTTAACCTTGAGAGAGTAGGACTTGGGAAAAAGGCATTTGATATGGCTATTATTTTCAAAGACTTCAAGCGGGATGTACTTTTCATTGATGAAATTCCTCAATCTTCGCTTGATGGCATCAAGGAATGGTTGAACTCCATGGATATAAAGTATTATGAAAGCAAAATGAACTTGAACTAGCAACCAATTTTGAAGACTATTACTGATGATCCAGACAAATTTATTGAAGATGGTGGTTGGGAATTTTTTAATATGGAAGCTAGTGATTCTAATTCTGATAATTTAGAAGAGTCAAATCAAGGATATGAACCCCCTGATGTAGAAGAGGAATCAGAATCAAATGAGGAAGGTTCAGAAGATTAATCTCTTGTGGAGTTAGATGAGGAGGGAGAAGAAGATTATGAAGGGGAGGAAGGTAAAACATGGGATGAATTAGAAGCCGAAGCCAGAAATGAAGATAAGGAAAAAGGAGATGAGTCTGACAATGAAGAGGAAAGGCATCGACAAAAGGTAAAAGCTGCAAGGAAGTCTTGGGCACCTGATATTATAGATTCAAGAGGAATGCCTACCTAGAAGCATAAAGTCAAATGAATTGAGTTCATATACATCCTTCTACTATTTATTCATGCACATAAATGGTTCAACTATTTATACAAATGATGCATATATGTTAACTTGATCAGTGTTGTTACTTTGGTAGTTTGACTTCTATGACAACCAGCCATTAGGCCATTCTGTGCGGGAGCACGTTCGTGTTTTTAGTTAGCTTTTTTGGATAGCTCTACTTGGTGTTAAGGACATTCCATTTATCTTTTGAATGTTAAGAAGTCTAGTATTACACGCTTCTCTATGTTGATTAGATCAGGTTGCAGGTTTTTTGCTACTGATTTCTTTATTTATGGAGGTTTTTTAACTTGGAAGATAGGAATTTACTGCCTTTTTAAAAATTAAATAGACAAATTAAGTGGTTGGTTAGCTACGCCAAGTGATGTAGAATAGAAGGATGTGTTAGATCTATAGGATGTCTACCAAGATGCATCAAAACATTCTTACATGTTAAAAGAATGGCAACATCGTGAGGAAGGATGGAAAAGATGCATGTGGATCACTTAGTAGAATGGCAACATGAATTCAAGGAAGCACTCCTTGAGATATCATGTTTTAGAGAAAAGAAGACAAATCAAATCAACATGGGACTAAGTTACTCAAATGATACAGCTCATAACTTAAATGAGGACACTTAAGAGATATTAAAAGACAATGGTCATTAATTAAAAGATGTGATGAAAATAAGGCATGAATGTCACCCACTACCCTTTAAGGCAAACAATATTTTTTTCCTCAACATGAAATAATGGGACAATTGAGTGGGATCTAGGGCCAACAGAGAAGCACTTTAGAACTCATCCTATGCATCAATAAACAACTCAACACAAGAAATGAAAATTGACATATTAACACAACAATATCCAACTAAGTTATTGAAAGTCAACTATTGATACCTCGTTCTCCATCCAGATTAAAAAATCGGCCCACTTTTTGCTTTGTAACTTTTCCTTTTCAAATTGCTTTGGATGTCAGCCATATTTCTCCTCTTGTCAAAACATGGCACGTGGACTAGTTAATCTAATTAATATGCAATCATTTACTTTTTCTTAGGGAATTAAAAAAAATATCATTTAACATATTAAATATAATTACAAATTTACAGATCAAGGCCTATAAACCTTTCTGGCCACTGTGATGTGTGGCACGAAGTTTTTGAAGCCTAGCCTTGGAGGCCTTGTCCTAAAACATATACTAATTCAATTTAATTGTACACAAATAAAATTTAAAAATCATTTAATAAATTTGATATAATATTATGAGAGAATTTAAATATTTGCGTACTCTCCTCACAGGACTTCCTCTGTGCTTCAAACTTCTCATATGCTTTCACAAGCTCTCTCCATACTTTGACACTTACATCAACTAGCCTCTTTTTGAACCTTAGCTTGGGAGGGATTTTTTTTACTTTCTTCACAGACCAACCTGTGCCAAATTCAGTCTCCATGTCATTGATAACTTCTTTTTGTAGGTGTATGGGTATCTTTGAGAATGGAAAATGTAGATGGTCTTTGAACCATTGAAGGCATGCTTCCTTCAACTTATTCACAAACCCTTTTCCAGCATCTATCATTTCGATTTCCCTTGAAACCACATCATATTCTATCTTGGTATTGTAGGTACCAATGCAAGAATGAAAACTTGGCATGGTGGAAGAAGTTTGTGTCCCAGAAGTAGGTGGGACAGTGGAAGCCTTTGCTCCATGTTATACACTCCTAGAGTTTACCATTACTAATTTCCTCCTGGATCTTCTGCTCGATCTAGGACTACTTGGGGAATCAATTGATTCCCTTTGACACGGTTGATTTGGTTGCAATGTTTGAGGGGATTCACTAGATCGGTTTTCCATGTATCTGGCAAGCATTGTTTAGCGCACATCATCCAAATTGTTCACTGCCTCTGCCCCCAATATGGAAGCCAATGCCTCTTTATCTTTGTCAGTAACATGTCCCTATATATATGTGTGTGTGTATAAAATAAATTTCTTCTTTCAAATTTGAAAATTAAAAAGTAAAAAGTAAAAATTAAAGAAACGAGGGAAACATTTACAAATCTATAAATTGACAATGAATTACCTCATTATAGCCAGAGTTTTCTCCCTTTTTCCTCTTCCCTCTATAGCTTGACATTTTGAGGCGACCTAAGGAAAATTATTTTCATCCAATCTATGGAGGAAAATGAAGTACACACTGTCAAGTATGAAAGTTCTACCTTGAATGACTCTCTTTCTAGATTTAAACGCCTATGAATCAATTGCTTGCACACTATATAGAATATAAATCTATTTGAAAGGATATAAATATATGCAAAATGAAACAAATGTGTTGTAAGAAAATCAACGCTTGTGCACATGTATAGAATGGTAATCTTTCGGGGATAAAAAGGGTGCGAAGTGTGGTTTTATTGAGTTAACACAGATAGGTCCCATGCTCAAGTCGCATCCACTGATTAGAAAGAAAATGAATGTGTGCGCACAATCAATTTGAAACCACGAGCTCATTATTCTGTAAAAGAATAAGTGAAAATTAGTAATAGCTAATTTAAGCCCGAAGGTCTAACAAATTTGAGGAAATGATCTATTATTCAGCTATCATATGAAAATCCCTATCTCCTTGTATTATCTCGACCAACGTTTGTTCCCACCGGACCTGGTTACAGTGGGGCGAATGCAGTTTAACGACTTGTCTTGAAAGCACTCAACTACTTTTTATGGAAGGAAGATCCAAGAAATCGAACCGAAAATCAAAAGCTTGGGATGGGAATGATAAACAAACTAGGGCATTGGGGTTTCAAAAACGTGTTCATTGCTCTCGGATGCGGAGGAAATAATGCAATGTCTACAATTTTATCCTCCTTTGCAACCAAATGAGACTTGAATGATTCGGGTGTAAACAAAACAATATTCACAATCCTATCCATTTACTCCAACAAAAATATTTGTGGGAACGAAAAAAATAAATTGTAACCTTACCTATGGTGTCACAAACTAAATCAAATTTCTGATCTACTTGCTTGTAGCCCTCCTTCACACCATTTTTCCCTATTTTCCTCCTCTCTTCCTTCGTGCAACTTTTTTCTCTTATCATCTATGCTTCCTTGATGCGAGAAGTTTTAAATTTTTGTTCTTGATTTAGTAGTCGGCGCTATAGTTGGAGTAGCAAAGTGCACCTAATTTAGTGTCACCTTCCAGTAGAAAAAATGTAATTTGTTTGGGATGCAAAATCCAACACAAAATGCGCCTAATTTAGTGCCGCCTTCCAGCCAAAAAAAATGTGATTTTTTTGGGATGCAAAAAGTGGCACCAAGTCCACCTAATTTAGCACCTAGCAGTGCAAAATGATGTATTTTGCTTGGAAGTTGATAAATAAATTGATCCTAAATTAACTTCATCTTCATATGTACCAAGGGAGCAATCATGGTTCCCTATTTTATCTATTCTTTATCCCATGTCAATTTTGTGGGTGCAAAACTAATAGAGGTTAGATTTGTGAACTCAGAAATGACCCATATACAACTAGATGAGTCATCTGAAGTGTGAAATATATGCCAAATATATGTCTAAAGTGAGGTTTTGTGTTGGATAGCATATTCATTGAAATGATATAATTGGTGTACTAAACATTATTTACTATGTTGTGAATTATAGGGGCAAGATGAGGCCATGGCAACAGATCGTGTCATGTCAAATGAGGACACAATGGCTAAAGCGAGACATCAGGTACTCAAATTTTGAGTTAGGAAAAAATGATCTGATGGAATTTTGTGATATGTCCATCTTTTTTCACAGTATTATTGAAATTTATAATCTATTATCCAATCTTGACATAAATTAATGCAAGTTTTTGATTATTTTAGATGGAGATTGGAGAAAATGTAGAGCCTGAGCGTTCAACAAACAAAAGAGGACATGGACGTGGACGTGGATGTGGACCTAAAACTGTTAAATCACATAGAAAATAGTGGGTGTTCAAGGATATGAAAATGGATCTTGCAGACACAACAAATGATTACACTAAATAAGAGGTTGGTCAAGACTATAGTACATGGGATGAATACTTTGAGAAAATATATGACTAAAGTGAGGTTTTGTGTTCGATAGCATAATCGTTGAAATGATATAATTAGTGCAGTAAACATTCTTTACTATGTTGTGTATTATAGGGGTGAGACAAGGCCATGGCAAAAGATCGTGTCATATCAAATGAGGACATAATGGATGAAGCGGGACATCAGGTACTCAAATTTTTACTTAGGAAAAAATGATCTGATGGAATTTTATGATACATCCATCTTTTTTCACTGTATTATTGAAATTTATAATATATTGTCCAATCTTGACATAAATTAATGCATGTTGTTGATTATTTTAGATGGAGATCAGAGCAAATGCAGAGCCTCAGCGTTCAACTAGCAAAAGAAGAAGATATGTACGTGGACGTGGACCTAAAACTGTTAAATCACATAGATGACAGTGGGTGGAAGAGGATATGACAATGGATCTTCTAGACACAATAGATGATTGCATTGAACAAGAGGTTTGTCAGGACTATAGTACATGGGATGAATACTTTGAGAAAATTGTCATTTGTGGATGTTTTGTATGTTGTGGAAAGAAACAATTCAAACGAGCAATTGTACAAAGACATTACATATATGATGAGCTTCTAGTCGGTAGTATTCCTCCTACAATTGATTCAAATCTAATAGGAATTCTAGTAAGGAATTTTCCAATTTGATATAAATAACATGTATACTTCATTTAAACATTGTTTTATATTATTTAAATAACTAATTTTTTTCTCAATGGATACTTGTAGGATAAAGTTCTTGGTTTAAATTTTCCTGGATCACCGACTTCTAGCTTAGAGGGAAATGATCATTTATCAAATGATACATCTAACGAAAATATGTGCCAATACACCAGCTCAGAAGATGAGGAATTGATGAAAACAAGTCACAGAACAAGAACCGGTTTAAATATGCATAATTTGCTTAAAGATAGGGGGAAGGTGGACTACATACCCTATGAGAATGAATGTGATGGAGATGATGACTTTCCCTTGAGTTTGAGATCAATTTACAAAGAGACATTTGATTGTCGACTATATTGTGCTTGGCCTAGTGATCAACAACTACCTAGAGTGTACGAGGTGTTTCAATTTACAGGTTTCTTTGGGGATGGAAACAATGATGACAATAATGATCATATGGCTGACAGTAACGATGATAGCAGGGTTAATTACCAACAATGTAATGTTGATGATAACAACCTGAAAGACTCCATCAAGCAAGCAACGAAGACACCCATGTTCAAATCGGTTGCAAGTAGAGCCTCACAACTGGCATGCACATTAATATTATTAGAAATCAAGTCACTATTTGGTTGGTCAAACAAAGGATTCACTATCCTACTGAAGTGAGTTGAAATCTATTTCTTAATTTGCATTGTCAATTGGTGTACACAATTTGTAAACATTCATTTAGTTTGTTTATATTTCTTTAAGGGGATTTTAAAACCATATATTGTATATAAACATTCCTAGTATACATTGACATATCAAACATGTTCATCATAAGTCAAACATTCAATTGATTTAATCTCTAGAAATCTTACAGGGCACTAAAAACTAAAATATTCCCTGAAGATAATGTGTTGCCATCAACTTGCAGAGAGGCGCGTCAATTGTTGGTTGAGTTGGGATTGAATATAAGCAAATTCAATCATGTAAAAATGAATGCATTTTATAAAGAGATGAATATCATAACAAGGTAGAATGCCATGTATGCAAAGAGAAGAGATATCGTACAAATGTACAAGGTCCTACAGTTCCAAAGAAGGTTTTACGTCACATGCCAATTATACCTAGACTTCAACGAATGCTTCGTTGCAAGTCACTTGTACAATTGATGGATTGGAATGAAAAGAATAGGAGTAAAGATGGATTCATGTGAATTCTGACCAACTCCAAAGCAATGAAACACATAGAGGAAAAATGACCAAGAAAATTCAAAGATGAACCCCACAGTATCAGGTTTGGTCTTGCAATTGATGGAGTGTGCCCATTCTCTTTCCTAAACTCAAAGTATAGTGTTGGCCAGTCGGATTGATAGTATACAATATTCCCCCATGGATGAGTGTTAGAAAGGAGCACCTCATGTTGACTCTCATTGTTCCAGGAAAACATCAAGTTAAAAACATGGATGTTTATCTTGCGCCCTTTATTGATGAGATGCAACTGCTATGGAAAGTTATAAAACGAATGTATGACATATCATGTCCTCCATCAAATAGGTCCTTCATGTTGTATAGTGTGTTATGTTGGACTATTCATGATTTCCTAGGACTTGGTGTTTGTTTTGGTCAGATAAAATATTTACGTATTTACACTCGTAATTTATTTTCATCCCAACTTTCATACTTAGTTTTATACTATTTTTTTATGTTATTAACATTACTTGTTGAATTGCAGGGCTTCAAACAAAGGGGATATTTGCATGTCCAAGATGTGCAGAATAATTTCAAGGGAAATATTCTAAAGATCTACATAAATTTATTTACGCAAAAAGTAGGGTTTTTCTACCAATAGATCATAGGTTTAGAAATCGCCAAAAGAATCAATTTGATGGAAAAGTTGAAAATAGAGGCCCTCCCATGATTACGAGTCCAAGTGATTGGCTTAAGAAGTATGAAGATGCTAAATTGAAAGCTTGGGAGGATTTTTTTCATTGGGGTGATTCAATTGAAGAAGCAGAACAAGTTGTAGTTCATATGCTAGAAGGAATGAAAAGAAAATTCATATTTTATGACCTCCCTTACTGGAAGTATCTATTAATATCTCACCTATTAGATCCTATGCACACTTCAAAAATTTCCCAGATTCTATATTTTGACATATATCAGGCAAAGACAAGGACAACTTGTCTTCAAGGAGAGATATTTCTCTTTCGCGTACCAAATTTGATAGAAAACATTTGTGGCCAAGCAAGGAAAATGAAACATATGCAGAAGCTCCATGGATTTTGAAAAAAAAAAGAGCTAGACCAACTAAAAAATGGCATTCGTTCAATAAGGACGCCTATTGGCTATGGGTCATCATTGGCTAAAGCTTTTACAGTTGATGGACATATCACATGATTTAAAACACATGATTTTCATAATTTAATGAAGGTATTATATATCATCATTTAACATTTATTGGTAACATTGATTAAGTACTAAATATATTTTGATATTTTGTTGTGTGAGAAAAAATTACTAATGACCTGTTCATAAATGTGTTTCATAGCATATCATTCCATTGGAAATTAGGGGGGATTCTTGTCTTGCAGTTGACTTAAGGAATGCCATAAGTTGATTGTCATCATTTACAAGGTATTGTGTTATATGAAATGTTTCTGTGTGAGAGACATAGAGATATTATATTGCATTTTAATTTATGACTAAAGGTTCATACTAATTTACTATTCTTATATTACTAATTTACGAATTTGAAGTGCCAAAGTGGAAGAATGAATTTGCAGAAATTGCATGTGTATTTGAGAAGGAGCTCCCTACAAGTTCATTTACTTATAAACCTAGTCAATGACATTGAATTGGCAGATGCCATATCAATGAGATGGATGTTTTTCTTTGAGAGGCATATGAAAACTCTTAAAAGATATGTCTTACAAAAGGCACATCCAGAGGGTTGCATGGCTAAAGGGTATGTATTAAATGAAGCATTTTTCTTCCTTTGTGAATTCCTTGGTAAGGATTTCGAAGATGGGCCACATGTCTGGGATGAAGAACGGGCATCAAATATTATTGATGGAGAAAAACCACAATCTAATGGTGTTGAAGTAGAAATTAGTAAGTAAATTCACGATCAGTGTGGTTGTTTTTCTTGCAATCATTAATTTACTCTGTAATTTATTTGTCAAATTAATAGCATGACATTTGGAGTTTGAAATAAACATGTTGGCATGTAATAAGTGTAGACAAAATTTCTATACTTGACAAGTTCATTTTGTACCAAATGGACTTTATGAATAAATGGATTGATCTATATGATAAAAAGAGAGAAGTATTAGAAGCAAGGAGATAGTTTAAAAGATTGAACCCAAAGAATACTCCACTTCCCACTGATCTACTTGGGGAATGGGGCAAATATTGCACACTAGAATGGGTTACTGAACAAATTCAAAATCAAATAGAAGATGCAAGTATAGATTCAGACATAACAGAAGATGAAATCAACATATCTAGAGGATGTGAAAGAAAGGTACAGTTGGAATTTTACAAAATGTTGTTTCCTTAAACAGATTTGATACTATTAACTATTTTAATATTTGTCATTATATTTGTTTTCACTGAAATAAATGGTCTTTCACAGGAGAGGAAATATCCAGCAATGCGAGCATATGGTCGACATTATCGTGTAGAAAGTGTAGATGTAAAGAGATGATCCTTTGATTGTGGCATCATGGTTGACTTCAAGCAATCCAATCGATCAAACTCAAAAGATAAGAATATAATTGAAGGGAATCTACAATATGTTGGGAAAATACAAGAAATTATTGAGTTGGATTATCACTCTTTTAAATGTTGTATTTTTAAGTGTAGATGGTATGAGGCATTTGAGAGGACATGAAGACATGATACCCATAGTGGATTGTTTTCTATAGATTCCTCATGCTTCCTACCAGAGGATAAGGAGCCTTATGTTCTACCAATTCATTGTGAGTAGGTATTTCTTTAACTCAAACAAGAAGCGATAATGATCATTAATCTATTAATTCATAGTTTATTGTGAATATATAAATGTGTTTTATTAATCAATAAAATTGTTATAGCATACGTCTAATATATGTATTTCGTTCATGTGCATGTATTTTTCTATGAAGATATTTTGGACCCGAAATGGATGTTTGTCATACATTATGATCCAAGATTAAGGCATGTATTTGATGAAACATTAGTGGATACAAAGCAACACAATGATGGCGAACAAAATGAGAGAGGGATTAGAGAACATTGAAGAAATTGACATCCATGATGATGTTGAAGATGATTATGTTCAGGCACGGGAAGACAACAATCCTGAGTTAGATGATGTTATGGAAGATAACAATTGATCCAGGTGGATCTTCAGGACCTGAAGTTGAAGTGTTCCAATTTCTCTTGGAAGCAATGCCATCGCGTAGAGCACTAAATTCTGAATCTGGCGACTCTTGAACGGGTGAAAAAGGAGTCCGTTTGCTCAAGTTACGCGCGGTCAAAGTTTGGTCAAAGGACGATCAACTCAGCATTCAGGGACGAGAAAAAGGTGGAAAAATTAATTGTCACCAAATTGGTCGAAGTTGGTGTCATCGCGAAGCTCTCATCGTCACGATTCCAACGGCGTTCGTTTCGTCGAAAACAGAGCACGTACGCAAGAGTTATAGCCAGTCAAAGTTTGCGGTTGACCAAGGCATGAGGTACAGTTGCTGACGTCAGCATGACGTCATCCTCTGACTTGGCGGACAGGTCATCGTACGGATGATGATGTGGACCAATAAGATCTTGACACGTGGCAGGCCGTACAGATGACATCAACAGTACGACGGATGATGTGGACCATTCAGGGGATGACACGTGTCTTCTGATGACATGGCAGTTGACATGGATAGCTGAGTCATCGGGTGACGTGGCAGTTGACTGTGTTCTCCCAGCAAATTGTAGGATGACACGTGGCATTCAGGGCAGCTTAGTCATCTGGTGACGTGGCGGACACGTTGGTTCTTCGGCTAATATTTCACTGACACGTGGCAGTGAGCTGGCAACAACGTGGACGGTCAAGCGAGTCAAACCTTGCCACGTGGCACAGCTAGGATGCGCCACATGGCCCTCCCATCTCCTCTTCCTGCGCGGGTGGTTGAACAGTCAATTTGGTAAAAGTAGATCTCCGCGGATTTGAACCTCGAATCTCCTCCACGCGAAAGACGGGCTCGGTCGTTCCACCAAACACGGCGGACTCAACAATGTATGGTCTCCCGTTTTAGTTGTTAACTGTTCAGTTTATAATTGGTTTTAAAAATAGCCGGTCGGGTTGGAACCCCCGACCGGCGGGTATGCAAAACTTATACGCGCCGATACACCATTGCATGGTGTTTATATTATAACAGGGCTCGGTTTTACTTAACCGGGTATAAAGCCCGAATTATTAACTAATAACTAATGAAAGGTTATTAGTTAGGATTTAAAATTAAATCCAACCAAATCCTCAAACTAAAAAGCCCGAAAAATCAATTAGACAATGGGCCACGAATTATTAAGTGGATATTGTTTTGATTTATAGGAGATATGAAGATTTTTGATAAGGATTTATATGTAATAAGGGAGATTTTGGAGATTTTATGGTTTCCACCATATTGGGAAAACTCCAAGTATAAAAGGGGGAAGGCTTGGAGTATTTTTCATCACTCATTAGTTGATCACTCATCCATCAGTTGATGAAGCATCCATTAGTTGATCATTCTTCTTTTGTTTTCCCTTTCTCTTAGTCTTTGTGAGGCTTTTTGTGAGAGAAATTCTTAGAGGGAATTAGGAGAATGTTTGGGATGTATTGATGTTCTGAGTATTGTAATAGTCTTGTATTAGTCAAAGTTATTTTCCTTACTCTTTGTCATCTTCCAAGGGGTGTGAGTGAGAGAATTTTTGGATAACTTTGTGAAAGTCTACAAGACATTGTAAGCAGTGAGGCTCGTGGAGATTGTACTGCATTCCAGAACATATCAATAGAGTGGTCACTCGTTTGAGCTTGACCCGGAGACGTAGTCCACTTGGACGAACTCCGTAATCAAATCGGTGTTTTCTTATCTCTCTCTTGATTCTATGTTTTGAATCTTCTCTAATTAATGTTCCTATTACTTCATTGTTGATGTCTTTACACCTTTGTTTGTAATCACTCGCAACAATTGTCATAGATCCCTTCCGCTATACGGATCAACAATATGGATGGAATAGAAAATGATGATCCAAATACATCTTCTAACTATATAGATGGTGTACTATCAAATTTCAATGATGATGCAGGTCAAGATGAGGATGATGATATTATTAAATACTTGAAAGAACATATGAACATTAACAATGATACACCAAATGACATTGTAGCAGACAAGAATGTTAATGACCAAGAGTTCTAAATTTTTAGAATTATTTGTAATCCTTGTTTAAGAAAGGATGATTCTTATGGCCCAAACTTTGAAATGCTTCAGTAATATTATTTGTGTTGATACAAATTACCTATTGCAATTTCCTTAAATTGTTGAATCTTTGGTATGAATTATTGGCAAAAAAAATAACAATTACTTGGATGCTTCTTCCATTCATTTGGTATCAACATATTGTTGTGAAGACACAAAAGTTAATAAAATATTAATGCATGTAACTCGCAATTATTTAAATGAGCGACTTTGTTAAGTTTATTATTTTTAAATAGTTTCCATTTTTATGTTGAACATAATTTTGAACATGTAACTGAAAACATCCACAATAAATGCTTTACTGTATCAGAATATTCATTCACATAAGCATAGTATTGAGGCTCAATATCTGATACTCATTCAAATATAAGAAGAAATACATATGGAAAAAAGAAGAAAAAATACATAATGATAACATAGTCATGGAGAATCTTTGCTAATAAGATGTTCTTATGAATGCTGAAAATTGGGAAGAGCTAAATGATTAAATCTATAAATCCAAATCAACCATTCAACATGACATCAATGAAGTTTCTCTAAAATGAAAACATATGCAATAACAAAACTAAACTATGAAAAACCCATATGCATTGATAAAAAATTCACTCCATTGTTATCCTCTTCCACAATATCTTGCATTTGCTCTCAAATTTTACAAGCAAAAGCTCACAAGAAGCTCTGCAAAATTGGATGAGATAAAAATGAGATTGCAATTCGTGTCTCTCAAAAAGTGAGAAGGAGGAGGCTTTTATAGATGAATTCCTAATGTGAAAATGAGAAATGAGAAATGTGTGGAGTGATTTATGCCATGATTCATGTTTGGAAGCTCAAAATGTGCAATTTTGAGCTAATTTCATGGAAATGATATATGAGTGTAATGTGCAATTTTCAGCTAATTTCATGGAAGTTGATTTATGAATTTTAAATTATTTAATGAAATATATGAATGCATTTTAATGATTAATGCAAATGTATAAATTAATGGATTTATGCAAATGGATGAATTAATAGATTTATGAAATGGTTAAATGATTTATGAATACGTTAATGATTAGTGAAACAATAAATATTTATGAAATGGGATAATGAAATATGCAAATGGATAAATAATGGATAAGTAACTAAATGATTATGTAAATGGATTATGGTTATGAATAAATGCTTATAATATTTTAATGGATAAATGATTAAATGATATGAATGAATGTTTATAAATGATTTAATGGATAAATGATAAATGATTTAAATGATTAAATGATATGAATGAATGCTTATAAATGATTTAATGGATAAATGATAAATGATTTAAATGATTTTATGAATATGACGATATGATTAATTAAATGAAATATGCAATGGATAAAATGATTATGAGGAAATTTTTATGCATCTACAGTTCTATTTCATTCATAAGCTCAAAATAATCACATAGTAACAAAAAATGTGCCCTAATAAATCTTATGAATTTAAATAACTTGAAGAAACCACTTTGGAGACAACACAGTAACAGATAAGCATGAAATTTAACAAAACAATTGAACACCAAAATAGATTACCAATTAGAAGCAATCTTCTCCATTATGTTGTTTCAAATATATATACATTTATAGCAGAAGTCTTTGATATGATATGGATGGGTGGAATGTGAAATCTATCTTCTTACTAATGCCTACTATAATGGAAATGAAAATGGAATATGATATGATGATCCTCTCAAAATTGGCCTTGGTTTCCTATTTATATAGGAAGCAACAAGCTTTAGGCCTATTACAAAAATAGATGACCCTTCAAAACTACTTCTTTTACTAACAACTAATTAATTTGCATAATTGAAGAAATAACAAGGCTTAAGACACTTTAGACGTATGTTTCCTTTAATCAACGTAGAAATCCTATGATCATCAATCTGGAAAAGCTTTCCTCTCCATGATAGACATTCAGATGCCCTCGCCTTAGTGACCTACTCATCTGAAGCCAAATACTTCTCTTCCCATTGATACGCAGTAAAATATGATGGTCATTGATATTCCTGGATCTTCGGTATGTTTGCAAGATGTGTCTGCCATCGACTATCCAGTGGTGACTTTGTATCATTGACAAATTTCAAATATCCAACATCAAGAGCAATCAATCCATCCATGATAAAATTGAGCATGTGAAGACTAGTGTCACTATCCCCCTGAACATGGGTTAAACACTTATGAATAACCTGACCAAATTCCTTCTTCCATTCATCCAAGTCTTTTACTTGACCATCATCTTTCACAATTTCCAGTGTGTACCATTGTTTTAAGGTATGGAATATATCCATTTGTGCCACAATCCTCTTATCCTCCCCTTGTATATACTGAAATTCCTCAACAATCATTTTTACTGTTTGCTCAGTCGGTTTAAATGTTGTAGGAGCATCAGGACTCCTTTGTAGAACTCTGCATAACCTATATAGAGTGTGGTGAATAGGCTGCCACCTTTGAAATAGGGGGTCCAATACAAGCATATGTGCTTTTATTTGATCATTTGCTCGCTAAAGTGATTTATAACTATCAGGCACATGATCCAGTTTATCAATAACCAACTTTATTCTATACTCAAGAATATTTTCCATAACTTCAAAAAAATTCCTTTTTACTTCATCCTAAGCCTCCTTCATTTGATCCACTTCCTTCTCAAACAGAATGCTCTATACAATATTTAATGGATCACTAGAAGGCTTATATAACACTATCTCCTCGCTTTGTGAAGTTCCTGCTCCTTTTAATTGTTCTTTCAATTTGGCATTCTCCATAAACAGTTTATTAACTTCATTATTTAAGAACTTTTATTCCCTTTCATACTCCTTTAATCTATCCTCCAATCCCTTAACAGTTGCACGAGTGAACATGGTTGGGTGCATGGTCATTGTGGCTACCTCCAAAGGGGTGGTGTCTTGTATTGTTCTTACCATTGTTTCCCCTCTCATTCCCTGTATTACATCCCCTGTATTACATCCAATAGTTTAGGGTTCTATGTGTTTTTTTGCTTGATCCAAATGGCCAGGGTTTCAATTTTGGGGTTATACTCAGTTCCACTTACTCATTCGTCAGAGTCAAACTTTGCAACTAACATTGGATCTTCTTGAGCCCGTACTTGATCAAGCAAAAACATTTTCTTTAATTCCAACCCAGGAAAAATGAGCATGTTGCTCTTCAAAATCATCTCTCTAGCCTTATGAGGGCTAATTTCAATGTGGTCAACCCTCAATTCATTGAAGGTCTATGCCACCATTTGATTCTTTTTTGGTTCTTCATTAATTCCCACTTCATCTAACTCCATTTTCTCTTCAATTTCTTTTATCTTCATCTTTGTCCAGATATCCCTAAACTATGGAGTCTTGATGAACTCATCATCCTCTAGAAACCTCCTCACAAAAATTTCTCTCTCATCTTCATGTATCTTCACTTGTTTTTTCTACATCATCCATCATTTCCTCATGCCTATGGGCACCAGTCTCATGGATGGGCTGATCAACCTCAATCTCACCCTTTAATGATTTCAATACAATGGCCACATCCTCAATATCTCCCACCCCTTCACTCTCCTCATAAGGTACCAATGGCTCAATTCTTTGTGTCCTTTGTCTCTTGGGAGGAAATTGCTCCATGGGAGACTCTGATGTTGTGTCTGGGGTGTTCTTTGTAGTTATCTTGCCACCATGTCCCTAGCCATATTTACCATATAAATCCTCAAATTTATCAATTATCTGATTGATCCTCCTGATGGGGACTTTTTCTTCAACAAAATAACTGGAGAAACTTTTGTCAATTTTCTTCTTCCTTCCTTCAAGCTTCATTATAACCTCCCATTGCTTCCATCTAAGGGATGCCTCTGAAAAAGTAAGGCAGTTTCTTATCACATCTTCCTCATAATCTACTTGGTGTGTCACTATCATTTTGGTAAGAAGATTATGCCTTAAGTTATTCATATGATATTCAGGGTCAAAGGGTCTTGCTTTTCTAGAACCCAATGCATATCTTTTCTTCAAGTAATATTGCAACTCCTCCAGTGTATCTAAGCCTACTGTCCAGTCTCCACATTCGATTAAGTTTGGCAGAAATGTTCCCTTCTTTTATTTGTGCATTACATCCGTTTCCATTCACATCATTTGCCACATAAATTCAAGAAATGCTAATATGAGGGGCACAAACTTTGGCAGTATGTGTGGAGTAGTAGGGCAGCCATAGATTCTTATTATTGTAACTTCTGTGAAAAAGAACCAATCACCAAAATTATGTGTGCGACCTTGTTCCTGTCTCAGGGCCAAAGGTCTTAACAATTGTTGCATTTTGTTTGCCAATCTTAGCATTGAATAACAAAGAACTTGAAGGATTTTGTGCAAAAAGTCTTCATAGAATATAGCAAAGCTTGAATTCTTGCACCAACTATCCCAAAGATAGCACCACTTCTGGATAGGTATGGTGTTCCTTTCCTCATCAACTATAGCCTAGTCCATTCGTTTAGTCCAATGGTCCTGATTCTGGTATTGTATCAAATGGCACAGTAAGGAATAGTGTTTGAATGTAATTGGTGCTCTATCCTCTATGACTTGTGAGAATTCATCATCCAACACCCTGTCAAGGTATGAAGCAAATTCATACTCAATATTAGTCTCAAGGTTTTGAATTCTCATGGCCATCATCATCAGGCTTATTGGCATTTTATCTTGAGCATCCACCCCTAGTACTTGGCATGGAGCTACATATGTATTCACAAATAATATTAAAAATTTGTCACAGTGAATGGATCAATATTGGAAGTAGAAATGGGAATCATTTTCTTACTAATGCCTCTTTTCATATATAGGGGTAGCTCATCACTTCTATAAGTTCTTCTTAACCTCTTATAATCTTCCTCACTATTCTGTAGGTTTAGTTTGGTCAAAGCCTACTTGTTTAAGCCAAAACACTCAATGATAGCAGTTTTGGTTACCTCTACCAATATTGAGCCATTTGGAAACCTTAATGTCCTAGTTGCAGAGTGATAATGCTTGGCTAGTAATCTGATAAACTCCACATCAAGAAACACGTTGGGGACAATCAAATTTTCTAAATCCAACATCCAATGGTTTGACACTAGAATCTTCCCATTTCTCTTACTGTAAAATACCAAAATAAGTCACACCCGATTTTGGGAATGAGAGCATCCCTACAACCTTGTGCAGTGTCTACGAGAGATTTCTTATTTCCCTCCTTGGTTGATCCTGGAAGTATATCTAATATAGATTGTTAGAGTGGTCTCTTCTATACCTTAGGTTCTTCTTCCTTAATTTTGGCCTTACTTTCGTTTACTTCCAATTGTTTTCTTTTAGGAGGCATATTTCAAATTTTCCTACTATGACTTCAAATAACAAAGCTCTACCAAATACTACACCAATCAAGCTTCTTCAAAGGGTTATTTGTGCACTTACCCAAGTGCTCATCATTCGTAAAGCTCCTTTTCTCAACGTCCTCAACTTCGTTCACGACAATGCATTTCAACTGAGCACAGTCCTAGGAAAATTCACTTTCTTTTGAGGGCACGGTATTTAGTCATATCAATATTAATGCTAATTCTTCGCCAGATAGTTTCCCAACAAGCTCAAATCCTTGAAATTAATTTTGAAGCATGTGTGAGGGCATTTATTGTTGTAAATTATAATGATGCCACGATTAACGCACTACCACCGTCTCTTCTTATACCCGCCACAGTATGGCGATGTTTTTCCCTTTCCATTCTGATGTTTACCACACTACCGCCTTGCTTAAGACCTCTTACAGTGGGGTTGCGGTGTATACCACTCTACCGCAGCCATATTATCCACCTCACGTGGTACTGCAGTGTCCACTTTTTTTCCATGCTTACCACTCTACCGCCTTACTCAAGACTTCTTGTTACAGGGTTGCGGTGTACACCGCTCTACCACATATGTTGCTCACCCTCCCGACGGTATAGCGATGTATGCTTTATCTTCTTGTTGTTTACCACCTTACCGTACTCCTTTGAATCGCCTTATGTAGGATGGCTTAAACACAATTCAATTGAAAAATATTATGGCTCGACTATAGGGAGCAATTAAACGATTAACCATACGTGATGACCGACTAACTTAGAACTCGGGGCCGATAAAAAGAACGATTTTAGTGGTTCAACTCATGACTTAAACAACCGATAACCTGTTCAAAAATTTAAAATGGAAAATAAAATAAAAAGAATAAAAATCCTTATAATTAAATACCAAAAAAATACTACAATCCTTATAATTAAATACTTAAAAAAAACAATATGTATATGCATAGAGTATTTTGTTAACCAAGTGGTTTGTAAATTTATACTAAGCAAGGAGTAAAATGATAGAATAGTCAATTTAGTAGAATAAAAATTAATTTTGTCTAGCCCTTAGTAATTTAGGGCTCGCAAAACAAATAATATCTACATGCCTGTAAAAAACTAGAATAAAAAATACTTTAACCACACGCAGAAATAAATTATATGCAATCCGTATAAGATATTATGCAGGGCGGGTCAGACTTTTATAGGTAAAGTAATATTATAATATGATAAAATCCTCAAGTGTCAACCCTTAAACCCTCTTAAACCCTATACGTGCCTCTGATCTACAATATACATTAAACCCTCAACCCTCAATTCTCAACACTCAACCCTCAACCCCTATACCCTCTACCTTCTACATTAGAACTTGAACGTCCCTAATCAACCTTCAACCATATTATACCCTCAAACGTCCTAGCTATACCCTAAACCCTCTACCCTCAACCCTAAATCCTTAAACCCTATATATACTTTGGACCCTAAACCCTAATCCTTGAACCATATACCCTCTAGTACCCTCGACCCTAATCCCTCAACCCTAGTTAAACCCTTACACCCAATTACTAAACTCTCTACCCTAATCCCTTAATCCCTAAACCCTTAATTAACCCTCTACCCTCTACCCTCTACCCTAGTCAAACCCTAATCACTCAACGTACATACCATATACGTAGCCTCAACGTCCCCTATAGTTGCACCCTCTACCCTATACATGATTGGACCCTCAACCCTGATCCGTCAACCATATACCGGCCTCAATCCTCTACCCTCAACCTTAAATCCTCAAGCCTCAAGCCTCAACCCTTAATTGCTCAACCCTCAACCCTTAAAACCTAAACCCTAGTAAACCCCTATACCCTCTACCCTTTACATTGGAACCTCAACCCTTATCAACCTTCAACCATCAAACATCCTCAACCTTATACCCTCAAACATCCTCGCTATACACTAAACCCTCTACCATCAACCCTAGTTAAACCCTTACACCCAATTACTAAACTCTCTACCCTAATCCCTTAATCCTCAACCCTAGTCAAACCCTAATCCCTCAACCTTTATACCCTCTACCCTATAAAATATTGGACCCTCAACCCTAATCCCTCAACGTACGTACCATATACATACCCTCAACCCCTATAGCTACACCCTCTACCCTATACATGGTTGGACCCCCAACCCTAATCCCTCAACCATATACCGACTTCAACCCTCAACCCTCAATCCTTAAACCCTACACCCTAGTAAACCCCTATACCCTCTACCCTTTACATTGGAACCTCAACCCTAATCGACCTTCAACAATATACCCTCAAACGTGTTAGCTATACACTAAACCTCTACCCTCAACCCTAGTTAATCCCTTACACCCAATTACTAAACTCTCTACCCTCTACCCTCAACCCCTATACCCTCTACTCTATACAATATTGGACCCTCAACCCTAATCCATCAACATACGTACCATATACGTACCCTCAACGTCCCATATAGTTGCACCCTCTACCCTATACATGATTGGACCCTCAACCCTAATCCCTCAATCATATATTGGCCTCAACCCTCTACCCTCAACCTTAAACCCTCAAGCCTCAACCATCAACCCTTAATCCCTCAACCCTCGACCCTTAAACCCTAAACCCTAGTAAACCCCTAAACCCTCTACCCTTTACATTGGAACCTCAACCCTAATCGACCTTCAACCATATACCCTCAAGCGTCCTAGCTATACACTAAACCCTCTACCCTCAACCCTTAAACCCTAAACCGGCCTTAAACCTTCTACCCTCTACCCTCAACCCTAATCCCTCAACCGGCATATACCCTCAACCCAATACCATTAAACTCTCCATGTCTGTCTACCCTCAACCAACCAATACATACCCTCTTATACCCTCAACCCTAATCCCTCAACCTGTAAACCCTTAAACCCAAGTAAATTACTCTCTACCCTAATCCCTCAACCAGTAAACCCTTAAACCCAAGTAAATTACTCTCTACCCTAATCCCTCAACCCTTAAACCCTTGACCCTCTACCCTCTACCCTCAACCCTCAAATACCCTTAATTAACCATAATCCCTCAACCCTTAAACCCTAGACCCTCTACCCTCAAATACCCTTAATTAACCCTAATCCCTCAACCCCTATACCCTCTACCCTAATCCTTGAACCATATACCCTCAACCCTCATTCCTAGTTAAACCCTAAACCCTTACACACACCCTCTACCAACTCTAACCTCTACCCTTAATACCCAACCCTTAATCCATCCCTCCCTCTCTACCCTAATCCCTCAACCCTATTATACCCTCAACATAATACCCTAAACCCTAAAACGTTAAACCCTCTATGTCCATCTACCCTCAACATCCCAATACCCTCTACCCTAGTCGACCCTAGTACTCCCTCAGTCCTAATCCCTCAACCCTTAAACCCAAGTAAACTATCTACCCTATCCCTCAACCCTCAACCCTCAAGTACCCTTAAACCCTAATCCCTCATTAACCCCTATACCCTCTACCCTATACATTGGTCCCTCAAACCTAATCCTTGAACCATATATGTCCCTCAAGCCTATATTCTCAACCTTAAACCCTTAACCCTCTACCCTATACATTAAACCACCCTTAACCCTCAATTCTCCACCCTCTAATCTACCCTATACATTAAACCCTAAACCCTGGTAAACCCCTATACCCTCTACCCTCAACCCTCAACCCTTAATCCATCCCTCCCTCTCTACCCTAATCCCTCAACCCAATACCCTAAACTGTTAAACCCTCTACGTCTCTCTACCCTTGTCGACCCTAGTAATCCCTTAGCCCTAATGCCTCAACCCTTAAACCCTTAAACCAAAGTAAACTCTCTACCCTAATCCCTTAACCCTTAATCCTGTTAGAACTGAAAAATCTCACATTTTTCAATAGCGTCCACCCACCTATCCTCCACATTTCATAGAAATTCATCACATTTTAATTTTATGATCAACATAAATTGTTGAAATTTGTGTGACAAGATCCATTTTGTAGCCCACATTGCCAAATTTACACACCCATAAATGAGTTTGAGACTCCATAATCTTTCCCCATTCCTAAATAAAAATTAGCACTATCGACCTAACAATGGCTCATCAATGAAGCCACCATCATAGCCTCGCCAATGGCCTAATGAAAGCAGTTCATAACCTACTATCGATGTAACAATACCCTATCGGGTTGAGTCCTAAGGTGTTCTCCCCGATAAAATGATAGAGTGAACAAAAGTAAGTACATCGTTGTAACTAATGAACATCGGTGGAACGAATGTTTGCTTTCCCCCAATTGCCTGATATAATCATAGATTATCAAGAATTAAAATATATCAGAGGAATTAATGTGTATCGGGGTAATATATTCTGGCATCACATCAATAGACCGAAGGAAAGTTGTTCATCAGTGGAGAAGGTGGCTATTGGTGGAAGAAGGATCGCAATCTCACTAATACGAGGTGATTACGGGAAAAAACAATTCTCATAATTAATTGTCTCTCTTGGAGCCATACTTGCAAGACGAAAATGTTTGCAAAAGGACAGCTTGATAATCCAAGAAAGGAAGCTTTGTTCGTGTGGTGGCGAACAAGCTTGGAGCTTGTGGTATTTATTTAAACGAGCAGGTGGCATATGTGAAGCATCTTAAATTCATTTTGGCTTGTGGTTTTGTTTATGCTCAGGCTAGTTGGTTTCATTTGCAAGGTTTCTAGATTCGTCGGAGGTCTCCAATAGCAAAGTGATCAATGGTTGGGCAATCAAAGGTTATTATTCCGGTCTCGGCAGAGGGATTGGTTTGGTTTGGTGCAAACACCCCAATTTATCTAATTGTGACGGAGCGGCAAGGAGCCTTCAGGGAGGTAACGGACCAAAGACTGAAAAGGATTTTGATCAATAATGATTCCCTCACTATGGTTGCAGCTAAAATGGTTTTGGGTAGGGGACATCTTGAGAGGAATGCGTACGGTCGACATAACGTGCATATCTCTTCACATTTTTTGGCCTCCTTGCTCGATAATCAAGTCCCAAAGGGGGTGACAAAGGAGTTGATGGTTCGCTTGTTCAGGAAGGACCTGTTAGGGGGCTTGGAGGTGGCACTAAAGTCTGCATTAATTGGCACTCGAATTACGCGACCTTCAAACCTGGAGTGGCTTTGGTCAAAGACGGACGACAAAGCCATGTAATTCTATCCATTTCTTCTAGATTTGAGTGGGATGGCTCTTGTGCAACAGATGATGATCGTGGTCGTGGCTGTGGACTACCTCAAGAAGTTGCTCAGTTTAATGGAAGCTGGTGATGATGTTCGTGAGTGGGTAGAGGTCTTTGATTCCTTCGTTGAATTAAATAGTTTTCTATAATCTATGGTTGGGTGGGTTCCCATTTTGTCTATTGAATGCATTAGTTGGGTGGTGGTAGTAAATGTTTAGAGTTTTTGGGTTTGGTCAATGCTCTGTTGAAATAAAAAAAAAATCTCCTTTATGTGTTGGTTGAATGTATGGGATGGTTTTTTGGGCCTGGTTCGAAGTGAGAAATTCTTTCCTCACAAATGAGTGTACACTTTTTATTAAATCTAATATATAACTAGTATATATATCATGTGATGGTGGATTTTTTTAAATAAATAGTTCATGCTTTTTCTTTTTTTAAAATAAATATATATTATTCTTTTGTTTTTGATAAAGATAAGACTATAGTTATGGATTTTTTAAATAATTTTTGTGTTGCTTCTTTTTAAATAAATAAATATTATTTAATATCTATTGCTTTTTATTTAAATATAGCCTTACGTATCAAAAAAATATATAAATAAAATTTATACTTACTAATTCTAAAGTTTAAAATGGAAAAGAAAATAAAAATAATACAAATCCTTATAATTATTTAAATACTAAACAAAAACAATATGTATATGCAAAAAGAATGTACATTATAATGCATTCTCTTTATTTAAACAGTTTTAAAATTTAAAAAAACAACTAATATTATCTAAAAAAATTATAATTACTAAATATTCAGGTTACCTGTTCAAAATTTTAAAATGGAAAAGAAAATAAAAAGACAAATCCTTATAATTAAATACCAAAAAAATAGTACAATCATTATAATTAAATACTTGAAAAAAGCAATATGTATATGCATAGAGTATTTTGTTAACCAAGTGGTTTGTAAATTACCAAGCAAGGAGTAAAATGATAGAATAGTCAATTTAGTAAAATAAAAAGTAATTTCGTCTAGCACTTGGTAATTTAGGGATCGTAAAACAAATAATATTTAAATGCCTATAAAAAAGTAGAATAAAAATACTTTAACCACACACAGTAGCAAATATTATCCAGCACGGGGCAAAAATAAATTATATGCAATCCGTATAAGATATTATGCAGCGCGAGGCAGACTTTTGCAGGTAAAGTATTATTATAATGTGATAAAATCAAGAAAAGGTTATCAATGGACCAAACAGTTTAAAGGGTCGATAGTCTGATATCAACCATTGATTGGCAGTTTCAAGTTTGTCTTCTTCAAATAGGATACGCCTTCGGCATAAATATATAACACCAAATTTTTCAAGAAAAATAAGAAAAAAATATTATTAAACCCTTAATTAACCCTCTACCCTCAACCCTCAACCCTAATCCCTCATAACCCTTATACCCTCTACCCTATACATTGGACCCTCAACCCCTATACCCTCTACTGGCCTATATAATATTAGACCCTCAACCCTAATCCCTCAACCATATATACGCTCTACCCTCAACCAGCTTAAACCCTCAAGCGTCAACCCTTAAACCCTCTACCCTCTACCCTTTGATCTACCCTATACATTAAACCCTCAAACCTTAATCCTTATACCCTCTACCCTCTACATTGGAACCTCAACCCTAATCGACCTTCAACCATATTATTATACCCTCAAATGTCCCAGCCATACCCTAAACCCTCTAACCTCAACCCTTAATAACGTCCCTCAACCCTAAACCCTAGCCCTTAACCGGCCTTAAACCTTCTACCCCCTTATACCCTAAACCCGAAACCGACGTTAAACCCACTACGTCCATCTACCCTCAACCCAATACCCTCTTATACCCTCAACCCTTAATTAACCCTCTACCCTCTACCCTCTACCCTGGTTAAACCCTAATCCAGCCTCAACTCCTATACCCTCTATATACCCTATACATTGGACCCTCAACCCTAATCCCTCAACCTGCATATACCCTCTGATCTACCATATACATTAAACCCTCAACCCTCAACCCCTATACCCTCTACGTACCCTCTACATTGGAACCTCAACCCTAATCAACCTTCAACCATATTATATCCTCAAATGTCCTAGCTATACCCTAAACCCTCTACCAGCGTCAACCCTTAAAGTCCCTCAACCCTAAAACCTTAAACCCTAAACCAACCTTAACCCTTCTATCCTCTACCCTCAACCCTTAATCCCTCAACCCTCAAATAACCCTCAACCAGCCTCTACCCTCTACCCTCTACCCTAGTCAAACCCTAATCCCTCAACCCCTATACCCTCTACCCTATACATTGGACCCTGAACACTAATCCTTGAACCATATACCCTCAACCCTCTACCCTTAAACCCTAAGCCCTTACACCCTCTACCAGCTCTACCCTAGTCTACCCTAGTATACATTAAACCGCCCTCAACCCTTAATTCTCAACCCTCAACCCTTAATACCACAACCCTTAATTCATCCCTCCATCTCTACCCCAATCCCTCAACCCTATACCCTCAATCAACCCAATACCCTAAACCCTAAACCGTTAAACCCTCTACATCCCAATACCCTCTACCCTTGTGGACCCTAGTAATCCCTCAACCCTTAAACCCTTAAACCCTCAAGTACCCTCTACCCTCAACCTTCAAGTACCCTTAAACCCTAATCCCTTAACCCCTATACCCTCAATCCTAATCCTTGAACCATATACCCTCAACCTTAAATTGGCCCAAACCCTCAACCCTAATCCTTGAACCATATACCCTCAACCCTTAAACCCTAACCCCTGACACCCTCTACCCTATACATTAAATTGCCGTTAACCCTCAATTCTCAACCCTCATCCCTTAATCTACACAAAGTACTGCGATAAAGGTGAAATTTTCTTTGTTTATGATTATTTGGAGGAATAAATGGGGAATGCTAGTGACAGTATGGATCTTGTCACACAAATTGTTGCATTTCATGTTAAATACAATGAAAAATCAAAGGCAATAGATCTTTTGATGCAAGTGAAATGTAGGCAAGCAAATTAAGGCTAGTGAATACTAGGGAAGGTGTTTTTCTTCTAACACCCTTAATCCCTGCTAGATCAGGACAATTGGGCACTAAATTAGGCGCTAAATCAGGCGCTAAATTAGATGCCAAACAAGGCTCTAAAGTAGGCGCTTAAATAGGCGCTACTTAAGGTGCTAATATGGGTGCTAACATAGACACTAATTTGGTTGCTAAAATAGGCGCTAATCTGGGCATTAAAGTAGGCATTGTTTTTTGGCGCTAATCTTGGTGTTAATCTAGGATTAATAAGGCCATTAAAGCAGGCATTAATAGCAGCGCTAATTTCAACATTAAATCCAGCGCAAATGATGCCGAATGTAGTTCCAACATGTTCTGGTTGGCACAAACAGCACCATCCCAAAAAATAGTGCCGAATTTTCCCACAAAATGGAGAAAAATACATTAAAACAATGGGTGGAAGCAAAAAAGGGAGCTAATCACAGGGATTTGTTATAGCTTTTTACCACTTACCATCATTTTGATAAGGCATAAGCCTTCTGAATGAACTATGATGCCCGAACATGTCCTTTGCAAGCTTTAACCCTTCCGAGTGTCGACCCTCAAGCTTTCTTCTTATTGCATGCTTGCCAAACTATTAAGGCATAAATCTCAAAGCCAACACATAAACACCAAAACTATTTGAGTATCGAGGTTTGAGGTTTCACCTTTTCCCTTCCTCTATTCCATGTTAAGGTGTAGTATAGAAAAATGCATCCCTTTGAACCATAGATTTTAAGGTGGTGGAATACTATGTCTATTTTACCTAATCATCCTAATCTGAGCTTCAATCCAATATGAATATGAGCTTTAATCCAATCTGAATTTGAGTTTTAATCCAATCACAATCTGAGCTTAACCTAAATCCCAATTTGAGCTTTAGTCTATGTACATCCAAGATCTTTTGATATCGAAACAAATCTTAAGATCACCTCTTCCATCTTCTTCTAATCCATCCTATTTATCTTTTCATCATCTCTCCTTTTCTTCTAATCATTTATTCCCATATTTTCAATCCATATCCATCTAATCCAGCCTTATGAATCGTTATACTCCATCAATGCAATAAAAAATAGTAGTCAAGGGGAATCCCAATTATGTTGATGATGATAATGAAAGTCTTGTTGATCAAGATGAGTATGATATAGATCCCCTTGATGTTATCATTACTAGCAAACTTTCCCCAACCACCCTCCAAAATCCAGTCACCTCTCTAAGTTATCCTATCACCCCTTCACCCACATCCACTAGCAATCCCTATGCTACCTTTGACAAGGGATGTCCAATATCTTCCCCATCTGCATATTCATCATATCCTTCATCTACATCTTTCTCTTATCCAACATACACATACTCCTATCTCAATCCACCATCCCAATCTTCCCACCATAATCCACCATCCCAATACTCCTATCTCAATCCACCATCCCAATCTTCCCATCATAATCTACTATCCCAATAACCCTACTACAATCCACCATTCCAATCTTCCCATCCTAATCTACTATCCCAATACTCCTACTACAATTCACCACCCACATCCTCGTCCTAATCCACCATTCATGTCCTCTTATCCTAATCCACCATCCATATCCTCTTATGCCACTCCATCTTGCACTTCATCATGTCATAATCCTCCACCTACTCTTAGTCCTCCCTCCAATCCCATTCATCCATCTAATCCTAATCCACCAATCCAAAATCCTAGTACTCCACCCATTCATAATCCTTCATCTACACCCACCACACCATCTAAGCCAACAATAAGCAAGAACCTCATTCCCAATGACATCCAAGGACTTGTGACAAAGAATACATCCCCAAATCCACATCTTGAAGTCACAGAACCATGTTGCCCCACTATCGCATGTGCGGTCACTAGTGACGACGCCCTTTTCCATCCCACACCTATCATTATTATTACCACCCCTAGCATCACTCAAACTGTTGAAACAATCAACCCCACCAAATCAATTGAATCCCCATCTTCTACTTCTACATCCACCCAATCCATTGAAGACACCCAAATCCAATCCACTACTCCAAATCCTAGTATCACTGAAATCCATTCCCATGAACTTCATGAATCCTCCATACTCCCATCTCCCCCACTTGAGGAGTCCCTCCAACACTCCATCATCATGACACCCACACAAGGTGATTCATGCCAAGAGCTTGATCCAAAGAAAACAAAAATATCCCCTCCTCTACATCAATATCTTGCCATCCTATCTACTCCAACTCAAGATCATAGTCCCCCATCGTTTCCATCCCATGATCCCCTTGTCACTCAAGATCCAATCACTCCATCGCATGAGCCCTTATCACCCCCTACCACAAATCCAGATCCTATCATATCACTTGATCCCTCTCGTAATCCTTGATCGCTTATCACTTGCTCCTCCAAATCCATGTGCTACTATCCCATCATCTCCATCTCATGATCCCCCATCGCCGCCTAACCCTACCATCCCAACACCACTTTTATATCGCCTTGGTACCATTACACTCATCTATGGTGGTTTTCTTGTAGAAGAAAAACAAAGCATGTACACCACCCATCCTCATCCGCCTAATAAAAGACTAGCATCATGCTACCAAAATAATAAGCATCCTACCATAGATCGAATGTTCAAGAGCATGAACTATCAAGGAAAAGGTTTAGGCCTACATGAGCAAGGTATTTTAGAGCCCACACAAGTCAAAGAACACCCCTGTACACGAGGTCTTGGATATACCTCTCATGAATCACAATCTGAAAATGTTAGTACAACCTCCCTACATCCTCAATGATCCTCTTCTAAAAGAATAAGAGGCTCCTCCCATCACTCCACCAGATCATGTGCTACCATCCCCCCTCCTCCATAATATTACCTCAAACCAACCATCCATATTCCTCCTTCATCCTCCAAATCCATTTTGGGTCCTTATGTCCCTCCATACACCATCACACATTCTCCATGTACTAAGTCCATTTTGGGCCCTTATATCCCAAAATCACCTCCTCCATGTCATCCTATTTATCCTTTTATCCATCCATCACCTATCTGTATCACCCATCATAAACATCCCACTCTCATATCCCCTAATCAGGATTAGCAAAGGCACGTACCTACACCTCCTCCATCCACATATCATTCCAAAAATTCTACCTCCATCGCTCCATTCATATCCTCTCCACATCATCCATCTCATCATACTCATCCCATTGCTATTAAAAGCACTTTGGATGCCAAAGTAAAAATACCAATAATTTTTTTGAATGTAAGTCTTATACTATTAAACCAGCCCAAGAATTTACTCATGATAGAATAAATTATGAACATTTTCTTTAGCTATTCTATTTATTTCTTATAGAAACATATATTTAGTATACTTTTAAGAGGTTTTTGTGTTATTTGTTAATAGTGTATACATGTATTTACAAACATATATTTTCTTCTTTACATATATAATCCATATATAGATAGATTTTGATTATAAATTGTCGATTAACAGAATTGTACTTTGAAAATAAACACACAAAATGACTCAAAATGCCCAGAAAGAAGAAAAAATAGCACCAACAGTTGAATCACTTGCAATGGTATTTGCAAGTGCTCTCTGCTTATTTTACAAGGTGCAACTACCTTCGAAAGATATGCAATGAATGGAAAATATTGGGTATGCTTTTACCCAGAAAGCAGAAAAGGCAAGCTACCATTTACCCATAACCACAAAAGCAAATGGCATGGATTGATTTAGAATGAAGTGGATGCAGATAAACGATACAAAGCCCATCTATCCCATGCCCACGATGAGAAACACGAAAAGAATGAGCAGCAAATTTCCCCTTGAATAAATGAACTATTATGTATTCAAAGCTTCAAACATAATTACACATACAGTTTAATATAACAAAATTAATACTGGAAAGTGATTGCTAAGGCCCAAAGTCTATTAACAATCAAAAGAAAACATCAACAAATGCAAAGATCTGAAAACATTTTCTTTATTTCTCCAATATCAAAAATATGAGCAGAAAGACTCAACACCCAGTATAGCAAACTAAGTTAAAAAGAAAACAAAATTTCTCCCTACTTCCCCTGTTTCCAGAATAACAGAAAAAGATGCCCCCGATCATTAACTTGGAGGTCTATATATAGGCACACCAAAACTGTTATAGTACAAAAGTAACGGTCTTGAAAATGACTAGAAACAAAAGATCCCAAAACGACAACCGTTTTAGAAAAGAGGTTATTATTACGTGTCATGGAAAGATTTCATGCCGCTAAACCTTTGGAGGCACCGGAGCTCTATACATTTCCAATTGCATTTACACGACCAAATTGTGAAATTCGGCCCATTCCTCTTCTTCTTCCAAAACGAGGATCACTCTATTGTACTCCACATAGTTGGTTTTCTCTTTCGAAGCTAGCGAACGCAACTGAGAAATAATGTTGAGATGCTTTTCTTCTAGCCAATTCAAATCAGGTTACACGACGGGCACAAGTTCATCTTCCCATTGTCTAACGTCACCAGGACGTACCATCTTGAGAAAATCTTCGAGTTGAAAAATGTTGCCACCTTTCTTTGTATGCAGGCTTATATAACTTTGGCGGCAGAAAGTGATTATTTATTTCCTAAGAAAAATGTACCAATCTGCTACAAAATTCATTCCACCAACCTTCTTATTTAAGAGTTCTCTTTTCGGAGGATCTTAAAGATTATATTGACGTTTCAAAATGCTTGAGACAACATTCCTTAAAGGCACCGTAGAATTCATTAAATGAGATGATATTACAAAAATTATGCATCCCAACGAGGTCACCCTGTCGTTGATATTTCAGTTGACTCAATCCAACCTTTCTATTTATTGTTTGTTGTGTTTGTTGTCCTTTTCCACAGTCAGCCCCTGCCCTTAGAGGTGAATTTGCTTCATACAAAGGCAAATTTTCACTATGGATAGGCAATTTTTCCCTACAAAAGAGTGATTCTGCTTCCGAGTCCAATCCAGGGCATCTGTTTAGGCGAATTTTTCTTTTTCATAGGTGAATTTTCCTTTGGGTTCCCTTTTTAGGAGACCTTGTTTCCACCCGTTCCCTAGAATAGGCGAGTTTTTCCATCCTTTAGGCGACTCTGTGTCAATCCCCATCCGTCAAATTTGCCTGTTCTCCTAGAATACGCAAATTTGTCATCCCCTTGGGGGAATTTGCTTTCCATAGGGGCAATCTCGTCTTTCTATCTGAGTCCTCATCCATCGAATACGCTCGTTACCCATGAATAAGCGAATTTGTCATCTCTTGGGGTGAACCTGTTGTCCACAAGGGAAATCTCGTTTTTTGTTTGAGTCTCTTTCAGTCCTCACCCGTCAAATTCACATGTTTCCATAGAATAGGCAAATTTGCATAGCGACTTAGCCTGTTTCCCTAGCGACTTAGCCTATTTCCCTAGCGACTTAGCCTATTTCCCTAAGATAGGTGAATTTGCTTAGCGAACTTGTCTGTTTCTTATGCCAACCTAGACTTGGGTAAATTTGATCTCCCCAAATACGTGAATTTTCTGAAAACATAGGCTATTTTGCTCCCTTAGGATAGGCGAAGTTGTGACTTGAACAAGTGAATTTGTGACACAAAGAGGTGTATGTGCTTCCCATACAAATTCCAGAGAGTGAATCCTTTTGGCCACTAAAAACTTGTCATTTTCTGAGTCCTTTGTCGTGATCGAATTTTTTTTATCGTTTTTTTGTCTTCCCATAATCATCATTTTTGTCTTCCCAATATCCATTATCGGTTCATCAGTCCCAATCCCCTAGACTTTGTTTTAGAGGTTTTTATCCAAGTTGGCTTAGGTTTTCAATCTCGATCGTCATCATCCGCACTTGCTTAGGATTGTCATCTATCCTAAGTCAGTAATTATCTTTGAGCCAATCAATCTACTTCCATCTTGAGATAGATTTAGTGTCATAATCATCCTTTTGTAATCCAATCCAATCGTCAACACCTTACATCGTCTAGTTAAACCCCTGAACTTGGTTTAGAATCAATCCCACCACATCCTTCGATCATCTTAATCTGAGCTTCAATCTAATCTAAATCTAAGCTTGAATCCAATCAAAATATGGATTAGAGACATTAGGGCATGATTGAAGTGTTTGCAAAATTATCACGATACTTGAACTCTAATAATATACATTATTGTTGACCAAGTGGGTGTTGTTTCAAGCACAAATATGTTGAACTATGAAGCCTATGCACATTACGTAGGCAAAGCAACCAAAGATAAGCCCCTGAGGCATAGGTCTAACGCTTAAGTCATGCTCTTCTGATATTCGCTTTGAACTTACAATTCCTCCTGATGACATGCATACATTGTCCATCTTTACAAATATAGTTGCAAACTACCATTTAATTTATCTACTTAAATTAATGATATGACTTATCTTGGCGATCATGTAACTAATTATTCATTTATCTTATGTTGTGCATCTAGTCGTGTAGACACCTTGTAGTTACAGGTGTTGGGAGCAATGAAAAATATGTCAAATAGGAATGCAAGAGAAACTTGAATAAATAGGAGGTATGTCATGTTGTTAACTAAAACAAATAGTCATCATTGTTTTAAAAATCAAATCATTTCTATTGACTCCTAACTAAATGATATTGTCAATTGTTGTCTTAAATTAATGTATTATGTTATTGTTTAAAAAAACTGCAAAGTAGTAAAGTATGTGTAGCTTAGTTAGGAGGTTGTGTTGTGTCTAAAAAAGTGGCCATGACAAGAAACACTTATTATTCCTATGTCATGCCCACTTTTCAGACACGTCAAAAATACAACACAATCTAACTAATCTACACCAACTTGACTAATTTGCAAATATTCTTTTTAAAGAATAACATAATACATTGATTTAAGGAAGCAATTGATGACATCATTTAGTTAAGAGTCAATATAGCAATATATCGAGTTTTGAAACAATAAATGACTACTTTTAATCAACATGATGTACCTCCTACTTAGATTTCCCTTGCATTATGTCATGTCATAAAAAAATTTGCTTCCAACACCTATACCTACAAGTTGTTTTCACAACTAAATGCACCACATAAAATCAATGGATGACTAGTTACATGATCATCAAGATAAACCATATCATTAATTTAACTAGATAAATCAGGTGGTAATTTATAACTGGATTTTAATGAGGGACAAAAAATGCGTAACATCGGAATAGAATAATAAGTTCAAAAACACCTTAGAAAGAAAGGATCTAAGGGTCAGACCTATGCCTCGATGGCTCATTTCTGATGACCTTGCCTAGGTAACACGCAAAGGCTTCATAATTTGGCATTTCCATCTCATATTTGGTATCTCCCCTTGGTTTCAAAATATAACTTTTCTTCAATACAATCATAATCCAATAACATCAATATGCGCTAAAATCAATATGCAACTGTCATGAAACATATGTATGCAAAAACATTATGAAGTATAGGCAAGACATATGAACTATAATTACCCAAAATGAACATAAGACTGTTCTAATATATTAGACAATGAAATGTACTGGACAATGTATGATTATAAGATAGGCGATCTGCAACACAAAATAAAAGCATGAGGACAAAGAACAGTGATACATTCCATGCAACATGGAACAACAAATAATATTCACGCACAATGCATGTAAACTACATGATAAAATGCCTAGAAGATATGTAATCTCATGTACAAAAAGGATTGCACAAATGGATTTGATAAAATGGCTTCAAAAGATGTTCAAGCAAATGTGGTTACATAGGCATGGCATATGCTCTTTCATCTTGATGATGGATCACACAGTGTGATCCAAAACTTTGATGCAAAAAAACTCACGCAATCTAATCCAAAAATCGTTGCAACATCAAATGATATGGATTGTGGAAACTTGATATCATTAATGGCATATGCTTCGAACTTTATTGGTAGACATGCATGGAAAAGCACAAACAAGGCAAGCAAACTCTAAAAATATCACCCCCAAATTTGACATTGCTACTTAGAATCCCAATTTCCAACTACAACTCAATGTTTCCTAATTTCCAAATGTTACAAATAAAGAGAGAAAGTTGAAATTATTAGATATTTGTAACTACATTGTACAATCATGCACTTTACAAAGAGATAAATCTATGACGCCCTAGGGCCTATGTAGTTGAAAGCACAAACCAAATTTTTCACAAATGAAAGTTTGCATATTAGTATATAAACATTTGCCTTACTAAAGGAAGCATGTGCCATATGCACAAGAAAATAGTTTTAGTGTTTAAAAATCATGTCTCATACAAACACACGATCGTACAAGATAAAAATAGACCTTTTGAAACTAAAGATATCCTTCTTACCAGAATACGATTATTCAAACTAAAATTGATATTTAAATATGCAATCAAAATCACAACATATAGGCACACAATCGTCTAAAGGAGATTCATTTTTAGAATATGATGGAAAAAAATCCGCATACATGTGTGTGTATGAATAGAGAAATTTTCACTCACCTTATATGGTACCAAGATTTACCTAAGTCATAATACACATGCCTGTGAATACATTTTCTTTACACTGTTGAGGTCTTCCAACTTTACTAGAGGCTTCTGCTTTGTTCTAGCTAGTCAACCATGTGTTGCATGCATAAGACAACTAAGAGGGGAGGGGTGAATCAATTGTACCTTAACCCTTCAAAACCCTCATACACATTAAGATCCACATTAAGAGAAAAATAGAAAGTAATATCAACATTGAATACAATAGGGCTCACTGTCGGAGGGCTCATTGCCCAAACAAAGAAAAGCTCACTTTTAGAATATAAAATAAGATAAAAAAGAATGTTACATAGAGAAAACCATCTCAATGCAATAGAGAAATCCAACACAAGATACAAATGATTGAAACAAAGAAAATACAAAAATAAGAGATGAGAAAGAATAAATTGTATTCCTGTCAAAAGAATGCAAAGCTTTTATGAGCTTGAGAATTGGAATGAATGGTGTAAGATTACAAAGAGAGTGTTTTGGTTATATAGGCCAGGGGGAGAGATAACATGTAACCAAATTATGACAAGTGTTGTCATCTTGTGAGATGTGACAATTCATGTCATTAAAGCTTGAAACAACTTTATCCCTATGTAAAGCTAAGCTAATGTGAAGAGGACTTAAATGGAGAACTATCTAGAAAATGAACTAGTTAGATAAAGTGCCCCTTTCACACTCACACCACCCCTTAAATGCAATTTAGGGAGAAGTAAACAATGCAAATATACAAATATGGATCTCGGCTACTAGGCATGATTAGGTACCCATGTAAATATAAATTTCCCACAAATGGAGAAAATGAGAGAACCCAACATGACAAAACTCCTCTCCAAAAGAGAAAAAATAGTGAAAATGCTCTCAATAGAATGTGAAGGACAAAACCCCAAGTGAGAAAAAAGTCACCCCCATAAGAGAATGAACATCAAAGGCCAAGTGAACCTCCTTTAAATATACAATATCCTATGTTGATAGTGGATAAAACTCTGAAGATGGTCCAAGATCATTGAACAACATTCCTCCCCTCAGGAAGAAAATGATACATGCAAGATATATTCCCATTGTTGAAAGAAATAAGTATTTAGAATCAACTCAAATATCACAATGTCAAAAAACTCAGTCTTAACTGAAAAAGTTACAATGTAGAACAACAATGTGAAGATTGATGTAGAGCATTGATTAAAGATGATGGTAAGTCCTCCAAATGCTACTCCAAAAGATGTCAAATGATGGCAAGCATTAGTATAAGGAATCAGATAGCACTTCAGAGGATGTCAACTTGAATGGACACTGAGTTGAAACTGTCAACTCATGAGTATTTGCAGATTCTATCACTTTTAAAGCATATACATGTGAAGATGGAGTGAAAGGATCTAAATGCACCCATTTACAAAAATAAGAAAGGAAAAAGCCCATTGACAAAAAAACTCTGAACCACTTATGCCCAAACTCCAAATAATAGATGAAATTGTATATGTCCATGAAGAACTGCTAATGAATCCCACGCTGCAATAGGAATAAGATCAAAATCAAAAATACCACTGCATGAGTATCAACTAGATACACTTGAATGCTCAAAATTACAAATTTGGTACAGAGTCTGTATGTGTATCACTAATTTTGAACATTGTTTAACTAAATTAGTTGAAAATACAGGTACCAAGTCTCTGAAAGTAGAAACCAACCCTTTGAATACAAGGAGATTGCTTCCACAACATGATTGTCTAATTGTATCTAGTTCGTCATATCGAAATGCATGGGTAACTAGTCGCTACATTTGTTGTGTATATAGGAACTGACACTTGATACATAGAACAATCTTAAAAAGCTTGCAATATGTAATATTTAGCAAATTTCACTGAAGTGACAAGACTTTGGCACTTTAATTTAGTGCAAATACAACATATTTTGCATACAGGAGTTATTTCGACAACAATAATGCAAATTTGAAACTCTGATGAAAAAGCCAAGGAGAAATTAACTATATAGTTAACATATTTGAGTAGTAAATATTCCCTCCAATTAGGATGTCGTCATAATGTAAGGAACAATTGGCCCTTATTAGCTACCTAATGGAAGAAAGTCATGAATGGTACAATAAAAAGCTCGACGATCAATCAAAAGAAAAAGTTTTCAATTTTGCTTATTAAAGAGAAATCTGTTCTTTTTTTTTAATTAATTAAAAATTATTATTAAATTTTTTTACTAAAATAAATTAATTAAAAAAAATCAATTTTTAATTTTATTTTAAAAATTTATTTAAAAATAAATTAACAAAGCTTTATTTTAAAAACTTTAATAAAAAATAATAGTAAAGAAAACTTTTTAAAGTTTTATATAATTAAAAACCATATTTGAAAAAAACTTTAATAAAAACATATTAAAAAAATTATTTAAAAAACTTTAATTAGAAAAAAGACACTTTATTAAAAAGTTCATTTAAAAACAAAAAAACTCTATAATAAAATGGAGCTGTCATAGCCTCACCCACACCCCAAACATTAAATGAAAAACTTTTTTAAAATTATATTGGAGTTTTAAATGTCTTAAAAAAGTTACACGTAATAAATCAAACTTTATAAAACTAGTGGGAGGCCCATAAAGGCACAAGGCTACATGAGTCCCCATGTTTATGTGGCACGAGACCCTATGTGTATACCCGTGCACCCATAAAGTATGGGGTGGCCTCAATAATTTTTTAATATTTTTTTAAAAACTTGCATTTTAATAATCAAATGCAAAATATTGAAAAAAATTGAAGATTAGACTATTATGTTCATAGTCTTTTTTTTTTCGCAAACTTAATTAAAATTAACAAATTAATAGTCAATTTTATCTTTTTCGAACTTTTCAAATGCAATTGCAAGGGCGAATTTGACCCATAATACTCTAAAATGGTTGTTTCTTACTAGATTTTCCACTAAACTTTCTCTCCAAATTCTTCTAGATCTCGCCTCTAATGTCCGATTTGGACAAAATAAAGGGCAGATTTGACTTTCTCAACTGCCTTCGACTCAATGGTGAGCTCAAAATTTCTCCAAGAAGCTTCAAAAAATCTACAACTAGCAAGTCAATGCTTGAACCCTCCTAGAAATTAGTATTTTTTACAAACTTTTTTTATTATCCAGATCATCCAATGATGCAAGAGAACAGTGTACTCAGTGCTTTGAAAAAAATAGATCTAAACTCAAATATTCCCTAAAATATTGCTAACCCACAACTCACTCTTGCTCTAATACCATGTAAGATTTCCTAAATAGCCTACCCAAGATCCAAATGACTAATTTTTTAAAAAAAAAAGCAAATACAAAAATAAGAGATGAGAAAGAATTGAAAGCTTCTATTAATTTGAAAATTGGAATAAATTGTATAAGATTACAAAGGGAGTGTCTTGGTTATAAAAGCTAGGAGGAGAGATAGGATGTAACCAAATTATGACAAGTGTTGTCATCCTATGAGATGTAACAACTCAAGTGATTAAAGCTCAACAAACTTATCCCTATGTAAAGTTAAGCTAGTGTGAAGAGGACATAAGTGGAGAACTGCTCAAAAATCAACTAGTTAGATAAAACACCCCTTTCACACCAACATGGAAGTGTGATAGGGGTACTTTATCTAACTAGTTTATTTCCTAACTAGTTATACACTTAATTCCTTTCCACACCTTATTACTTAAGTTTACTTGGGGTCCACATAAAATATTTATCACTTTATGTCTCATATCATAAGATTAAGACACTTGCCATAATCTTATGATATCTTGTCCCTCACACTGGCCTTTATAACCAAGGGGTTCATATTATAATCTTACACCATTCAATTCAATTATCAAACTCATTAAAGCTTTACATTCTTTTCAAAAAAATACAGTTTATTTTTTCTCATCTTTTTCTTTTATATTTATTTTCTTTCACTCATTTATATCTTTGGTAAACTAATTACCAAATCTTACATGGTATTAAAACAAGAATGAATTGTGGGTTAGTAATATTTTAGAAAATCAGGGAGTGTAGAGTTTTTTTTCAAAACACTAAGTATGCTCTTCTCTTACATCTTTGGATGATCTAGAAAAATAAAATAAGTGGACAAAATACTAATTTTGAGGGGGGATTCAAACATTGATTTGTCAAATGCAGGTTTTCAGAAACTTCCTAAAGAAAATTTTGAGCTCACCATTGAGTCTAAAGTTACAAAGAAAGTCAGATATGCCCTTTATTTCGTCTAAATCTAACACTAGAGGCCAAATCTATAGCAATTTGAAGCGAAAAGTTCATTGTCAAATCCAGCATGGAACTACCATTTTGAAACATTCTAAATCAAATCTGACCCAACCATCACATTCAGAAAGCCTAATATAACTAAAACTGGCTATTGATTCATCAATTTTAGTTGAATTTGCAAAAAAATAAAATTAAAGACTCCATAAACATAATAGTCTAAACTTCAATTTTTTTCAATATTTTGCATTTCATTATTAAAATTCAAGTTTTAAAAAAATTATTAAAAAATTATTATTATTATTATTTTAAATTATTGTCACCCCATACTTTATGGGTGTGGGAACTCAAGTAAGATCATGTAACTCATAAACATGAGGACCCATGGGATTTTATGTCTTGATGGGCCTCCGACTAAATTTAATAAAGTTTTATTTTTTTATGTGCAAACTTTTAAGACATTTAAAACACCAATATAATTTTTTAAAAGTTTTTCATTTAATGTATTGGGGTGTGAGGGAGGCTATGCCCCCCACCACTTTATTATAAAGTTTAAACAAATTTTATTATAATGTTTTTTAAAAAAAAAGTTGTTTTTAATGATATGGCTTTTTTAATTAAAGTTTTTTAATAATTTTTTAAATATGTTTTATTTTAAATATGGTTGTTAATTAAATAAAACTTTTAAAAAAAATCTTTAATGATTTTTTATTAATTTTTAAATAAAACATTGTTAAATTATTTTTAATAAAGTTTTTTAAGAATAATTTTTTTTAAAAAAATTGATTTTGTTTATTAATATTTTTCTAAATTTTTTAATAATGTTTTTAAATTAAGTTTTTTTTTAAATATTGTTTTCTTTAATAAGTAAAATTGGAAAACTTTTCTTCTGATCAACCATCGAGCTTTGTATTGTACCATTCATGTCACTCTTCCATTCGATAACCAATAAGGGCCATTTGTTCCTGACATTATGAGATCATTTGAATTAGAGGGAATATTTACCACAGTCACATTTAGTTCTCATCTTCAGAGTTGATTTATGTTTGGCTTCTTCATCAAAGTTTCGAGATTTGCATTATTGGTGTTGTCCAAATAACTCATGTGTGTAAAAGATGTAAATGCACTAAAATAAAGTGTCAAAATCTTCTCGCTTCAAATGCCATCTGCCATATATATTACAAGCTTCTTAGGATTGATCTATGTTTTAAGTGTCGGTTCCTATGTACACAGTGAATACAACAGCTAATTACCTGTGCATTTTGGTGTGATGGACTAAATACAATATAGACAATTATGTTATGAAAGCAATCTTTTTGTATTTAGAGGGTCAAATTCTACATCCAGAGACATGGGACATTTATTTTCAACTAATATCTAGTTGAGTAGTGTGCAAAATCAGTGATACTCATACAGACTATGCACCAAATCTATAATTTCAAGCATTCAAGTGTATACACTGATACTCGTGCAATGATCTCTTTGATTCTGGTCTTATTCTGTTGTGGTGTGAGATTCATCAGCAATGCTACTTCGACAGATACAACTTCATCTATTTTTTGCAGTTTGGACATTAGTTGTTAGAAGTTTTATTCCCAATAGGCTTTCTCCTTTTCTATTTTTTTGAGTGGGTGCATTCGAATCCTCTTTCTCTGTCTTCATGTTTATATGCTTTAACAATGACAGATTCTGCAAATACTCATCAGTTGACAATTTCAACTTGATCTCCATTCATCTTCACATCTTTTGCATTGGTACCTAATTCTTTATATCAGTGTTGATCATCATTCAACATCTTTTGGAGTAACATTTAGAGGACACCATTATCTTTGGTCAATGCTCTACATCAGTCTTCACATTATTCTACATTCTCACTTTCTCCAGTTAGGATTGGTACTCTTGACATTGTGACATTTGAGTTCATTATCATGTATTATTCTCCTTCCTAGAGGGAAGAATGTTTGAGGATCTTTGACCATCTTCAGAGTTGTGTGTCGAGAATCCACCATCAGTGCAACATATTATACATTCAGGGTGGTTCACTTGACCTTCCCCGTTTATTGTCTACTATGGGAGGGACCTTTTCCTCACATGGGATTTTGTCCTTCATATTTTATTGAGAGCATTTTATTGTTTTTCTCTTTTGAAGAGTAGTTTTGTCCCACTGGGTTTTCTTTTTTTCTCTATTTATGAGAGATTCTTATGTACGTGAGTACCTCATCAGGCCTAGTAGTGGGAACCCATCTTTGCATTGCCTACTTCTCTCTTTAAGTTGCACTTAAAAGGGGTGTTCGTGTGAAAGGGGTATTTTATCTAACTAGTTCATGTCCTAGCTAGTTATCCACCTAATTCCTCTCCACACCTTATTACTTAAGTTTACTCAGGGTCCACATGGGATATTTATCACTTTGTGTCTCATATTATAAAATTAAGACACTTATCATAATCTAATGATACTTATCCACTTTATGTCTTGTATCATAAGATTAAGACACTTGTCATAATCTTATGATATCTTATCCCTCACCTTGGTCTATATAACAAAGGGGTTCCCTTTGTAATCTTACACCATTCATTCTAATTCTCAAGTTCATAGAAGCTTTGCATTCTCTTGAGAGGAATATAGTTTATTCTTTCTCATATTTTATTTTTGTATTTATTTTTCTTCAGTCATTTGAATCTTGGGTGGGACATTTAGCAAATCTTACATGGTATCCACCAACACCTTCGCAGCATAATTGAAGAATTGCAAACACCTATTCATTGCATCCAACAATCTAACACATGAGCTACACTTCTCAAATTTGCACTCTAACACTCTGCACTTCGCATCATTCACGTCTTACTATACTATCTTTGCATCACTCAACAACTCAACTCATATTTATATCATCTTCAAACTTGAAAGAATTCTCCAAAGTCGACTATGCACATCAACCGTGCAAATTCAAATTAGATCAACACCATAACACTTACATGATCGATAGAAGTGAAAGTGGACCACATCATTCCTTATTTGGGACTCAAATCTATAACACCACACTACCACACACTTCTATAAACAATAAACATCCACTGCAATTAGTGTAAACACCAAGGTCAATCGTTACTTGTGTAAACACCATTAAACTTTTAAGTACTCTTCATTTGATCCAACAACTCGTGGACAACAAATGTCCCCTGAACATAATCTGAAATATTCATAAACACCTTGAAATCTAACACTCTTTCGCAACAACTTTCACCTGAGGAATGTACACACTCAATACAGTCAAACAACTCTGCCATACACTACAACTTAGAAAACTAGCTTCTGAAGCACCAAACCTCGAACAACTTCGACTCAAGAAATATACCAACACTACTAGCACGCCTTTGGATTCGTAAGATCTGAAACCAAATAGCGGAGAAACGCAGAGTAAAAATATTTCTTCCAGACACCTCTACAATATACTATGGGTGATCCCACAATAGAGGTTTACAATTTTTGGCCAAATTGGACATTGAAATAATTTCTTTTAACTAAATCTTCACTTTCAGGCACCTATAGCGACTAAACCGTGAGGAATTTGAAGATGATGCAAACTAGAGTTTCGTGAATTTTTTTCTATACATTATAAATATATTTTTTTCAAAATTTTGGAATCATTGCACTTATTTTCCATCTCCTTGAAAACTAGTTTTTTAAAAACAACATTTTAAAAAAGTGACGCTCAATATACGCATAATTTTTTCCATGAAGGATAAAATTCTAATTCTTCGAATTTAGATTTGTAATTATATCTAGTGCTTCCACTTGGTTAGATAGTTTTTATTGATTTTTTTAATCAAGTTTCAAGTCAAACCAATTACAATTTAGACATAAACAACTCAGATAATGTAGAACTTTTTGTATGTATCAAAATTCAATTTTTTGTTGGATCAAAGACTCAATATTGGGTGCACTCATATTTTCAAAAAAAATTTGATAATCTATTTTCCAAGTACAAAAGCAGAGCATTTTGGTGAAACCCATCTCACAAAAAATAAAATAAATATAATAATCAAATTTAATTTAATTAAAATTATACTTTTTTGGAAACTTATAATAAGGACTACATACTTACAAAAAAAAAAATGAATTCATTTGATCCCCAAAAGGTAAATCAAAAGTGGTTTTTTATCAGAATTTTGATAGGTGTAAAGGAGACTGTTATAGGTATGGTTTAAAACTAGCAAGGTTCTATCTAAGGGGGCTTGGTCTAAGGTGATTTGGTCAAACACTATTCAATTTGAATCCTTTAAATGTAAATTTTCAAGGCTTAAATCATTATATTTTTTCTAAAAATATGTGATTTCAGCAAAAATCAAGATCTCCCAAAAAGTGTAATCCACTATTGTGGCAGCACCCCTATTCACATACTGGTGAACACAACTTTTTTTGCACAATGATCCAGCATACTAAATTTTGAATACTACACCTTTGAATACCTCTAATCAACATATATGAAACACATAAGCAAATCTCCAATCTAGAAGAAATGCAGAGCAACACCAAAACACTACTCTTCAACCCACAACACACTGCAACTCACTATTTCCTTTTTTTATCAAATTTTATCAAAAGCACTCAGAAACCAAGCACTGGAAACACATCCACATCATCTTTAACACTTCCTTAACCATAGACAAAAGCTTATCAAAGCAACACTAGAGGTTGAAACCAATAGCTTACTAATGACAACATAATGCAACTAATCAAGGCATCAACAATGCAACAACAAATACTCTTGCAACAATCTTCCCATACAATTGATATCAATGATGACACAAGCTTGTTGACATCAATGACAACACCAATTTTCTCATACTTGGAACACCATGAAGCATGGCCAAATACCAAGGGAATTGTGCATAACGCTCATAAATATGGCTATCTGAGCAGGAACACTGCCATCAACAGTTCATCCATAGCAAGGTCATCTAGTCAAAGTTGATGTTCTCCAATATCTTGCAAACAAAGGTAATTGCTTTTCAATGTAACCTTTGTTATGCTTCCTTAGGTGCACTAAACACCAAGATGGTGAGAACCCCAAATAAAATGGTCTTAGTAATGCCTATCACTATTCCCAATTGCAACATCCCTACCCTAATTGTTCGATTGACTCAATATAGCTCTTGCCTCCTATGATTTCTTTGATTCCCTGAAAGTTGAACAGATGTTTTGTGTTTTTGAAAACAGCAGTCCACCAAAACAATAAAGGATTATGTCGCCTTTTAGAAGCTTGTCCAACACCTACTCTCGAGAAAATACATATAATAAATGGAAGTGTGAAAGAAAAATAAACAAAATAGAGTAGAGTTGGGCACGGGGGTAGCATCAACCTGCACAAGAATAAAAATAATAATAATATTATTTCCCTCCCCTTTTCATCGACCTCTCTTTATCCATTCAATAATGTTTCAATCATTGCACTAGAACTAGTTAAGTTATTAAAGTGGTTGATAAAATGAACAACACAATCATACCCTTAATTCAAACGAAATCTCCCTCAATCTGTTGATTGTCGCATCAAATTAAGTCCTCAACTATTAATAGCAGGAAGGTGATTGTTCTACTCAAGAAAAGGGACAGAGTGTTATTGTTATTTATTGTTTTGTTCATGCATTTACTTTTGACCCTATGGATGATACCTCTTGCTCGAGAGCCTGCTTTGGTGTCACCAATCTCTACAACATCAAAATATTGCAATTAAGAATGTTAATGGAAATGAATACATGTGTTGTGTAATGGCTACTATGGATGTGACATCAAATCTGTAGGAATCTCTAAGTTTGACAGTGGTGTGTTTGTCTCCAATTATATGGCGCCCTCCTCAAACGCTAACCAACCATTTTGTGTCCAACATCAAGATTCAACAAGTGGAAGGGACTCCATGCTTCTTAAATGGCTCGACAAGCTTCTTTCCACTCGCCCATCCCTTGTTAATGCCAATTCTTGAAGGTCCTCCCCCCATGCTACATTAAATTAAAATGTCCTCTTAATTTACTGATTTATTTGACCATACAATGGCCAACAGTAGATGGTCTTACGAGAATGTGACATCGCTAGGATTAATAACTACTCAAGCAATATGAAAGTTTATCCTATTGTTAATTATGAATCTAAAATCATTATCCAATATTATAAAATTCCATGCATATAAAAAAATACTTGTACAAATGATAGTCCAAGATTATAATCACATTAGCTACCAAATGTAATGTTAACAATTAACAACTTGATAACCATTAAGATAACTAAGATTAAAATTAAAATTAAATTAACTCTAACTATTCAAAATGACTAAAATTATCAAATAATAACTTGCTAACTATTCAAAATGATAATTAGAATTATCAAACAATAATAAATTGAGAACCTTTCAAATGATAAAAGTATTATCAAAATGATAATAACTTTGAAAATTATTCGATATTTTTGAATTACATATAAAGAAACAACAAATCATTATCCTAATAATTATCACATAGATAACAATTATATGTAACTAAATATCGAATCATAAAGTAAAATGAACAACACATAACCAAGGAATATTGACTCAATAACTAATTTAATTCCAATGAATATGAAATCAAATAACATGTTAAATTTTACACTACTCAATTCAATAAGAATAACAAACCATTAACTTTTGCATGTAATTTCCATATCTGGGTGTAGTGTATTGTTAACCCAACCAAAATTAAAGAATTATCACCAATAAAACATGTATAGACATTTTAATTACACTTAACTTGATCATTATCATCTTAATTTAATGGCATTTACTTATTCTAAATAATAGAGAGTAAAAGTATTGGTCTACCGAACATGCAAAAAAATGTGAATTTCTCTAAAACTAGGGTTTCTTCACATGCTGAAGTTTCACTCGACTTGGTCTCCAATGGGGCATCCTCGAATGCGATTCGCAGCTCTCTGTCACGACTCAGGAGGACTGTTGCATTGGCTACCAATAAGTTGGGATCACATGAAGCCTTTGTGGGTTCCTCTACTCTTTTTGCCACTACCCCTGCTACTCCGAACAGCATTGTGGATTACACAAATGAACCAAAATCGACTACCTGCTCTCCTCCACTGGCAGATTGTCATGATGTTATCGCAAGTTTTGTTGGCTCTAGTGGGCATGTTGTGTCAGGGCAAAAGACCTTTGTGTCAGTTTATGGCTTTATTACCTTTGGGTGAGGTGCCGCGGGGCTTAAGCCCTCCTTCCTAAGGGCTGCCAAGTCTGGGTCACCTCCCCCTTGTCACCTTATACAGACAAATCTAGGGCGAAGGAAAATGAACATGGTGTTCGACGGGCTCCTAGGGCTCTTCGTTGTGCTACCTCTTCCCCAACGATTTCCTTCGTTGGAGACATTATTGATTAAGTGGCAGAAAATTAATCTTATTTTAGAGAACAGGGGTTGATTAGCAAATTTCAGAGGTTCTGGCCAAGCCTGGAAAATCTACATGAATGGATGCGAAATTTTAGAAATCTTTACTGGAGGGGGATGTAGAGATTTACCCCATGGGAAAGGGTTTCTTTGTGGTGGCTTTCGACAATGCAAAGGACCGAGACCTAGTTCTATATGAATACCAATGGAGCTAGAAGAATCAACATTTATTATTATTGAAACCCTGGCAACCCTCCTTCAATCCTCTCATTGAGTCATTCGATTTGGCTCTAGTATGGGTAAGGTTGTTAAGTCTTCCTCTTCAATTTTGGTATGATTCATGTTTTGCAACCATTGGTAGTTCGTTGGGAAAGTTTTTGGGGGTGGATGAGGGCTCCTCAAACTTTTTGTACACTACCTATGCATGCATATTAGTGGACATAAACACAACCAAAGATTTCCCTGTGAATGTGCTTCTGAAAATGGCGAGGATGGAATGGAATCAATTGTTTGATTATGAGGGATTACCTTTTCAATGTCGTCGATGTTTCGACACTGGTCACATTGTTTAATACTGCTTAAATCATGGGCATGAAAACCAAGCTACCTGGTGGAAAGAAGCCACCCCCCTCCATTACTCAGTGGAAAAGGATGGATCAGTTGGTGAGGTTGTTGTGCCATCAAATGATGCGGATGTTGCCTCGGGCAAGGCGACAAAGGCAACGACTGTCTCCTCCACATCAGGGAAGCTTGATGGAGATACTCTTCCTCCTCCCAAAACCCCAAAGCAAAGGAGCGAGGAACAAATTGGGAAACTCGTTGATTCGAAGGCTACGAAAGATTCTCAACAAAAAAATCATCATAGAGTAAAGGATGGCAATTCAAGAATAACTGCCCAAAGGAAAGCCAAACAACCAGAGGAAAAGGAAGAGATATGGATGGAGGCTCGTCAGAGGAAAATTGCACAAATTTATGAAGGAAAAGGAAGAATAATGAGGAGAAATGTAACAAGCAGCACAAATCCCACTCTGAAGGTGGTATGCAGCAAGAAGCAATGTAATTGAATGGCGAGGATGAGGTCCCCCGAATGTGGACTAACTGGTTCATAGCTCAAGTCAAAAGTGGAAGGTGTTGCCCCTCAATAGTGGTTTACCAAGCAAAAAAAAAGACTAAAAGTACAAATTTGTGTCACACTATAAAAGAATCGCCCAAGACCAAAAAAATTATGAATTTCGATCAAATAAAAGTGGTCTTTATGATTTGAATTTCAAAAGTATGTGAACTAATGAAATGTAGAACTCATGATGAAAACTTATTCCTGTAATTTTTCAAAAAAATTTAAAATTGTTTTGATTATTTTTATCAATTTAAGAGCAAATTTTGGAATATTCAAAAAATTTAAAAAAATTACATTCACTTTATATCAACAAAAAAACAAATAGGAAAAAACTACATTCTCCCCTATAACTTTTTATCCAAATATGTAACTTCAATATCTAGTGCATGAAAAATAAATTAAAATTTTGATGTATATTTTTCTTGTAAGAATTTGATAATTTTTATTTGACGTCAACTATTGGCTACTTTTTTAATCATTTAAAAAATATATATATACCCTTTTTAAGAGGATTCTCTTTTCTAATGCACTATATATTTTTTAAATTTTTTTTACTATGTTTTACTATTTTTTATTAATTTATAATCAACCTCTTTTTTAACTTAAGCAACCTACTTGCATTATTTAACTTTAACAACCTACTTGCATTTTTTAACTTTAACTATTTGGTTTCACGAAAAAGGGTTTCACCCGAAAATCTATGTGCCATGTATAGGCCACGTGGATTTAGACGAAACGATTTTGATCGAAACTATTTAAGTCAAAATTGTTTCGCTCAGAACTATTTAGTTGGCTGAAAGTGTGACACAACATTGTGCTTTTACCTTAGAGTAGCATATGTTTAGAATCAAATGGGTTACAACCTAAGTCACAAGGTTCGAATTTGAATTCGAGTTCAACAACATTGAAATTCAGATGAAGTTCAGCAAAGAAAAAATTAAAAAAGTAAAAAAAAATTGAATTAAATTCGGCCTATATAAATTTTTTTTTTTTAATATAAATAATATATCCAAAACTATCAAAATAATTTAATTTAAATATCTACATTCATATATATATATATATATATATATATATATATATATATATATATATATATATATATATATATATATATATATATATATATATATATATATATATATATATATATATATATATATATATATATATATATTTGTCTCTCTGTGTATATATACATATAGATATATATGTGTACATATACATATACATATATGATTAAAATTATTAAGAATAAAATATTATATTAAATTTACATAAATTAAAATTAAAATATTAACAAGTTTAAAATTTTACTTTAAATATTTAAATTTCTTTTGATTATAAGGGTAAAACAAGTTTTGAAGGGACCTGAAACCCTTTACAACTTTAGGCACAAAATGTTGCTACAAAGATACAACACTAGACAAAAGATACAAACAGTTGCTCAAAAGTTTAACATAAAATACTTACAGCCAAACGACAAGAAGTCCCAACAGACCTAAACCACATGTGCAGTCTTTCGACCACCACAAACAAACTTAACAAGAGATTGAGAGGATTGATTATGCTTAGGAAGACCTCTCTTCCTTCTTTGCACAACCATCCAAGAAAGATCATCCTCCAAAGGATTAGAGCAAGGGGAGGACATGGGACAAGCCACCAAAGTATCTGGAATGTCACTCCCACAACCAGTAGCAGTAACAAGAGTTGCAAATAAACTTGAAGTCATAGCACCATCAACAGAATCATTGGCAACAGCAGCAACAACCTCACCCGCAATAGCAAAAGTAGGCAAACCAACCGCATTAGTAGCAGTTGTAGACGAACCAGCAGCGAAATATTTAAATTTGTTAATATTAAAATAAAACAAAATTATATTTGTTTAATTTAATATATAAATTACTTAAATTTTATATATTAATAATTTAAAATATAAATTAAATATTTTAAAATATTAAATTTTAACTTATTAAATGTTAATATAAAAAATAAAATAAAACAGAATGAAATAATATTGAATTTAAATATATTAAATGTTAAAATGTTCAATAAAAATTAAATGTAAATAATATAATATTTAATTTTTATAGACCTCCATGATTAAAATTTAAAATTCATATTTAAAACTTTATCAAAGATACACCTCAAAAAAAAACTAAATAAATAAAGAAATAATGATATTAAAAAAAAAAATACTAAAACTAGACTGCAAATGCGCTCGACTGTGAGTTCAGCCCGGTAGCACCCACCTTTATTCATTCCACTACACTAGCACTTCGAAAGAAATCGTATCAAACCACCACACCTAATCACACTACTCTTTTGATTGTCTTCAGCCTTCTTCGAATTTATAGCGAGACTTGTGCAATTTTTACAAGTCAACAAAGGATGAAAACGTTGTGCCCTACTAGAAAACAACTCTTTAATCATTGCTTGATGCTCGACATAGCCCTAGTTGCCTTTTCATGTACGAACTAAAAGGCGAATGTCAACGAATTTCATATAAAAAATTAATGTTCGCTAAATTTCAAAATTCAAGCATGAAATTCGACAAACCTTGTGACTTAGGTTACAGTTATGAAATGAAAGGAGGAGCCTTACATCCTAAGTAGCTACATAGGCCTTGACAAGGCTATTAATTTTGTTGCAATCCTCCTGATCATGCTTACCCAGAAATTTGATGCCCAAATCCTTTAAGGGGACTGTTATTCTAAGATTTGAATTTCTTGGTTTATTCATATGCCTCATTCCTTCTTGATTATGTTGAAACACATGTCCTATTGAAATGCTTGCACAAGGAGCATGGAAGCAAACCTTGCAACCAAATGAAAAGATTTCATAGCTTAAGTACATATAGGTAATTTATAGTTTTCACTGGGTTTTCATTTATTTATTTTTTTCTATTGATCAAATGCAAGTAATATAAGCTAATACATAAAAGATGAATGTTAGGGAAAACTTTAGTGGCGAATCTTTGCCAATTGGCGAATAATTGAAATGGGGACCTCCAGAAATAGTGAATAGTACAAGCTAAAAAGGAGGTTGAATCGCCAAGTTTTTACAAAAAAGTAATTTTGTCTCAATTAATTCGCCTATGCATTATTTTTTAAACTAATAAATCGAATTGATTTGCCATGTAAATGATGCGTCATTGGAACTGATTCGCTAGTAATTTATACTGTAATTACAAATATTAATTATATTTGCCAGTAATATTATATTCCTACCATTAGTTTTGGGGCAATATCACCACTAATAATAAACTATCATTTAATTTTAGGGAAATTTTAGCCTTCAATAGGGCTTTTATTTATTACCATCGAATCATCGATTAGTTTTTTAATCAAATGGTTGCAAGTTGATTCCACAACCTATATGCACATGCCTTTTAAAAGGCTTGTTTAGGCCCAGAATTTGTTTTGGGCCATGATTAGATTTAATCATGTGGCCCAAAACAAATTATAAGCCTCAACAAGCCTTTTAAAAGGCACATGCATATAGGTTGCGGAATCAACCTACAACCCTCTGATTAAAAAGCTAATCAATGGTAACAACTTCACTTTTCATTTATTCTTATTTTAAAGTGGGATTTTTAAAAAATACTTAATTCGTGTGTGCTCCCTCGACCCCCACAAGGGGGTGCTGCCCCCTTGATCCCGCTGATGGCTGATGCCCTAGGCCCCTACTTCAATATTACAAAAAACAAAAGAAATATGGGGTAACCGCGCGAACCAGCTATATAATTTTTTAAACGAGAGATTTTCCTTTGTAATTAATCTTTTTAGTGATTATTCGCTAGGATTCACCATTGTGATTATTATTATTACCAATTATTCATTAAGATTCGCTAGGATTTTACAAATATTTTAATAATGTGCATAGATTTGCCAATAAAATTAATATTTTTTTCAAATAAAAGGAGAGAATCACTAGAAAAGCTATATCACTTAGCCAAGATCCACCAGGATTTTACACCTTCGTCAAGGGGGGGTTTCTTAAAGTTATCCCTAATGAACGTACCACAAGAGGGAGGAGCCCGTGTACACAGTTCAGACAGTTGGAACATTAACTCGACGCCAAACACAATGGTTTCTCACCTGCATTTTTTGATGGGATAACTTTTACGTACAAATGTCTAAGGAAGGGATTAGGTACACCAAGCCTATAACTAGGCTCACATCCATGTACTCGATATTTTTTTGAAAAAAATCTACAAAATGTTTCTAACTACATGTTTGGTTTAACCCAACAAAGAAAATGCATGCTCGTAACAAAAACATAGTAATCCCTTTCATTTTGTAATATATGTAAACTCACTCTCATTCTAATTTCTTTCTAGAATAAAATTTAAAATAGACTTTGTAATTAAGAAGGAATTTATATTCATTTTGTTGCAAGGTGTGGGCCCTTGGTCTCCTTGTGTTGTGCAGCGCAACACTCAGGTTCATGACGTGGCTTAACTGCCTCTCATGGATTCATTACCTTCGAAGGTTTTGGACACTAAAAAGTCTATCTTTTGGTTCGACGGCAACCATTTGTGCAACAATTGGTATCAAAGCTTGTGTCACGACTTTGAACCCCTCACGTGCATTGGGGGGATTGTTGCAAAGTGTGTGCCATTGGTCTACTTATGTTGTGCAGCGCAACACTTGGGTTCGTGACATGGCTTAACTGCCTCTTGTGGATTCATTAATTCTAGTGATTTATCGAGCATTAACAAGTTAATCTTTTGGTGCAATGGCAATCGTTTGTGCAACAGATTTATCCTTATCAATGATATTTTTCCAAGCATATAGCTATTTGCATGTTATTTCAGAAGATTGAATATCATTCTTCTATTTTATCTTGTTTTATCTAGTTTTTTATAACATCCTACTATATTATATATCTATTCATAAAAATTAATAGTATCGTTTTAAATAAAGAAAAGAAAGCTATGTAAATTTTGTTTCAAACTAGCTATTTATTGCCTTTTGAGATTTGTACCATTTATTTATATTTCCATTATAAGGGAACTAAACAGTATATTCTTTCATTTAGCCTATGATAATATATGCCTTAAAATACTACATATATCTACTTTATCTAAAAAATAAATAGTATATCATAGGTCTATTTTGAAAATAACAGATACACATTATTTTATTAATCTAATCAAAGAGCAGCTATACATCTTACTATCAAGATAATAAAATGCTATAAAATATCCCTGCATATAATTGTTTTACAGAATGTTTAAAACAACTATAAACAACATATATTTCTTTAAACAAGGATTAGAATATAAAACTTTATATTCAAAATAGCATTCTTCGCTTTCAAAATAAAATGTATATTTCATTTTCTTTATACAAGAAGAAATGTTTTCTTCCCAAAGATACAATATATGTTATTTATTTACAACATAAAAGACCAACTTGTTAACTAGATATATAAATTTGACAAGGGGTTTCATACCCACTATAACATTGGAATAGCCAAAACCCATCCAAGATGGAGTAGCACAAAGATTTTCCCAAACCATTTAGCATCAAATGGAGATGAAAGAGAATAACTCCAAGATATGTATATTTTACCATTATCCTCCAAAACTTGTACAACATAAAAGACCAACTAGTTAACAAGATATATAAATTTGACAAGGGGTTTCATACCCACTATAACATTTGAATAGCCAAAACCCATCCAAGATGGAGTAGCACAAAGATTTTCCCAAACCATTGAGCATCAAATGGAGATGAAAGAAAATAACTCCAAGATATGTATATTTTACCATTATTCTCCAAAACTTGTACAACGAGAAATGAAAATTTCCACAACCTAGGTAAAGCTCACCTCCCAACTAATGGCTTGCTCACAAGCCACCCCCAAACTAGGAGGCATCGATAAGAACCTAACGCACACACACATACAAATTTCCCAACAATAACAAACAAAGAAAGCACATGTATTACAACAACAACCAACCCAAAGTTTTCACACTTAAAAATCCACTCATTGATTCTTTTAGGGAGAGACTAGGAGCACTCAATCAAGGGGTGTTTATATATTTTGAAACATAACATGATAAACTATATTTCTATCCTTCTTACACGTCCTTGTCTATCATATCACCATACCAACCATTCAAACTCCAAATATTATAATGGGTACTCATCCACATGGAAAATCATACCCTTTCCATTTTTAAGTAGTGAGATTACCCTTCAAATGGTGTCTCCTCTCTCAATCCCCTGCATGGATTGCTCTCTCCTTAAAAAGGAGTTAATCCAATACATCCATCCCACAAAATACAACTCATAACATAAAGAACAAGGCAATCAAGAAGGCTAGCAAAAACATTCAATCAAACCATTACTTAAAACAAAACAAAAAAGAAATTGAAACCTGCCTCAATGAGTAAGCTTCCAAGTATGTATGTTGAAGAAGAGCTCCCAAATTCTTTCCTTCCACTCTTTTTCTCTCCAAAACAAACCAAAAAACAAGATCACCAAAAAAATCGCCAATTCTGTATTTTGTTTATGTTTACTAGAAATTCAAGTTTTGAATTCTTTGAATGGAAAAGTGATACTTGTCACCTTCACATTCACTCTTCAATGAAGGTGACACTTGTCACCCTCACGTTCACTCTCCAAAGCCTTGAAGAGTTAATGTCAGAGTGAAATGTCACCTCCCCATTCAAGGAATTCAATGAGTGAATGTGAGGGTGACAAGTGTCATCTCCTCATTTAAAAAGTTCAAAACTTGACTTCCTATTAAACATGCACAAAAAATGGGATTGGGGATTTTTTTTGGCCATTTTGGATTTGATTTATTTTTGGAAGTTTTTGCAAATGAAAAAAGTTGAAGTAAGAACTTTGGGAGCTCTCCTTCAACAACCATACTTTGAAATTTTGTTCATTGAGGTGCGCAACAATCCTTTCATTGTTTTGAGTATTGGTTGTTTGAATGTTTTGATAATCTTCAATTATTTGTTCTTTATTTTATGAATGTTATTGTATTTTGTGGGATGGGTGTATTGGAATTGCTCCCCTTCAAGGAGAGAGTAAATCCATATGGGGGATAGAGAGAGGATGAACCATCTTGAGGTATTCTCACTCCTTGGAAAGTGAAATGGGTATGAATACCCATAATATTTTATATTTAGAATTTGGGTGTTGATTTGGAGTTATGGAGGTTAGAAATGTTGTAAAGAGAATAAAATGAAATTATCATATTTTGATTCAAAATGTATACCCCTTGATTTGAGTAGCTCCTAGTCTTTCCCTTGAAGAATCCATGATTGGGTTCTTATGTATGTTTCAAAACTTTCGAATGGATGTTGTTTCCATACATGTGTATTTTTTGTTTTCTCTTATTGAAAAAATTGTTTGTCTGTCTAATTCCAATGGATGTCTCCTATCTTGGGGATGGCTTGTTAACAAGCCAAGGGTTGGGAGGTGAGCTCTACCTAAGCCATGGGATATTTATATCTTATTATGCATGTTTTGGAGAATGATGAAATATGCATACTTAGAGTTGGTCTATTTCATCTCCAAATGAGATTTAATGGTTTGGGAAACATATGTGCAAGACCCATCTTAAATAGATCTTGGGAGTTCTATTGTTCTTATGGGTGAGGATCCCCCTTGTCAAACTTATATTTGTTATTTAGTTGATACTTATAGATTGCAAGAAAATGACATGTTTTACCCTTGAGAAAAGAAAATTTCCTCTTATTGTACAAAGAAAAGAAAACATGCATTTTGTTTTGAAACAATAAATATAATTTTGTTATAAAGTTTTACATTCTATTCTTTAATTTAAAGAAATATAAGATGATGTCTATAAGCTATATGTATTTGTTTATGGAATTCTAAGCATGTTTATTTACAATATTTATGTATTTTGTTGAAAAGAAAAGCATTGTTTGATTATATAGCTACGGACATATACTTATGCTTCCCTTGTCATAACAAATATATTTATGAGAACTTATTCTCTGTAATAAGTTAGCATTCTACTCATTATTTACTTACTATAAATATATCCCTAAAGAGCTCACCAGTGACCTATATTCAGATAATATATTCTAGAACACAAAGGATACACAAAAAAATAGATAAATTGGTATAATGTTGGTAGAAGTTTATGCAAAGATAAAATACATACAGACAATTTCAGAGTGAGTTATTACCATATACATAGGCATAAGGGAAACTCATATATTTGTGCCTTTAGTGGATAATAAGGGAAAACCACCCAATCAAGATATGGAGCTTGGAAACCCCTTCACCATAAAATCTCTTAAACATGACACAATCCCTCTAACATCCATGATGAATCCCCAACTTTGCATGTTACTAAACAAAAAAAAAAACAAAGAAAGCAGGAAAAAAATAAAAATAAATAAAGGGATAGGAAGTCAATAAAACCAAGACTAGGAGATCTCTCTTTGCTTGTTGATTCAAGTTTCCCCTCCGCCTAGCGCCAGGGACATTGCGCTAATACACTATTTTGAAACTACTGCATGCATCACCTTCTATCTTGAAACCTTAGCACTATAACCTCTTAGTATGCCCCAGCAAGATAATAGAGTGAGAGGGGAGCAACTAGAAAGTATTATTTTAAACTACAATAAAACTAGGAGGCATATTCTATGATGTTTGATGAAGCCTTCAATGTCTTAAACATGGGTAAACTTGTCAGTTTGATGCCCTCCTAAACCTGTCTTCCTTTCTTAGGCAATTGGCATGCTAAGGCGTGACCCCTGCAACATTGCAGAAAATTTCATCAAGTAGAAAGAAGATATTAAGTTGAGGAGGGGTGATATGTTTCCAAGTTATAAATTGTAGTTTAAGAGTAAACTCAAATTCACAATAATATAAAATAAAATAAATAAAAGGATGAAATGTGTATGAGGCAACACCCTATGCGAAAAAAAAATACTAGAAATTTAAACTATGTTATCTTGTGTCATGTTGTCCCCTCTTGGAACCTCCATCTTTAGAGGTGACCGACAATTAGGCGAGCGAGTACTTATGCAAAGCGATAAATATTATTTTATTTAAGTCAAATGGATTTCAAGAGGGAGGCTGAACATGAAAGCAAATTATAGAGAAAATTATAAAGTTTTTGCACCCAACATTATGGCACCCATTACCAAGTGATAGTCAACCTTTTAGGTTGGAGGGTAAACAAATCAATGGCCTTCTTAGACAGAGTAAAGGTTGCATTAATATTTCTTTGGGGATCGTGGTTGGCGCCTTGATTCTCTAACTTCCTCATTTCCTTGTTAAAATAAAGGCAATTATGGTAGCATAACCTTGGTGTAGGCTACCAGAATTTGGTTTAGAGCTATGTTAAATAAACATAGGACAATTTTAGGCTTCACACGATTAATAAGTTTTGAGTGTTGTATAATTATCAATCCATCAACTAAGGCATAATAACCTTGCTAAGCCGATTCATGTAATAAATGATATGGTTAATATCATGGTTAGATGATAGTAACATAGCTGTTAAGTTTGAAGAAATTTAATTTCTAGTGAATGGTGATATTACTATCTAATAGTTGATTAATTTGTAATATTTTTGCCACTAAAGATTAATTGAAAATTAATTATTAATAATGTTATTTTGGCTTAATCGACGAATATACAAGAAAGTGCAACTAATAATCTCCATCTTTAAGTAAATAATAAATTTATTATCAATAATACTAAGGTAAGATTGTCATTTAAATAAAAAGTAGAAATAACTAAATAAATAAATCAAATAATTGAAATGTTAGTGTGATACCAATCAAAAATAAAAATCAAACCAAATCAAATCAAATCTTGATATTAATGTTATTAATAAGGATGGTAGATATAATATCAACATTACTATTAAGGGTTTACATTAACATTTTTATGAACATTAATAATAGTTTGCTGGCCCCATAAAATAGGGGCACCCTTCAATATATGCCAAGCGTCTTTCCTTCGTTTTGCTATTATTGAATAGGAGAAATATAAGAATTTTAACATCTATGATTTAAGTACTGTGACATAATTCATAAAGACTGCTTATTTCATCTAAAATATTTGTATTTGATACATATCCTTCACCATACCCTGTTGATAACTGAAGCAAGCATAAACATGTATTCATACCATAGAATGCAAAGTATTATCTTTCCCTTTTAGCATAACAATGCGGAACTTCACACTAGCAATGATATTCTTTAATCAATTCATCCTAAGATTGGGCAGAGTTTACGGCATTACAAAGCCCAGCTGCCTTCCGTAGATTTGACCCAGCTACAGTTTAAAGGTGATAACCCATAGAGGTCCTTATGGCTAACCAATGTCAAATATAAAACATCCCAGGTATGTCAGGCCCAGCAATTCCATTGCAATCTATGGTCACATTGTAATTAGGTAAATTTATCTATTTCAAGTACCTGTACTATTGTTTTAATTTTTAGTTTCAATTCAATTGTACACTTGCTCCACAAATAAGCATTAGTTCATCCTTGCACTTGCAGAATTAACAGATCGCTAATTTATAATATTACACCACGTTGATGGTTGTTTCATAAAGTATTAATATATTCCGATAGCAGTATTTGTTCATAACGATAAACGTTGGATTACTTTGCAGATTGACTTATATGTTTAGTGCAGTACGAAAACTGCAAGCCTGTCACAGTTCTATAAACTCTAGGAATACGTGCAAGGTTTCTTCTCATTCGTGGAAATGAAGTTTGACAGTCAAGATGAAGAGCAAATTCATTAACAGACACTCCACTTTCGTGGTTCGAAACCAAATCATTCTATTATAAACGCAGTGCTCAATAGATTAACCCAGATCTTCACACACCACCATTGCATCCAAAACATTAGAACATACCCTGTCCATGTCTAAGAGAACATTTCAAGAATCTTGTTGCAGCCACTATATCCTTCCACTGAGAAAGTGCTAATAAAATACAAATGCCATTGAGGTCTTAATCTTGCAGGCTCCATAGTCTATGAATCCTGACTGCAACTTACTGATGTATGATCCATTTGACAATGTTCAGTCCTTCAGGGTATAATGGTAAAACAATGAGGACAACAAGAGGGCGTATGGTCTGGCATAATTTTAGTAATTAGCATAATAGAATTCATGGCACATCTTGGAAGGTTAGTATTGAGATTTAAAGGTCTCAGAAGCAATTCTGGGGCAGAAATAGGGCTAAGGGGGATTTGTCTTTTCCAGCAATCTGTTGCAACCAAAACATATAGAAGAATAATCTATCATTCCCTTATTGTATCTCCTCTCCATTCTAAATGAAGGTTAACCTTCAGCCAAGCTAGTCGGTTTATTTGAGTGGGATAGAGCTGTGTGATCTGAAAATGGTTTGAGGAAGTTGGTCAAAATGGTTCTATTCAGTCAAAAGGGAGCGTTAGAATACATTAGAAACTTGAATTTGTCAGAATGTAGGACATTGCAGAGCATGAAGAACTGTAAGAACGTCAGGAGGGTGTCAGAATGGTATGGGACATCTTTGGGAGTCTCTGAAACAAGTTGCAGATCTTAGAGGAACTTCGAAATCCCAATTTGGTGAATTCACTACCTGTCATAGGCAGCAAATGCATCAAATTTCCCCCTCCAGTTAATTTCCAGACAGATTTAGCAGCCTCAGACCACTCAGGCTTTCCATCCTTGCTGGTATTTCCCCACTGAGATGATTGTTCAATAAGTCTGATTTGGTGTTTGATGCCAATACATAATTCAGGCGGTACCCATACCCCTTTGTTGCAATCGTCATATTCTCATTAATCTTTTACTAGGTTACTTGTGCAGCAACAAAGCCTCGGAGATTTTGGAGATGGGAGAGAATGCTTGCAACGAATATGTTGTTGGGCAAATCTAACAGCTGCAAGTGGCTAAGGTTTGTAATCCATGCAGGAATACGTTCCTCAAGTGCACTATAACCCAGGCTCAAATCTCTCAGCTTTTTAAAATTGGCAACATACCCAGGAAGTTCACCCGTCAGTCTGTTCTTTCTGAAATCCAAGTGTTTAAGGTGCCTACAGTTGGCCAAGGATGAAGGTATATCTCAAAAGAATTTGTTGGAATAAGCAAACACTTATCAATCTATCATTTACATTTTAGAGTGCGAAAGATAAAAGGATTTCTGCACATTTATGGTATAATATGGTAGTTTCATCCATAGTTCACAATCCATGTGCAAGGCAATTTACAGGAAAGCTTAACCCAACGAGTATAATTTGACAAAATTACCTATCAGCCTTTAAAAGCATAATGAAAGTTCTATATATGCCCCCCTCAAAAAGGTATAGAGCGTTTAGTTTCAATGTCAAGGCTCAGTTTAAGCTATCATTAGCTGTATTATAAATTATTATTATTTTGATTTAGGCAATCTGTGCCTGACTGAAGATTGAGGTTAGTTTTTCTGTAACTTTTTATCTGTTGGTTAAGTGAATCAACTGTACTTACCATGTTAATAGAACTATGACCTCTGGGAAATTGGAACCTATATTATTTGGTTATTGGGTGGTGAACATTAAATACTAATGAATTAATCTAGTCTCTAGAAACTCTGTTATAAATTCTATTAACATTATGAAATTTGTGTAATGGTGTTTATGGATTTGACTGTGTTAAGTTTTTCATTAACGTTTTGGATCATTAACCAATCCATCATCAGGATACAGTAGAAATAGTAAGACAAATTGCAGACCAACCTAACTAATAGAAGATGGAAGATGAGTGCCACGAGAACCAACAGAGACTAGCAAGAGATATGAGATAAATCCAAATCAGAAGAGGAAGAAAAAGAGGACCAACATAGTTTAGATGAAGAGAGCTAGAAATTTCCATATGCTAGTGTAATGTGATGGGTGACACTGCAGTTAGGGTTTAAACAACTATCGATTCCACTTCCTGAAGCCTGTGACGACCTGTTAAAAACAAAAGAATATAAATAATCCAGGGCAGAAATAGGGCTAAAGGGGATTCTGTTGCAACCAAAACATATAGAAGAACTATCTGCCCCTCATCGTATTTCCTCTCCATTTTAAATGAAGGCTATGAAATATACCGAACCAATTTTTTAAAATTTTTTATTACAATAAGCAATGCAACACACATCCGTTAGGGTTAGCACTTAAACCAAAATGATGCGAAATTCAACTCTAACCAAGAATGTACACCAGGATCCCGAGATGGGCAAGGTGTGAGCATATGGTCAGAGGATGCGTCAGATGACGGCGGGCATATGGTCAGAGGATCCCTACCAACTACTATGCTGAACGTAAACTCGACGCCAAGAATGTGCTTTCCAACCCAAGATGGGAATGGAGCTACCATATGGCGGAGATTCTAATGAGCTACAGTGCAATACTCAAAATGTAAGATAGGCAGCAAGCCAGCCTCTTCCACTTATTCAGTGGGTATTACAATGAAATAAAGAGAGTAGTGAGAATGCTGACAGTACTATTGTTCAGCTTACAATTTAAGAGAAAGTGCCTGTACAGAACGAAGATTAGAAGCTCTCCAATGCTGCAATAGTGAATATGCCTTCCACAAGGCTTAATATGACTTTCTAATACCAACCCTTCACCAAAAAGTAAAATTACCCAAGTCTGATATGACAGACCAGCAACTTGAAATGCTAAATCAGCAACACAGAACCCTACCAAAATGCTTGCAACTCACACTAGACTCACCCAAATGACACCAAATAAAAAGCACTAGCTTCCTAGAATGATGGCGCCCAAACAAGAACCCAAAGACTCACCCAAAATCTGATATATTAATTTTTGCACAAACTTCAAGAGAACCTAAATAGTACGGCCCTCAAGGAGGGGCGATTTCCTCCTTAAAAATTCATTTCTTTTCCAAAAAATCTGCAACCTGTCAAGTTGGGGCGCCCTTGCCAAAGGAATACAATGAGACAGTACCCAGAATGAGATAATTTTTATTTTCAAATATATGAATGAAACAACAGATTCAGCCTTGATATCAGCATCTCCAGAAAATGATATGAAATGCAATAAACTAAACTACAAAAGCAAAACCCAAGCTACAATGCAAACCTCACTACAAAATCCTCTCGACAACAAGCAAACTTCTCCATTAGATGCTATCTCTCAAGCACGAAGTCAAGCCAAGGCTAGGAGGCATTCATTCCTCGAAGCAATTCCAGCACCATTTCGGCAACATAACAATATTCAAGACATAAGATGATCAACTGAAGAGCAAATGCCTCATTTTATAAGCTTGAGAGGAGACTTCTAGAAGCTTCAAGAAGGCGCCCTGATTTTCAAATTTGAACTTGTTCTTTTTCCCAACTTGGATGGCGTCCCACTTCCCACAGCTATATTTTGACTTTATTTTAAATCAAACCTCTCAACAAGGTTGGCGTCCCTTTTCCAAGCAAATTTTCCAACCTTAGAAAATATTAAATCACCTCCTATGAGGCGTCCACCCATAAAGACCACTTTTTAAAACAACATTAAGTTATAAGACTAGGCCAAGGGGGGTAATATAACATTATTTCAATTAATTGAACTTATCTCTCCAAATGCATCCCAAGGCCAAAAATGAACAACCCAACTAAACCAACTGAAGAAGAGAGCCAACTGTGCCGAAAACAACAGGACCACTGCCAGAAATAAAATTTACTAAAAATAGTAAATTCCAAAAAATGCTCAGAATGCAAACCAAATCACACCACTGCGAAGCTCTCTGAAAACCCAGAAAGAATCCGCAAATCAATCACCAAATTACGAGCAACAACAACCTCCAAAACAGGAAACCCTAATTTCACCTTCCGAGTAGCCTACAGGTCTCCGGAATAGGCCAACGGTCAACTGAAATGATCATGCTCGAGAAGGGGACATTACAATCTGCCCTCCCCAAGATTGCTTGTCCTCAAGCAATCACAAGCCTGGATGCTGCAGAATCTCCTCACCCTCCCAAGTTGCATCCTCCATAGGCATGTTTTTCCACTTCACCAAGTACTCTCTAATTGTTCTTTTTCTTAAAGAACGCTCTTTGGAATCAAGAATCTCTTTTGGAATCAAAACTAACTGTCCTTCTTCATCCAAAGGTGGTAACTGCGATGAAGCAACAACATTGTGTCCAAGTGCCTTCTTGAGGCGAGACACGTGGAAGACATTGTGTACTCTACTATTCGAAGGTAGCTCCAATTCATAAGCTACTGCTTCAACCTTTCTGATAACTTTGAATGGCCCATAGAAGCGAGGCTTGAGTTTCTCAGCTCCACTCTTCTTGAGAGTAGACTATCTATAAGGCTGTAGTCCAAGATAAGCCATATCTCCAACCTCAAAAAAGCGCTCAACACGCCGCTGATCAGCGTACATCTTCTGCTAATTCTATACAATCTGAAGGTTGTTCTTCAAGGACTTCAAGATATCTTGACTATGCTTTAACTTATCCTTGGCTTGAGGGGCTTTGTTATCACCAAACACCAAATCAGCAAAGCTAGGAGCCTCATAACCATAGAGAGCCATGAAGGGAGACATCCTTATTGACATGTGAAAGGATGAATTGTAACAATACTCTCCTAGGTGAAGCCATTTCACCCATGCCGTTTGCTATTCTGAAACATAGTTTCTGAGATAGCCTTCCAACCACTTGTTCACTATCTCTGTTTGTCCATCTCTTTGAGGGTGATAACTAATGCTAGGGGTGAGCACCGTACCACTCATCCTGAAGACTTCTTGCCAAAAAGTGCTTAAGAACTTGTTGTCCCTATCACTTACAATGTTTTTTGGCAACCCATGCAATCTAAACACCTCATGGAAAAAAAAATCTGCAACTTGAGCTGCTAAAAATGAGCTAGTGATGGCAAAGAAGTGAGCAAACTTTGTTAATCTGTCCACTACAATGTAGATACAATCTTTGCCTTGGACCTTTGGCAACCCAATGATGAAGTCCATTGATATGCTTTCCCATTTTTGGTTGGGAATGGGAGGAGGTTGTAGAAGACCAGCTGGTATAGTATGCTCATTCTTGTTCATCTAACAAGTGGGACATTCCTGGATGTAGTGTTGAACTTCCCCTTTCAGCCCTTTCCAAGAAAATCTTTCCCGAATCTGCCTATATGTCTTGAAGAAACCCTGATGACCAGCAAATGGAATGTCATGGAATGTCATCAAAATCTTCTTTTTGAGCTTACAATCAGCCACCAAAAAGATTCTACCCTTGTAGTGTATCAAACCTTCAACCACCTTGTACCGTTCATCATGAAAAGTGCCTTCAATGACGCTAGTTGCAAACTGACTTTTGGCATAATCAGCAAGCAACATCTCCTTCCAATCAACAGTAAACTCAAACAATGAGCTCAAATGAGGTCTCCTAGATAGAGCATCAGCCACAATATTGTTTTTCCCTTTAACATATTCAATGTCAAAATCGTAAGCTTGAAGCTTACTCACCCACTTTTGTTGCCTTTCGTTCAAGTCCTTCTGATGCATGAAGTGCTTGAGACTATTGTGATAAGTCTTGACCAAAAACTTGCTCCCCACCAAATATTGTCTGAACTTAGCTAATGCATGCATGATTGCAAGCATTTCCTTGTCATAGATGGAGTAGGTCCTTTCAACACCTCTTAACTCTCTACTCTCAAACACAATGGGATGCTTGTCTTGCATGTAAACAGCCCCAACACCTCTGGATGCATCACACTGTAGCTCGAAGGGCTTGGAAAATCTGGAATAGCCAAAACCAAACAAGAGCTCATGATCTTCTTAAACTTATCAAAAGTATGAGTCTTTTTTGACCAACAAAAAGCCCCTTTTTTTGTGAGGTCAGTAAGAGGAGCAGCATTTTGTGAGTAACCCTTCACAAATCTTCTATAAAAACCACAAAGACCCAAGAAACCTTTCAAATGAGTCAGGTTCTTTGGAGGTGGCCAATCAACTATTGCCTTGATCTTTTCAAGGTCAACCTTCACTCCATCAGCACTAATTATGTGACCGAGGTAAAGTAGCTCCTTCATTCCAAATTCACATTTGGATTCTTTGGCAAACAAACTCTCTGATTCTAGGATGCTAAGCACTTCCTCCAAGTGCTTGAGATGTTCTTCCCATGTCTTGCTGAAGATCAAAATGTCATCAAAAAATATCAATACGAACTTCCTCAACTGCTTCTGAAAGACTATGTTAATACAAGACTTGAAGGTAGCAGGAGCATTAGTCAACCCAAATGGAATGACTAAGAACTCGAAGTGACCATAGTGACATCTAAATGTTGTCTTCTCCACATCAGACCCTCTCATCTGAATCTGGTAGTAGCCTGACCTCAAATCAATCTTTGAAAAGAACTTGGCTCCATGTAGCTCATCAATGAGCTCATCTATCCTCCGAATGGGGTATTGATTTTTGATGGTGCTTTGATTCAAAGCACTATAATCCACACACATGCGAATGGTACCATCCTTCTTATTCACAAGAACAACTATTGAAGTGAAGGGACTCTTACTTGGATGAATGAAGTCCATCTCTAAAAGTTCCTTAATGTTTTTCTCAATCTCATCCTTCTGCTTCTTAGGTACCGATATGGAGTTGTGATAACTAGCTTAGCCCCTTCCTTGAGCTCTATGACATGCTCTGAACCCCGTTCAGGAGGTGGCCCAGGAGGTAAATCAGCAAACACCTTGCTCTTCTTGGTGAGTAAAGACTGAATATCAGGAGGATAGTCCCTCTTTGTTTCAACCGGACTAGCTGGAAGAATCATACATTCCGCAGTCCACTCAACTTGATCTTGCCGAATCAACCTTGCCATTCTCTTGAATGACACAATCCGAGGACCACCATTTGACATTCCTCTTAGCACCACCTTCTTTCCATCGGATTGGAACTTAATTTCCATGGTTTGCAGATTTAGAGAGATCTCTCCAAGTGACATAGCCATTGAATACCTAGGACGGCATCCGTATGTCCAATGTTGACTACATAGAAGTCATCCTTGACTTCATAGTTGCCCAACTGCGTAGTCATGTTTGAAATCTTCTTGGTGCAAGAGATGTGAAACCCATCAACAACCATAAACTTGAAGCCTTCAAATTCTTTCGTTTGAAGCCCCTTCTTCGCCACCACAACTTCATCAATGAAGTTATGCGTTGCTCCAGTGTCAATCAAAGCAACTATTCGCTGCCCCTTAATCACCCCTCGAACTTTGAAGGATTCATTTTTTTGAAAGCTCAAAAGTTGAGCCAAAGTACTCCCACTTCCCTTTTCATCTTTAGACTCTTATGGAGCTCTTTCCACTTTGCTGTCATCAAAATTAGACTGCTGGTCTGAAAAATCAGAATTACTTTCCTCGACTGAATAGTATTCAATTTGATGAATTTTGACTCCTTTTGGGCAAATATGATCTTGGGACCATTTTTCTCTACACCGGAAACATAACCCCTTTCTTCTGAGTTCGTTAAGTGTCTCTGGATCCAACCTTGTGACATGAGTTTTATGCTGTTTGAACTCCTTGTGGTGAGGTCTTTTTCCTTTGTCCTTCTTGTGAAATGATGGCTTGGATTGAAATTTGGCTTTAGGAGCAGCCCACTCCATATTCCTTGCTTTCTTCATTGCCTCTTGTAAGGAGGGTGGATCAAAGGCTTTAATCCAACCCTTGAGTGGTTCCATAAGCCCTTCACTGAATAGGATCACCAACCGCCTATCGGTGATTCCCGTGACCATTACTGAAAGCCTCTGAAACTCAGCTATGTAGGCATCAACTGTGCCATATTGCCTAAGTTGTGCCAACTCTCTGAAATGCACTTTTGGATCCTTTTTCTCAAATCTCTCTATGAGTCTATTGGTGAACTCATCATAGGTAGTGATAGACCGATGACCCAAGGTGACTAGGCCATGGTACCACCATTCGTGTGCTACCCCATCCAAATGTAGTGTAGCGAACTTGATTGCCTCCTCTTCTGCCATAGGTCTGAGAGCTAGATAGTTATCTAACTTTTGTATCCAAGCTCGAGCTGAACTACTATCACTCCTGTCAAAATATGGAAGCGTAACCTTGTTGATGGCTTGGTGTAAGTCCCTTTGTACTGCTGTTCCCCTATGATCATGATGTCTTCCTTATCCTCTATTCTTTCTCTTATGATCCACAAAGTCATTGTAAGACATGTCTAACTTGATTTCATCAGGAAGAGACTCATACTCAGCACGGTCAAGTCTCAACTGCTCCACAAATGATGCATTTTCACCCTAATCAGGTTGAGGGTTTACTGGTGCTAAGAAGGTGGGTTTAAACGGCCTGGAAGAAATGTATGTGCTATTTGAAGTAGGCTGAGCAGCATGTCCATTATACTGGTTGGAGGCACTGTGTTCTCCAGTATGCCCTGGATTGTTCTGTGGATTAGGATTCTGACCCATTTTCCCCATCATGAAAGATACCATATCCATTATGGCATCCATCTTCCTCTCGAACCTCTTTCCCGGACTTGGCGTTCTTTCTCTTCCCTGTCCAATTTCATCTCTATTGCTGGTAAACCACTCATTACCACCCGCTGACCTCTCACCTTCTACCATTTCTGTTTCCTGATAAGACTCCCACTGAGCCCTCACAACCACTAATATTGTTTGACCTTCTGGAACCTGATGCCACTCAAAACTGACTTGGAGCCTTCTTGTCTTCCCTTACTAAGTATCTTTTTTCTCTATCACTCATAGAATGTTTGTTTCATAGGATGGCAGGATGTGTGGCTCTGATACCACTGAAATATACCGAACCAATTTTTTTCAATTTTTTATTACAATAAGCAATGCAACACACATCCGTTAGGGTTAGCACTTAAACCAAAACGATGCGAAATTCAACTCTAACCAAGGATGTACACCAGGATCCCGAGATGGGCAAGGTGTGAGCATATGGTCAGAGGATCTCAATGCAATGCTGAACTGAATAACTCTAACCAAGAATGCGCCAAATGACGACAGGCATATGGTCAGAGGATCCCTACCAATTACTATGCTAAAAGTAAACTCGATGCCAAGAATGTGCTTTCCAACCCAAGATGGGAATGGAGCTACCATATGGTGGAAATTCTAATGAGCTACAGTGCAATACTCAAAATGTAAGATAGGCGGCAAACCAGCCTCTTCCACTTATTCAGTGGGTATTACAATGAAATAAAGAGAGTAGTGAGAATACTGACAGTACTACTTTTCAGCTTACAATTTAAGAGAAAGTGTATGCACAGAACGAAGATTAGAAGCTCTCCAATGCTGCAATAGTGAATATGCCTTCCACAAGGCTTAATATGAATTTCTAATACCAACCCTTCACCAAAAAGTAAAATTACCCAAGTCTGATATGACAGACCAGCAACTTGAAATGCTAAATCAGCAACCTAGAACCCTACCAAAATGCTTGCAACTCACACTAGACTCACCCAAATGACACCAAATAAAAAGCACTAGCTTCCTAGAATGATGGCGCCCAAACAAGAACCCAAAGACTGACCCAAAATCTGATATATTAATTTTTGCACAAACTTCAAGAGAACCTAAATGGTACGGCCCTCAAGGATGGGCGATTTCCTTCTTAAAAATTCATTTCTTTTCCAAAAATCTGCAACCTGTCAAGTTGGGGCACCCCTGCCAAAGGAATACAATGAGACAATACCCAGAATGAGATAATTTTTATTTTCAAATATATGAATGAAACAACAGATTCAGCCTTGATATTTGCAACTCCAGCAAATGATATGAAATGCAATAAACTGAACTACAAAAGCAAAACCCAAGCTACAATGCAAACCTCACTACAAAATCCTCTCAACAACAAGCTAACTTCTCCACTAGATGCTATCTCTCAAGCACGAAGTCGAGCCAAGGCTAGGAGTCATTCATTCCTCGAAGCAATTCCAGCACCATTTCAGCAACATAACAATATTCAAGACAGAAGATGATCATCTGAAGAGCAAAGGCCTCATTTTATAAGCTTGAGAGGAGACTTCTAGAAGCTTCAAGAAGGCGCCCTAATTTTCAAATTTGAACTTGTTATTTTTCCCTCCTTCGATGGCGTCCCACTTCCCAAAGCTATATTTTGACTTTATTTTTAAATCAAACCTCTCAGCAAGGTTGGCGTCCCTTTTCCAAGCAAGTTTTCCAACCTTAGAAAATATTAAATCACCTCCTATGAGGCGTCAAAGTTTTGCTAGTCAGAACATTGTCCGACAGAACATTGTCCCGTACACAGAGTTTTGCTAGTACCAGATCTATTTTTTTGAACCTAGCAATAAAGATAAAGGAAAAGCGATTTACCAGTCTGAACCTTATAAACCAAATCCCTTTGATGTTAGATACCATGGCAGGGACACCCAGTGTATGAAACCCTGGAGTACTAAACCCATTAATCATATGCCTAATTGCACATGTCCTGCCATAGTTTTTGCCAAAAATAGGGTCATTCACCCAAAAGGGAAAACCATACCAGAACCTCCTCCCAAAACAACTATCTGTTCACATCCTGATTGTGAAGCTGATGAATATGTTATAATAACCTGCAAGAATTGCAAATATTCTTGGCATGAAAGGTATGGACCAGAAGACCCCCCTGTCCCAGAATACCACAGTTACATGATGGGCGGTAGGACAGTGAAATTTCCTGAGTATCCCGATGAAGCTACAGAAGAAGGGGATATAGATAAAGAGGTAGTAGTAACTATCTCTGGTGGACGACAAAGAACACATACTTTTGAAGGACTCCTTCCTCCGTTTAAGGACTTCTTCAAGTATGATCAAAGCGGGCAACAGTGGATCCAATATTGGCCACAACGTCCCAGTGATATAAATATTGATGCAACTGCATCAGAAAAGTTGCTCAACTGGACTAATCTGTGCAGTAGAAAAGTTGCACTTCTAGTCAAAGATGCCCGAGCAAAGTCTCTCCAAAATGCAATCCAGGATCGACTGGATCATGAAGAAAATAAGGAAATGTTCCGTAAGTTGCAGGCCAAGCTGGCCCAATTTAATATAGAATACAAGGCCTTTGTTACCCAAGAGATTAATTCTCTGAAAACTGACCTCAACAACTGGATGAATCAACAGCAAAACCTATTAAAACAAATTCAAGAAGAAGCTGTTAGGATAAAACAAACCCAACAGGGGTTGATCAAAGTTGGACTTGAACATAAAACAAAGCTCGAAGTTCTTGAGCTTACTGCCAATCACCTTTCCTATAAAGTAGGAAACACTGAAGATAAGATTGACAGAATAGAAACTGAAGCCCTGAAGATTCAACCAGTTCAAGAGAATCAGGGAAAACTGAAGGAAACTTCAGACCAAATCTCTGAAAAATTAGAACATTTACGCTTCAGTCCATTTGGAGATCAAGTCAAACAGCCTAACAGTCAACAAGCCAATAGCAATGGAACTGCCAGAAGGTGACCACTAGGTCAGATGATCGCTCAAGAAATTGAAGAGCGAGGAAGACAGTTCTCCTTTACGAGAACTGCAGAGGATGAGGTCTTCAACCCACAAAAGGGTACATTTGAAAAGAAGACCAGCAATATGGCCAAAATACCTAAGGCCACAACCAATACTCCAGCAGATCCATTTCTGCCAAACCTGAAGTCCCAAGGAACTCTTCTTCCACCATGGTCTAAAATGGAAACCTATGAACCTCTTGAGAACAAGGCCATGATAGAAGCACTTTCAGGATGGGTAGAAAACCAGTGTAATGCCACACCTCAACGAGATCCTGCAGAGATAATTGAAGCTGCCCTTAATGGATTCACGGGTGTTGCAGCTAAAGTTTGGGGTCAATTAGACCAAACATATAAAGCTAATCTCATACAACAAGGAATGGGAGCGGTTGTTGGAGAATTAACCAGACTCTTTGTAGGCAGTACCACGACACTTGAAGAAGAAGCCCTCAGTAGATTTGTTAAAAATAGATGTTGTGATCTAAGTTATCTACATCAATACTGCAGAGAGCAATTCACCAACTTCTGCAATTCAGGCAAAGCCATGAATGAAGAACTTGGCAAAGGATTTTTGCAATCCTTTGAAGATGTTGGTGAGTTATATTATACCAAGTTTTTGGAACGGCTCCGTGATCAAAATAAAGGATGGGCAGCCATTACCATGATTGAACTCTTTGAATTTATCAAAGAACTCAATAAAAAGATACTGGAAGCTGGTGAAGAAAGAATTTTAATAAGAACAGTTAGACCAGTTATCAAAGCTGCAGTCATGCGTACTGCACAAAAGAAAAGAGGTTATGGATGTGACCCTGTCAGTAAGCTTCAACAAACAGATCGAACCCTGCGATCTAAGAAAAAGAAGTTTTCTGGGAAGAAAATAGTTTGTGAAAGCTGCCAGAAGACTGAGAAAAAGAAACGGAAAGATTTCTTTAAGAAGAAAAGGACATTCCCCAAGTCCTTTAAGAAAGGTCACAAACCAACCTGTTACATTTGCAAAGGTCCGCACTATGCAAATAAGTGCCCAGAACATGGGAAAAGAAAAGGTAAGAAAAGGGTTCATCTGATGAAGGAAATGTTTAGTGAAACCGAAGAAGAATATTATTACTTTAATGAAACAGCCTCTGAATCTGATTCAGACTATGTTCATTTTCACTCATCAGAAGAATCTGAAGAAGATAGTTCTGTCACTGAAGAGGCAAAACCAGAAGAAGAGTTGGATCTTGAAATCCCTTTCATGACTAGCAACATGATGCAGTTCAAAGGAAGATTCTGCAAGCCTAAAGAAGTCCTGCAGGAACAACAAGCAGAAAAGGATGCACTTCTCCAACTCATCCAGGACAGAGGAAGTAAAGATGGCTATCACATGTGGCAATCACGAAACCAGAGAGTCGATGATCTGGAAAAAGCAATCTTCCAGACCAAAGCCAAGATCGAATATGATGAAGAAAGAAGACTCAAGCGACTCCAGCAAACAGAACAAGAAGAATTGGAGCAGTTATATTGTCACGAGACTCTGAGTCCTGTTCAAGAAATTTCTGCTCAAAGTAGAAGAGCTTGGCGACACCAGTGGATCTTGCTGTTACAAAAGGTCTTAAAGGAAGCTGCAACAGAGTTAAAAGACTTACAGTTAGAAGAAACCAAGGACCAGCAAGAAGCCGCCAAGCAAGAAGAACCCGCTCTAGAAGCCTATCTGCGTACTCATAAGCAGAAAAGTGAACCAGGGAGCAGTTCACGGAATATCTTCTCCACTCCCTCAGCCAAAGCTAGAGTCTATCATCAGCAGAGATAGATGTATGGGAGAGGAATACCACCACCATTTGAAGTTCTGAATATGGTAGCCAAAGCATCAGGTGTACATATTACAGAACTTGATGATGAAGCAGAGTTTGAAGCAGTTCAGCAGAAGTACAATGATGAACTCACAGAAGCTCTTCTCAATGAGGTACCAAGTCCTACAGAATCTGAGAAGGCCCCTTACTTCAGCCACATGATCAAAGGGTATGAAAGTCCAGTAAGTGACTTCACCATTCATTTTAAAGGCATTCAAGCTGATCACTTAAAGATCATGTTAGATACAGGTGCAAATTTAAATATTGCTAGATTTAACTGCTTCCCTGAACATCAATGGGTACCTAACAAAACTAAGATTAGTTTTGGAGGACACGAAGGATATTCCTACTGGAGTGCATGGGCGCCTATCAAATTTCCAGATGGAACCCAACATCATCTTAGGTTCATTCATACCGAGTTACCTGACTGTGATGCAGCAATAGGCATGCCTACCATGCAAACATGGAGTCCTATAGAAATCACTTATAACCATGTTTGTTTTGATCATTTTAATAAGTTTCCTCTTCTCAGGGATTTCACTCCATCAACAAAAATAAAATCTGATGTCCCTATTCCATAAATCTTCTAGAATAAAAAGAAAGCCAATTACTCCTGGATCGCCCGAGAACTCACAAGTCATGAAGGCGAGTTAGCAGAAGTCCGGAAACTATTTGAAGAACATCTATTCAGCAAGGACCTGAATAAGATGACGAGAAACTTCGTCTGTAAGTTGCCCTGGAAGAAAGACGAAGACGGCCACTACATTGAACCAAAAAATAGGGCCAATAGCTTTCTCATGAATAAGGATGAAAAATCCCTTTGTGAGAAGGAAATCCAAAAATTATTGGATCTGAAGCTCATCGAGCCCAGTACCTCGCCATACAGTTGCCACGCCATGTATGTCACAAAAATGGATGAAGAAAGTAATAAGATTGCGGAAAAACGGTTAGTAGTCAATTACAAACCCTTGAACAAGTGTTTAGAATCTAATCAGCATCCTCTGCCTTCTAAGGATTTTATATGGCACAATATTCAAGGAACCTTATTTTTATTCTAAATCTGATCTAACTAAAGGTTTCTGGCAGATTAGCATCCATACTTCTGACAGGTACAAAACGGCTTTCAGCGTACCTCAAGGATTATACCAATGGAAGGTTTTACCTTTTGGCATAAAAACAGCACCTTCAATCTTCCAAGGATTTATGGACTCTATATTCCATAAATATCATAAAGAGATTATTGTTTATATTGATGATATATTGGTATTTTCTAAATGTGTCAGAAGTCATTTGAGAAGTCTGCGAACTCTCTATGAACTCTATAAGACCAATGGTCTGATATTAAATCCAGATAAATTTCATATGCTTGTAAAAAAAATAATCTTTTTAGGTGTAAAATTACTTGAGGAAGGACGCATGCAAGTATAGCAACATATCCTTACTCGTATCTTCGCGGTCAAGGTCATTAATGAGAATACCCTGCGTCGGTTTCTCGGCCTAATTAATTATGTTGCTGCACATTACCCTCATATTGCTAAAGACTGCAGAATTCTCTGTCATCTGCTCAAAAAAGATCAGCCAAAATGGGAGCAGAAACATTATGATGCTATTCAACGCATCAAAGAAAAATGTAAAGATCTGCCAACACTGCGATTACCAGGAAGCGGATACAAAATCATTGAAACCGATGCATCTGAATCCTGCTGGGGAGCTGTTCTCAAATAACGCAATGAAAATGGAATTGAAGAGCCTATCTGATATGCTTCAGGCACATTTACAGGAGCCGAATGCAATTACCACTCTACTCACAAGGAACTTTTAGCCATAGTTAAAGCTTTTGAACATTTCATGATGTTTATTGTTGATAAAAGTTTTCTTGTCAGGTCTGATCTCCAGCATGTGCATAGCTTTCTGAAGGCTGACACCAAAGACAAAGTTAAGCGAAATCGCTTACTCAGGTGGGCAGAATTCATCTCTGGGTTCGATTACGACATCGAACACATCAAAGGTAAACATAATTACCTTGCAGATTACCTCAGTCGTGAGTTTCATCAGGAGATCGGCGATGGCGTTCGAGTGTGTAACTCGACACTATCTCACTAACATCACTGAGGAAAATCTTGAGCCAATACGACAAACTTCCCGTGAACATTACTTCAGTTGCAAGGGTTTTCTCCAAGATGAAGGATTTATCAGAGTGGAACCTCCATCCTTTTTACCTGCTGATCATCGATATCGAGATCTTTTACCAGAAGATGTAAATGAGATCGAAATACCAACACCCTGGAATGTCACTTGGCAGAAGCCACGTGACCCTGCACAATATGCAGTTGGTACTTCAGGTTTCTACTGGATATCTGAAAGTCTTGCCACCACAATGAAAGGATATCTCCATGGGCCTGATGCTACACATCATTCACAAACTAACTACCATGGTAATTCTTTCCGACTCTGGTTCACTAATCCAGACCGATATGATGATGGTAACAGATACATAGTCAACACCTATGGCCCTCAAGGTGTCTATCTGAATATGCCACTTTATGAGCGCATTACTCATATCGCACAACATTGTGTACCCACTTGGATTTGGACACGACATTCTACCCATCGACAATATTACACTGACTCAAGCAACAACATGGTAGAACAATGGCAACGACTAACAATTGAGTATCTGTACTGGTGGAATCAACTCTTGCCTCCCTTCTGGTCAACACATCATCAACCCTGGACCAATGAAGAATTCACCGACGCACTTGGCGGTGAAGATCCCGAGGATTTTTGGGAACACGAAAGTTCGTGAGCTAATGGTGGAGCTTGTCCCCCATAGGATTTATTCTATTTTACCTTTAATAAAGTAGAAATGAGAGAACTCATTCTGACAAACCCGTGAATGCACTACCGACAGTGTGCATACGAGAAGATGCTCTCGTCATCAAAAGCATGATCCCCATAGTGACTTTTGGGTGTAAAGTCGGCATGTACGTGACATGTGTCTTAATCACAGTTGTCTATTTTTCTTGCTAACGCCACCTATCACATGGCTACAGAAAAGTTTGTCGGTTGAACCTTATCCAAGTTCACGCACTAACCCCGTGGGTCCTGCTGTAGATAAGATTCCTTCTACGTGTCACTCTTCCAACGATGGAACTCAAAATTTATCAAAGAGAAGGTAAAAGCTCAGCTTCGGTGGAACCAGTTTCTTCCTATAAGAGGACCCCGAAAACGCCTATATCTCGACACACAATCACTTAGCGAGTTCTTGAGTTTTAGAAGAGTCGAGTCTATATAAGTCTTTTAGCATTTGTATCCTTAGGTTATTATATTTTCCGCAAGTTTGTTTATAATAGCCAACAGCGATTTGTACCCCCATACTGTGTATAGAACTACAAATCAGGTTTAGCAATTGGCTCTGATACCAATTTAAACCTGATTTGTAGTTTCAGACACAGTATGGGGGTACAAATCGCGGCTGGCTATTATAAACAAACTTGCGGAAAATATAATAACCTAAGGATACAAATGCTAAAAGACTTATACAGACTCGACTCTTCTAAAACTCAAAAACTCACTAAGTGATTGTGTGTCGAGATAGGTGTCTTCGGGGTCCTCTTATAGGAAGAGACTGTTCCACCGAAGCTGATCTTTTACCTTCTCTTTGATAAGTTTTGAGTTCTGTCGTTGGAAGAGTGACACATAGAAGGAATCTTATCCGTAGCAGGATCCACGGGGTTAGTGCGTGAACTTGGATAAGGTTCCACTAACAACTTTTCCATAGCCATGTGATAGATGGCGTTAGCAAGAAAAGCAGACAACCGTGATTAGGACACATGTCACGTACATGCCGACTTTATACCCAAAAGTCGCTATGGGGATCATGCTTTTGATCACGAGAGCATCTTCTCGTACACACACTGTCGGTAGTGCGTTCACGGATTTATCAGAATGAGTTCTCTCATCTCTACTTTATTAAAGGTAAAGTAGAGTAAATCCTGTGGTAGACAAACCCTACCACTACCTCACGGGCTTTCGTGTTCATAGAAATCCTCGGGATCTTCACCGCCTAGTGCGTCGGTGAATTCTTCATTGGTCCAGGGTTGCTGATGTGTCGACCAGAAGGGAGGTTGGAGTTGATTCCACCAATACAGGTACTCAATTGTTAGTCGTTGCCACTGTTCTACCATATTATTGTTGGAGTCAGTGTACCATTGTCGATGGGTAGAATGTTGTGTCCAGAGTCAGGTGGGCACACGATGTTGAACGATATGAACAATTCGCTCATATAGTGGCATATTTAGATAAACGCCTTGGCGGCCATAGGTGTTGACTATGTATCTGTTACGATTATCATATTGATCTGGGTTAGAGAACCAGAGTCGGAAAGAATGACCACGATAGCTAGTTGCTGAATGATGTGTGGCCTGAGGTCCATGGAGATAACCTCTCATAATGGAGGCAAGGCTTTCTGACATCCAATAAAAATCGGAGGTACCGATCGCATATCGTGCAGTGTCTCGTAGTTTTTGCCAAGTGACATCCCATGGTGCTGGTATGTCTATTTCATTGACATCTTCTGGTAACAGATCTCAATAGAGATGATCAGTAGGTAAAAATGAGGGTGGTTCAACTCTGATGAAGCCTTTGTCTTGGAGCATTCCCTTGCAACTGAAGTAGTGTTCCCGGGAAGTTTGTTGTATAGGCTCAAGATTTTCCTCAGTGATATTAGTGAGATAGTGTCGAGTTACACACTCGAATGCCATCACTGGTGTCTTGATGAAAGTCACGACTGAGGTAATCAGCAAGGTAATTATGTTTACCTTTGATATGTTCGATATCGTAATCGAACCCAGAAATGAATTCTGCCCACCTAAGTAAGCGGTTTCACTTGACTTTATCTTTGGTATCTGCTCTGAGGAAGCTATGTACGTGCTGGAGATCAGACCTGACAAGAAAACATTTGTCAGCAATAAACATCATGAAATGCTCAAAAGCTTTAAATATTGCTATTAGTTCCTTGTGTGTGGAATGGTAATTGCATTGGGCTCCTATGAATGTGCCAAAGGCATATCGGACAGGTTCTTCAATTCCACTTTCATTGTGTTCTTTAAGAACAGCTCCCCAGCAGGATTTAGATGCATCAATTTCAATTATTTTGTATCTGCTTCCTGGCAATCGTAGAGTAGGCAGGTCTCTACATTTCTCTTTGATGCGTTGAATCGCATCATAGTGCTTCTGCTCCCACTTTGGTTGATCTTTTCGGAGCAAATGGCAGAGGATTCTGCGGTCTTTAGCAATATGTAGATAGTGTGTAGCAACATAATTAATAAGGCTGAGAAACCGATGCAAGGTATTCTCATTAATGACCTTGACCGCAAAGATTCTAGTTAAAATGTGTTTTTGTACATGCATACATCCTTCCTCAAGTAACTTTACACCTAAAAAGATTATTTGTTTTACAAGCATATGAAATTTATCTGGATTTAAAACCAGACCATTGGTCTTACAGAGCTCATAGAGAGTTCGCAGACTTCTCAAATGGTTTCTGACACATTTAGAAAAGACCAATATATCATCAATATAAACAATAATCTCTTTATGATGTTTATGGAAAACAAAGTCCATAAATCCCTGAAAAATTGAAAGTGCAGTTTTGATACCGAAGAGTAGAACTTTCCACTGGTATAGACCTTGAGGAACGCTGAAAGTTGTTTTGTACCTGGCAAGGGCGTAAATACTAATCTGCCAGAAACCTTTGGTTAAATCAAACTTGGAATAAAACAAGGTTCGTTGAATATTGTGCCATATAAAATCTTTAGAGGGTAAAGGATGTTGGTTAGATTCTAAACATTTGTTCAAAGGTTTGTAATTAACTACTAACCATTTTTCTGCAATCTCATTACCTTCTTCATCCATTTTTGGAACATACATGGCATGGCAGCTGTACGGTGAGGTACTGGGCTCGATAAGCTTAAAATCCAGTAACTTCTGGATTTCCTTTTCACAGAGGGCTCTTTCCTCTTTGTTCATAAGAAAACTATTGGCCCTACTTGCAGGTTCAATGTAGTGACCATCTTCGTCTTTCTTCAAGGGCAATTTACAGACGAAGTTTCTTGTCATCTTATTCAGGTCCTTGCTGAAAAGATGTTCTTCAAACAATTTTCTCACTTCTGTTAATTCGCCTTCATGACTTGTGAGTTCTCGGGCGATCCAGGAGTAGTTTTCCTTCTTTGTTTGAAACACTTCTGGTATTGGGACATCCTTCTGTATTTTTGTTGAAGGGGTGAAATCCCTGAGAAGAGAAAATTTGTTAAGATGATCAAAACAAACATGGTTACAAGTTATTTCAATAGGACTCCATGTTTGCATGGTAGGCATACCTATAGCTGCATCACAATCGGGCAGCTCGGTATGAATGAACCGTAGATGGTGCTGAGTACTATCTGGAAATTGAATTGGCGCCCATGGGCTCCAGTAGGAATATCCTTCATGGTCTCAAAGCTAATTTTAGTTTTAGTAGGTACCCATTGATACTTTGGAAAGCAGTTATATCTGGCAATATTTAGATTTGCACCAGTATCTAACATGATCATTAATTGGTAAGCCTTAATGCCCTTAAAATGAATAGTAAATTCGCTTACCGGGCTTTCATAACCTTTGATCATATGGCTGAAGTACGGGGCCTTTTCAGAGTCTATAGGACTCAGAACTTCTTTGAGAAGGGCTTCTGTAAGTTCGTCACTGTACTTCTACTAAACTGCTTCAAATTCTGTGTCATCGTCAAGTTATGTGATCTAGACACCAAATGCTTTGGCTACCATGTTTAGAACTTCCCATGACGGTGGCATTCCTCTTTCATAAGTCTGTCTTTGCTGACGATAAGCTCGGGCTTTGGCTGAGGGACTAGAGAAGATATTCCGTGGACTGCTAGAACTTCCTGGTTCGCTTGTTTGCTTATGTGTACGCAGATAGGCTTCTAAAGCGGGTTCATCTTGCTTGGCGGCTTCTTGCCGGTCTTTGACTTCTTCTTGTTGTAATTCTTTCAATTCTGCTTCAGCTTCTTTCAAGACCTTTTGTAGGAGCAAGATCCGCTGATGTCGCCAAGCTCTTCTATTTTGGATAGAAGTTGGTTGGACAAGACTCAGAGTTTCGTGGCAGTATAAGCGCTCCAATTCTTCTTGTTCTTGCTATTGGAGTCGCCTGAGTCGTCTTTCTTCATCATATTCTATTTTAGCTTTAGTCTGGATAATTTGTTTTTCTAGAGTATCGACTTGCTAATTACGAGATTGCCACATATGATATCCATCTTTACTTCCTCTGTCCTAGATGAGTTGGAGTTGTGCTTCCTTTTCTGCTTGTTGTTCCTGCAAAACCTCTTCAGGTTTACAGAATCTTCCCTTAAACTGCATCATGTTGCTGGTCATGAAAGGGATTTCTAAATCCAACTCTTCTTCGGATTCTGCCTCTTCAGTGATAGAACTATTTTCTTCAGATTCTTCTGATGAATGAAAATGAACACAGTCTGAATCTGATTCAGAGGCTGTTTCATTGAAGTAGTAATATTCTTCTTCTGTTTCACTCAACATCTCTTTCATCAGATGGACCTTCTTTTTACCTTTGCTTTTCCCGCGCTCTGGGCACTTATTTGCATAGTGCGGGTCTTTGCAAATATAGCAGGTTGGTTTGTGATCTTTCTTAAAGGACTTAGGAAAAGTCCTTTTCTTCTTAAAGAAACCTTTCCGTTTCTTTTTCTTAGTTTTCTGACAGCTTTCACAGATTGTTTTCTTTCCAGAAAACTTCTTTTTCTTAGACCGTATAGTATGGTCTGTTTGATGAAGCTTGCTGACAGGGTCACATCCATAACCTTTCTTCTTTTGTGTAGTGCGTAGGACTGCAGCTTTGATGACTAGTCTGACATTTCTGATAAGAATTCTTTCTTCGCCAGCTTCCAGTACCTTTTTGTTGAGTTCTTTGATAAATTCAAAGAGGTCAATCATAGTAACAGCTTCCCATCCTTTATTCTGGTTTCGAAGCCATTCTAGAAACTTGGTATAGTATAATTCACCAACATCTTCAAAGGATTGTCAAAATCCTCTGCCAAGTTCTTCACTCATGACTTTGTTGGAGTTGCAGAAGTTGGTGAACTGCTCTCTGCAATATTGATCTATATAACTTAAGTCACAACACCTATTCTTGACAAATTTATTGAAGGCTTCTTCTTCTAGTGTTGTGGTGCTTCCTACAAAGAGCCAGGTTAATTCTCCAGCTATTGCTCCCATACCTTGACGTATGAGACCTTCTTTGTACATTTGGTCTAATTGTCCCCAAACTTTGGCTGCAACACCCGTGAATCCATTCAGGGCAGCTTCAATTATCTCTGCTGAATCTCGTTGAGGTGTGGCATTACATTGATTTTCGACCCATCTTGAAAGTGCCTCAATCATGGCCTTATTTTTGAGAGGAGCGTAAGTTTCCATTTTAGACCATGGAGGAAGGAATGTTCCTTGGGATTTCAGGTTTGGCAGAAATGGATCTACTGGAGTATGAGTAGTGGCCTTAGGTATTTTGGCCATATTGCTGGTCTTCTTTTCAAATGTACCCTTTTGAGGGTTGAAGACCTCATCTTCTGCGGTTCTCGTAAAAGAGAACTGTCTTCCTCTCTCTTCAATTTCTTGAGCGATTGTCTGACCTAGTGGTCGCCTTCGAGCTGTTCCACTACTACTAGCTTGTTGGCTGGTTGGTTGGGAGACTTGATCACCGAATGGACTGAAACACAGATGTTCTAGCTTTTCAGTAATCTGATCCGAAGTTTCTTTCAGTTTCTCCTGATGTTCTTGGAGGGGCTGAATTTTAAGAGCTTCGGTTTCTATCCTATCAATTTTATCTTCAATATTCCCTACTTTATAGAATAGATGGTTGACAGTAAGCTCTAAGACTTCAAGTTTTGTTTTATGTTCAAGTCCAACCTTAATCAAACCCTGTTGGGTTTGCTTAATCTTAATAGCTTCTTCTTGAATCTGCTTTAAAAGATTTTGCTGTTGATTCATCCAGTTGTTAAGGTCAGTTTTTAAGGCATTGTAGTCAGTCTTTAGAGAATTAATCTCTTGGGTGACGAAAGCCTTATATTCCATATTAAATTGGGCTAGCTTGGCCTACAACTCATGAAACATCCTTTTATTTTCTTCATGATCTAGTCAATCCTGGATTCTATTTTGGAGCAACCTTGCTCGGGCATCTTTGACTAATAGTGCAGCTTTCCTATTGCACAAATTAGTCCAGTTAAGGAGCTTTTCTGATGCTGTTGCATCAACATTTATGTCGCTGGGACGTTGTGGCCAATATTGGATCCATTGTTGTCCGCTCTGATCATATTTGAAGAAGTCCTTAAATGGAGGGAGTCCTTCAAATGTATGGGTTCGTTGTCCTCCGCCAGTGAGGGTTACAACAACCTCTATTTCTATTTCCTGTTCCTCTATAACATTCTCAGGATACTCAAGGAATTTCATTGTTCTTCCACCCATCATGTGACTGTATTTTTCTGGGACAGAAGGATCTTCTGGTCCATACCGTTCATGACAAGAATATCTACAATTCTTGCAGGTTATTGTTCCATGCTCATCAGCTTCACAATCAGGATGTGAGCATATAGTTGTTTGAGGAGGAGGTTCTGGTATGGTTTTGCCTTTTGGGTGGATTACCCTATTCTTTGCAAAAACTATCGCATGACAAGTGCAGTCAGGCATGTGATTTATTGGTTTTGAACTTCAGGGTTTCCTACACTGGGTATCTTTACCAAGATATCGGGGATCTAGAGGATCTGGTCTATAAGGTCCTGGCTGATAAATTTCTTTTCCTCTACCTTTATTGCTAGGCTCAGAAAAACTAGATCTGGTACTAGCAAAACTCTATGTACAGGACAATGTTCCTGTACTAGGGTTGAATTCTTCTATCTCATCATCAGAGAATGTTACGTATGCTTTGCCATCTTTCTCTCTAATGTGAGAGATGTGTTCCAAGGCTTTTGGTTGTTTATTTTCAACCAAGCTTTTGTAATTAATTACCCAATTCCGAGGAAGTTGGAGTTGGGATAAGGGCACAATCTTTGATGCCTTCAGCTTTATCAACTGTTTATTAGTTTTGGTTTCCCAAACTACACTATAACGCTACTATCCAGGTTTTGATCTAGGATCCCTCATTACTGGGACAGTAGTGTTAAAGAATCTTGCACTAATTGCAAAGTGCAGAGTATGAGAGATAGATCCATCTTTCATATCTAGGCCTGCAGATTTCCATTGTAATCTCAAAACATGATTTAGGTTTTTATCTCTAAGGGAGACTGAAAAATTGGGTTCGGCATCAAACTGTATAGGGCCGAAACCGACACAACCAATAGCACCACCTAATAACATATCTTCATATTTATTATGTCGGGCATCAAGCAGGGCACAACAGACATAGGACTGTATAACTAGCCTATAATGAGCTTCTATTCCACATAAAATATAACTAATATGCAAGTACTGATAACCATTCTTTTGTAATGCAGTTTTTTGCATTTTAGCTATTTGTTCATCAGTGAATAATTGTAGAAATTCTTGGGTTTCATCAGTAACTTGTATTTGTCTTTCTATTATCTGACAGACTCGTTTAGACTTAAAAGTCCATGCACTTAGGTCAGCATAAATATCAGTAAAAGGCTTCTTTTCCAATCTAAATCGTGCTTTAGGTATTTCATTAAACAATCTACCTGAAGAGCTAGTATCATCATCCTTTGGTTCATAAACAAATCTACGTTCATAAGCAGTATCAGTATTAAGTTGCTCGAGACTTACTGTATCAGCGGGAGGCAGAGGATTCGTCTGTGGCTCTTCACGGTATGCTTCCATCTTTAACGCTACCAGGTACTGCAGTAGAATAAAAACAACGATTTACTTTGCCTATTCGTCGGCTGCTACGTCTGATTCTTTGTGCAGATATTCTGTCTCGCTTACGAGCAGAGAAGATGGAGAGAGGCCGCGAGATGACTATCGAATGCTTCAAGTTAAGCCTGAATCCCAATTGTTGATATTTGCAAGACTAAAAACTGAATACTAAGAATACTTAAGAACACAAAGGTTTATACACAGGAAGTGATGAAGGCTAGAACATAGAATTCAGTGAAAACTCATGCCATATTTCATTATATTACTATTCATGCTACAGTGCTGCTACAGTGTCGTCGTCGGCCGGAGGTCGAACTCGGCTGTAGTTCCAAATATAGATACAACTCACCCCAATACCACCGGGGGAGGGCGGACGGGAAGGAGGAAAGGAGGGACGTAGAAAAGAAAAGGGGCGGACAGCCGGGGACGAGGAGGAGACTAAGGGTTTAGCAATTGGCTCTGATACCAATTTAAACCTGATTTGTAGTTGAGATTTTCATCAAAGTTTTGGATCATACTCTATGACCCATCATCAGGATACAGTAAAAATAGAACGACAAATTGCAGACTAACCTAACTAAATAGAAGATGGAAGATGAGTGTCATGAGAACCAAAAGAGAGTAGCAAGAGATATCAGATAAATTCAAATGAGAAGAGGAAGAAAAAGGACCAACATAGTTTAAAATTATGAGAACTAGAAATTTTCCTATGACAGTGTAATGTGATGGGTGAGACTGCAGTTAGGGTTTGAACAACCAATGATTCCACTTCCTGAAGCCTGTGAGGGCCTGTCAAAAATGAAAGAATACAAATAATCCAGGGCAGAAATAGGGTTAAAGGGGATTAGTCTTTTCCAGCAATCTGTTGCAACCAAAACATATAGAAGAATAATCTATCCTTCCCTCAATTGTATTTCCTCTCCATTCTAAATGAAGGTTACCCTTCAACCAAGCTAGTCGGTTTTATTTGAGTGGGATAGAGCTATTTGATCTGAAAATGGATTGAAGAAGCTGGTCAAAGTGGTTATATTGAGTCAAAAGGGAGTCTTAGAATGCATTAGAAACTTGAATTTGTCAGAATGTATGACATTGGAGAGCATGAAGACTGTAAGAAAGTCAAGAGGGTGTCAGAATGGTATGGGACATCTTTGGGAGTCTCTAAAACAAGTTGCAGATCTAAGAGGGACTTCAAAATCCCCATTTGGTGAACTCACTGCTTGCCATAGGCAGTGAATGAATCAAATACTGTAGCAAACACTTATCATACTGTGGTGGATGTAAGTCTACAGTGGCAAATGATTCAGCTACCATAGTGAATGCACAACCGCCACTTGGCAGAACTGGAAGAGGCATCACATTTCCGACAGCATGAAGAATACGAATGGTTTTTTCAGTTGATTTTGCTTTTATTTAGTATTCAATCTATCATTCACATTTTAGACTGCAAATGACAATCATTTCTACACATTTCTAGTATAATCTGGTAGTTTCATCCAAAGCTCAAAATCCATGTGCAAGTCAATTTACAGGAAAGCTTAACCCAACAAGTATATTTTGACAGAATTACCTATCAGGCTTTAAAAGCAGGATGAAAACTATATATATACCCACCTCAAAAAGGTATAGAGTATTTTGCTTCAATGCCAAGACTCAGTTTAAGCAATCATTAGCTATATTATACATTACTACTTTTTTGATATTGGGGAATCTGTGCCTTGCTGAAGATTGAGGCTAGTTTTTCTGCAACTTTTTATCTGTTGGTTACGTGAATAAACTATACCTACCATGTTAATAGAACTATGAACTCTAGGATATTGGAACCTACATTATTTGGTGGTAAACACTCAATACTAATGAATTAATCTAGTCTCTAGAAACTTTGTTACAAATTCTATTAACAGTATGAAATTTGTGTAATGGTGTTTATGGATATGACTGTGTTGTGTTTTTCATCGACCTTTTGGATCACATACTCTATGATCCATCATCAAGATACACTAGAAATAGAAAGACAAATTGCAGACCAACCTAACGAGATAGAAGATGGAAGATAAGCACCGCGAGAACCAAATGAGACTAGCAAGAGATATCAGATAAATCCAAATCAGAAGAGGAAAGCAAAGAGGACCAACATAGTTTAAAATTAAGAGAGCTAGAAATTTCCATATGCTAGTGTAATGTGATGGATGACACTGCAGTTAGTGTTTGAACAACCATTGATTCAACTTCTTGAAGCCTGTGAAGGCCCATCGAAAATGAAAGAATAATAATACTCAGCAGAAATAGAGCTAAAGGGGATTTGTCTTTTCCAGTTAACTGTTGCAACCAAAACAAATAGAAGAATAATCTGTCCTTCCCTTGTTGTATCTTCTCACCATTCTAAATGAAGGTTAACCTTCAGCCAAGCTAGTCGGTTTTATTTGAATGGGATAGAGCTATGTGATCTGAAAATGGATTGAGGAAGTTAGTCAAAGTGGTTCAATTCAGTCAAAAGGGAGCCTTAGAATGTATTAGAAGCTTAAAGTTGTCAGAATGCATGACATTGCAGAGCATGAAGAACTGTAAGAAAGTTAAGAGGGTGTCAAAATGGTATGGGACATCTTTGGGAGTCTAACAAGTTCCAGATCTTAGAGGGACACTGAAATCCCAATTTGATGAATTCACTGCTTGTCATAGGCAGCAAATGTATCAAATAGTGCAGCGAACACTTATCCTACTGTGGTGGATGTAAGTCTACAGTGGTGAATGATTCATCTATCATAGCGAATGCACAACCACCCCTTGGCAGAACTGGAAAAGGTATCATAGTTCCGACAGCATGAGGAATACAAAAGATTTTGTCAATTGATATTGCTGATTCATTTGACAAGTTTTTAGTGCCTAACTCATGAGAAAAATATACATGTTGTTCTTGTTGAGAGAAGGTGAGAGGGGAGGTTTTTGAAGGTGCAAAGAAGATTGTAGGTGTCAGGAGCTAGTGCTTATTCACTACGGAGTTCTGAATAGGCCCTAGAGGCATTGCAACACCATTATAACTTGGCTGAGATTCTCAAACAAGGGGCATAGCTCAGTGTTATTGGTGTTTTCTCCCTGATTTGGAGTTTCACCAGGGTAATTCTTGTGTTCAGTTTTTTGTTCATGTGATCTTTTACATATTTGCCTTCTATTATGAACTTCTCTCATGCTTAAACACTTAAATGAACATTGATAACTATAAGGGTCATCTAAAGAGATAGTTTACAGTGTATTATGGGAGTGTAAGTTGACAATGTGAGTGTCCATAGTTGGTGAACAATGCTTGAGGGATACTTTCCCTATTTGCAGATAAAGCTGGTACCAAAGTATATTCTTTTCTCTAGGGAAACTGTTGGTGTGTATGGTGATAGGTTATGCCCTCTACAAGATTAAGTGGGCATGATTTATTTCCTTACAAGCATGAGATTGGGTCTACCAAGTGGTTGAAAAGAGCACGAATGGAAAGGGAAGAGGATAGTGAAGCATGTTTTTGGAAGTTGCAAGAAGTTATTGCAAGGGTTTCATCAATTAATATTGCTTTTTGGACATTTAGTCTTTCATTTTCCAAGGTTGGAGATCTATAGGAAAGGTGTGTAAAGTCCTTTGACAATTTTTTAGTGTATAACTCATTACAAAAACCTCCCTGTTCATGTTGTTCTTGGTGAGAGAAAGAGATAGTGCAGGTTTTTGAAGTTACAAAGAAGGTTGTAGGTGTTAGGAGCTGGTGCTTATTCACTCTAGAGTTTTGAATACACCCTATAGGCATTGTAACACCATTGTAACTTACTTGAGATGCTAAAGTGAGGAGCATAGCTCACTCTTGCTAGATTTTTCCCCCGGATTTAGGATTTCTCCAAGGTAATTCTTGTGTTTTCCCTTTGTTCATAGGATCTTTTCCATATTTTCCTTTTGTTATCAACTTCTATCATGTTTAAACACTTAAATGAACATTAATAATTGTAAGGGACATATAAAGAGATAGTTTATAGTGTATTAAAGGAGTGTTAGTGGATTGATGTTGTGACTGTCTATAGTTGGTGAATAATGCATCAAGGATACCCTCCTTGTTAACAAATTAAGTTGGTATCAAAGTGAATCCTTCCTTTGGGAAAAGTGATTTTATGTATGGTGATAGGTTATGCCATTCACAAGATTGAGTTGGAATTATTTATTTCCTAACAAGCATGAAATTGGCTCTAGGGATTGGTTGATAAGAGCAAGGCAAGGGATGATGAAGGAGAAGCACACTTCTTTGAATTCGAAGAAGATGTTGCTAGGATTTCTAGTGTAGAGGAGAATGCGGATAAGTTGGAAAGCATGATGATGGTCATGATAGGCAAGATGGGAATTCCCAAAGAATGTAAGGAGATAACAGAACTAGAGAAACTAGAAGAGGAACAAGTGAAAGGAAATTTGCAGTCATTGTAAACTATTTTCACATAACTCAAGAGAGAAAAATATGCAAACAAGTATTCAAAATCTACAATACAAAAGATTAGACAAACATACCATCAAGATAACACAAGATGTACCCTTGGAAAATCCTCAAGAGGGAAAAAAACAACCTTCAAAAGCACTCATACACACAATGTATAATCTCATGTACAAAGATTGCAATACACTTGTAGAGTGTCCATGCAAGGTTCTAAAACATAAGCTCTCTAATTGCACTTCATGTGAACAAGCAAATTAGAACCATTTAATTACACATCACAATCCATGGTTCCTCTGCTCACATATGCACCTTCCAAAAAATGCTCAATCAATTATAGCTAACAAACCAAAGGGTTATGATAGCCAAACTTCAACAACTACTCCTTTTCTTGCTTTTATAGAAACAAGCTCGCACAAACCCACCAAGTGGTATTACAAAAACCATGTGCCTCTAAATCATGAGCTTACAAAGCCATGTCACCCTCATTTACTTTTTGGTATAAGTTTTTCCAATATTAAATATTTTCTCAATGTGCAATCGACATTAAGTATGTATCCAAATGTTACATACGACATATAAAGTGGCCTCGATAATGTCTAACCCATGTGATGCACACATCCCTAGATCCTCTAAGTGCATCACAAATAAGTAATAATTTTACATTATATGTATTATGCAAGGTGTAGAACACACCTTTCCCAACAACAAAGAGATGCCTCACATAGAAGATTCTTCAAGGCTAAGGCAAAGATTGACATGCAACCCTATGATGGAGAGATTTGTATTGAGAAGCTCAATAAATGGATGTTAGGTATACTTTAGTTTGCATTAGCTACTCATCAACAAATTTCTTTTGCCAAATTAAAGCTTTTAGGGCACACTGTTATTTGGTATGAGAGCTATGCACACTCTTTCAAGATTCAAAAATTGCCACCCATTTGAAGTGGGATAATTTTAAGGCACTATTACATAAGTAATACTACCCTATAAGTCATGAAGAAGAGTGAGTGATGCAATGTCATTATTTAAACCAAGAATAAAGGCAAGAGAGCAAATCCGACTTGATAAGGATATCATGGACTATGAAGTGTTGATAGAATCATTGGTGATCATCTTATCACTTCAAAATATCAGTCCTAATGGTAAGCCCCAAGATATAGACAAGGTGTGTGTTCAAGCACACTACATGCCTCTTCCTACAAGCACATGAAGTAGGGTGAAGAGCAGCAACATGGTTGCAAGAAGAATGGGGATGGTAAGAGAGGAGAAAGCAAGATGAATGCTAACTCCACAATCAATTTAAAGGGCAAAGGTGAAGAAACAAGTCATTATACTCATTGTGTAAAGGATGGACACAATAAAGAAGGATGTTAGGATGGTTGCAACAAGGAGTGAAGTTGACCATGACCAAGCAATGTAAGTTGAAATTTGGACTTTCTCTTGAGCTTAAGGGTGAAGTAATGGTGGATATTATCTCATAGATGTTTGTGATGCCATTTTTGGGTGTAATATCCCCTTTTCAATTCCTTTAGTTTCAAACCCTAGCACACAAAATATAAACTTGCACAATTGATTATTAAAAAGAACTCTTGATTTTTCACTTGTCAATTTAATAATTACCATCAAAATTAAATTTTATTAAATTGCTTTGGATACTTAGAAATCTGCCTAGACATATATTAGGTATTATTTTTGTAGTATTGTAAAATTTCTTCAAGTCTACAGCACTCTAATGCCTTTGATAAATAATTTCTTAATCTGCCTTGAGTCAAGGGTTTTCCTATTTTAATTTCTGCTATAAGGATTTTGTCCTTAAGTTTAATGAGCCATAGTTCCATGCTCCAAAGGAGTAATAATCAAATGATAAAAAATGTATAATTCGTATGGTGGTTACTTCTCCTTGTTTGGTGCCTCTTATATATCTTGTTTCCTTGAATACTCTTGATTCTTCACATGCCTCTTGACTTTTGATAAAATTAAACTTTGATTCTATATTTATTTTGTTGATAGTTTATTTTTTTATTATTATTCCATTTTGAAAAGGGGACAATACATTGGGAGTCCATATCTCTATAAGAGGGATGATGTCCACTTTAGAAAAAGGAATTAGTATAAAATCTAGTTGAATGGAAAACATTTCATTTTAGGTTCCTACGTTGGCAAGTATAAGGTCCTTATGATGAATACATCAAAGTATAGAGGTTGCTAAATGTCAATGGAAGGGATTTTCTTCAAAAAGAGGTTGAGGTTGGGGATGAGCAAAGATTGTGTTCTCAAAGTAAGCAACAAGAAGGACAATACATACTTTAGGATAGTGGGAGACATAAAAGCACCAACTGCTGTTGGTTAATGTTTGTTTCGCAGTGCAAGCCTGCTTTCTAATTTCTACTCTATCTTATGAACTCATTTCAGTGTCCATGACCTTAGCATGTTTAGTGTACATTTAGCCAAATCTATAGCATTTTACTAATTTCAAGCAAGTGGTGTTTTTGTTGTGTGTTAGATTATGTGACTATTTTTTTCAAGATTCAACTATGTAGTTTTTGAGTCAATCCTCATTGACCATATTTCATGAGTAGTGGTTCACAAGAATCCATTTCTCATGAGCATGAATTTCCCACTTAGCACTCATTGCATCTAGGTGATGCTAACAAGGGTGAAGCACTAAGACTTCTTGGGGGGTCACCCTTCCTAGTACTACTCCAAATCAAGTGCACTTTTACTAGTTATCAAGATACCAAGTGACCCCCAACATTTTAAGTTTGTGTTTATGTGTATTTCCCAAACTTTTTCAAAGTATGTCTCAAGTTGGATGCTAATGCAATTACAATCATGACCTAGTCACCACCGTGATTACAATAGAATTGATGGACATTGAACCACTTTCAAATGTTTAAATTCTAATCCTTTAGGTTTTTTTGCATTATTAAATGGCAACTTTGACTCTAATTTTATAAAATAACATTTCAATCCTCATTTGACTCTCTCTTGTATAGCAATCTTTTAGAACTCTCTATTTAAATTTGATTTTTGGTTATTCTCTTACTCCACAAACTTCCTAAAGCTCTCTTTTTCCAATTAACAATTCCCCACAACTTTTCCTCTAGCACTCTATAAAACTTCCTCCATAGCCTCTATCACTTCTTTATTGGCATCATGATAACCCATCCCTAAAACGTGAAGCTTCCCAACTCCTATTTATTCAAAAACCATTGGCATCTTGGTACCCAACCATTCCCTTTGTCTCCTCAATTCATAGAACGCACACCATAATAGTGTTAGATGTCCCTATTGATGTGATTTTTGTGACCACACCAATCAGTAGAATAAAGTATCCAACAGCTACTCCATTCTCTCTTGATCAAAGTATTTTGTATGCTAAGATTGCGAGAGAGATCATACGTTCAACTCCAAGGTTCCTTCAATGCAATTGAGTACACTTAGTTGGCTCGTTGTGATTTGTTGTTTTCACGAGGGGACTTACACAATTGTTCACAAGTTAACTATGCAGCAGACAACATGCTAATGATGAAAGAGGATTTTCACGTGATGCGGATGATTTGGCAATAAGGTACGAATTTCCTAATACTAATCGAAAATGTGCGGAATTTAAATGAGTGCAAGGTTTAGAAGGTCTAAGTTCTATCCTAAAGCGGGGTGTGAGATTAACTTCAGCAGGCTTCAACCAGACTTTGCTTTGCCTCGCGTTGGACAGCTTCCACAAACTCGGTGCAATCTTCAAGGGAGTAGCTAAGGGTATTCAAATCACAATTCAACATAAAGACACCATCACAACAACGCATGCCAACACGTGAATCATAATCGAAGTTAAGCTCGAGAAATGTTCCAGTTGACCACGCAGGGCAAACTTACCACCAGCAAGCTCACTAGTGGTATGGATTAAACAGAGTTGCTTTAATCAATCACCACAATCCACAACTAACTATGTGCATGAAAATGAGGATTACTCTACTTCAATTCCTACTTGAAGTAGAAGGATGAAAAAACTTTGCTAGCTACTCACAACAAAAGATGAAACCATCATCAATGATAACTCTTTTTATTGGTAGAGTGTTCACAACAATTTCTTACAAAGTTTTCGAAGGAAAACTTTCCTTCTTCTTAAAACTATGCTAACAAACTATGCTAAGTTATCTCTCTGCTCTATCAGAATGTCTACTCTATCTGTCTATCTATGATCTAATGAAGTACAAACAATGGGGAGTCCCCTTTATATAGTTGGCCAAAATGAATGAATGGGCTAGATCAAATTACAATGGACGGCTCAGATTGAGCCACATGCCCTAGACTAGATTTTGCCCTAGTAACTGCAAGAAGGTGGAGGAGTGGTGCAATAAATGAGCACAAAATGATAGATTCCTCCTTTGACTGGGCCAGCACTGCATCAACTTCCTGCTCAGAAATGGCTAGAGTGAGCTTCAGCTGAAACTCGAGGATGGCGATTGTTTGCTCCTGCCTGATAAAAAACTTTCTCCATGTCTCAATAGATTCTTGAGTTCTCTAAATAATGGTGGAGAAAGTGGAAAAATTCTCAAAGTCATCCTAGGCAAACGTTCTTACTTTGGAGAAGAATGGGTGCAATCTGCCCTTCAAGCCATCCATTGTCACTTCTTCAAGAGCTAGCCGTTTTGTGAACAATGCTTCTAGTGTGTTGAAAATACCTTCTCAAATGTTCCCCATTGCCTTCCTAACTTTAGCTAACTCTGTCTGTGCCATGTTGAAGAAACCTCGGTTGGTGAATGCTGCAAAATACCAACCAAGGAAGTTATATCTATCTCCAACCTGAATCACCCCTCCCTCAGTCAAAGTCTGCACTGGCATATGCATCAGAGCAACTAGGCGTGGAATAGTTTTGTCCTGAAAGATGTGAGTATCACTCCATGCCTGTTCAATGTTTTCCATACGAGAGACGATGCTGGAGGCATGCTGGAAAGAGGAGACAAGATCCTCAATGAATCTCTCAGCCTCAACACAAACACCGCCAACCTACCTATTCGCTTCCTGAATTGCTTTCTTCATTTCTTCAAGCCCACTAACTGACTCTCGTGGAAGCTTGGTTGGAAGTTCTACCGCTGGATTTTCTTGAGCACATGGACATGCTAGATGTTGTACATAGCCAATTGACGCCTTATGCTCCTTCTTCAACCTTTTGTATTTTTCTCCTTTCCGAAGCAATCTATCCTTCGATGCCTGAAAGGAGTTTTCAACTTCCTCAATCATTTGTGCTCCAATAGGGCGTCCTAGTTCAACTATAGTGATCGTGTAATTCTCAGGCATTGCTTCATCTCGATCATATTCTTCCCTTGGAACCGCAACATGAAGAGTGCGTGAACCGGACTCATTTGTTTCAAACCTTGAGTATTTTCTGGCTCTTTTCTTCTTAGGCGACCCGCTTATTCTATTAAGGAGCTCCTCCATCTCTATTGTTGGGTCGGTGTCATCCTCCTGATCTCTTCTTATCGTATTCGTGAGCCAATTTGGAACATCCTATTGTGCGTTGCAGACAAGTGGTTGCTCCTCCGTTGCTTCTACTTCACGAACCTCCACTTCAGCAACATTTGGTTGAGGCTCATCTGTTTCCATGTGTTGCCTGTCTTCATCAAAACCTTGAGCTTTGGGCTTCGTAGTGTTCTCATCCTCAAAAGCTACCTCAATCGCACAATCCAAGCGGGTGTCTATTTTTGTTTCATCATCTTCTTCCGACTGTCTTTCACTCCTAGGAGCATTAGCACTCTAACTATCAGGTTCCCTAGGCAATGGTTGATTAACCTCCTCCAGTTCTTGTTCTTCATTCATCCTAACCCTTTGACTTGCGAATAGTGAGACTTCTTGTATGCTCGAGGAGTGAGTCAACAGCTGTGTAGGTGATGCTTCCTCTGTTCTCTGAGGCTCTGGCTGGACTGGCGCTTCTTCCCATGGTTCTGCAAGTTGGGCGCCCTGTTTTCTCTTTTTGGTTGATGTCGATGGCCTTTGATCGCCCATGAGGTTGTATGTGAGAGTGATTGATTTACTCTTAAGCCTGTGAATGTGTCTCTCAACCTAGCTTCTTGTGAAAGTCAAGACTGGAATGGAAAGAGTGTCCAAGTCTATAATTTCAGGCTCCGACCAATCAGGTGGTGGAATTGGTGTGTTTCTTACTGACTCATAATTTGGCTATATAATATTGGCATCCTCGTCCACTTCGTCTGGAACTTGGACAACCTCACATTCCTTGATTAGCTGCAGAGGTAGCCTAGTGAACATCCTCTTTCTGATTTCAACCTCATTCGCTGCATTAGCCCAAAAATCTTCAATATGAGCCTTGTGCCTATACTCCTCACCCTGTACTACTCCAATACTCCTGTGAGGATCAAAATCTTATCGGCTAGTGTGGAGAGTGAGGTGATAGAATTGTAATTCCTCCTCTGCTTCATTGGCTGCTTGCAAAGATGGGCACTCCTCAAATGAATTTCCCATAACAATAGGGAAGTGCAATCCTCCTTTCTTCTTTTTCCTTATGATTTTTTCGTAGGCCATCAGTTGCCTAGACACTTCAAGCATTACCATCTTGTCTGTGGGGTACCTTGGCAATCTGAAGACGTATGAATGAAACTCAAGCAGCCTTATGTAAGTGAACTTCGAGAACTGGATAAACCAATACCCGTACTCTTCAATCAACTTTTGTGCATCTTTAGATATTCTTGTTGTGTTCTCCGTTGAAGAGTCCTTGTGATGTGCATAGTGAAAGCATCGTTCACTCTCTTGAAGCTAGAGGTATTTGTTAGATGCAGCTGCTTGCAAAGATGGATGACCTGATGGATTGTTTGAGTGGAGCTCAGTACTTCACAAAGATAGATCTGAAAAGTGGATATCACTAGATCCGAATTCGAGAGGGTGATGAGTGAAGACTGCCTTCAAGACTCATGAATGAGTGGTTAGTCATGCCCTTTGGGCTAACCAATGCACCAAGCACATTGATGCGGCTCATAAATGAGGTACTGAAAGAGTTTCTAGGAAGTTTTGTTATTGTATATCTAGATGATATTTTGATTTTCAGTAAGACTTTGGATGAGCATTTAATGCATATTCGTAGAGCTTTTGAGAAGTTGAGAGAAGAGAAATTATTGATTAATCTGAAGAAGTGTAATTTTGTGAAGGAGTTAGTGTATTTGGGGTTTGTTGTCTCGGTAGAAGGTCTTAAATGCCTCGAACCTACAACCACAGTATTGGTGCGAACTGCCTCACAATCAGCGATCTGTCCACACACTCAAGAAAACCCGCTTTGATACCGCCTGACGAGGGAGCAAACCCGAGACATAGAAAATGATGCAAACAACTAGAGAACTTTTATTAATATTTAGAATGGAACTTCTTACATGTAGAGGATCCCAAATCCTTGAGCTCTGTGATACATGCAAGCTACAGAAGTTTAGAAATTACAGAAATTACAGAAGTTACCCTTTTTCGCAACATGCGAAATGTTTTCCCCAAAAAAATTATCCAAATATCAAAAACTAGCCTATAAATAGCCCCTTTTCCGTTTGGAGCCAAAAACAACATTCGAGATAAGAGTTTCGGCATTTTGGTGCCAAAAATTACAATTTGAAATTCAAACATTGAGTCATAATTCGAAAATTGGCAATTTTCCAAAAATCGGCCAACTTCCGGAAGCCATATCTTTTAATCCGGGACTCCGTTTTTCGAACCGTTTGCACCGTCGAAAAGGTCTCAAAGTGAAGAACGCGCTAAGAACCCGCACTGCCAGTTCCGACGACTTTTGGGCCCGTACGAGACCGCTTAGTGCCTCAAAATGGACTCGGAGGGTTTTTCAGGGCAAAAGGCAGAAATTAGAACTTGAATAACTTTCAAACTGTGAATGATCTTGACTTGATTCTTTCGTCAAAGTGCTTATTTTTCCATCATGAACCTTCCCATAAATTTTTGTCTTCCCACGCCTTCAAATTCACACCTACTAAAAATAGCAGTTAAGCAGAAAAAGCAGAAAAGCAGTTCTGAATGTTGGGAACTCTTATTCGACGAAAAGTGCATCCAAAAATGCAAAAACATCTACAAAAAACAAACAAAAGGAACATAAATGGAAAGCATATTTTTGGGTGATGCAAGATTGCCCTCACACCACTAGATGCTCCTGCATCACTAAACAATAACAATCCTTAGTAGTTGAGACTTTTTTATAGTAAGGATGATACTTCAACTCTCCTTTCTTGTCTAGTTGATTACATTTCTTTCATTTGATAACAAGTGTGCTTACTTGGCATCCTACTTGGTCCAAATGAAGTTGCAAAGAAGTTATTATAACAAGCCCCATAGGAATTTGTTGGTAGTTTGCACCTCCTTTTCTAATTAGAGAATTTTTCTTGGTATTCCAAAAAATCAACCTAATCTAAAACCTACTAAGGAGAATCCCTTGTGATATTCTTTGGAAGAAACGTTAATTTCAAAGGGCCTATTCGATAATCTAGTTATCTCATCATGTTTAATCTGTACCTAGTTTGAATTGATCCATTCTAGGCAATCTTTATCTCATACAAAAATTATGAAGCTTTTTGTCATCACATATGAGTAATCATATAGGTTGCAATAATTTTTTAAGATAGTTTTGTATATCTCAATCTCTTACCTACCCTATTAAGCAAGAGATGGCATCAATTGTAAAATATGCATTAATAATTGAATAGTATTTCTTTACTAAGGAAAATGAGATAATCACAGAGATGAGAAAATACATGGAGGGATCTAGCCTTTGTTACACCAAAGTAGCATAATACTTCCCATAACGGCACTATCTACCTTGGCTGTTTAAAGATTACATTCAAGAGCATCAAGAACAAGAACATAAATGGAGCAAATAGGAAGCTCTTGTGAATTAATCTTTACAAGATGAATGCCTTAGACAATGATCCATTTAACAACCATTCTTAGTTGAAACATCTTGAACAATTTATTGATCCTTGTGATACATCTTTCCCAAAAATCCAAGAAGCAAAACATTTGAAGAATGAAGGACCACTTGATCTTGCCACATGCCTTCGTAAAATCATTTTTAATGAAGATACACGACTTTCCTAAATCAGCAATCCATTAAGTTGTCTTCTCAACCATACTAATGGTGTCAAGGTTGTCTCTAGCTCACAAAAATCATCACCGTTTAAGACTCACTATCATTTGAGCAATAAGTTTCATACATCTAAGGCCTCGGCTATGATATTATATGGAACATTTAGAATCACTCTAATTGATAAATCTAAGGCCTTAGCTATGATTTTACATGAAAATTTAGAATCACTCTAAGTTTTCATAGTACTTTGTTTTCTGCATTACCATCCTTTGTCATCAACTTTAAGATGCCCAATTTTCATTATCCCAAGTTGCCATCTTTATACATCATGAAGAGTTAACTATGGAGGGTCTTCTAAATGGCTTTGATTGAGAACATCACAAACAAGAGAATTGACCACCTTCGTGGTAAGAGAGCTTGCTACAATCAGGCTTCCATGTCAAGAGGATTTTTCTATCTTGGAGAATCTCAACCAACAAAGATGGTTTCCTCGTAAATTCCTCCCCTAGATCATCTTCAAATAGGTTTTAGAAGTGATTGAGGAACAAAACCTTAATTCCATCTTGCAATGACATTGTTGAGCTATCAACCATAGTCATAGATATAATCTTCTCACTTTTATGCTTGCTTATGAGAGAATTTTTTTTAAAAAAAATTCCTTCTATTGCTTTACTTGATCCAATGATGTACTCCTAACATTAGCCTCTTGATCCCTATAGAACTTGAAGGTTCAAAACATTTCAATTGCCTTTCGATTAGGACTAGTTGGGCTTGAGCCTATTGATTAGTAGGGTCCCTTCCTCACTATGCCTTCATTCCTTTCATTATTTGTAGCTAAATTTTAGCCATATTCCATGCTACCATTTACCCCACATTTAAACTTGACTACTCTATTGATAACAACTCCCCATCAAATGATCAAGCCTTTAATCTCTTTGGGGCTATGCTAGAATCCCGCACAATATTTATTGGATCAATCCTTCCATTGTTATAATTGTCATTGGACCAACTCTCTCAATTATTATTATGTTCCTTAGTTTTATTAGTGTTATTTTTTTTGTAGTCAAGATTGATGTTACCATTTGCAATCTCTATTGGGGCTACTTAAGAACAAGGTCCATGGTCTCTATAGCTTGCAAGGACGAGAAGTTTTTGAAACTATAACAAAAGCAATAGCTTGAATCTTTCCCATTAATCACTTATTTGATATTAACTAGGAAAATCTTTTGTTACTTATCATGCCTATCTTTTCTTCTCAATATTCAATTTAGACATACTCATATTCTTGAAGAACATTAACTCTTTTAAAAAGTATTGTTTTATCTTCAAATATTTTTAAGTTTTTAACCATTCATTAGGCATGGTTCAATCATGTTAAAGTTTATTCTACTTCTCCCAATCTGTAAAAGCCTTTTTTCGTCTATAAGTTTATAAATGTGTTGTATTAGAATTGAATAGACGATAGTTGTTTTATAATGTTCATTGCATTTCCATTTTCCTTAATTATGTATACAAAAATCAACTTTCTTCTCCTCAAGCTGCACAGTACAACATAAGTTTTCATGTACTTCATAAGTTTCTTTTTTGATACTTTATAGGTACAACTTTCCCTAGAGTCCTACTAAATTGATTCCCTTCTATGGAGGCCCAAAATATCATGACTACTATCATTATGTTGGAGGACAAAATCAAATTAATTTTGCTTCAATGTTCACATATTGTGATTATATATATGGTACAGATAAGGTTAGCTGCCACCTTTGTTTTACTTGATTTCAACAAACTATTTCTTACAATCTTGTTATGTTGTTCTACATGGATATTGAATTTTTTTTAAAGTTATCACTAAAGTACTACATAATGTGGTTAATTTTCATTTTTTTCATTAGAGGATAAAGAAGAGTTTTCAAAATGGTCCAAAGCCTTTTACACACACTATCATAGATATAACAATGAAGCCTAACAAACAACAGATAACTACAAGCAAGGACTTGCAAAAGAGTCCATCTATACAAAATATTTAAACTAACATCAAAACACTCATCTAATAGAAAAAATAAATAAGAAAATCAGAAAAACCATAATTAAGAAGTCGAGATAAGTTCTTTGATAGACTGCTTGGAGCCCAAAGATCCAAAGTGCACTCACAGTCATCAAACACAACTGGAGTAAATTTCTTTCTTATTTAGTGTCCCTCTCTCTAATACCACTCTACGTCAGCAATTTGCAAAGAACTTTGAGTAAAGTGCATAGCTTTCATGTGATTTTGGAGGTTGGCAAAACTTTCTTCCTACAACCTCTCTCGACCAATCATTAACTTCTCCTTCTTTAGGACTTGTTGCCACTGCTAGTTTATTTTAAACTTGATGGATTGGAAACTCCTTCAACACAACTTTCTCGAGCTTTTCCTTCTGAACACTTTTTCCTCCATATAATTTGATCATGTTTTTGGGCCAAACAAAAACTAGCAATAAGAAATGTCTGGCAGCTCTTTTTCAACCCATCTACCATAATTAGAAGACAAGATGAGAGATGATGGCAGCTCTTTATAAACATTAGCATTAACACAGAATCTTTCAAAAATCAAATGCCTTTTGAATTTAGTAACAACAACAAAATTCATGAGTGTCCACTCGATTTATTATGAACTCATCTTCCCAGTATTTCAATGGCAGGACTTGAAGCTTAACCTACCATATTTAAAAGATAAGATGAGAGATGATGACAGCTCCTTATAAACATAAGCATTAACACAAAATCTTTCAAAAACCAGATGCCTCTTGGATTTAGTAACAGCAACAAAAGTTATGAGTTGTCCAATTGATTTATTATGACCTCATCTTCCCAATATTTCAATAGCAGACCTTGAAGCTTAACCTAGAGAAGCGCCTGGTTAATATTCTCCTTCTCAGGATTAAACCCTTGTTTCAATTTTTTTAAATAACCCTACTTTTCATAGAAACCCAGGGCAATCAAGAAAGGTACGAGCAGTCTTCTTGATTTAAAAAGGAAAATAAGAAAAGATCTCTGCACATTGACCTTTAAGTTTCTATTTCACAAGGACTCAACTTCTAATTAAATCAAGATTAGGCCCGAGAAACTTCCCAATAAGAATGTTAGCAAGTCTAGAGGAAGATCTATCAACCACAAAATTTCATTCTCCCGAAGGGGATCCAACACACAAAAACAAAAACTGAGGAGCAGAGTCCTTACCTTTAACCAGTTATGCCCAAGATTTCTGCAATAACCTATGATCTGGAGGCCAGAAATCTTTTTCCTTGGTTCCGAGAGGGAGAGTCTAACTCTAGAAGATTCATCTTAACCTTGACCTGAAGTACAATTCACCAGAATAACGATCCTTTCAACTTGCAGGTCTGAAGCCTGCTGCACCAGGACACCATTGTCTGCCCACACTCCTAAAGCAATCTCTGGCTCTTTACCAGCAGACCAAACTGGCTTACTGGAAGAGAGAAGGAAACCACGCTTCAGGCCCTGGACAGACTTCTTAATAGAAAGCCCATTATCAGAATCCTTCCCCAGCTTAATCTCGGCTTCCTTGGCAGCGCCAAGATCTTCCCCCGAGGCAGCCAAAAACTCCTTACAAGAGGCGCTACAAGAATGGTGGAGATTACCAGCATTTCTACAACCCTTAAGAAGGTGACGCTCAACTAAATGACACCGTTCTGTTTCAGACTAGCAGAGGAAGCCAGAATATTACACAGAAATTCATAATCTGACTCGCCCAGATGATCGTATTATGAAGCACCCAGAAAGTCATAACAATTTCTGGAAACAACTGACTACATCCTCTACACCCTCTGCAATATCTTTATCCTCATCTCCCGCTTCGCCTTCATCCTCTTCATTACGCTCTGTTTGATTCGAGCCCTTTCTGCCCGTTATGCCGCTCCTCCAACCCGCTCGACTTGATTTCGAATTTGAAATAACTTGTCTTAAATTATAAATGATTTTGAATTTGTAACATTCATGAGAGCCGCAATTATGATGTCCGTAGAGGTCCACATAATTTTCTTTCAAAGAAAATCTTGTGTAAATATTATTATTAAAGGCATGTCTTACTATAATATAGAATTGAGAATAATTTTTGGTGGTTTAATGTTTTTTAATTTTTAATTGTTTAAAATAAGTTTTATATAAGAACAAATAATATGTAGGGTGTAATCTTTATTAAGTTGGTAGGTGGTACTGGTGACCATTATAGAAAATGACATCTGATGAAAAGTTATTTTCTATTGCTAGATTTCACCTCTATTGTCAATGGAACTATAATAAGATATCCCACATATGGTCAAAGAAATCACATTGAACTTTGGCCTTGATAAACTTGACTATTGGTGGTACATTGATAAAAAATGGAGAGCGCAACCACACCAAAGGAAAAATGGGATACAATTACCTTAATCTTTGAGCATAAGAATGATGTAAGAACACGCATTCTTCAAACTCAATTATGCAATTTAAGAATGGGAAAATAGGTAAGTGAACACCTCTCAAAACTCAAGGGTATTTTAAATAGTATCATTAATGTAGGTAAGATTACTATTGTTAAAGATCTCACCTCTATAACTCTTAATATTTTTCCAATGTCATTTGACAATTATTAGACTACACTCACATTGAGTGGAAAATTGAAAACCTTGAAATTCAATACTTTGGAGATTGTTCTATTGCAACATGAAGAAATGCTTAATAGAGATGATGAAGTTTAATCAACAAATACTTTGGCCTCTACATTCAAGAGAAAGAGGCCTCCATGGTAAAGACATCATGTTATGGATCATAATAATAAAATAAGAAAAGGAATTTTTTTTATTATTACAATCACCCTAGTCATTCTTAGCACCAATACTTCAAGAATATAAAATACATGAACTAAGGTACACAAGAAGGTATGATCGTTGAGTGTGACATTGAAGATGGTGATTAAAATTATAAACTATTTTTAGTAGATGCTTCCAAATATATAAAAAATGATGATGTATAGATCATTGAATAGGTGCTACTTATCATATTCATTAGTAATATCAATAACTAGAGAAATGTAATTAAATAATCAAGAGACACTATTATATTAGGAGATGATTCACAACATGTTGAAGGAGATGGAAGAGCTCCTCTCAATGTTCCAACCTAAGGTAAAATATGTATTGATGATGTCTTACTTGTTCCAGGACTAGAGAAATTTTTTATCTCAGTTAGCTAAAATCATTGCCAAAAATATTAAGGTTATTGTCATATCTCGATTCCATTTCTGCATTTTAAAAATTGAGGAAATTGAAATAATTGGAAATAGAATTTAGCATTTTATTTATGAAATGAAAAGAATGTGGTGATGCAAATGAAAATGAATATTATGTAATTTCCTGATTTAAAAAAAAATAAAAAAATTATGTGATTATTGATTGAAGTTTACTAATAAGTGGACAAGTGTAAGAATGTGTATGCAGGAAACAGGTTGAAGGACAAGAACTTGATTGAGGTAGGCACACTTAGCTAAATGACCATGGTAAGCAAGAATGGAATCTAGAATATCACACACCACAATAGAATAAGACATATGCATATGTTTGAATGCATTCAAAACTTGGTATGAGAACCATAGCTAGAGGAAAGAGAAAAATTGTGTGTTCATATTTCAATTGTTGGTTGAAAACTATATATTCAGTGAAATTAAATGAGAAAAATTCATTTACTTTGTATGAAGTGATTCCATTTGTATACTCTTTTTGGATTAATTTGAAAATTTATTCAAATAAATGAATGTGAAAGTGATCTCGTATGTAACTCCCACTAAAATGGGAGAGGTCGATCCCCTTTATGGCAAAAAAGCCACAGTCAATGCAGAGAGAATGAAGGAGTGGGCAGCCAAAGCAGCATAATGTAGGCAACAGAATTAAGACCCATATCTTTCAAAGATAGCAAGGATTGATGGGGGTCAGAAAAACAAAGAGAATGGAGTAAAAAGCAAGGAAAAAGCCAGGGGAAGAGGCAGAGAAAGGAGGAGAAGACTGACTAGTGGGTGGAAAAAGAAGATTTTCCATAGTGGAAATTGTTCAAGGCATCGCCTTTGGTGGTATTTCGTTGATTCATACACATCTCTCATTCGATTTAGTTTCTATATGAATAATCGATTAATCCATTATGGAATTTCTTTGTGTCTTTTGTGCATGTTGCATATTGGGGGTAAATGATACCTAGTCGATCAATTATGTCGATCATTGTATTGCCCATGTGGGTCGAGCCTTTGAAGGCTCTATGTTTTTATTTTCCTTGCTAATGTTGATTTCATATTAAGGGTCAGATAACATACCTTCCACAGGATTTCAATGCCTGTTATGTTTTCCTTCACGGTTATGGCCATTCGGCCAACTAAAGCTAAGTTTGTGTTTCACCTTATGTTATCGGCATGCTTGAATGTCGTGTGCCCTGTGGGCAACGAATTGTTTGATTCTCACTGATGTATTCATTTGGGTGTGCTTTATTATTGTATAAAATCTTACCCTTCATGGTATGAGGGTGGCGACACCCTCTACATGGTATGGCCAAGCGGTGTCCACTGCGATCATATGTTTGTATTGCTCGCCAACCACTGTTAATGGCTATGGTGGAGCCTAACTTATATCGTTTGATACATGTAATATTCATCGTGCCATCCACAGACATTGCTTTCATGGCCGCGGGTAATGAAAACTTTGTGGTATTAAATGGATATATATGTGTATATATGTATGTATATATATATATGAAGGTATATATATACATATATAAACACTCAGCGAATGTTGATATATATAAATGTAAGAATACAAATGTATTTTCATGTACTTTTATTTGAGTCGAGTATCGACTCTGCACAGAGCATGCATATTTTTATTGATGGGTATAAATTTGTATCATGGGCATAGAACTTGTGGTTCGATAGACATCGACCATTGATGGTAAACCCCAAAGGGGTTTCGATATCATGTTATCAATGGTGGATAATATGTGTATTGATCCCTCTTTAGGGACGGTTTGTTTGGCAAGTATGAACTCATTTACAATGTTCTCTAAAACAATGGAAATTTTGATCGATAAGGAACAAGTACTTATGATTTAGTTGAAAACATAATGAATGAATAGCATTTCTATTCTGGCAATGATTTATTTTTTTCTTATAAAGAAACCACTGACTGTGAAGTAGATGTTTCTTTTTATCATTTAGAATCTAAATTGAAGAATGGATGATAAACTAGTTTAATAGTACATCTAATTTGAACTGATGTTATTTCTCTTTTTCTTTGATTATGAATTTGTATACATGTAAGAAGGAAAATGGTTTATATTTTCAGAATGTATACACATATTAAAATATTCATTTCCAGACATATATACATGATCATGCATAAGGATTCCTTTATGTATGCTCACATACATGCGGTATACCTTCTGATTCATCTTGATTTACTTTACTTATTGAGCAAGCTATGAATGTTATGCAAATGGAACCAAACTGTAGTTCTAGAACAGTATTGAGTTGCAAATACATATGTTATTAGATGAATAGATATACCATGTGTGGTTGAATATTGTTGACTTTTGTTGAATGGAATGATACAAGAATTCTTGGTAGATTGTAGAATGATAGAATATTTCTAATGGATGGTCTAAAGGGAGGGATACCCCTTGATATGATAAGCTTTGTTTTTGAGAATGGGTGCCAAACAGAGTAGATTTTATTTTCCAAATCTAACCAGAGTTGTATTTCATACGAAACGAGCTTGGCCAGCTTTGCAGTCATTTGTTATATATTTGAAAATGGAACACACTGTGTTATTTACCCTCTCTCTATTGTATGGAACTTGCATATTCTAACAAAATAGATAGAAATGCATGTAGTAAGGCACACATAGATTCCACCTTGCAAACTGTATCTCTTGCTAAGTGTTCCATGCAGGGTCGAGTTTTCTTCAACTGATTGAAGAATCCAGGGAAGCATTGCTTCATGGTTGGGTGGAAAAAAACCTCAATCACATTCTCATCCGCCAGTGGAGGCAAGTTGTCATGAAGGAATCATATCAAAATTCTATTATGTATTATATCATTGATGTAAAGGAACAAATGATGTAAATTATATGAAAACTACATAAATTTGAATTGACTTGGAGGCGTTGAATGCCTAGTCAAACATGTATGTAACTATTGACATATAGAAGTGAATATAATTATTTATCTCAGATTTATTGTGATTTGTGATTTATGACATGAAATTTGCTAAATGGAATTAGCTATGGAATTTGTGTTATTAAATTGATATTCATTATGTCAATATTTATTTATTTGAATTAAATCTAGTTGGGTTGTTACAATTATTCTTTAACAAAGAACTTGTATGGTGTTTGATAGTAGAGGGAAATTGGTATGTGATGAATATATGACAAGAAGATTATTTTATCTGAGAATGAAATCCTTTAAAGATTAAGTTTCAAGAATTATTTCAAGAAATTATGTGTGGCATGAAAGACTTGGACATATTGATAAGGAGGGTGAACTTCTTTGGTGCAAAGCGAAATCTAGAGAATATTCAACCAAATTGAGTTATGAAATACAAAGTAGGGAGGAAAACAATGTAAAGTGGCCAATAAATTTATGTTGGGGTACGAATGTACTTCCAAAGGTAGGGCATTTGCTTGGGTTGCCCTACACCAAATAATCTCAACAGGGGAACATTTATAGGAGATTGGTATTGATGGTTTTCATAAATGCCCTACGTGTGAACAAAATGAAGGAACTACTAATCATCTCCTTGGATGCAAATTTGCAATGGGATGTTTGACAACCATACTGGAGAAAATTAGAGGGTGTGGGCCTCTTCCCTCAACATTTTTTTCAATTTTCCTGCACGTTGTCCTAGATTGTATACCAAATCGCTTTGGGGTGGAATATGGAAATCTGCTCCTACTCTGATAATATGGCATATCTGGAAAGAGTGAAACTCTTACATTTTCAATGATAAAGCAACAAATTTATGCTCGCTTATCAATAAGATTAAGGTGGTGATCTACGAGTCTCAAAATATAAGGGTATGTAAGAAGAAGAAATGGAAATACACGAATTGGGATAACAATATCCTTTCGACTTGGCATCTTTTGAAATTCCCAAATTAGTGTCACAATCTTTAGAATAAAGATGTTGAACGAAGAATGGTCAAGTGGAAACTGCCACCAGGTGATGTTTAAAGCTAAATTTTGATGGTGTCTCACAAGGGAATCGAGCGATTATGAAGTTGGTTTTATCATTTGTAATGAGTTGGGACAACTTTTTTGGGCTAGAGAGATCAAACTAGAAAACGGAACTAATAACAATGTTGAATTTGAAGCACTTAAAGGACACAAATTGTGTATATGGAGAAAAACCTTAGACCCCTAGACATTGAAGGGGACTTCTCAATAATGGTAAAGGAAGTTATAATCGAAAACACCTCCAACTGGAGATTAGCAAATAAATTAGTAGAATCATTAAGGTGCCTAGAAGAAATTGGCAAGTATACAATTAAGCATGTCTATAGCTTGAGGAAAAAAAGGTCTGATTTTCCTATCAAATTTGTCAATTGATCAAGTAGAAGTTGGAAAAGTATCAAGCAAATTGGAGTACTGGGAAAACTCACAAAAATCTTAAGGATAGACGTGTAATTGCTTTTGTGGCAATAACATGTGGGAACAAATGACTATAGGTCATTTAGGCCTGGCAATATGCAAGAAGCAAATGACAAAACTAAAGTGGATTTCACATGATGAATTGTCAAGTTTGGATGTCACTAATTAACCAAAACACAAAAACAAATGAAATTCCAAACATGGATTGCTCAGACCAACACATAGAAGTTTGGGGTTTGTACGATTATCGATGGCATGTAAGGACCTATGGCATGCTTGCAGGAAGGAAAAATAGCTTGGTATTTTTATGCAATTTTAATAGGCATACAAAGAAGTAAAATCCTAGGAATTTACAATATAAACCACACAAACACTCAAGAAACAAAGGGAAGTGAAGTATGTATGCTCTTTCAAAAAAATATTTCACAAATCCGAACTAGGTGACGACCTTCACAAATCTCCCTAAATCTATAAATGTTGATAAAAAATATGGACAAGATTGTTTAGGAAGGAGAACTATTCGTAGCCACAATTTAAGCATGTTGGGTCTTAGTTTCTATATATTGTAGTGCACAAACTCAAACAACATGCCAAACACGATGGATGATATATTGAAGATCCCAAATATACCCTACGATTGCAATCAAGATGATGTCAAAAAAACAATTGAAGGATATTTTCAAGATAAGATCTAAGGTTAAGGAGGGGGAAATCTCTACTATTATTGATGGAGGGAAAACTCACACAACCCTCACACAAAATTATTCAACACCAACAACAACAAACAAGATGTAAAATTTTACAACAACATAATTAATCTTCTCAATTTAACTTGCAACAAAGTTTCTAAACTTCAATAAAATATGATTACACAAGTTTGTGCAACAATAAAAGCTGAAATAAATCAATACAAAATAGATTATAATATGCTATGAGAAAACAAACAACCTCAAAAATCAAGCTACAATTCTTCTTCTTCAAATCATCTCCCTACACTGTGAAACTAGCTCTCCAATCTGCAATCTTCAATCACCAACTTGTTGATCTTCAACCATGGATTTCATAATCCATTTGTTGCTACAACACATCTTCAAAACCTTCAGAAAAATTTCTTTTCCACCTTCTCCAAGAATATCCATGCCTCCCCTTCTCTTCCCCCCCCCCAAAAAAAAATTGCCTTTGAAAAAAAAATCTTACTTTCCCCATTCTCCAGATTCTCCATCACTTCCTCATAGAATTAATTAAAAAATAATTTTCTACCCTCTCTTCCCAGGTACACCATCTTCTCTATGGGTGCAAATTCAAACTACTCAAAAATAATTAATGCACAATAAAATCCATTTCAAACTGCCTAGAAAAAGATAGGAGTTGTTGCTTTAATTCTCCACTTGCAATTTTAGAAAAAGCAAAAAAAGAAAATATCAAGTTACTACTTTTTAGGGACATGATTATTGTGCTTTAAAACATCCATTATCCCATTTTCAAGGCCCATCTTGAGTTTTTCCAAATAATTTGTAATTTGAATGCTTTATTCTACTTTTTTTGTTTTAAATCCCACTAGTCAACTTGTCAAAGTTGCACAAGAATTTAATTGACAAATTAATTTAATTACAGATAAATATTTATCCATCCTCACCATATAATTCAAACCAAAACTTAATCCACTTCAAAAATCCAAAATTGCATAATTCAAAAATTCAACCTTTTTGTTGACATAGGATTGCAAGTCACCATGGATGCTCTTGCATCAGACATCCACGGTAGAAAAGAAATATTTCATGAGTTGCACTCAGAAATATTTTTAGAACCTGTGTTTTTCTTGGATCCACCTCACTGCCTTGTCCACTGGGATCTTCCCATTCATCAAATTCTACAACCTCACAATATTATATCCTTTCATCTTTACTCTTCTACCCTTCATATATTTCAAAACTTTTAATCTAACCTCCCACCAATATATTCTATCAGAATTAACAATCAAACATATACCTCCACCTTCAACAAAACAAATGTACTTCATTACCTCTATTGTTGTTTTATCTTTTTCCTCCTCCTTTACCTAGTTTACAATGTGGTTTGTCACTCCTATTATGCCTTCAGAAAAACATATTGCTATTGCAATTTGATCTTCAACACCCAATTTAATGTTACCACCATAATCCATAGATTCATTCTCCACATTTTATAAAAAAATAGGAAAGCTCTGTTATCAAGGAATCTTCATCTTCAATACTTTCAATCAAACAATATAAGAAAACTTCGTTTTCACCTCAGTCTGTTCACCACTCACATCTACTTCCAAAGGATTTATTGCTGCAACCTTTGACTCTACTTTTACATTCTAAATATCATCAAAACATGTACTAAAATCTAAAGTTACCTCTTTACCTTTGGCTGCAACCTTTGTATTCGCTAAAATTTTCTCATTCCACTCTCTTTCAATTGCTTCCAATCGTATTAGCAAATCATCTTTCTCTTCCTTGATGTCACATGCATGAGACTGCTACACCATCTTTCTTTCCTACAATCAAAATATTATTAGAAGAATAATCAAGATTACCTTCAACTCTTCTCTCCTCTTGTTTTCTCCTCTCAATCTCTACTATCATTTCATCTATTTGTTTTTGCATCTTTATCATTTCTCTTCCTTTGATTTTCAAAGCCTCTAAATGCTTTAACAACACAAATCTTCAAACCCTTGAGTTTTACCTATGTAAAATGCCTCCTTCGACGATCTGTTTACAAAACCCTCTTCCAATATTCACCAATATTAATGTAAATTACCTCCTTCGACAATCTATTTACAAAACTCTCTTCCAATATTCACCAATATTAATGTAAATTGCCTCCTTCAATGATTTGTTTACAATCATGGGAACCTCAATTTCTCAAATCCTTTGAAAATTTCTTCTTACTACTTGCACATTCATTTGCAAGCAAAATCCACACATTCTCCACCCTCAGGTCCTGGTGCAAACTGCCTCCAATTGGCGCTTCTACCTGCAAACTTAGGAACTCTAGCTCTGATACCACTGATTGAGGGAAAACTCACACAACCCTCACACAAAATTATTCAACACCAACAACAACAAACAAGATGTAAAAGTTTGCAACAACATAATTAATCTTCTCAATTTAACTTGCAACAAAGTTTCTCAACTTCAATAAAATCTTATTACACAAGTTTGTGCAGCAATAAAAGCTGAAATAAATCAATACAAATAGATTAGAATTTGCTATGAGACAACAAACAACCTCAAAAATCAAGCTACAATAATTCTTCTTCAAATCATCTCCCTCCAATCAACACTTCTGCCTACTCAGGAACTCCAGCTTTAATACCACTGATGGAGGGAAAACTCACACAACCCTCATACAAAATTATTCAACACCAACAACAACAAACAAGATGTAAAAATTTGCAACAACATAATTAATCTTCTCAATTTAACTTGCAGTAGATTTTCTCAACTTCAAAAAAATTTGATTGCACAAGTTTGTGTAGCAATAAAAGCTGAAATAAATCAATACAAAATAGATTAGAATCTGCTACGAGACAAAAAACAACCTCAAAAATCAAGCTACAATTCTTCTTCTTCAAATCATCTCTCTGCATTGTGAAACTAGCTCTCCAATCTGCAATCTTCAATCACCAACTTGTTGATCTTTAGCCATGGATTTCATAATCCATTTGTTACTGCAACACATCTTCAAAACCTATAGAAAAATTTATTTTCCACCTTCTCCAAGAAGATCCATGCCTCCCCTTCTCTTCCCCACCCCCCCAAAAAAAAAAAATTGCCTTTGAAAAAAATTATTTTCTTGCTTTCCCCATTCTCCAGACTCTCCACCACTTCCTCATAGAATTATTAATTAAAAATTATTTTTTTGCCTTCTCTTCCCACATATACCATCTTCTCTGTGGTTGCAAATTCAAACTTCTCAAAAATAATTAATGCATAATAAAATCCATTTCAAACTGCCTGGACAAAGATAGAAGTTGTCGCTTTAATTCTCCACTTGCAATTTTGGAAAAAAAGCAAAAAAAAAAAGAAAAAAATCAAGTCTTGAGCATCCACCTCTAGTCCCTACTTTTTAGGGACATGATTATTGCTTTAAAACATCCATTATCCCATTTTCAATGCCCATCTTGAGTTTTTCCAAATAATTTGCAATTTTAGTGCTTTATTCCCCTTTTTTATTTTAAAACCCACTAGTCAACTTGTCAAAGTTGCATATGAATTTAATTGACAAATTAATTTAATTGTAGATAAATATTTATCCATCCTTACCATATATAATTCAAACCAAAAATTAATCCACTTCAAAAATCCAAAATTGCATAATTCAAAAATTCAACCTTTTTGTTGACACAAGATTGCAAGTCAGCATAGATGCTCCTGCATCAATTATTGGTACACACCATTTGCAAAAAGCTCACATCCATAATGATGAATTGTTGGAGTGTTTTCTCTATAATATGTTTAGGACTTCAAGTAATTTTGAGTGGGCTAGGAAAGTGTTGACCATGTTCATGAACATCAAATGTTAGGCATAATCCATTAGAGCTTTGGCCACCCTAAGCAATGATTCCAAAAAAGGCCTCGTGGGAGATGTGATTTGCATTGAGACTAAAAGGAAGAATGGGGAGAAGAAACAAGAAATACCACTTATGAGGGAAGGACTTGGCAGGTACAACATGAACACATATGCCTCCTATTTATCACAGTATGATACTTTGTTTAACGTTGTTCAATTAGAGAGAATTCAAACTGTACTTGAGGGTTTGAGAACCCTCTTCTTTAGTCTTGCATTATTTTAAGTGACATTGTATAATCTTTTTATTTTAGTTTAATAGAAATGGAGTTGTCCCCATGACAATCATTGAGTAAGAATTCTTCCTTGTGCTATATCTATCAACTAAGCTGGAATTATTTCCCTGTTTGTTAGTCTTGTATTGATTTCTCTTTTATAAATTTATGTGGATGTCTTAGTTTTCATGTCAATACTGTCTATTATTTAGTGTTAAGAAAATATAAATTCTATTTAATCACAATCATGTAGACACATATATGTTCATACATTTTATCTATTTAAAAGATTTTTCGATTCGTAAAATAATTGATGTTGAAAAGTAAAATAGTAGCATTCATTGCTGAGATCATTGTTAAAATTCAAAGATTGTGATTTTTTTACAATAGATTTTGTATTAAAGTGAAACATAAATTTTGGAATTAATAAATATTAAACCAACAAGAATCTTGTGCAAATGTTTTTTTTTTATAAGTAAAATGCAAACGAGCTGCATATATTGATACCGAGCAAAATTACAACTTTGGTTTTCATATTTCTAGGTCGAGCCAACCAATAGATTTCTAGAGATACAAAAAACAAGTTTTGAACTAGCTTCCTATACAACTAGTCATCCCATCGTCGTTCACAAAATTTTGGTAGCCACCACAACGCGCAATCAGTCATTATCATCATAGAAGTTCAGAGATTCTACTAGGTCTGCAAAATCCCTTAGCTATTGTAGACCCTCCACCTCGACCACTCCCAGACACTTGCACAGGAAGTCCACTCCAATCGTAGCCCAATGCCAATGGCGAGCCAACTGCTCTCCCTCCACATCCATGATAAACAGCTGCCAATCCACCTAGATGCCTTGTTGAAACATTTTGATCATATCATCTGGGAATCTTGTGCAAATGTTATTATTAAAGGCATGTCTTAATATAATATAGAAATTGGGAATAATTTTTGGTGGCCTAATATTTTTAATTTTTTAATTTTTTAAAATAAGTTTTATATAACAACAAATAATATATTGGGTGTAATCTCTATTAAGTTGGCTAGTGGTAAAAATTATAGAAAATGGCATCATCAAATGAAAAGTATTTTTCTATTGTTAGATCTCACGCCTCTATTGTCAATGGAATTATAACAAGACATCCCATAAATGCTCATCTAAAAAAGAATGATGTAAGAAAACACATGCTTCAAACTCAATTATGCAATTTAAGAATGGGCAAATAGGTAAGTGAACACCTCTTAAATTTCAAGGGTATTTTAAATAGTAGCATTAATGTACCTAGGTGAGATTACTATTGTTAAATATCTCACCTCTATAAATCTTAATATTTTTTTAAAGTAATTTGAGAATTATTAGACTACACTCACATTGAGTGGAAAATTGACAACCTTGAAATTCAATACTTTGGAGATTCTTCTATTGCAACATGAAGAAATGCTTAATAGAGATGATGAAGTTTAATCAACATATACTTTTTCCTCTACATTCAAGAGAAAGAGGCCTTACTGGTAAATACTTCATGTTATGGATAATAATAAAAAAAAGAAAAGGATTTTTTTTATGATTACAATCACCCTAGTCATTTTGAGCACCAACACTTCAAGAATATAAAATACATGAACTAAGGTAAACAAGAAGGTATAATAGTTGAGTGTGACATTGAAGATGGTGATTAAAATTATACTATTTTTAGTAGATGCTTCCAAATATATCAAAAAAGATGATGTGTAGATCATTGAATAGGTGCTACTTATCATATTCATTAGTAATATCAAAAACTAGAGGAATGCAATTAAATAATCAAGAGACACTATTATATTAGGAGATGATTCACAACATATTGAAGGAGTTGGAAGAGCTCCTCTCAATGTTCCAACCCAAGGTACAATATGTATTGATAATGTCTTACTTGTTCCAGGACTAGAGAAAAATATTATCTCATTTAGCTAAAATCATTGCCAAAAATATTAAGGTTGTTCTTTAACAAAGAACTTGCATGGTGTTTGATAGTAAAAGGAAATTGGTATGCGATGGATATATGATAGGAAGATTATTTTATCTAAGAATGAAATCCTCTAAAGATTAAGTTTCAAGCATTATTTCAATAAATTATATGTGGCATGAAATACTTGGCCTATTGATAAGGATGGTGAACTTCTTCGGTGTGGAGTGAAATTTGGAGAATATTCGACCAATGCAATTAGATTTCCACAATCCATATGAAAATTAATTTAGTTGCTTCTAGATTTCATTGTGTGTTAGTTATTTCATCAACATTTTGAATCATACTCAATGATCCATCAACTCTTTATGTTGATGATGGATCATTGAGTGTGATCTGAAACTTTGATTAAAAAACTAACACACAATCAAATCCATAAGCAACTAAATTAATATTCAACCAAACTGGGTTATGAAATACAAAGCATGGAGGAAAAACTATGAATTGGCCTACAAATTTATGTTGGGGTTTGAATGTGCTTCCAAAGGCAAGGGCCTTTGCTTGGGTTTCCCTACACCAAAGAATATGAATAAGGGAGCGCTTACAAAAGATTGGTATTGATGGTCTACATAGATGCCCCATGTGTAAATGAAATGAAGAAACTATTGATCATCTTCTCCTTGGATGTGAATTTGCAATGGAATGTTGGACAACCATATTGAGGAAAATTGGAGGGTGTGGGCCTCTTCCATTCAATAGTTTCTTTGATTTTCTTGTGTTGGCTCAAATTGTATATTAAATTGCTTTGGGTGGAATGTGGAAATTTTCTCCTATCCTCATAATATGGCATATTTGGAAAGAGCCAAACTTGTGCATTTTCAATGGTAAAGCAAAAAATTTATGCTCACTTATCAATAAGATTGAGGTGGTGATCTACGAGTTTGAGCATATGAGGGTATGTAAGAAGAAGAAATAGAATTACATAAATTGGGATAACAACATCCTTTCCACTTGGCATCTTTTGAAAGTCCCAAATCAATATCACAATCTTCAAAATTTAAAGATGTTGAATGAAGAATGGACAAGTGGCAACTACCACCAAGTGTCATTTAAAGGTAAATTTTGATGCACCTCGCATGGGAATCAAGGAATTTTGGAGCTGGTTTTATCATTCGTAATGAACTAGGACAATTTTGTTAGGCTGGAGTGATCAAACTAGAAAATGGAACTAATAGGGGAGAGGGGCCTATAGTGGAGTACCCTAACTTCGTGTTTCTCAAAATCCTACATGAAAATTTCAAATTGGTCCCAATTTTGTATAGCAACTTATTTGGCAACTTACTTGTTTAAAAAAATTTATTTTAGGGTCACATCATCAAATATGATGCGACATCAGCATGCTTTTTGTTGAAGTATCCAAAAAGGCTAAAAAAAAAATGAGACCAATGGTGGTGTACTAAGTCATATTTTATTGGTGCGTTGATGTGGCATCACATGATTTGTCAATTTGTGTACTTTATGGATAAAAAATGTTTTGCAATTGGATATTAAGGTGCTCCACTATGAGACCCATTGAGGACTACTTCTATCCCCACCATTGAAACTCGCTCCACTTTAGGCCCCTCCCCCCTAACAACGTTGAATTTGAAGTGCTAAAAGAAAGACTCAAATTGTGCATGGAGAAAAATCTTAGACCACTAGGCATTGAAAGGGACTCCTCAATAGTGGTAAAGGTTGTTATAAAAAAAAAACCTTCCATTGGAGATTAGAAAATAAATTAGTAGAGTCATTAAGGTGCCTAGAAGAAATAGGTAAGTATACAATTAAACATGTTTATAAAGAGGAAAACAAGGTCGCGAATTTCCTATCAAATTTGGTAATTGATCAAGTAGAAGCTCAAAAAGTATTGAGTGGACTGGAGTTCTGGGGCGAACTCGCAGAAATCTTAAGGATGGATGTGTAATTGCTTTCTTGGCAATAACATGTGGGAACAAATGACTATGGGTCATTCGAGCCTGGCAATATGCAGGAAGGAACTAACAAAACTGAATTGGATTTCATGTGATGAATTGTCAAGTTTGGATGTCGTTGATTAACCAAAACATAATTTAAGAAGTGAAATCCCAGATATGGATTGCTCGGACCAGCTCACAGAAATTCGAGGTATGTGTGACTATTGATGGCATGTAAAGACCTATGGCATGCATACAAGGAGGATGGATAGTGTGGTGTTTTTACGTGGTTTTAATAAGCATAAAAAGAAGTAAAATCTTAGATATTTGCAATATAAACCACACTTGAACACTCAAAAAACAAAGGGAAGTGAAGAATGTATGCTCTTTTTAAAAAATATTTGGCAAATCTGAACTGGGTGATGGCCTTCACAGAATCTCCTTAAATCTGCAACTGCTGATCAAAAATCTAGACAAGATTGTCTAGGAAGGTGAACTATTGTAGCTATGATTTAAGCATGTTGGGTCTTGATTGCTATATATTGTAGTGTGCAAACTCAAATGGTATGTCGAGTGTGATGGATGATATATTGAAGATCCCAAATTTGATATCAAGATGATGTCAAAAAATAATTGAAGGAGATGTTAAAGCTAAGATTTGAGGTTGAGGAGGAGGCAATCTCTGTTGTTATTGGCACACATTATCTGCAGAGAGCTTTGTCCATAATGACGAATTGTTGGAGTGTTTTCTCTATAACGTGATTAGGACTTTAGGTAATTTTGAGTGGGCTAGGAAAGTTGTGACCACGTTCATGAACAATAAATATCAGGCAAAATACATTCGAGCTTTGACCACCCTAAGAATGGATCCCAAAAAAGGCCTTATTGGAGATGTGATCTACATTGAGACTACATGGAAGAATGAGGAGATGAAACAAGCAATAACACTTATGAGGGAAGGACTTGGTAGGTACAACATGTCCACATATGCCTTCTACTTATCACACTATGATACTCTATTTAATTTTGTTCAATTAGAGAGGATTCAAATTATAATTGAGGCTTTGAGAACCCTCTTCTTTAGTCTTGCCTAATTTTAGATGACATTAGGTAATCTTTTTCTTTCAGTTTAATAGAAAGGGAGTTGCCCCCATGATATAAATTTTCCTTAAAAAAGACTTGGTCATATCAACCTCAATAAACAAAAGGAAATATTTAATCAAAATATAATATATGATTTTCCACCCATCACTATAAAGAAGTGTGTTTGTATTCAGCATGTATTATGGGGAAACAACATAGAGAAACTTTTAATTTTGGGAAATCCTCGAGAGCTTAAAATTTGGAGTTGGTCAAGAACATTATGATCTTTGTCTAGACCAATGAATATAGTTTTCATTGGGAAATGTTGATATTTCATGACATTGATTGATGACTTTAGTTAGAAGATACAAGTCTAATTTCTAAAAAATAAGTCTAAAGAATTTGACTTTTTTAAGTAAATTGTGCACCAAGTTGAGAATGAATGTGATAAAAAAATGATAAGAAAAGATAATGGGGGGGATTATACATCAAAAAAAAAATTATCAACTTTTACAAACAAAAGGGAATTAAGATACAACTCTCAGATCCATATACTCCACAAACAAAAGGATTAGATGAAATAATGAATAGGACACTTAAATAAAAAGCTAAATCAATTCTCAAGGCTTGTAACCTTGAAGATAAATTATGAGGAGAAGCAATTCATATAGTAGCTTATTTGTTTAATCAAATTTTGAGAAAAAGCTTGGAAAGCATCTCTCTAGAAGAAGCATGTTCAAGAAAGAAACCATCAATTAGGTATTTGAGAAATTTTGGGAGCATTTCTTATAAACACATTCCAAAAAATAAAAGGAAATTTGATGATAAGATTAAAAAATGCATCCTTATTGGATATGATGACTCTAGTTGAGCCTATTGATTATATGATCCCAAGTAAAATAAACTTCACTCCTCTAGAGATGTCATTTTTATGGAAGAGTGTCACCTTCTAATTGTTCACCATATTAATTTGATAGAAGAGAAAGATGACATTGATACATCATCATACTCACCCAAAAAGGTTGAGATAGAACAAGAAATTAATATTAAATCAAGAGAAGAAAGATAATAAATTGATAAGCCAAATTCAATATCATTTTCTACACCACATTCTAATGTTCCTCTAAGGATATTAGAACAAACAAGGAAAATACCCATAAAATTAGAGAGCTATGAGGTTAATTTGCATAATGATAACTATTCTAAGTTCTCGTGAACCAAGCTCTTTTTAGGGAGCAGTAAAAGAAGAAAAATGACAAAGTGCTATGAACCAAGAGATGGATTCGATTCATCAAAACCATACATGAGAGTTAGTATATTTACCTATCGGTAAAAAACCATTGATTGTAAATGGGTGTTCAAAATCAAGTTCAAATTTGATGAATCAATAGAAAAGCACAGGACAAGCTAACTTGGCTAAAAAAAAATGAAGGTGTTGATTATAAGGAAATCTTTTCTCCAATTGAAAAAATGATTATAATCACAATGTTGGTAGCACTTGCTTCTCAACATAAATGAAAATCCACCAAATGGATGTCAAAAGTGTATTCTTGAATGGATATTTGATAGGGGATGTATATATGAAATAATCTCTTGATTTTGTTAAAATAAGAAATAAACACATGGTATGTCACCTAAAAAGGCACTATATGGTCTAAAACAAATCCCACAAGTCTAGTATTCAAATTTTGATAAGTACTTCCTTCAAAGGGGTTTTCAAAATTTTGATGCTAATCCAAATTTATACATTAATTTTTTATCAATTTTTTTTTATTCATTGTGTTGTATATCAATTATTTATAATTACTAGGAATGATCAATCACTTATAGTTGAAATGAAATAAGATATAAGGACCAATTTTGAAATGTCCGGTCTTTGATTACTTCATTACTTTCTTGGAATCAAAGTGTGGCATTACACCTACAAAATATCTCTCTCAAATAAACTACATGAATGAAATTCTCACATGGTTGAAAATGAGAGATTATAAAGCTTCATCAATATCAGTGAGCTAAGAACTAAATTGATTGAAGACCCAAATAATAAAATAGTTAATTTTAAACAATATACAAGAGTTTGATAGGAAATTTTATTTAGTTTAAGACTACTACTTGTAAAAACATATCTCATGTAGTTAGAAACTTCTTAATTCGAGACTCATCCAAAACAAATTTATTGGTTAGATGCAAAGCAAGTTCTAGGATATCTTCAAGGAGCATAAAACATTGGATCAAGAGTATCTAAAGAATTAAGATTTTAAATTTGTTGGTGTTTCATAGTCAAATTGGGTAGGTTGCATAGGCTCTAGGAAATTGATTCCTTGTTAGTATTTCAATTTTGGATCTACCGTTATTTCATGGAGTTGTAAGAAGAAAGTTAATGTTGTATTATTATCTATTAACGTTGAGTACAAAGTAGTTGTTGCATCAACATGTGAAGCAATATGGATTATACAAATTAAGGATCTTTGTCACTCACAATCTAATTCCACATGAAATTATATTTGTGATGTATTGGATATGTCCAAGAATCTAGTGTTGCATTCTTGCACAAAGCATATTGAAGTACATTATCATTTCATTCATGAAAATGTCCCCAATAAAGAAACTAAGTTAATTTATACACAAACTAATGAGTAGCTTGTAGGTGTCTCCAAAAAACCTTTTAAGTATAGATAAGTTTGTATATTTTCAAGAAGGAATTAGTGTTAAGTATTTTTCATTTGCACATGGGTAGCTGATAATCCTATTTGTTATAGATAGATCCCATCTTCTAGTTGCTACATGTGTGATGAAATAAAGTTTATAGGGAATGTTGGAAATATAAACAGATCTATTTAATCATACTCCCTAAGCATATTTTAACATAAAGACAGTTATCATTTCTAGACATGTCTCTTCATATATTTATCTATTTAAGGCATCTTTGGATCAATAAATTAAATCTAGAAAAAATCTATTCAAAACTCTTTAATGTACGAGAGCTTAAAAAAATCTAAAAACCCTCACAAAGAAACTTCACATACACACTAACAGGTAAAGGAAAAAAATCATTTTAACTAGCAACATTTTTCCCACACATATTCAACAACTGGCTTGCAATTTGCAACCAATGAAAATTTATTATTCAAATCCTTGCAAACAAAGAAATTACATATAATCCTCAAGGGATTATGGGCTATTACATGCCCTCAAATTACAACAAAAATTCAAACACAAATTATTTCTATAGGCAATGATTCTCTACAAAATTTCTTCAACCCCCTACACCTGCAACCACAACAAAAATGCAACAACACAATCTCACTACCTTTCTTTGCAACACTTGGAGATCTCAATCATTCTCCACAACCATCACACCTGCAATCAAACACTTGCAAACCTCTACAAGAGGTATGCTACCCCAGTTCTTTTCTCTCCTTGTATTCTGGAAAGATTTTTTTTACCAAATGAACAAAATTTCCTTTTTGTCAAACTTTGGATTGTCATTTGCTCCAAATTTTCATCAATTTGGGGTGAATGTCATTAATTTTTAGACCACTCTTCCATTTGCATGCCATTCCCAGCAATTTTGACCCATTTGCAATGAAAAATCAATAAAATATTCATTTAAAACAAATAACTTTAACTCCACCACTCCCAGGATGATTCTCGTGCTTTTATTGATATTCTGCTTTCACCAATGAAAGAAAATTTTGATTTTTCCCAATCCTAGGCATCCACCTCTAGATTCCTATTTTTTAAGACACCTCCTTTTTGGTGATGCAAGATTGTGCAAGGCCATGGATGCTATTGCATCAGACACCCATGGTATCTAAAAGTGATCCTATCACTTCTCCAATGGATATCCAAGATGAGTAATCTTAGCCTCAGATAACCATGTTGCATCCTCCATTGGTCTCCCAAACCATTTCACAAGATATTCCCAGTACTGCTTCTTCCTAGTGCTCCTTTTCACTCTTCTATCAAGAATTGACTCTATCTTTTCTTGATTAGATTTTGATAAGACTTCTTGTTGCCACCCCTTTGATGCACCTTCACCATTTTCACTCTCATAGAACATGGTTAGATCAGAAACATTAAAAATTGGAGAAATATTAAGTTCACTAGGCAATTGAACTTCATAGGCATTACCAGAGTCATGGCTTTTCAGCACCTTTCACGACCCAACCTTCTTCACTTTCCACTAATTGTAGTTACCCATTGGAAACCTCTCCTTTCTCAAATTCACCATTATCTCATCACCAAATTGGAACTCTTTGTATCTTCTCTTCAAATCAGCATTAGTCTTGTGTTGAAAATTCACTTTATGAATGTGCTTTCCTTCTTCTTCATAAAATTTCACTTTTCCAATGCTTTCTAAAAGATATAACGCTACTGCAACTTGGTTCCCTTCACTCAAAACAGCATTAGTAATACCATCAAAATGCTCAATTTCAACATTACATGACAAGGAATCATGCCCACCAATCAAGACATTTTCACTTCCATTGTTCTCAAACAAGTACTCTTCAAAAAACTCTTCATTAACCTTCAAATTCAACTTTATCAAAAGCAATTTCTGCTGCAACTAACTTATCTACTTCTTCACTCTCTCTCTCATCAAAGGAAATAATAAAATCAGATTTTACCTTACCCTCTAATGCTACCTTCATTTCACGCGAGATTTCTTCTTCAATCTGAGTGAACAAATTACCTTTCTCATCTTCATCATAGTTAATGTTAACAAAGCCAACATATCCTTGCTTCAAACCATCTAAATTTTTTATTTCATCAACCAAACAAGACCTTGAATTGCTGCAAACCTTACCCATTTCTTCTTTCAATGGCTTCAATATGTGTTTCACTCCATACTTCTTCAGTGTGTACATGTTGTCATAACCATGGTGCATTGCCTTCCTGTCAAATTGCCAAGGTCTTCCTAGAAGAATATGGCAAGCATCCATTGGGAGAATATCACATAATACTTCATAATATCCTCCTATCTTAAATTTTACCTCACATTGTTTGCTGATCAAAAGCTTCTTGTCATCTTGTACCCATCCTATCTTATATGGATTCGGGTGCTTCTTCCTTTCTAGCTGCAATTTTCTTACCATTTCATCAAACACAAGATTCTTCATGCTTCCACTATCAATAATGACATTACATACCTTCCCTTCACACTTGCATCTTGTCCTAAACAAACTTCTCCTTTGAATGGATTTCTCATCTTCATTTAACAGTGTTCTCCTAGCCATTAAATTTCACCATCTTCAGAATGTGATGATCCTACTTCATCTCTATTCACATTTTTTGTCCTATTCTGATTTTCAATCCTTCTTCTTGGTCTTTCCTCTTCATGAGGATAGTCATATGATTTGTGACCCTCTTCCCCACACTTAAAACAAGTTCCTCGAAAGGTTTCTCTTCCAAAGCCTCTACCCGATCTTCCTCTACCTCTCTGATTTTGATCTCTTGACCCATAAAATTCTTCATTCCTATGTTGTTTGTTGCTACCTTGGCCTCCATTTTTCTGATCATCATCTTCTTCATCATATGCTCTTCTCTCAACCTTACCTTCATGACTTTTTCCTCTCTTTTTTTTTCAAATCTCTTGTTCATCCTTTCTTCAATCTTCAAGGCAATTTGGTAAGCATCTTCCATAGTCACAACTTGTACCAATGTCATCTCCTCTTGTATACTTGACCTCAAACCGTTAAGGTATCTCACAACCTTCTCCTTAGTTGCCTCAGAATGTCCAGTTCTAATGAGTATTCTATGAAACTCTTTCGTGTATTCTTTCACACTCTTATTGCCCTATCTCAAACCTTGCATTTTTTTAAACAAATCCAATTCATAGTCTATTGGCATAAATTGTCTTTTAAGCTTCTCCACCATTTTATCCCATTTGGTAATATTTTCTTTTCCTTTTCTCCCCCTTTCTAGTTGAATCTCTCTCCACCATATGGAGGCATGTCCTTTCAACCTTTTTTTTGCATATCTTACTTTGTTTGGGTCCTCTATCTCTTCAAATTTAAAATACTCCTCCATCTCATTCAACCAATCTATTAATTATTCTAGGTTTAGGCTTCCATTAAAGGTGGGTACATCCATTTTCGGTCTCTTTCCCATTTTTGTTAAAGCTTTCAGCAGTGCGTCATTTGTAATTGTTGCAATTTCTTCTCTTTGCTCAGTATCTAAACTAGCATTCTCTGTAGTTTCTTCTTCATCTTCTTCATCTTCACTTCTTGGATCTCTCATTCTTGCAAAGCCTTTCCTTATCTCATTTTGAAAATTTTCAACTTGTCTTCTCAAAACTCTAAAGTCATCATTCCTCACAAAATCCTCTCCTCTTCCTCTTCCTCTTCCTCTTCCTCTTCCTCTTCCTCTTCCTCTAGCAAACATGGTAGCACACCCACAACTCATAGTCACTAGTGCAAGCTGCCTCTCTTCGGCGATATGCTCAAACTCTCAGAATCAGCCTTGCTATGATAGCACTAATGTATGAGAGCTTAAAAAAATCTAAAAACCCTCACAAAGAAACTTCACATACACTCTAACAGGTAAAGGAAAAAAATGATTTTAACCAGCAACAATTTTCCCACACATTTAACAATTGGCTTGCAATTTGCAACCAATGAAAATTTCTTATTCAAATCCTTGCAAACAAAGAAATTACATATAATCCTCAAGGGATTATGGGCTATTACATGCCCTCAAATTACAACAAAAATTCAAACACAAATTATTTCTACAAGCAATGATTCTTTGCAAAATTTCTTCAACCCCCTACACCTACAAGCACAACAAAAATGCAACAACACAATCTCACTGCCTTTCTCTGCAACACCTGGAGATCTCAATCATTCTCCACAACCATCACACCTACAATCAAACACTTGCAAACCTCTACAAGAGGTATGCTACCCCAATTCTTTTCTCTCCTTGTATTGTGGAAATATTTTTTTTACCAAATGAATGAAATTTCCTTTTTGTCAAACTTTGGATTGTCATTTGCTCCAAATTTTCATCAATTTGGGGTGAATTTCATTAATTTTTAGACCACTCTTCCATTTGCATGCCATTCCCAGCAATTTTGACCCATTTTCAATGAAAAATCAATAAAATATTCATTTAAAACAAATAACTTTAACTCCACCACTCCCAGGATGATTCTAGTGCTTTTATTGATACTCTGCTTTCACCAATGAAAGCAAATCTTGATTTTTCCCACTTTTGGGCATCCACCTTTGGGTTCCTATTTTTTAGGACACCTCTTTTTTGGTGATGCAAGATTGTGCAAGGCCATGGATGCTCCTACATCACTCTTCAATTTCAAAATTTAATAATTTACAAACACAAATTAAAAATATTTCAATTTTGTTAAATATAAAAAGATTTCATGAAGATTGGGCCCCCTTGGGTTCAATTTTCTTCTTTAATACTTTTGGCATTTCAAAATTTAGAACTACCTAAATGTTAGGCACATGTCACCTTAATTAAAATGAAACTTATATCTATGCAAGCATGTACAAATTGAAAGATTGATATCAATCTTCCTATACTTTTTGTCTGTGCATTTTTGGTAGAATCTTTCAGGCCAAGTTGTTATTGGTATCAATAAAATCTATTAATTATGGAAACAAAATTTTACCTTCAATTTTGGTTATAAAATCCACTCTTCACCTAGTTACAAAGTTAGAAAATTCAAGTTCATATAAAAGTGGGAAAATGGGAAATCCAAATTTTTAAACATAATTTAGAACATCTATAATCTAGAAAAAAAGAATATCTCTATATATAGATCTATAGGTAGTATCTTAACATAAAAGTATGTAAAAATTGAATTTTTGAGCTTAATAGAGAAACTGAATTTTATTTGTTGCAATTAAAAGATGCCCAAACTAGATCATATAGATTGACATATTAAAAAATTTAGTTGTGTGAGGATTTGGACCAAATATGGGAAGTCATGGCATCTAATATGGCTCTCCATCGAGAATAATAACTTTCATGAATGAAATGAACAATATGTTCTTGTAATTCAACATATTAGGTAAGAAATTGATTGTAGATTCTAATTCTTATGGTAATGTACTCTATAATTTTTATAAAAGTTATCATCCATTAACTCATTCCAATAATATTAGGAAATTTAAGTAGGCTATTAAACCCATCAAAATAAAAATCAAGATATCCATTTAAAAAAACAAAACTATATACATGTTAAAAACAAGCATTTGATAAAATAAACTCTTAATTTTCATATAGGATTAACTTATCTAATTCAACCAAAAAATTAAGGAAGATAACTCATTTCCATTTTTCATAAGATATGAATATTTTGCATTAATATTACACTAAATTAGTTTAATTCTGGTAGCTATAAATCATAAAAAGTGTTGTATGCCATATATTAATTTTTTTAACTAAATAAATTAGAACTACCATTAAAATTGTTTATTATAATGTAGATGTTATAAGTTGCACAACTCATATCAATTTGAACCAATAATTACATGTTTCATGTAATGTATAAATCTTTTTTGAAGCATAGGTGAATAAAACATTACAACACAAAATCAACCATCAACAAAAACTAGTTACATGTAAATGTATATAAAATATCTACTTAGAGGTTGATCTACCTATTGGATCTAATGTCTATGGATTTTTTGTTACACCAAACTCATAGGTTCTCATAAACTTCCAAACCAACATCTCTACCTATAATTAAAATGGTGGTTAGTCCATAAGATCAATTCCTAAAAATGTGATGGTTAATCTAAAAATATCAAATTTCAATTGCCATGATTGGAATATTGTGGAAAGGGGTCAATTACCCCTAGATTTGTCACAACAGTTGGACCAATTAGTGGAGATAGACGGGGGTGTGTAATGCCCTTGCTTTGTATTGCTCTATTTTGGTTTGAATAAATTTTTACCCCTCTTTTAGTTCCAATGCCATGATTAGTAGATCACAACTTTGCTACACTCATGTTGTATACAAAATTGGAGTGGTACAACAATAAGAAAGAACATGAATTGATTTAAAATGTGAAATTTTATTGTGATACTTTCAAAAAAAACTTCTTATAGAGAGTGCTTTGGTTTGAGTCTTCTATATAATATGGTTCATGACCTAAAGATGAAATGAATTGGAATATGACCCTTTCATAATAAAATAAGTATTAACTAATTTTTGGAAGTCAACTATAGACTTGAATTCTTGGTTCAACACATTACCCCAAATCTAATAAATTTTAATACATTAGAGAAAAAATTGTACTGAAGTTAATTTGTTGTAATTTGTTAACACAAGACTTGTAAATTAGAGGGTTGTTGGACAAACTCATTTCAATAATAAATTCAATGTCATATATCATCGATCCCCATGCAACTATATAAAGTAGCTTAGTCATCTAATTTGACATACATAATTAAACACTCTCAAGAAACTCCAATATCTTTATCAAAACTCAAATGTGAAGATGCAATCATGAATTCAAAGAAAGACATTGAGACCATGGGTTTACAAGAGCAGGCATAGTCCATCAGTTTATAACACCATAGGTGTTTGGAATAGTTGTGGTTTGATCATGGATTTCCTATTATACTTGTATTATTCATTGTATTTTTCAAAAATAACTAAAATAAACAATTGAAAAATTATAATACTTCATTTTTTACTTTAGAACAATAGTCCATAACACATCTTCTTAAACATTTTATAATTCACATGATGACATCATGATTCCATACAATACCCAACAAGAATCCACAAAATTAAATGTAATGCCCTTTTTGATCAATTAGATTATGTGACTTATTTTTTTTATTTTCTTCATAGGGAGATTAAAACATTTTAATAAAGGGGTTATAGTTGAGTAGTAACAAATAAAAAATGTAGGGGTGTGGATTTCCATAATGTTGTGGTGACCCCTAGGAACTTGACAACTTCTTCATTACAAATTCTACGACTAAAAAAAAAAAAAAGAGTTCTAAGTTGGTATCCATGACAAAATGGGGGCTATTTTGGGGAAAGAATCTCATTAATATTTTATTGTTATTTTGAATATGGAATGTGGGCTATTAAAAATTTGTGCCCCATTAGTGTTATATATTAAGGTACTCGGTTGCCTTTGAGACATCTTCTAATTTATTTAATCTATTTTTTCATAAGTTGAGTCTTGTGTTCAACTATAGGATTAAAAAATGAAAGCCCTTGGATTCTATAGATTAGATAATGAAACCCATTGGTTTCTTAGAAGTTAATGGATGAAAACTCTTAATTTCCTAAGGGAAAACTCACATAAAAGTTATATTTATATTTCAAAGCTTTGTTTGAATGTTAGAATATATTTAGGTATTTGGTATTTCTAGCAAGTTTGATATTTTTGAAGATTCAACATATTGTGGAAGTATATATTGTGTAATTATTGAAGTAACATTTTACATAGAGGATTTTTTACTCACATTTGTGTGTTATTCGTCAAAGCTTGAACATATTTATTTTACTTCTCAAATCCTTTTTTGCATCTCTATAGGCATTCTTAGTGGAAATAATATATAAAAACCATTATTCATCTATTGTATGATTTCACCTTGCCCTAATAAGATTTGGGTGATAAAAAGTTAGTAAATAATAATATTTACTTATCATCACTCTCACCTCACCCATACAAGATCTTGGTGATCATAAAGTGGTAAATGTTATATTGAAATTAGTTGAGGATATTACACTTGTGTTGGCAAGATAGAGCTACACTACTCCCATTATGTTAAAAACTCAAAAAGGTAGCCTAATGGAGGCCAATGGTGAAACCCTACAAAGGCACCAAAGGATAGAAACCAAAAAACACACCCCAAGTAAGACTAAATAAGATAATATCATTGCAAGTTAAATACAACATACAAGGATATATGTACCACATAAGATATGAATAGATCTAGATATATATAGGAAATGAGAAAGAGAGTGGAATTAAATATAACATACAAGATATATGAGAGAATTAAGAGAATACTAAGAGAGATTATTATAATATAGATATATCTATATTAATTGATTAATGATTGTATACCACAAGATAGTATAATTGAGATATAATAAATTATATTATATATGTGATGAATGTGGATATTCTTATATTTCAATTTATTTACACTAAAATTTAAATACATGCACTAATCTATAGTCTATCACATGTGATTTAATCATTCTCGTATCCCTCACATTCATCACTATCACAATAGAATTTAAGGAGATAATTAACGGAGGGCTTGGGAGATGGAGTGCTCAAACATGGTGTAGAAGCAAGGGTGCTCCACTATTTGAGCTTCTGACTTGAGTGTCATATTCTAAACTCAATCTATCAAACATTAGGGTTATTATAGTGAAGGGTTTGATGGATTAATGACCCCTACACTAAAACTAAAACCTCTAAATTTTAATTTAGAGTATCTATAAAAGTGTTTGTTTACAAAAGGATAAGATGATGAAAAATATAAGAGTTTCAAGAAAGAGAGAAGAATGTGTTCAAAATAAAATGATACACATAATTTTTTTAACAATTAACCATCAGGAAAATTGAAGTGCTCAAAGAAGAGTGGGAAAATCCTACATTATTTAACAAGATACCACTAACTAATGAAGTATTAAAGAAATATATATATCTTTGAAAATGAAGCAACATTTTGAAGAGGTGACTCCCTTAGACCAAGAGTCATTCCCCATGTCATTTAAGAGAATGATTATTTTTGAGACTATATTTAGTGGATTTTATTAGACAAAGGAAGAAGCAAAGAAAACAAAATTTGTTGTGTTGTGCAAAGAATTATTTGGTAAGGAGTTATTTCATACAAAGTTTCCTAGGGATAAAGTTGGATTAAGAAATTTAGTAAAATATAGACAAATTTTTAAGTGTGTTATACAATCCAAGAGGTTTCAAGAAAGAGAGTCTAAAGGATCAACCTGATAGAAAATAATGGAAGCTAAGAAAGTGAAGGATCAATCTAATTGAACAATGAAAAACCATAGATTCCTATCACTAATAAAATAGGAAAAAACCATATTGAGCTACCAATATTTGGTAAAGACACCAAGGAAACTATTTCAAGCATATATTATCTTGGATTCTACATGGAGAAGGAATGGAGTGAGAGAGAACCAAACAAAGTTATATGATTTTCTAGAAATAATTAGGGATGAGGCCCTCAAATAGTAAATAAAAGAGTAACCATAATATAATAAGAAATAGGCTAAGTTAAAAGAGATAAAATTAAGTAATTTTCAATCTCTAGAGGTCCCCTTTGAGAGTGTTAGAGTTACACAAAAGGGAGAAACTATAAAATAATTTGATAATGATTTAAAGAGTTCTTATAAGGTTGAAGGAACCACTCTCCGAGAAGTGAAGGAAAGAGTGGTTTGTATTCAAACTATGGTAGAATATTTAATGATTATTTAGATGCAATTGAATTGTCTTAAATAATATAAGCCCAACTTTGGAAGAGATAAGATAAGGAGAATAAAATTGAAGATATAGAAAAATTAAGATTGGAACTAGAATAAGTTTAAAAAAGGAAAACTTAGCAAAAGGAGATAATAATCAAGATATAACATCTATATAAAGAAAGAAGATTTAGTGTACCTATTTCTTAGAGGAAGGTTGCAGCCTATGGAATGAATGCCACATGTTAGAAGGAATTCAAATTGACACAACACTAAGATTTGATTTTGTAGAATCCCTAGGAAACTAAAGAATGCATATTACAGATTTTGTTGTGAATGGTATGGCCATGAAATAGATTCCTACCCATCCGCAATATTTCAAATAAAGGATGAAGAGGAACATGAACTTGTGTAATCATTGATGTAAAGATAGAGAACCTATGCACAAAGGAATGATAAGGGCCAAGGTTTTGGTAGAAATATCCTACCACATGTAGAACCATGGATATGTACAACTAAAGTGGAGGAAAAAATCCTACATGATAAATAAAATACAAGGAGCAACCCAAACCATGAGATGATAGACTATACACTAGTTATAGTAATGATTATGACAACAAAGGAGGATTCTACAAGAGAAGAGGTTGGGATTAGAGGAGAAGATATGAGGTCTTATTATTACAGATGTGGTGAAGGAAACCATTTTACAAATGAATGCAAGGAAGGGAAAAAAATTATGGATTTTTTGGTGATTCAACGTATGATTCATTTAGTTTTCCTCAAGCAATAGAATATTATAAGAATGGCTAAGCAACCAAAAATAGTGATGAATTATCTAGACCAAATGTAGTAAGAGGGGTTAAAGTAATTATGATAATACCTTATAAAACCCCCTTAAATGCACAAAGATATTAGAAAGCAGAGGTAGAAAATAAGAGAGAAAATATGATATGTTATAAATAGAAAAATAAGGTAGTGATAATCATAAGAGGGAGAATAGACATCACAAAGGATAAAATGATCATGGACAACTTGGAAAATGAAGACATAAAGGATTTTCCCATAACATGAAGACATGATTTCATTGTTGATAATGCTAAGAGAGATATTAGGGAAGAAAAAACAAAGGGAAGATGACTGCAAAGCATGATTCTTAGAAAATGAAGTCCTATTACTAAAATAATTGACCAATTTTATTGAAGAAGAAAATATCATAGACAAAATTAAATAATTCAATAAATTTTAGAATAAACATACAAAGGAAAATACAAGATAATAGATAAGAACAACTAAAGCCACAATAAAATGGTGAAAAAAACCCTATACTTATTGAGTTAAGAGTCCATGATAAATGGATGAAGAATGTATTGATAGACCTAGCAGTATATGTAAGAAAAATGTTAAGAAGGATTTATAAGAGATTAGAAAAAACAACATTGCATGAGACCCCATACAACATCATATTGATAGATGGGACGCATGTATGAACTGTAGGGACTTGCAGGAATGTAGAGATAAATTTATTAAGAATTTAAAAAAATGGACTTTTTTGGTAATAGAAATGAAGGAGCCTCTTGATGCTTTCAATGCCTTGGTGAACCTAGAATGGCTTAATAATTGTATTGGACCATTTGAATACAAAAAAGAGGAATGAATATTCTACAATGAGGATAGGGTAGTTAAAATACTAGTCTACACATATATGAATCGAAGACATATGTTGAAGATATAGTACAAGAAGAGGATGTGGATGATGAAGATCTAATGACAAGGGAGTATACTCATTAAGAAGAATTCCTAGGATAGAAATAAATAAGGATCCTAATTTAGAAGGGGAAATTTTAGTAGATAATAACCACTATAGTATAAAAAGTGAGGATGTATTACAAGCTTGGATTCTCAATGAACTTAAAATAAAGTCTAGAAGGGTGTTAGGAGAAAGAAAGTGATAGATCCTAAGGTTGATAAAATAGTCAAATATATTTTCACAAGAGTTAAAGATACATTGCAACTAAAAATTTAGTAGAGTTGTAGTATATAAGGTGAAAACACATTGAAACCCCATAGAATATAACACATCACTAGAGGAATTTCTCATATTGAAATACCTCATTAATTGAGAGTTGATAACTTTCTAGATTATTTGGAAAGCATGAAAAAAACTTTTGATAGAGAGGATCTTAGAAGTGAAGTTTGAGATGACACCCTAGTATGAAGTGCAATGTGATGATTGTATAATCATAAAACCAACATTTTGACATGGAAAAATCTAATTCTATACTTATCAAAACAATATATTTACCTAAATAAGGAGACTTACAACTCACAAAAGAATATTATGGTGATATTGACCCAAGGGTGCACTAGGGAAATTATATTAGAGAGTGGATGATATAAGGAAATATGATGAAAGGTTATTGTAACAACTAATTTATTGGGTAAATACTCGGGAAACAGGGATAGAGACAATAAATTGGAATATGTTATAGGAGGACTTTTATAAAACATTTTGATTTTGGGACCCAAATAACCAAATAGAACGTGTGTTATAAAAGATGAAGGAAGTGATAATATTGTCACTAGAAGAGGTGAATGAGAAATTTAGAAAGAGAAAGACAGTAGTACAAATTTAAGGAAACTTAGGCATTTTGAAGTTGATAGAATGAAATAATGAGTCAAATGTGACACCTCAATGAGTTTCTTACACCACTTCTTCAGAATTGGAAAAATGAACCAAATAAGGTTTATGCTACAAAAACTGAGACTAATTGACAATCATTATTATAGATAGAATAGAATAAGAACGTGTTTTGTGATATCCCAGTCATGTAGGATCTACGGGATAGAAAAGATTTAAAGGACTTTTTGATGCTCATATGCAGTTTACATAGTTGTCGCAAACAGTTTTGCTTCCATTGTATGAAATATATATATCTGAAGTCCATATAAAATTATCTATGTTTAAGAAGCCACTCTATACGCCACTTGTTGAATGAGCAATGCGAACTATTTGAATTGTCTTAATTGCAGTTAACCTACATATAAGTAATATAGGATCTAGCTAACTTGATTCTTGCTGATGGTTCGAAACATTTCTGAGGCTACTTTGAGAAAAGGGGACCATCCTATTAAAACTGAGTCTCATTGACTAGTTCAGTATACTGAAAAGTTTTCCAGCTCTTCTTTTATTCCTCATCTTCAATGACTATCATAGTTATCTTCCATTTATATTGTCAAACCCTTTCCCAAGCTCTCCAGTATTAGATCTTCTCTTTTCCCATCTTCTCCTTCCAAGAAGAACTGTATTCCACCACTTCTTATTAACATTCTTTCTTCATCTCTGTCTGCTTTTGCCCGGACCACATCTCCACTCTGCACCATCATAACCATGGGGTGGTTTTTATGCAAAATGTGCACAAAAATCTGATCTCCCTCTATAGTTTTTGAGTGGTTAACAAGCCTGGTATTGAAAATCTCCTTGCCATCTCTTAAAGTGCCTAGTTCTACACCGACTGAAGTAATCCCACCCTTGAACCTCACCATAAAGCATAATATAATCCCTGAACATTGCTCATTACTGTCCAATGTAACATGGAGTAAATCATCACAATTTGTTTCCATCTTCTTTTCTAAGCACTCTGGAACCCCATTTGCAGAAAAACTGAGTAGCTCTAGACAGTGTGTTTCCTGTAAGTCCAATAAAAGATTATGGTGATTAGTATACAAGGTACTCTCAAAATTTGAAAATGTAAATAATTTATCTTAGATGTATGTCAATCAGAATGGAACTCATCACTTTGTACTTATGGACATGGGTTCTTAATCAAAAGAAGAAAACGGGAGTCCTCAGCAAGGTACCTACTTTCCATGTTCGATATACAAGTTGGATTCTTGGATATCTCATGTTGGATTCTTAAATGTCCCATGTTGGACATATCTCATATGTCCAGTTGTATGCGGGGTGTATGATGGGGTTACTAGCTTAAACTAATGAAGCTATCTATATAACCATGTGTCCTGGATCCTTTTTACCCCATCTTTCTAAGGGTTTATTGCCGAAGAAAAGGTTTCTAGGTCCGCTACAAATAGAATATAGTGTCCTTGAGCTTTCTTTTCCTATAATATTCTGAAACTAGTAACCAATCTATATAACTACACTATAAGTAGTTCTAGTATTTGACAAGCATTAGATTAAAAGGAAAATGAGAGATACCTTGATTAATTGGCGGGCTTTCAATATTGAGCTTCCTGAGCCGGCCAATCTGCAACCTATAATATGCATTCTTCTTAGGGATTTTAGCCTTTCCATTCCTTGAAGACGCTTCACATTCCTACATTCTGATATTGAGAGCTCTTGCAATGACTGCAAGGACCCAAAGTCAGGCAATTCAACAAGTTCCATGCAGTTGTGTATCCTCAGAAGCTTGAGCCTCTTCATATGTGACATGTTAGAGATTTTATTTAGTCCCAAACAGTCTTGAATATGCACTTCAATGAGATCCTTTGGAAGATGTGGAAGTTCTAAAAACTCTGTGCAGTGATGTAGGTAGAGTTTGCTTAGTCGCAAAAGTGTGCCAAATGTTGGTGGCAAAGAGGTCATTTTGTAGGATTTAAGATGCAGAATTTCTAATGATGAAAACTCTCCAATACGTTTTGGTAGAGGACAACCACTTGCTTTTAGATGCTTTAAGGAAGTAAGTCTTGAAAAGCCAGGTGGAAGACAAGATAGGCTGTAGGTTTCTTCCATTTCTAGAGACTTTAGGCAAGAAAGATTCCCAATGCTTTGTGGAAGTTCACATAGATTGTAGCATTCATTGAGCAACAGCTCTTCTAAACAGACCAGATTTCCCAACTCCTCTGGCAATCCAAACAAGGAACTGCAGTGATTCAGGTTGAGATGCCGTAAACAATTAAGTTGGCCTATTGATGTAGGCAAGCTCCATATTGCTGCACAATTACTTAGAACCAACCTTTCCATACGAACAAGGTGCCCTATTTCTTCTCCTAAGCTGATTCGTTTGCAACCAGTCATATCCAACCGGCATAAGCTTTCAAGTTCATAGATTGAGTCAGGTAGAGTCTGTAAACTAGAACAACCATGTAAATCCAGATACCGCAAGCGATTCAACTTTCCTATCGGAGGAAGGCTTCTTAATTCATAGCAAAAATGAAGAGAGAGCTTCTCCAAGCAGGACAACCATCTAAAGGATCTGGGCAAATTCTTTAAGGGCATTCCATCCAATTTGACGTTTTTTAAAACTCTCAGATGTTCAAATGAGTCAGGTAATATTCCAATGCTGTGACAATTAGATAAAAAGAGCACCTTCAGTAATTTCAGGTTAGTTATAGTGTCAGGAAGTTGGATTAAATTGCCGCAGTTTGACAGATCAAGGTACTTAAGCTCTGTTAGAAATCCAATGGACTTTGGCAGTTCCCTCAACTCATTACAACCACAGAGCTCCAGTTGTATGAGAGATGTGAGGTTGGCAAAATCTGGAAGGACTTGAAGATTTGTGCAGTAATTTAACTTAAGTACTTTGAGGTTTTTTGGCCCCTGCAAACAGATAAAACATATCATTAGGAACACATCAAGCAGATAGTCCTATCTTTTTTGCTTTTGTTTTTAGATATCGTTAAAGCTTTTGTAATTTTGTTAATTATTGGAAAAAAAATTAAATGATCACTTTGTGTCTTCAATCTCTTTTACTTGAATTTGTTTTGGAAATTACCTCTTTATTGGATGGTTCTGGCCACACTGCCTCGATGCCTTTGCTGAAGCTTAGATCAAGTACTACTAGATGTTTCATATTCCATTCACATGGCAAGTATTTTAGAGGGCAGTTTTCCCATCTTAGCCACTTCAAATCTGGAGGCATTTTTCTATAATCTCCCTCTATAAGAGCTCCATCAAGCCAAAGCAATTGCAAAGTACACATTCTTTGCAAATTATGAGTTTGAAGTTTAACATCTTGCCGAAGGTAGGTAACCATAAGACATCTCACACTTTCTGTTCCCTGATCAGATTACGAATGATACAAGATTATTTGCATCAAAATTGACCTTGAATTCTGCTATGGAAAATAGAAGCAATTACTGTCCCATGCAACATGCCAACAACATGCCAATAAAATACAGTGGAAATATCAAATACAAAGATAGACTAGAAGCACTTCTCAAAGACCAAAATTGAGTGCTTCTGGATTGAACTGTGTGTTTCTTTATCATCAATATTTTGGATCACACTACATGTTCCATCATCGTTCTTTTTGCTCTCTTCATCCTGATGACAGATTGTGCAGTGTGATCTGAAATGATAAAAAACACATGGAACTCAATACAGAAGCACTCAATTTCAGAAATATGAACAGTAGAAACAACATATCTCTGATCTCAAATACCCTGTCTTCAACAGCATTTGGTCCAACTCACAAAGAAACTGATATCCTACCGCTTTCCAGATTTAGTTCAAGGGCTAGAGCATATTGGGAGGAGGAATAAAGTAAATAGAATTCAAAGCCTCACCTTTCCTTCCATTATAACTAGTTCAACCTCTTCTGGCTTCCACAATCTGCTACGCTTCCCTGGTTCTGCTGATTCCTCTGCTACAATTGCTCGTCCCATATCCCTCAACTCACTATGCATTACAAATCTATCCTGCTCATCTAATTTGATGAGTGATTTCAGCTTCAATTTTGTTAGGCCTAGATTGGGACACAAATGACTGGCTTCCCAAAAGCTTATCACACTTTCTCTCTTTCCTCCTATGAATAAACAGGCCATGTCTAAAAACATTTCCTTCTCTTCAGATTCTAGGCCATCGTAACAATGTCTTAGAATGGCGTTCTTGCCATGGTCACTTGAATATTCTAGTATTTGAATGACATGTTTCCAATGACTTAAATCTCTATTATACAAATGAGCACCCAGAACTTCAAGTGAAAATGGCAGCCTATTGCAAATATCCACAGCTTTGCATGACAATTCTTTATAATCTTCTTCAGGTTGATATCTCATGAAAGCATGCCAGCTAAAAAGTTGAAGAGCATGTTCCTTAGCCAGTCCCTGCAATTCATAAACAAAACTTCCATTTTCATTCTTTAGTGTGTTGGAGTCAAGCGTTGTTACAAGCACCCTGCTACCTGGTCCAAACCAATCCCCTCGTAGAGCCTCCAACTGCTTCCAGTCATCAACATATTCAAGAATAACAAGGGCCTTGATGGATCTCAAACGGCCCTTCATCAACATCTTTCCATGAACCTCATCATTAACTTTATCCTTGAACTTGACAAGGTCTTTCAATATCTGGCGCTGCATCTTAGCTACACCATTTGTATTTTGGGCTTGATGACGCACATCATATACTATGCAGGTAGCATCAAATTTGAGATAAATATGATTGTGGATAGCCTTAGCTAGCGAGGTTTTTCCGACACCCGCATTTCCATAAATGGCAACTGTGAGGACATTCTCATCAGAATCTGTATTGAGCTCTTTTATAACTTTACTCATGTGTTCTTGTATACCCATTAAGATTGTCTTCGAAATTCTAAGTGGTTCGTTTCTGATCACCAGGGGTATTGTATCCGAGGGATCTTCTTCTAAGGGCCGGGGCAGAGCTTCCTCCACTGGGGTCGCATTTTGTTCTAATTTCTTGAAAACATCCTGGACTATAAGCTTGACGAGCTCTGCTTCAAATCTGAAAGACAAATGAGTTTGGAAAATAAGATATTGCCCGGTTTTTGTGTAATAAATATTAATATATGCTTCCTGTAACGGTTAAAAGCTCTCTTAGACTGGTACTAAATTGCTGATTAGTAAAATTCTATTTAAATGAGAACTTCTAGCATTTCTGATCTTTGAAAACATGTAAGAGAAACCTTCACTATCCACTCAGCAAAAACTGGACAAATTCTCTGAAATTCTGGCCCTTATTGTTAAATTTAACGCCACAATACTGAAACGATGAAGAGAGAAGAAACAACAGTAACCCAAACAACAATGGAAAAAGAGGATTTACTTCCGAGAAAAAGGAAGAAATTTGGATATTATTCGATTTGTGAATACATACTATAGGATTTAAGAAAAGATCTATAAAGCTACAGAATGAGAAAGATTATGTTTATAATTATGACGAGGAAGAAAGCATTTCTTAAAATATTGACAGACAAATCTATTCCTGCCAATCATATCATTCACCATCAGCAGATCGTAGTCCTTTCTTCAAAAATTTCTTCATCATCACCTTTAGTATACTATATGGGAATTTTACAGCAGTACCAATGAAGAAAATGCCAATGAAAAATATACTTCTTCCCTCTTATATTATCAATTACACGAATATATAATAATCCTTCGCTACAATAAATAGCATTCGCATTTTGAACTGCACTAGTATTCTCACTGTATAAATCTATGGCTCACAGAGTAGCATGATGAAAGTATCTTTAAGTTAATTCTCGATGCATTTCTTTCTAATTTTACAACAAACAAGCAATTTGCTTACACATAAATAGCACTGATCTTACTAAGGTAAGAGTATTTAGGCACAGGTCCAACTGAGTAAGGCAAATGCACTTTCTAGGTATATAGAGGGAAAACTTTTGGGATTTTACGGTTCACAGAGTGGAATGATTCCAACTGTAGCCAAATTTAATCTATGGTCCTTGACATTGCTAGCTCACACAAATGATGGGTATCCTCTGCATAAGAACCTATCTGCAGCTGAGGTCAAGCAAAGGAAATTTTCTTGGCAGTCAGCCTCACCAGCTCAAATTAAATATTTCCAAACTTTCCTACAATTCTTCAGAGTAGCATGAACACAATTTCTTAATGCTCCAAGAAAAAAGGTTTAGGAGAGAAGGATGATTTTTGGGTTGGTAGTTTGTAAGGTTTTCTAAGGTCCTGTCCTTTATAATATCGTAGTTGTTCCACTTGATTGTCCTTTGTTATTTTTCTGCATTTAATGCTTAATCTTTTTGTTTTTTAAAGATCTAGACCCTTTCAAAATCCCTGTACATTAATCAAAAACAATTTCACAAAAATAAGCGGTTAGCTTTCATACCCAGATATATCATCTGTACACCAGCCAGAGAAGGAGGAAACTTTATGGAGAGCAGTTTCCCACTCACTAATTCTTTCTGGTGTGTGTCTTTGATTCTTCTCCTCAAAAGCCTTGGCATAGGCACCTCTCCAAGGATTCCTTACTTCTGTTGGCTTGACATAATAGAATAAGGGTATAATTATACCATTTGCTTTGCACATGTGAACTACCTCGTCCAGGCACCAATGGGACTCTGCAAACTTCATGGAGAAAATAGGAATGAGGACGGCACTGTTGTCGATTGCCTCTTGAATAGTTGAACTGATCTCATCCCGCCTTTTAATGTTATGGCTATCCAGGAATATATGAACCCCTGCATTTTCTAAGTAAGCATAGAGGTCATCTACAAATGTTCTTTTTACGTCCTCCCCTCTAAAACTTAAGAAAACATCGTATCTCCTTGATGTAGAAGACAGAGTCCTGTGTGAGGGATTGTATCCAGTCAGTGACATAATTTATCAGTTTAATTACAGACGGATTATTGCTTGTTGCAATGCTCTCTTCTTCTTCTTCTGCCAAAACAAAGCACAATTCCTTTTTCCTAGTATGTAGAAATGAGATTATTGTGATTTGAGTATTTGCAAGGCTGGATGTCTCTGATCTCAGTGTTTGAGACCATTGGGCTTGTGTTAATCCCTGAGTTTGAGACCATTGGTATTTTACTCTTTGCAAGGGTGCTGAGCTAGAGACTATTGAACTTCTACTGTTTGCAAGGTTGGGGTGATTTCTCCATTCATTAATGAAATCTCTGAGTTCGAGACTATTGGGTGTTTAATCTTGAGAATGGCTAGGGAGTTTCTTCCTGCTATTAGGTGTCATCTCTGGGTTTGAGACTATAAGGTCTTACCATAGGCAATTCTAGGGTGAATCGTCCTCTAATTAGCAATTTAACTGTTATACAATTTCTGAGACGGAGACTATTGGGATTGTACTCTTGGCAATCCTATCAGGCATATATTCGATAATTGGGCCTTTACTCTTCCCATGGCTGGGGTGATCCCTATTAAACAAACCAGATTTTTTGTTTTTGGTATTAAAGAAGCCAAATATGTTCAGTATAGAGAAAACAGCAAGAAAAGGATCATAGATCAGTTCATCAGAGCAAAGCTTTTGCCATGCCACCCAAACATCATCATAGTCAACACTCAAGAGTATTGAAAGAATTTGGAAGATTTATGGAAACCCAATGTAATATCAACTAACAACTTTCTTGTTGATCACAAATCTTAAGACGATGCGATTACGTAGTATAATTTTGAATTTTCCAAGTTACAACAAGCATTGTTCTTGCTGAAACTTCGGATAGGTCTCCAATGAAGGGCAGAAGTATCCTATTAATTTACTCCAGAAGAAACAGTCAAATAAGTCCAAGAGTTTCGTCATGTTTGTTGGAGCTTAATAATTTTCTTGTTTTTTACAGTTAAAACATCATCAATTCTGCAATTTAGAACACTTACTCGGAATCTTCCCATTAAACAAAAGACCTTAGAAACCCGTAGTGTAAAACTGCTGATCACAGATCTTGATGGAATCTTTAGACGATGCGACTATGTAGTATAATTTTGAGTTTTCCAAGTTAGAACAAGCATTGTTCATCTTTAACGATGCGATTACAACGTTGTATAATTTTGAATTTTCTAAGTTAGAGCAAGCATTGATCTTTGTCTTTTTCTTTTCTTTTTTTGAATAAGAACAAGCATTGTTCTTGCTGAAACTCCGGAGAAGCCTCCAACGAAGGGCAGGGGTATACTATTAATTTACTCCAGAAGAAACGGTCAAATAAGTAGTTTATATTGTTAATGTGTCATGTTTGTTTGGAGCTTATTACAATTTTTCCTTTGTATAATTCTTTGGCACCAACGACAGCACATAAAAACCCGCTAACGCCAATAAAATCGAAATCTTCATTAAATGTGCAGATATCTAAAGGAATGGCAAAGATGTGGCCTGTCCTATCGATCGTGTAGGCTTTTTTCACGATGATTTATGTTTTTCCATTATATTATATAGGTCAACTACGATTGGGGAATAGAATTGGGGAAGGTCCAAGAGAAGTTAGTTTTGTTGGGTAAAATTAAAAAATATAAAACTAGCACATATATATAGATATATATTAAATATTAATATATATAAAATACATGATCATTTTCTAATTTTTTTTTTTATTGATTTATCTTTGTCATCAAAAATATTATTTATTTATTTATTTATTTGTTCTTTTTGTTTCATCAAATCTCTTTGATTTGATTTTTTGTTTCATCAAATCTCTTTTATTTGCTTTTTTTGTTACCTATTGTAGTTGCACATGACTTCCACTTGCCTGCCATTTTAAATGCAGCTTTAAAAACTTTACATAGATTTTTGGATGCCACTATATGCTTCTCGGCGTAATTAAGAGAGGATGGTGAGTTTTTTTAGGAGCTTTATTATGGTTGACATAAGGCAAATTCACCATCAGCAATTCATCGCCGGAAAATTCACCGTCAACAATTCACCGCCATGACAAATTCATCTCAAGGAAAATTCACCACCAACAATTCACCAATTCATCGCCACGAAAAATTAATTGCAAAATTTTAATGTGATGAATTTTCTGCGGTAGTGAATTGCTGGTGGTGAATTTTCCTTAAGGTGAATTTGTCATGGCGATGAATTTTCCCATGGTGAATTGTTGGCGGTGAATTTTCCTAGAGCCATTATGGTTATGTGCTTAGTCTATATGTGTTGGTTGTCTATCATGTTTCATGCCCCCTTTTTTTAAAGCATGATTTAGTATATGTAATAAGCACATTTGGTCAATATAGAGCTATATTAATTTTTAACTTTTTAGAGTGATATTGATAAATTATTTTTTATCCTTGTCATTTCCAACATTTTGATCCCTTTTAGTTCGAGAATTTAGTGGCAAATGTTTCATAACCTTCACATTTCGTTTCAACAAGCTACATAATTTTGCAATTTCATTTTTGGTCATACAACATTGATCACTTCATAGATCAATAATTGACACAACATGAACAAATTAATAGTCTAACAAACATTCTCCATTATGCCATTGGTTGAAATTCAACAAATTAGATCAGGTGGGCCCCACATCAATGAAGTTTTAAAGAAAGTTCATAAGAAAGTAGAGCCATTAATTGCACATAAAAGAGATCCAATGGCTAGCACAATTTTGTTAAGTGGCTAGTCTAAAAACTCAAAACTATTGCACTATTGGATAGAATTTAATGAGTTAGCATAGTAAGTGGGCTCAATATTATTCATAACTTTTCATGGAAAGTAAAAGGAAAATGTATAAAACATGTACTATTGGATATGTGTCACAATGGTGCTCCTCCAAATTATGGTTAGCATGGAACAACTTTCTAGCAACACCATTCATTAAGAGATGACACAATGGACTAAGTGGGTCTTAATTTTGACAAAGGTAAAAGGTATGATGAGCTAAAATCACAATGCAGTGGAACTATTTTTTTTTCTCATAATTAATAGCATGCACATCATTTCAAAAGTGTCGGTCTAACAAGTATTTTCTATAATTGTACCATCAGCTGTAATGTCCCCTTCCAGTTGACATCTCTCAGTTCTTGAGATTAGCCTATTATGCGACCCTCGTAGGCTGATAGGGTGGATAGAGGGTCTTGTTGAGGCATGGCTTGGCTTTAGTTTTCAGAGTCATTCAGTTCGACTTTCGTTCGAGGTCTTTTGGACGTCATTTGCTTGACTTACTATTTTTAGTAAGTGGAGACACTCAATGGAGCACCCCTGCTATTTTTAGCAGTATGGTCTGGTCATATGCAAATTTAGTCACTTATCATCCGGCTTTAGACGGTTCGTCAATTGGACTTATATTGAGAGAGATATTAATATTTATTTGCCAAAATAAATATTAATTAAGTTGAAGCTTATATTATAAAGTTATAATATAATTTAATATTATAACTTAAGTGACTTTTTGAAGGGGGTCGACCATCATGAAGAAGGGGCCATTTTTAATTAATGATTATAATTAAAAAGGCGTCCAAACTATTGAAAGATTAAAAGTGAAATTTCAAGTTTTATTTAAATGATGTTTTTTGAAGAAAATCGACCCAACTGAGAAGATATAAGTTTTCTTTGAGAAAACTTCAGGCATTATGTTATGAAAATCGATTTTAGCCAATTCTTCCTTCAAAGAACAAAGCCAAGGGTTTCAGTTGTCTTTTGCATTGGAGAACGAGCCTTCTTCAGTGTCTGCAGTTCAGAGGTTGTGAAATATCAGCTGATTTATTGCCTATCAGTGAAATAGCTTCATCCAAAAGTTATTACAAAGCATATTGAGAAGTTGTCATTTAGGGTTTGATTAATAGTCATCCAGAGGCAGTGTTCTTTCTTTGAGCGGCTGGTTGATTTACATCTGGCATCAGTTCCTAGGTGGTACAGATTTATACTTGTTGGTTTAGGGCCGTACTATTAAGCCTTGAGGCCGTACTTCTTCTATAGGCTTGGACGCCTTGCTTTTTTGGTCTCTGCCTTCACCAAATGGGACGCCTTGCACTCAGAGTTTGTTTGCACAATTTTTGAGGCAAGAGAAATGTCATCTGATGCTGGCCGTACTAAATCTTCATCATTCTGGGGTGGCTGCAATTAAAAAATTAGGTTTTTAGTTATTATAATTTGCTTTGCCTTTTTTACTGCATGCTAGGGTTTCAGCATTGTAAGCATCAAGAAGAAATAATAAACCTATATGCTATCGATTTGGGAGTCTATCTATTCCAGTTTGTACTTCCTGTATTTATTTAGAATTTTTAGAAGTATTTCTTTTGAAAATCGCACTTTATCTTTTTTATGCAAAAACTACAAAAAAATCAAAAACCTTCAAAAACAAGCAAAAACACAAACATATCAGATATAGCAGTTTGGGGTTGAAGTAGAACCAGCAGGGTTCTTCACATCAGCCAAATATGAACATGTTGAAAAATAATGGAGATTGCATCAAAACAAAGCTTCTTAAAGACAAGTCACAATGTAGTGAACACATGGTGCTTCGACACTTCCCAAGAATGTTGCTAGAATTGATACATGTTTCTATTGTGTCATTGGTTAAAAATGATTACAATACAAGGTAGTTGGACCAATCAGATTCATCTAATGTAATGAAAGCATAATGAAACAAGTGGTAAAATAAGTTTGAAGAACAAATTGTGCGTGCCAAATTTCAATCTTAGTTATTAATTATCTATAAAACCAACTTTAGCTCCATTGCATGGATTTCTTAGATGTAGTTACTAAAATTTGTAGATCTTTTAACATTTTCTTTGAATTCATATAGTATAGGTATGCAACTTGTGCTCTATAGGAGTTCTATTGAGGAGAGAAACACATGTTTATGATATCCAACATTTAAGGCAAGAGATTGTTCTTCATGTTGAGTTCATTAAGCTCAATTATGTGTCTATGTAAGTTGGCCTCTTACACTCTATGTAAATAAATTTGATAAATATATGAATCATCTCTTCTTACTATGCCTACTTGTGGATTTTTTCCAATTCTCATTGGTTTTCAATTATTTTTTCATTGAGAACCTTAGCTTGTTTATGTGAAATTCTATAATTTATAAATGAAATTGAAATCACACATATGTGTGTGGTTTTCTCTTCATTAAAAAAATTTAGTTTAAAAAATTATGAGCTTTGTGCAAAAATTCAAATGAAAAAAGGTAAATTCCTCTATTCAACAATTCACCTCTTAGTGTAGTATTTTATTTCAAGAGAATTCTTCACTTTCCCCTATTAAAATTAGACCAAGAATACATTGAGGATTCTACAAAGAGTTGGCTTCTAAAATCCTAGAGGTATTCTTGCAAGTTGTGTCCCACATTTCCAATATATTCCATGTTGATATAAAGACATATGAAAGTACAAACTTGAAGATCAACAATTTTGGCACACCTGATAGGACTTCAAAGAAAAGATAACACAACTAAGATAGATCTATCGATTTTTTATTTTGTGGGGACTCTTATTTTATAAAAAGGAATGTTACTAGATATTTTTCCAAGGAAAATAGTTCCCAATCCAAGTCCCTTGTCACTTACATAATCACCAATGGAAATCTAGGAACTTAAATAAATTTTTAAATTAGAATTTAATGGAAGTTCTTTAATTTGACCAACTCCTCTAGCCATGTGGGACCTTATTCTTGCAAATGCTCTCAAATATCTACCAAATTTTATGGGAGAGGATTTAAAAAATCCCATAGAACACCTACAATACATTCCAAATATCTTCAACCTGCTCTACATCATCCAAAAAAATATTGCATTGAGACTACTTGCTACTTCTTTCAAAGGGAAATCATTAGATTGGTATGTCTTATTTTCCAAACTATATACTTGGTATCAACTTGGTGATGCATTCTTCAAACATTTAGAAGAAAATGGAGACAAACCTTCATTACTACAACATCTAATCACAATCAAGAGAGCCGAGCAAGAGACAATTATAGATTTCAACATCACCTATTTCACAAAATTTAAGAAAGGATACTTATTCTCGCTCATCCACTAGTAGACATGACTTTTTTTTTTCATCTCAAAGATTTTAATTCAAATATCTATGATAATTGAATCTCTTAGGGGTAAAAAATTTCTTGTGACCTAATTGATAACTAGAGTAGAAAATAATTTGATAGGTGTTGGAAGACTTCCTCCCAAACCACTTATGCATATGTTCCTTGAAGTATTATTCCTATTATAAGAAAAGACTCCAAAGCCTAATCATCCTTTTCTAATTGCAAAAAAGGATTCTTCTTTCATGTATGTTTATCCCCCAAATATGTACCCACATCACATGTATCTCAAGAAGTTAATGATATGAAACATTTATTGCAAACACAATTAAATGAGATTAACAATCTTAAGAGGTAATAGGGAATTTATGCAAAGCCCATGATGCATTAAGGTAATCAAGGTCAAAGGCTCCAATACCTGCCAATCATATATTAAAATTAGAAAAATCAATGGTAGAATTAGATATGCCTATTAAATCAGATAGTGCTAGTGCTAATGCCACTACAATAAATCCTGCCCAATCTAGTAAGAGAATTAGTCTCAAGAAAAAAAATCATAGAAGATTGAAATATGTAGTTCTTTCCTTGTAATGATGTGCACCCATCTAGATCTTGCTTAAGAGGAAACTTGTAGCAAAAAATTATTGAGAAAAGGCAAGCTACAACCAAGATATGAACCATATTGCTAGAGCCATTGATCAATCTACAAGAGTTCAAAATATTATTTTGACAACATTTTTGAAAGCAAGGTCTTTAGAACAAGAAAAATAGATAGTATTATAGACACCTAAATTAGCTAACATCACATTTTATCACACATTCATCTTATTTGTCTAGTTAATTAAATAAATTATATTTATTTTATTAATTAACCCATTTTTCCTCATCACCTAGTTAATGAAATAAATTATATTTAATTAATTAATTAATTATTTTCCCCATATAGCCAAATTAATTAAATAAATCTTATTTATTTAATTAATTTATCCTTCCCCATCACCTTTATCCAATAATTAATTTAATAAATTTATTATTGAGAGTCACATGTCTAACTAAGACCTTGTCTAGATTCATTAAACCTAGAAAAATCCCAAAAGTCAAACTAACTTTGCATCTCATCCATCTATTCCATACTACATTGCAAAATATCAACCATTCACATAAAGATGTTTCCCTAATCAAATCCTAAACCTAGCCATTAGTCCTCATGTGATGCTTGTCACATGACTACAACTTTAATCCAAAAACCTAATGCTCATTCAATCCTAGCCATCCACCATCAATCTATCTTAGCCCTTGATTTTGTTCTTGAGAATTCTATAAATAGATATCTTCACCCTTCATTTGAGGGATCAAGTCTTATGCTAGGGAATCTATGCTACTATTTTGCTATTATAATATCTCTTCCATACTAAGGTTATGTTGGTTTTTCATATAGAGCAATCCACATCTTATCATAATCTAGAACAAATCAAGTAGAGCTAGGGTGCACTCTATTTTATATCAATCAAGGAGAATTTAGGTGATTTGAGGTATACATTTGGTATTTCTTTGTATTATATTATGTTATTGTGATTTAATCATTTTTTTCGCTCTTCATTTTGTCATTCTTGGTGGGACCCATGTCCCTATTTTGACCTCTTTTGCGATTTGTTTTGAGTGTGAGTTGTAGGTTCTGATTCGGTGCTTCATACTATGTTTTAGTGCTTTTACTTCACAAAAAGGTGCCTAAGCTTCATAGAAAAGTGCCTACTCTTCACAAAAAAGCACCTACATTTCACAAAAATATGCCTATGTTTCATGTAAAGACACTTATGCTTTTATTTTGTATAGCATCTTAGGGATTTCATTAACTTTTGATGTTGATGTGATTGTTCTTTTGGGTCCCCTAATATTCTATCTTGTGGGTCATCTAATCTATTTATGACATGTCTTAGGGATTTTAGGATTTTGGGCATATTAACATTTCTTCCTAAGCTTTCATGTTTTCTAATCTAGTGTTTGAAGGTTTTCATAAACTTTCCTACTATTTGCTAACAATTTATGATTGCATATTTCTCCATGTTTCCTTTTAATTGGCCTTTTGTAGGTTTCTCTTTGTTTCACAAAACTACACTTCTGTTACACAAAGCCACACCTCCATTTCATAGAATTGTGTATCCATTTCACAAAGCCACACCTCCATTTCACAAAACCATACCTTTGTTTTACATAATTGTGATTTTGTTTCAATTTCTAATTTCTTTTATTTTTCAAAGCTTTTGTTTTGGCTAAACTTATTTTGGTGAGCTAACATTTTGGTGCAACTTCTTATTTTTCTAGTCAAAAGGTAAAATTATGAAAACTACTAACTTGTGGTTTTGCAACATCATTTGTCCAAGTTTTGATTTCTCTCTAAATTAGGCACTACAATTAGAGTAGTGGGTAAATAATTTTGTTTTCCATGTTTGAAATGGGTGTGTAGATGTATGCTCTCTCCTTACACTTAGTGCGACCTTGGATATTAAAAATCTCACATTTATTTTATTTTATTTATAATAGATCTTAAGACTTTCTAATTTGTGTGTATCCTCTCCCCTAGCATCTAATGTGATCTTGAGGGTCAAAAAAACCTAGCAAAGTCTTTCCCTTTAGAAGGCCTGCCTAGGGATTGTTGGAATATGAAGTCAATTTTATTGTTATTCCAATAGTGATGAATAATTAATATTGAAGTTCCTAGGTAGCAGGCCTGAAATTTGATCGTCACCCCTACCTCTCATATGAAAATTTTATGACGGTTTGGTCATTTAAATGTCTATCAAAAAAAGTTTAATTTATGAATTTTTATATAAAATATTTTATAAATACAATATCTTGAAAAATTAGAAAACAGTGATAATTATTAGTAATAATTATAAAAATCTAATATTATAATTATCAATTAACAAAAGTTTCTAAGTTCATATTAAAAACAAATCTTGTTAAATATATTCTAAAAGTTAAAAATAATTATATTCTATTTTGAAAAGATTCTAAATTAATATATATTTTTATAATAATATTATAAATCACATGTATTAATATAAAAAAATGATAACTATTATAAAAATGTCAAAAGTTTATGAATTCATATTAGAAAATATTCAAAAAAGTTATATTCTATTTTAAATTAATTTATCTTTTTATAATAAAAAATATAAAATGATATATATTTATATTTTGCTTATAATATTTTTTTACGGTTTAATAAAAATATAACAAGTCAAACTATATGGTCTAATAAATTTTAAAGCTATAATATACGGTCTAAAATTGAAAAAATGGTCAAATAGACCATCAAATTCCAGGCCTGCTAGGTAGTGCTTCACGTATGCACACGACATGGTCAAAGGTTGAAGTGATGGGGGGTCCCAAGGGTCTGTATTATCCCCTTGGATGCCAAAGGAATTTTTGATAAAGCTATTTTTTTGGGGATTTACTATTTATGGTTAGTTTGACAAATGCTCAACATATAGTTGCATGAGTTGCACTTTCTATTTTTGAAAAGTTGTGTTTGACAAGGACTCTACAACTTAGATTTGTTATACTTTTTCAAAGTCATCTTTTTTGTACACTTTCATGATTGTTGTTTCTGTAGATGTTTCCAAATTAATAAAATACTGAAGATCTTTGCCCCTATTCTTTTCTTGGTATAATTTTACCAGGTTTTCCATGTAAATCTATGTGTTTACTTGTGTATATTATTTTTCTTTGGTAATTTTGTACTGTGAATTTTCTTATAATTGGTATCAAAGTGAGGTTTTTGTGTAAAAGTTGTGTTTTTTGAGGAGTGAACAATGACAAGAAGCACGGTTACTATTGATAGGGTAGGGTTGGATGAGACACTCACTGTCCCATGCTCTGGGTCTCACCTTGGAAAACCCTTTGGTGTCACTCTCCACCTTCTCAACCTATAGGCCCTAATGCTTGTTAGGCACCCCTAGTTCTCCTGGCCAACCCTACTATCATCTTCATTTCCCTAACCAAGCCAACCTTGGTGCTCTCTCTGCCAATCTCTCCTTAGCCCTTAATCTTCCTAAAGGCTAACTAAAACTCCAAGCTCTACTAACTTGATGCAGGGGTGTGTGATGACTTTCATGGCTTCAAAACCATCTCTCTAGGGTTCTTGATCATTCCCCAATCACCAATTCTCCATCGCTCACTCCAAACCCTATTCTAGGGTTTAAAAAGGGCTAGTAGTCCTTGAGCCCCAATTAGGCCTCCTAACCCGAGAAAGTAGGCTTAAACTCCAAAATTCCTAAAGAACATCACAATCTTCCAAAAGAGACCCTGGTTCATTTTCCTACCTCTCCAAGATTTTTGAGGTTTTAGGCCTTCATTGGCCGTACACAGGTGTAACCCTCTTTTTGTAGGAATTAGGGCTTTTTAGGCCATTTCTTGAATACACAACGAGCTGTTTGCTTATTTCAACCACTGAATGGATTGGTGAGACCACTTCCTTCATGCCAAGCCTTTGTAAGGCCTCCTGCATCCACCACACACCCTGGTTTGCTAGGGAATTGACACCCCTGCAACGTTAGTGTCTATTTTCACTATTTTTCCTAACCGGGCATAGCCAAGCTCGCCTAGGAAGAGACCTTTATCATGATACCTTGTCTCCTAAAATCTCCTAAACCTATTCTATATACAGACATGGGGCCTAGCCACATTTCCCACAAGCCCATACTCCAAGTACGGTGGGAATGTAAACTAAAACCCCATTTTTTCACAGTTTACCAGTCAAAATTCTAAACTATACAATATGCCTTGATCAGTCCATTAATTTTCCAAAGCAGAAAAAGGGAAATACACAACAAAATATCACTGTCTTCTCAATTTCAAACTATTTGCATGCTCCAATGTTTTTCCAACCCTCATTCTAGGTCGAGGCCACCTTTTAAAGGTTCTCAAGGTGGTTACATCTTCCCTTGGTCAGACATAACCACCCCATTAGGCCAAAATTGCACAAATGCAACATTTTGGCTTTATTTCCCAAATCCTAGTGATTCCTAGTGGAAACAAATTGTGCAACTCATTCATTCTACCATAAGCTACTGACCAACCTTCATCCTAACATGGTCTAACAGCTCTAACACAAAACTAAATGGTCAACATGACCTTAAAACATCAAAATCACAAAAATCTTCCTAGGCTTCCAAATTTTGCCTAGTGCCACCTAATGCTTCCTACCTAATCTACCTAGGTGCTCCTGCACCAACTATATTTGAGGTGAAAAAGTTTGATGGCTCCAATTTTGTTTTATGGAAGCTAAAGATTCAAGTTTTGTTGGTGAAGGATGGATGTGCCCTAGCTCTCAAAGGGGTAGCATCAAAACTTGCAGCCATGACCCAAGAAAATTGGGATGAAAAGGACAACATGGCTAGAATAACAATCCAATGATCTCTAGTAGATTCAATACTATTCATTGTTGCAGAGGAGAATACTACACATGACTTGTGGACTAAGCTCAAAAATTTATATGAGACAAAGTCATTGGAAAATAAAATTATGTTATGTAGGCAGCTGCATAATTTGAGAATGTGTGACAATTCATTTGTCACATATCATCTGAATGATTTCAACACACTAACAAGTAAGCTAGATTTAGTGGGGATAAAAATCAAAGATGGGGATAAGGCAACAATATTATTGTACTTATTGCTTGAAACTTGGGATTAACAGGATATGGCTGTTAGTAATTCAACATTGAGTGGGAAACTGATCTTTGAGGATATGGTGACCACTATAATTTCTAAAGATTCGAGGTGAAATACATCTGAAGGACATTCTTCTAATGAATCCCTAGTTGCAAGAGGTAGAACACATGAAAGAGGTGTTGGTGTTCCAAATCGACCAATAACTAAATACTATAAGTAAGCCACACTTCATGCTCAAACTTAGTGTAGGATTTGACCAACTAATAGGAAATGAGATTGGAACACATTTCCCCTGCACTTTAGGCTCTATAGGACCTAGGGGGGTGACCCTTTAGAAACATCTAAAGAGTTAGACACACATTTAATAAGATATTTCTTAATAGATGATACTCTCACAAGAATATGCTAAGAAACAAAAAAATATCACTCAACATTGGCTAAGACATTGGGTGAATTTCATTAACCAACATGGAGAACATGGCAAATACAATAACTCATACAACATAATTGAATTGGTTTTTGATTTTAAGATTTGGGACCAAACTGAAAACAAAAGATGCACAAAGATTGACCAATGCCAAGAAGGGGGCTACAGAGTCATATAACCAACACTTCATCCTACAATGTTAGATACGTTTTGAAGATCTTTGAAAATGTTATCACATTGTGATAACAAGACCATTAAAGCTTTATCTGATAGCCATTCTTATAAATCCACCTAGAAACACAACACTCTTGTTACATTTGTTGAAGCAATCACACTATCCCCTAAACAATAGGCAATAGCAAATGCAACTGACATTCATTAAAGCAATTACATTATTCACAAAAAAAAGGAAATAATAGATGTAACTCAAATGCAAAAAATGTGCATGAAAAAACCCAAGTAATCTTTGATTATTGAATTCAAAAATGTTTATTTCAGCCATGGAGGAAATCATTAGATAAACTATATTCATGAAGCATAATTCAGAACACAGGAACACTTCAAATTAATGACTAACAGTCATAATTCACCCTAACATTACAATTTACCTAGAGCTTCTGCGTGCCTTGCAGGACTTTTAGAAAATGGAACCCCTTACAAATGAGAAAAGAAAAGAATAATAAGAAGAAGATTGAGCTCCAAAATTGATCAGTAGAAGAAACATGGAAATTTCATCCTCTATTGATCAACACCAAGAAAATATCTAGGAAAGCCTCTCTCTTCTCTCTTCCCTTTGCAACAAACTTTTCCTTTGCTTTTTAGTAGCAAATTCACTCTTTGTTCTTTCAAGAGAAAATTTCCCATGTGAAAAATCAGCACCATTTACCCTGGCAATTTGAAAAATATCTCTACCCGTGAAAGCCTTTTAATTCCTCCCTTTTTTGTAGCTGCTCTTTGTATTTCACCTCCTAGCCAATAATAAAGTTTTCCAACTTTAATATTAGAGCCTTTAAAAATACATTTGCATCAGGCAAAATATTTTACGCATCCTTCAGTAAAGAAAATTGAAAGAATCTATGAAGGCATTGATTTTTTAAAAATCATTGTGGTGCATAATATCTTTTACCTGTACTTGTGTATCTTCACCCTCAATTGAAATGTTTGCCCAACATCACTTAAAACTTTTACCTTTAAAAATTTGGTGAAGGATCCCAATTTTTACTTCACTCATTAGAATATTTTATTTAAAATGATGACATCTTAAATAAAATACCGTTGGGCCATTTATTTGTGCCTTCTCACTTTTCACAAGAAAAACACATTACCCCATATCTCCTTTTAATCTTCACCTTTCATTTAAAATCAATTGCAATTTCCCTCGTGCTTTCATTTTATATTTCGCATTTGAAATATTTTACTTTTTTTTTAAAAGAAGGCCCATTTAGCTTTGCATCAGGCAACGTTTGATTTTAAATGTTTTTCCATTAAAATATAATGACCCTTTGAGTATTTTATCGGGCCTTTTTTTGAAACCATTACCCGTGCATTCAAAATGTCTTGGGCCCACACTCCATGTGGATTTCTTTCACACACCTCACAACTCTTTTCCCTAACATCACCTTCCTTGTGCGAGGTATGTGATCAATGGTCAAGATTTAGTTGCATCTCGTCCTTTGCTGGCCATCGATCTCAACCTCCACCCTAATCTCTCTTTGTTCGGCTTGCCCTTCATGTTTCAACAACCCTTGGTCATGGCAACACTCGATCAAGGCTTTGTAGTGATTAATATTCAATCTGCCCTCTTTACATCGAAGCCCTTGTTCAACTTCATACTGCTCGGGCTGCACATCAGATCTTTAAACAAATGATATCTCCTACATCTGCTTCTATGGCGCCAGTGTAAAAATATCCTTTACACTATCAGATTGACCTCTTTAGTTTGCTGGTTGTATGAAGGCCCACTCATGCCTTGCAACCCAATACCAACGCATGACACATAGTTTGAGGGCGCCAAAAGGTGTTGCTCGCATCAACATTCTTTCACTCCCACCATGCCATCACTTTGTTCTTTCATGTGTTCAAGCTAGATGTTATGGAGTTTGGCCTTATGTAATACCCCTCATGTTGCTGATACTTTTTGATACTCTTTGATACTCTTATGTGTTGGTTTGGTACTAGGTTTGTGATGGTGATTAGTTCACCGACTTGGTTGTGTGTAGATTCATTGTTTGGTTGGTTTGCTGCACTTGACATCACTTATGATGTTTGATGATACATTACGTGGTGATTATATTATTTGGTTATGTTATGGTTTTCTTTAATATTATATGTGGTGATGTTGTGATTCTATGTTGCTATGGTTTCTGATGTATTTTCTAGTGAGTCTTGGTGAAAGGACGGAGCAACATCACTCGCTTGCGAGCACCCTGCTACCCCGTGATTACCTTTCACGGTGTGTCTGCAATGGAGATTTACATGCTACTTGACATTTGTTTCTATGCAGGATGTAGGTACAGGACACCGACTCCACCTGCTTGTTAGGTCTGAGCATGTCCCATTAACCCAACGGGTATGATGTTGAAAAAGGGAGTTGATAAGGAAGTGTTCCCGTCCCAAGTTCGTCACCTCGTTGTGAGTCTTTCAGTGTCGTGGTCTTGACCTTGTCTTTGTCTCAGTATTGTTGTTGTTTATTTATTTTATTGTGGATAGTTGTTATTTAATTTATCCTTATTTTTTAATTAATGTTATTTTGTTGATATGATTAATTGTAATTTAGTTAAATGTTGGATTTAAATATTATAGATTAAAAGTTATTTAATTAATTAAAAGGTATAAAGTAATTAATTTAAATAAATAATGTTTGTGATACTTGTAAATTGTCTTTTTTCAAAATATTAATATTATAAAATCTAAGGATAATATCATGTGAGGATAAATGTGAAAATAATGAATTTTTAATTAAATTTGTGAGATAAGTGTGAGCTTTTAAAGTAAGAAAAAGAGCTAATGTAGGGGTTGGATTTTTGAGAAAAAAGAAGAGCTTTATTTATTTTTCTTGATTTTTATCGTGAGAGGAAGAAGTTTTCTCAACACACACACATGATGGTTTTTTGGGGGTTTTGTTTGAAAAAGAAGAAGTAACAAAGGTTGAAGAAAATATTTGTGTGTGCTTCTCTGTTAAAAATTGTTCTTGGTAAGGGAAATAGATTATTGATCCAGAAGTTAGCTGAAAGAAGAAATTGGAGAAGAAACTGCAGGGGAAATATGTTTTCGAAAGAGGAAGAAGGGCTGTCATGCTGGTGGATTCGACATCAAACAAAGGACTCAAGGTTCTTTTGATATATATTTATTCTTTTGGTTTATTAATTCATTAGTTCTGTAAGGGAAACAAAAATCATGTTTGTCATATTCAAAAATCAATATCTATGTTTTGAAAAAGGTTTTGCTGTTGAAAAATTGCTTGTGTTAAATCTTTAAATCTTTTGTAGAAAACTATTGAGAAATCTTTTGAATTCTCTTCAACAAATCTAGTTGTTAAATTCTTGTTTTGAAAAAAATAAATCAATTTATTATGGAATTAAAATTATGTGCTCAGATTTATTTTGTGCCTGAGAAAGAACTGGATTGTTATCATATTATTTATTTTATATTTATGGGCAAATATATATATATATATACCTGTGCATATGTTATCTTCTGTTCTTTTAATTTTATTTTTTTTATACATTACGGGTTCTGAGTTCTTGTTTTGGATGAAAGAAATAAAATATAAAATACAAATTTATATATATTATGGGGGGGAGTGGTCGGCTGCCACCGTACCACCCCCGACCCCTGGTGGTATTGTGTGAAGGCCATACGCTACGCATAGTAGCCGATGGCTGCTAGGCGCATCCATGTGGGTTGTGGCCTCCCCAATGGGAGGTACGCAGTACCTACTGTGTGGGGGTTTGTTCTTAAAAAAAATGTTTTAAATTCAATTTTTATTTAATTCAATTTTTATGTTATATTTAGTATATATATATATATATATATACTTACTGCTGTAAATTACAGAGATGCAAATGGGCAATTTTTGTGATATGAATTAAATGCATAGTATTTAATATATGTTTTATTATATTATATATACGTATATATGTATATATGTATATACACATAAAAGCGTATATATATATAAAGATGGTTATTTATGCTGAGATTATGGAATAATTAAATAAATTTGCAATGTTATAATTTAATTGAGTAAATTAGAAATAAACTATGTGATTTAAATTAAGTTGAATATTCTCGAGTAAATTAATTAATTTATTTTCTTGGTGAAATTATTTTGTAACGAAATGTGTTATGTGGTGTTGTTTTACGTAATTGTTTACTCTTGAAATTTTTGTTGAATCAATTGTGGTTTTCTCTTAATTGGAATTATGTCATGTGGGAAAGCCCTCGAGTTAGTTTGTCCTTCTGTAGGAGCTTAAGTTGTTGGTTAGGGACTTCCAAAGGTGGGGAAATCGATGTTTATATTTGATCTTTTAAATTGATATTTGTCCCTATTCTTGGCTATAGTTGTGACTTGAGTTTACACATGGGTTGTACCATTTTTATGGATATTGTTTCATATGATTTTGGCAAGATGGTTTTGCCTCGCAGATGTTCCATTTGTGGTTCAGTGTTCTTGCTTATACAACTCCTTGGAATTGGATTTTTATGTTTTGGGTTTCTAGGGAGAGTGGATCTACGTGGGCGCCAGTGCACAAAGGGGCTGTCTGGATAACCCATGTTAGAGTTAGAGTAATAAGTGATAACCTAATTAATTAATTAGGGGGTGGATAGTTAAACATTAACAAGATAATTATGGATGCCTCGTCCGCCTGTTAGGGCTTTCATAGACTAAAGGTGGGCTGAGAAGGTCATCGTTGGAAAGATTGTTGCCTCGTCTTCACGAGAGGTTAATGGTTCCACATGAGTCACCCTATGGAGCGGCGCCTTGAGATAGGCAGTCAGGATAACCATAGATGGAGGCGACACCTTGTGATAGGTTATCTGGATAATCCATGTAATGCCATGCGATGACACTCTCCTCTAGTGTTCCCTTTGAGTTGTTTATTAAAATCTTCTGGAAGTGGTCTATTGTTATGTTTTGGAGATTTATTGTTGTTATGAGATATTTCTTTGGGTTCTTTTGTTTTCGTGTCTGGAGTTTAGTCTTGCGTTACTATTTGGATGTGCTTGGTCGGGGATCCTTCCTTATTTACTCCCAGCATGAGGGTGGTTGGGTGGAACGTGCTACGCACCCCGTTGGGTCCCCTTATGATGCAAATGTACCATTCAGTACAGAGTTTTGCAGATGCAGTTTGATCCAAGATTCATATGTTACCAAATGTATATTTGTACTCCTGATGTATTCTATGTATTGATGTATCACTCCCACATGCGTTGGTAAGACTTATAATGTAATTTTGTATATGTGTCCATTGAGATGTACTATCAGACTGATGTAATGTTTTATCATACCATGTAAATCATTCTTGAACTACCATTTGTAAATACTGTTAATGTTATGTTGTATCTATGGAAATATGTACTTAATATCTCCATGATTAATTTATTTTAATTTGTATGTATGGTTTTATATGGACTATTCTTATCATTTTGGTTATCGTTAATGAATGTTTTAAATAATGATATGTGAATGAATGGATACGTAATTGGTAGTTTAATGTTCATCTGATAACTTTGTTATGGGATAGTTAGGTAATGTCACCTCGTGTACCCCAAGGGACTTAGATGTGCAACTTGATACATTGGTTATGTTGGAAAACTTAAAGTGCATTCCTTAGGTTTTAAAAAAAAATTATTGCATTTTTAGTTGTTCCTTTGGGGTTTGCGCGATGGGGTGTTACGCCTTACATCGCCCAAATGAATTTTCTTAAAATTTTCTAAGACTTTTCAACAAATATGTTATGTATATATGCTGCAACTCTTTGAAAAGATCCACACGCTTGGTCTATGCTGCATTGGCTCATTCCTGGAAGTCCCTCCAAGCTGGAAACCATGCTCTTTGGATCCTTCCCATCAGTGCAAAGCGACAACATGAACTTCGATTTCAAAGTGAAAAATTAACATAAGAATCCCTTGCACCCAGTCTGCTCTGTGCAGCAGTTAGATTGACCATGCAACTGCCTTCGATAACCATGCCATACAAAACATTTGATAAGTTTTATTCACCTTGAATCACGTCCTTTGCAACTGTGAGAATGGTTGCCTTGCAACACAAACACTTCCATTACTGGCACCACACAAACTTACCCTTCTCAGTATCATGTAGTTATTCAAATAGCCCAACAAGATTAAATAGTGGTGTGATTTTATCTCATCTTGATCGGGTTGAGTCAAATATACCCTTTGCTTGCTTATTCATTTTGAAGTTGCCTCTAAAATTTCTTGTTTTGCAAAGTGAAGAAAATCTCCCCTGTGGCAAGCTCGATGGTGGTTGCCCTTTCAATAGATCGGTCCCTTCAAAGTTTTCTAACCAACACTCCCTAGCTTGTAGCCAATGTCCTCTTCTGACATGCTGACTTGTTCTTTGAGCCCTTACTCATAGTGTAAAGCGTTGAAATACTTCCACTGTTCTGTTTCATAATGTGATCAATCAACACATAATGAAATGTGGGTTTTATCTCGAAAGGAACTTAATTTGGAACACTTCTATTTTAGGCGCCAACCATTACCATACACTTCTCGATCCTTTCAATCCATGAGCTGGATATCCACTCACATCAACATTTAATCCTCTAGATCGGCACCTGGTAGTGCCCTTTCATCAAGATGAATTCTAGAGAATCGTTTAGACCCTGCTTCCCTTTTCTGTAAGTTGAGTATTTTGATGATCAAGTTCTTTTTATCAAGTGGAACACCTTGGAGCATTGGTTGATAAATAATACCTTGCATTCATTGGAGATAGAGAAAATTCTATTGTATCTCCAAAGCTAATCACATGAAGAGTTGATGTGGAAACCATTAGATCAATTATCTATTATTATGAGAAAATATGATTTATCTTTGATAGTGAGAACAAAGATAAATGGGAAAGACCATCGTTTGTTCCCAGCTGCCAAATATTCCTTGTTAAATTTAGTACAACTTTATATAATAGGTATCATCTATTTGGAAAATTCAGCCTCTTAACAAAGTCCCTATGAAATGAGAATGATACTGCATTGTTGCCTTTTCTCTGAAGTATACCCCTTTTGGATTATGGTTAGGTCCTACTTCAAACCCTTCATCATTATCAAACACCTTTTGTAACCCATGTATCAAAATCATTGAAAGAATTTATCTGATGGCTTACCAATCCCCATTCATATAGTTTGAGGGACTAAAAAGATAAAAAACCTTGTGCAAAATGCAACAACATTCTTACCTTCACATGTGTAAAGCATGTCGGGTCCCTACGTGGGCCCAACTAAAATTTTATTCATTTTCAAACAAATTTCATCTTCAATTGATTTGACACTGATTTTGAGTGCATCTGAAGTGAAAACATGAACTGGGTTGATGTTAAAACTTGCTTTCTGGCATATTTGGACAATTAGCAAAACTGACTAGATGGGCTTTGGAATTGCTCTAGAAAACCAATCAAATGACCTCGTGGAATCATGAAAACTTCTAGGCATGTAGAAATTTGACCCAAGAATGGAGTGCAATAGATGGCTCAAAGAAACATATCACGAGGTGAAAGATATTCGATGTCAAATTTGCTCAGTCAGACTTTTATGCAATGACATTTGTTTAGAGCCAATTAAAACTCACCAAGTCACCATTTTGAAAAAATATCAAATCAACTTCTGAGAGGCTACCACTAGACACACTAGGTCGTCTAGGTCTAGTGAGTATGTGTGCAAGAGGTAAATATTTGCTTCAATCATCATTTTTCATGAGATATTAGGGGTCAAAGTTGACCACCTTAAAACATATTAGAAATGCAGATGCAAAAGCTGAACAATCTGCATTTTCTTTTGATCTAAAAAAAAGAGCAAATCAGATCACGAGGTTTTGAAATTGGACCAGGGAGTATATGAATTTAGGGAGAATGGAGAGCAATAGTCTTTTTGTCTTGACGATCATCCAACGGTGAAATATCAGCTCGAACAGGAGGCCAACTCACAAGACAAAGAGTTTGCAAACAACAAAAAGGTGTCAAAACCCTCCAGCTTCACTTTTCAAAACCCTTCCAAAACTTATCATGGGAAGCTAAAATTGACATGCCTGTTCACATATGCTCACTGAATGTGCTTGCCATGGGGTTTGACTTGAAAATCATCAGGAACCAAATTATGACCCTCCAAAGTAGGTCACTTAGGCAGATTTTTCAGGTGCACTTCTGAGTGTGCAAAGGCAAAATTTTCAATATGGGCACTTTAAATTTGCAAAATTTGAAATTCCCAACAAGAGGAAATACTGAGTGTTGAAAAACTAGGTCCAAATCTAAGGGGGGACAAAAAAGAGTAAAATGATGGAAGTGTGACAAAAATAGATGTCAAAAAGGATTGCAAGCTACCAAAAGCAAGCAAAGAAAATTCTAGTTCACAGGCATCTAAGGAAAACACAAAATAAGTTCAAATACCATTGGAAGACAAAGAAGTATTAATTGCTAATCTGAGAGGCTCTTTATTTCATGTTTCGGTTTTTGATTCTGGTGCCTCTTTTCACATGACTCTACATAGAGATTGGTTTTCTTCTTATTCATCATGTGATGAAGGTATGGTTTACATGGGAAATGGAAACCCTTATGAAGCTATTGATGAAGGTGACATAATAATCAAGATTTTTTATGGAATGGTAAGGACTATTCAGCATGTCAAACATGTATTAGGATTAAAGAAACATCTACTGTCACTTGGAGTTTTTGATAAACAAGGTTATCAATTTAGTGGTGAAAATAGTTGTCTCAAGATAAAAAAGGATGTGTTAGTTGTGCTAAATGGAGAAAATTTTGGTAATATTTATATGTTAGTTGGGGAAGTAGAAGTGGAGAGGCTGTTGGCATCTAATATAGAAATAGACTCAGTATCAACATAGCATCAACAACTAGGCCATATGAGTGAACATGGTCTCAAGGTATTACTAGATAGAAATCTTCTTCTAGGTGTCAAATGTAGAGATTTAAATTTTTGTGAATATTTTTTTGTTTAGAAAACATAATAAGCTAAGTTTTTCTAGAAGTACTACTTGAAGTAATGAAGTTTTAGAATTAATTAATTCAAATACTTGGGAAGAACCTGTGACATCTATTGGGGGTTTGTCATATTTTGTTTCATTTATAGATGATTATTATTGTAAGGTTTGGATTTATCTTCTCAAGAAGAAGTCTAAAGTGTTTTCTTACTTTAAGAAGTTTAAAGATTTGGTAGAGAATCAAAAGGTTAAGACTGTAAAATGTCCAAGAATAGATAACAAAGGAGAATTTTGTTTAGGATAGTTTAATTATTTTTGTAGTATGGAATTGCAAGGAAATTGACAGTTGCTAGGACATCACAACAAAATGGTGTTACTAAATGCATGAACCATATAATTATTGAGTGAGCTAGATGTATGTTGAGCACTGCTAGTTTAGAGTAGAAATTTTGGGTTGAGGTTGTTTCTACAACTTGTTTCTTGATCAGTAGATCACACATAATGGCTCTTGATAATAAAATCCTTGAAAACCTGTTGATTATTCCTTTCTTCATGTATTTGGTTATGATTCTTATGCTCATATTCCTAAAGAGAATAGAAATAAGCTAGACATGAAGTCCACAAAATGCATTTTTCTTGGCTATGTAGATGGTACAAAGGGGTATAGGTTATGGGATACTATTATCCACAAGGTTGTAGTTAGCCGAGATGTTTATTTTAATAAAAAATCAATGCAAAGAGGTAAAGAACAACAAAGTACAAAAGTTATTCCATTTGAGGTGGAAAGTTATGATGATAATATGTCGGTACAAAATGAAAATCAACAAGATGAGCCACTAGGTGATACATTACCCCTTGTAAGGAGATCCAATATAGTATCCAAACCACTTGAAAGGTAGTCTCCTACTTGTAATGCTGCTTATGCATTACTAATTGATGTTGGTGAACCTAATTCATATTAGGAGGCTTGTGAAGCAGAATGTGCAAGCAAGTGGAGAGTTTCCATGGAAGAGGAGATGTAAGCTCTATAGAAGGACAAAACATGGTAGCTTGTGCTATGATCTAAGGGGGGAAAATATATTGGGAACAAGCGGGTATTCAAAATGAATAAAGACATAAATGATACTTTGGAGAGGTATAAAGCTTAGTTGGTGGCCAATGGGTATGCACAAAATTTTGGTATTGATTTTGATGAATTTTTTTCACCTGTTGTATGATTAAGTACTATTAGAGTTGTTTTAGCTCTTGTTGGTAGCCTTGATTTGGAGTTAGAATAGTTAGATGCTAAAACAACCTTCCTACATGGTGATATGAGTTTGGGTTTAAGCAGATGTGAAGTTGATCATTATGCCTACTTTGAAAGGTATGATGATGAGAAATTTATTATTTTTCTATGTATGTTGATGATATGTTGGTAACAAGTCCCAACATGTATAAAATCATCTGGATTTGAAAGCTTAGCTTGCTAGGGAGTTTGAGATGAAGGACTTAGGTAGTGTAAATCATATTCTTGGTATGTCGATACACATAGATATAAATAATAGGAAATTATGGTTGTCACATAAAACTTATATGGAGAAGGTTCTACAACACTTCAATATATATAATGCATAACAAGTTATTATTGCATTTCCTATTCATATTAAATTTTCTTCAGAATAATGCCCTAGCACATAAGTGAAGAAGAAACATATGTCTCATGTATAATACTTATCAGTAGTTGGTATTATTATGTTTTCCATGATGTGCACAAGCAGCAGGAGTAGTCAGTCGTTACATGGAAAATCCAACTTTAGAGCATTGGAAAACTATCAAGTGGATTCTTAGGTATTTGAGGGGAACTTCTAATGCTGCTATCTCTTATAGTGGGAGTAGTCTTCAGGTTAATGGGTATGTGGATGTAAATTTTTGTGGAGATAGAGATAAGAGAAAGTCCACTACAAGTTACGTTTTCTCCTTAGTTGGAGGTGTAGTTAGTTGGGTATCAAAGCTGCAGATAGTGGTGGGGTTGTCTACTAATGAAGTTGAATATATGGTAGTAACATAGGCTAGCAAGGAGGTAATCTAGCTTCATAGAATTTTAGTTGAATTGTAGGTAAATCAAGAAAACATGTTGTTGCATTATGATAGCCAAAGTGCTTTACACTTAACACAAAACTTAGCATATCATGCTAGAACAAAGCATATTGATATTCAATATCACTTTGTACATGAGGTGGTGGAAGGAGGAAAGATATCTTTGGTCAAGATACACATTGATATTAAACCCAATATATATTTTGATGAAGCCCATTGGTAGAGAGAAGTTCATTTGGTGCAAAAATTCTTTAGCCTTGCATATCACTTGATGATTGGCAACATTGGTATTGGTCTTTTAGTATGAGGGTTTATTCACAAGATAGGAATTTGACTTCAAGTGGGATATTTTTGGAACATGAAATTAATTTTATTATTATTCCAGTAGTGACAAATAGTCGATATTGAAGTTCCTAGGTAGTGCTTGAGGTATGTGCCCAACCCAGCTGAAGGCCTTTTATTCATCCAAAGGTTAAAGTGATGGGGGTTCCAAGGGGGCTATCGTAGCCCCCCTAGATGTCAAAGGTGTTTCTAGAAATGTAAATTTTTTAGACTTACTATTTATGGTAATTTTGACAAATGTTCAATATGTAATTACATGAGTCACACTTTCTATTTTTGGAAATGTTTGTTCAACAAGGAATCTACAACTCGGATTTGTTATAGTATTTTGAATTCATGTTTTCCATACACTTTGATGATTTTTTTATTTCTAGATTTTCCAAATTAATAAAATACTGAAGATATTTTCCCGTGGTTTTTTCCTGGTATAATTTTACCAGGTTTTCCATGTAAATATGTGTGTTTACTTGTGCAAATTATTTTTATTTGTTAATTTTTCACTGTGATTTTTTTTACATGGATTTTAACATCATCCTAGAGGATGACCTCAACCATGCGTTGTTGTTAGGGTATAGAAAGGGGGGAGAATGAAATTTGTACCCCAATCTAGTCTAATTGTGTCTCTAGAAAAGCCTTGATGTCTAGGTGATTCCATGAGAAGAGGTGCAGGGTTGGTCTGAGCTTTCCCATTGAAAGTTATCGACCCACGCTTGTGATGGGAAAGTGTTCATAGTTGTGGCTAATGTACCTTTGTGGTATTTGGAGGAATCCCTTGAGAGATTGTAAAACCTAGATTAAGAGCATTCAACTATTTCTTAGTGTGGTGCAAGGTACAATATCATGCCTAAAGTTACTCACCATTTATGTCCCTGAGTAGAGGTAGAGGCTCTTTGGGAAAGGTCTTAGGACTCTTGTTAAAATTTCATGCCACCTTATATGACCCATCAGTAAAAATTGATTTGATAAATCTTATATGGGCCATCTTGCATGAACTATGCCTTAAAATCCCAAAAACTAGCTTTAGTGGTAAAGTCTCAGACTTTTGGGCTTTTGATTGTCTACCTACTTGCATACCATCTCTATCACTCTCATGTTCCTCCCTTTTCCTTATTTCTATTGCTTACCTAATTGTTTTAGGTTTCAGTCATCGACCTTAACCATTGACCTTTATCACTTTTATTTCTAAGCCATAAGTCCCCTCGATCACTAAAGTTCTGATGAAATCCTTCATAGAATAAATTGTCTTAAAGTTTTAGGCTTCAAGAATAAACCATCCTACTTGAATCTTACTAGTTCATCTTAAACCTTAAGTCTTCCTTCTGATCCCTGATCCCATATGTGTTACTTTTGACTTTCAATGATTGGATCATCCCTCTATATTTTTTCTTATCTTTGTAATAGGACATAAGTCTTCTTTCTGATCCTCAATCCCCGATATCTTACCTTCGATCTTTGACGATTGGGTTTTCCATCTATCTTTTATCTTATCTTTATGATAAGGTTTAATTATTTCATCCAATCGTCGATCATAGATTTTTTATGGTTTCAAAAACCTTTTTAGACTTTGAAGGTGGTTTTGAAGCCTCATAATGAAGCCACATGATCAAAGTTTTGTCAGAACTTTGAGAGGTTTTGAGAAATTTTTCAAACTTTGATGTGGTTGTGAAAACCTCATCAAGCCCCAAAAAAGGTTTTGAAACCAGGCTTATGTTCCAACACAAAAATAAAAGAATATTTTTGTCAAAATTTTGAAAGGTTTTGAGAGCCTTGTTAGGCCTTGACAAAGATTTTGAAACCAGGTATATTGAACAATGCTTCAAAAATACACTTTGAAACTTTGAAGCATCAAAGTTTGGTTAGAACTTTGAAAGGTTTTGAAAACTCTATTGAAATTTTATGTGGTCGTGGAAACCTTTCCAATCTCTAATAGAGGTTTCAAAACCATTTTCAGATTTTGACAGAGGTTTTGAAACCATTTTGAACCCTCGACAAGTTTTTCAAAACCATATTAAGCCTTCCTTCTTGCCTTCGATCCTCGACATATTCCTTTGCACTCTTTCATCTTTCTTCCAAAATTTTGACTTTCACTTTCTTCATCTCCCTTTATTCTAGGGTGTGGTAGACCTGATGTTTGATAGAAGTTGTCTTTTAGGGATCACATTTTCGATGTTGTTCATGCCATCTTCTTCATCATGCCGTATGCAATAGGTTTGATGCCTAATATCCAATAGAGGTGTATTTTCAAGGTTGTGAACCATTTAATATTTAATCTAATGGCTATTTCGAGCTTGAAACTTTAGTAATATTTATGGGTGACAATTTTCAGGCCTTAAATACTATTAATTCCTAATGACTCTCCCCAGATGTCTAATCCCAATTTCTAAGGCTATAAAGAGTGCATTAATGCTTTGAGTGCAATTTTGGGAGAGGTTTGTGGTGACCATGATTCATTTATTATCTGCAGGTGTCCTTTCTACTGGCTTTCCATGCTTAGATCATATTTTTTTATGGATGATCTCATCCTTCTACATGCATATTTAAAAGTCATCAATATGATGGTATGGTGGAGGTTGGAAGAGTATTGGGAACTCTTCTTGGGAATGTCTCTTTTTGATTTTCTCTCTTGTATATAGGGCACTTTCATGCTCATTGTAAAGGGTTCTTCCTAGGCTCATCCCCAATTTTCTCTTGTAGATACATGCATATTCTGAATTTTTGCAACTGTAACACTGGGCTATGACTCTTTATCAATATAAATTGCTATCTTTCCTTCTCTCACCTTGGATGTGCTGTGAATAATATTCTTGCCTCCATATCTAAATGAGTTTTCCCTTGTTTTCTAAGGTTGAATATTGTGTTAAATATGTTAGAAAAATCTAACTTTGGAAAAATACCTTTCCCTCATAGTGTATGTTAAGCCCTAACCTTCATGCAACTTCTTAGGAACTGGTATAATAGAGATTTTTGTGAATCTATCTAGTGGTTTTGTTATTCTGTGCAATTACAGGTAGGAAGAACCATCTACAACTTTAGTGCATCACCATCCTTTCAATTTTCAATATTCTTTCTCACTTTTCTTCTATGAGCTGATAGGTTAGGATTAGTGATATGATTTCATATGCTGGGTTGGACCAACATATCTACACCTAGTTTAGAAAAGGAAGCCAATCTTATCCATATTTTTGACCTCATTTTGCAAGGTCCCACACCTTGAGGTCATTTCCATTGTGTCATTGAATGCTCGAGCCAATTGCTATATGTGAACTTGGGATTTTGGAATGATATTGACTCTATGTGGTTTTGTATGTGTTTGTACACTAATGATTGGTATGGAACCAACACTTGAGTGGAAGTGTTGCTATTATTCTAGTGTAATTGGACTAATTTAAAACCATAAGATTAACTAACAATCATGATTTAAAAGAGATCAAAGGTCTCATAAAAAGGATATGATGCATTCTCTCTATCATTGGTGTATGAACTATGAAGCCTCTGATTTCTAAAATGGGACACATAGGTAGGGCCATCATGAATGAACCCTTGAGGTTTAGGTTTGGGTCTAGTGGTGACCCTAACATTGATATATGACCACTTTTGAGTGTAAGTAGATAAGTCGAAGCTTAGAGTTTTCACCACCATGATGATGGGAGAAGCGCTAGATGGAAGATGCTCGGTCGACATAATTGATAGTTGTGAAATTATAAATTTTAAAAATTAGTAGTAACCAAGGGGCAATTATTATAGGGTGCTCATATCTTCATGTGTTGTGCATGCCTTGTTTATGGCACAACAACCCTTACATCTTTCTCACCATTCCATGAATCAATGTATTGAATCCTATGTTGGTAGTTGTTTTCATTGATTTTAACACTAAGGACATTGTTGGTAGTTGTTGTCATTGATGCCAACACTGATTGTTGGTTTTCATTGATGTCAACACTTGAGAAGTAAGTTGTTAGTCCTTGATATTGGTTGTCACTGTTATATTCATTTTGGGCTAACATTGGTGATGAAGTTCATGGTTGGATGTCATGCCTTATCAAAGAAGAATTGCTAAAGTTCATGATTGGATGTCATGCCTTATTCAAGAAGAATTGTTGAAGCTCATGATTGGGTGTCATGCCTTATCAAAAAAGAGTTGTTGAAGTTCATATAATGCATTATTACTATCAATAGAGTTGATTTCATAATGATATATTCAGATGAGGATTAGAAGCATTAAGATGAGGATTAGAAGCATGATTGATAGTGGAGAGATGTTGTTGAAGGTCTATAGTATGTATTATGCTCTCTCCTAATGTTCCTAATGAAGTATGTGTTGTTGAAAGGAGGTTATGGCCTCTGCAAGTTGCTTAAGTGTTTCTGGTTTAGGAAGATGCAGTGAAGTCTCTCTGGGAGAATGCTCTGCATTCCTCCACTATTGATGCTTTGTTCTTGCAGTTTGGTATTCAAAATTGTAAAAGATTGGTAGTGTTGTTGGTTGTCTAGACTGGTTTGGGAAATGCTTCACATCTCTTCGCATTGATGTATCTACTCTTGTGGCTTGATGAATGTGCTCCCAATTTCTATGCAGTGTCTCAATTCCAATCTCATGTGTTGAAGTGGTTCACAAGTTGTTCTACTAATGCTACTTCATCTAGCTATGTATTTTGTGCTTCTTGAATGAAGTATTTTGTACCTGTTTGATCTGTGGTGGCTATTGATGACATGAAAGTATGAAAGAAGTGTATGGAAGTGATTTTGGATGTTCAAGAAACATCCCATGTGATCCAAATGTTGCTAATTGGCCACTTTGGTACCATATTGTTTCTTGAGTTATCTTTTTGGGATATTTGTAGATATCTCGCCAACAATGCTTGTTGCTTTTCTTGCATTGTGTGCTTGGGGGGCTGTGTTAGTAATAGAAGATTTGTTGTTATAGAATTGGGTCTTGACTTGTCCTCCTTGGGACCACATCATGTTAATTCAATAAGAATTATGTTTATCGGCTATCTAGTTATGTGCTTCAACATTTCAACCACACATTTCCTTGATGCTGACTCACCTATTGATGTGTGCCTATGTGTAAATGGTTTTGTATCACATTAAAAGAAGTAATAAGGGTGCTTTTGGTCATCTCTATCTTTTGGATTAGATCATATTATGTTTTGGTGGCTGACCAATTAATTTCATTGTTTATCCTTTTCCAGGTCGACCTAATTGAAGTTTTGAAGTGTTGTGGTGGATATAAATGCAAGATCATTTCAAATGCAATAGTGTGGAGAAGTGTACAAGTGTGAAGAATTTTGTGTGTGAATTTGATTGAATACCCAACAGTGATAGTGCTAAAGTGTGTGAAAGGAAAGATTAATTATTCTATAGCACCTCATTCAATAGAGTGTTGTGTTGGAAATCATTGTAATTCTCTCTAAATCATATTTTATACTGCTTTGAGATAGTGAATCTCATCAAGTCCCCATATATTGCTCCTAGATTCATGTTATCTTTAGTTCAACAAGTCCTATGTATCTTTCTCTAAGGCAACAAGGCTTCTTGCAAGTCTTTTTGGTAGTGAGCCTTATATTGTGAGTTAGCTCTCACAACAATTTTTCCCTCATTGGTTTTTCCACGTAAATATTGTGTTCTCCTTGTGCATGTGTGTGTTCTCTATTTCTCATTTCTCCTAGTCTACTTAGAAGTAGAATTGCTATCTTTCATTGTTCAAAATGTGGGCGGGTACAAAAAGATGGGGGGATAAAAAGTGGCTAAAATTCTTAATTTTTTTAAAAAGCCATAACGCACTCACATTATGGCTTGGTGGTGCTAAGCCTAAGGCTTGATAACACTAAGGCCATAACACGCTCACACTATAAAGCGAGTGCGTTATAGCTCTTTATAACAAAAATAGTAGCATTTTTCATTTGTGAGTTCTATGTTTTCTTGCAAACTTGTGGCCTGCAAACCCTTAAGAGCACATTTACATTATCGGAGGGAAAATTCTTCACCAAATCATCATCATTTCTTCATGAAAATTCTGCTACGACATCAAGGAGGTTAAAGGAGTAAGTTTTTTTTTTGTGTGTGAATTTGTTACTAAATAGGTAGATTTAAGTGGTTTTTGATGTAAATTTCTTTAATTTATAGGAATTGATAATGAACGTCCTCCTCCTCAAAATCCTCAAAATCCTTAATCACCTCAACACCAAATACCTGATGAACACAAATCCAACAACAAACACCTCTAGTAATTCCTCAATATGCCCTTGGAACAAAATAAAATTTAATGGGGAAAATTGAAAATAACAAAAAGCAAATTGAGGACATAATTGCAAGGTTGAAAGATCATGCAAGTTCAACCTCGCATAGAGCTGTGCTTGCTCAATATATTGAATCTATGTTATCAAATGTAGATTCAATTAGCAAGAAAATATCTACTTGGTTAGATAAGAGGAGAGATTTTAGACAATTTTATGTAGATAAGTTATCTTACAAACAAGTCAAAAATGAAAAAAATACAAAATTTGACTTGTGTTCCCTTTTCAAAAAACCACGAACAAATCAACCTCTACACCCTACAAGCAAGAGGTTACCTATCCATTGGTGCAACCACCAAGGGATAAAGAACCATTTTTGGCAGAGGTGGTGGATAGTTTTTGACCATCCTCCATGCAACAATTTTGAAGTTTCACAATATTTTTTGAGGAAACTCTACTGTGAGTTTTTCCTCAATAAAGTGCCAAACTATTTTGATATGTGGGACTTCCAGGGTAGAGGTTGGGGGTTAGCATAGGAGAGACCATGGACATGTCTTGACCCACAATGGCCAACGAGATGAGAACTTGCTAGACTAGCCTATGAGCTCGTGGCTATCCCTTTCATTATGAAGGAGAGTGTTGAGGTCGAGACACTATAGTGCATTACTTCCTTGACGTAGAGTGTCATAGAGCATGCTAGTCTTGCAGCATAGTGTGAGTAGGGGAAGAATTCGAGGAGTAGGGTTCCACCCCATATTTTTCAGGCTTGCGGGTCAGCCTGTGGTTATGACCCCACAAATAGTCAGGAAGTAGGTGCATAGGCTACATCTGCAGCACAATAGTTGGTGAAAATAGATGCCCTCTTGAATGAGGTTTTCGACCTTGATATTCAGGTAATGTTAGCAAGTTCATTAAATTAAATTTATTAAATTTCATTTTTGAAATGCAAGATTAAATAATTTAGTTTAATGATTGTAATGAAATTTCAAGGTCATAGTGTTCATCTAGTTTTTAGCAATTCTCCACCTTTGTCTTTCACTATGAGATGTACTACTGAGGTATGTAACTAGTAAACAATTATAAATATTACATGTGAATGGCATTGTTATATGAATGGTATTATAATATTTCATTTTGGATGTGAATAGGTTAATCTTGGAGATTTCACGACAAAATCTCCTAGTGGAGGTGGAGTTCAAAGCTTCACTCAGGTAATAAAATAAAGAGTTTAACTAATGAATTGTACTTAATAGGTTTTTGTAGTTTATATTCATATTGTTGATTACATTCCATTGGACATCTTTCAAAATCAAAGCATTACTACACATTGCATAACTAATAACTAGATGTTGAAAGATGACCAAATTTCAATTACAATATAGTTTTTTAGAAAGTCAACACAAGCAGTTATGCAATTACTTCACATTGCATAACTAATAACTAGGAGCAGTTGCCAATTGCATTTTCTTGTCATGGCATTCCATGAGATGAAATTTTATTAAGGTAATTTTTCAAGTAGTTCACTGCCTTGTCTAAGCTATGGATGCTTGGATAAAATATATCAAAGCATAATAGTAAGCTATAGCATAGACAAGGTAGTGAGTTGTTTGGTCCATCACCATGAGACCACATTTTTTTGAGGCATTTTTTCAAATAGATCACTGCCTTGTCTATGCTACCACATTTTCCATACATGTCTACCAAAGAATTTTATCCAACATTTCACTTCCTTGCTACCATGGCTAAAAGCTTAAAAAAAGTGCCTTTGAATAAACTATGGATGCTTGGAAAAAATCTATCAAAGCATAATAGTAATGTGGTAGCATAGACAAGGCAATGAGCTATTTGAAAAAAATCCCCAGAAATGTGGTCTCATGGTGATGTCCATCACCATTATACCACATTTATTTGAGGTGATAGGTCTCAAAAATGCAGGTTTGAACCATGAGAGGTTGCCAATCCCTCACAATGTTTTTGGCTAACGTACAAGGCTAAATGATGAATTTGAACCTTCTTCTCTTTAGGCTCTGCTAGACCTAGGTGGGTTTACCTATGTGAATGAAGCAGACTTGAACTTGTGTATTTCCTCCCTAAGCAATCTATCCACAATGACAATTGGAAGTGGAGAGATGAAATCCTAGTTGGTATGAATTGTATAAGCAATATCAAGGTAAATATCAATATGTTCAGTTAACAGATGAGAAGTTTTATATTTGGTAAGACAAAACTAAATAAATAAAATGGGTGTAACTAGTGCCTTGTTGGGTAAAACAGAGTCAAATTGACAGTCTTAGATGAGTGGCTTCTATTTTGTAGAAATTTAAATTGTTTGGCATACAAATATTAGTTTATAACTTGTATAAACATGCAAGGATGTAATTACCAGGTTCTACTTAATGATTGAAATGATACTTCCAAATTACTGTGAATGAATAGAAGGATTTAATCTTTACTTGAAAGAACCAATTAATCATACCACATGAGTATAGCAAATGTGCATCGATAAATTGAGTATATACTTGATATATCAATTTAAAGAACCAAGAAATATCAGCATTGGAGACAACTTGATAATATTTTCAATTAATTCAACAAACAACTGATACCAGAATGACGCCACAAAATCAGAGTTCTTTCATTGATTCCTCAAAATTTTATACATGCATCATGGTCTTCTGAAATGTAGACATTATATCTATCCCTATTCATTTATTATTTTCTCCTATCTAATATAATCTTCTAATAATTCCTTTTGGTCTTGGTCTCTCATACTTATACAAGAGGCAACAAGCTTCAAACCAAAGGACATGAATTTTGGTAACAAAACATAATTAGAAGATAAAATGTAACTAAAAAACCTAACAACTAACATGCAAAAATCCATTAATCCTCGAGTAAAATCCCGTGGTCACTGAAGACCTATTACCCATTTTTCACCTACGAGCTCAATCAGGAAGGATAAATTATGTTTCAAATGTTCTTGAAGGCCAAATGGGGGCATTTGCATCAAGGGTTAGATCACACATCTGATGCTATTTCACAAGGATTTCCATTGGAGAGCTTTGCCTCAGTCACATTTGGCATAAAAATCATTAGAGAGGAAAGTCGGCAAGACCCTCTTGTTGTCTTGCTGACTAGCAGTGCGTTCTGTTCATTAGGAATATACCAGTCGACTAGATAGTTTAATCGCCATGGGTTGCTATACCTCTCGCCAACCGCTGCACATAAGGCTAGGCACACCAAAAGTTTTTCCTTTGGCATAAGGTCTTGCTGATAGGGGTGGGGTCTCATCGAATAGAAAGGGTTCGAGCTCGCCAAGAGATAGAGGCTTCGGCGTGAGGTCTTCCCAACCAGTGAAAGTCACGCTGAAAGTTGTTCACTAGGGCTGGCATCAAGGAGTGGGGTTCACATTCGCTGAGAGGTCTCGACGAAAAGAAGTGTCATTGTGAAGAAAGAAAGGACCTTGCTGTAACGTCTCAGTGACCAAATGAAGTCTCGCTGAAACGGGATGCCTTCGGTGAAATCTAGGGGCTTCGGTATAACATCTTGCCAAAAGGCTGAAGTCTTGGCGACAGGAGCTAGCGAGGGGGAGAAGTCTCACCGATAGGGTAATGTATCATCGACAGGAAAGGACATCTCGGTGAAAGGAGACATCATCGGCGTGAGGTCTTGCCGATCAACCGTAGTCTTTCTGAAATGAAATAAGCTCTTGTCGGGACAAGGAAGCCTCGCTAAGATGTCTTGCCGACCCGATAGGGTCTTGCCAAAATGAAGGAGCTTGGCGAGAGGTCTCGCCGACAAGGGAGGATCTCGCCAAAATGAAAGGGATTCCCTTCGGGGAGATGTCTTGCCGATCGAGTGATCTCTCCCCGACAAGAAAGTAAACTCATCGCCGAGAGGAGGAGTTCGATAAGAAGTCTTGCCAACCCAAGAGGGTCTTGCTAAGATGAAATGGGCTCGCCGAGAGTTTTCCTTTGGCATAAAGTCTAGTTGAATGGGTGGAGTCTTGCCGACAACGGGGTTCCTTCGGTATAATATTTTGTGTTCGCTAAAGGGTCTCCCCAAAACATGGGTGTCTCGTCGATGGAGGAGCGCAATGGTATAATGATGGGGGTTCGGCAGGAGGTCTTCCCGACTTGCCAATGTCTCACCAAAAGAAATGTTGCACTCGGGGAAAGTGGTTTGTGTTCGCTATGAAGTCTTGCCGATACTGAAAGGTCTCAGCAATGGAAAGGGATATCAGTGTGACTCCAGAGGGTTCGCCATGATGTCTGGCCGAAAGCGATGGTCTTGCCAATGGTTTCAGGGATATCGGTATGACTTTTGAAGCTCGATATGAACTCTTGCCAACGGTTGTAAGCTACGCCGATGGCTACTATAAGAGCATAATCGCATCGGGGAGACACAATTAGTGTCTCATCGACATGTGATTTTTGTCTAAAGGACCTTTGACCATCTGGAATCTACGGGGCAGGAGTTTGACCAATCAGATGGGAGCTAAGGATGCACCATGAGCTGTTTGACTGCCTGACTCACCCCTGTGGATGAGATCAACAGAGCATAAGCAATGTGTATCTACTCTGAGAATAAAGTGATGAATCAGATTGATATCCAAAAGGTGTCATCGAGCAACAGAAAGGCGAAGACCATAGGGACAGTTGGGATGTCAACTGGCAAGAGTTGATCGACATTTATGGTAATGCTTAGAAGCATTCAAAGCAGCTCTAAGGGAAGTTCGAGAGTGGACACGATGACCATAAGTTAATGCTGTGGTTGCAAAAAATCAAGGAGGCCATTCCTGGAGCAAATCTTCACCGACATAGACAACAGGGATGCAATCGAACACAACATTAACTACATGAAAAGATCTAAGGGAAGATCTTTTTTAACGCTGATATTTTATAAAGACCAGAGGGGCTGACATCTTTTGGTATATAAGGCATTTTTTCCTCTTTGTAAAAGAGTTCTTCTGATGCTTTTCGAAAGTTTGTGACTTTTGCAGTCCTTTCTCAGATTAGCAAACTTTTGTAACTCAATTTTGGAGATGAAATTCAGTAAAGACCTTGATTACTATTGATTTGAAGCTCTTGCCTACTTTCTCTTTGTATTTTTGTGTTCAGTCAGCTAATTGATCAAGCTTTTAGTGAGGTAATGTTCATTTCCTTCGAGCTTTGTCTCAGATTTTAGAACCTTTATGCAAAAAGTATGTTTTTTGCAGGTTACAAATTGTGTCTAAAGATGTAATGAATTTTAGATGTGAAATTAACTTTCCTTCTAGGAATCTTAGCACCAGGACCTATTTGTGAAACACTTTTGCAAAATATATACAGAAGTGATTTGTGCAAATTTATCTTCAGTCATTGCAAGCAAGTGTATGAAGTCTGGTTTCAAATCCAAGTAATGTTTAGGTGCATCACCATAGGATTTAGTTTTAGTTTTAAAGAATTCTCCTTCTCCCTTTTTCCTTTCAAAATTAGTAGTTTTAGGTGATAGCCCAAAGGAAGCCGACATTCTCCGGAGGTTGACCTCTATCTATAAGTGACCCACAGCTTTGGAGTTCTTCCCATGTTACATTGAGGTGTTGAACATCAGGTTCAACAAGGGTGCAATTTTAGGTGATACCAATTTTGGCACGCCCTGTGGGTCTGTTCGAATTAGAACAATTTAAAGAGTACATATTACTGCTAGTTTTGATATGCAACCAGTAAGTTTTGAGTCTTTCAAATTGATGACATTAGCATATCACGGTGACTCTGAGTTTGGGAAGTAGCAGAAAAGCCAGTGCATTAATAAGAAATCTAGCATACTGAGAGATTTGGTGTCTACCTCAGTATCAGTCAGCCTTTGGAGGCAGTTTGGACAACACCTGGCAACTTCGAGCAAATCTACTGGTTTCAACAAGTTCAGTGCTGGTATGTTTCAATTACAAGCTTAATATTCTAGCTTTCAACATTCATATGAGTAGAGATGACAGATTTTCATGGTCACTATGTATACCCACTTTAGTTTCATGAAAATCCTGTCAACCAATCACCCTATCAGCCATATCAGGCCAATCATGTTGTTGGTTTAATCCCAAACATCCATGCAACAACAGCCTATTAGCATGCTCAACATGCTTACCTCCCACCCACCCCTGCTCAGTCTTCAGATCCACATTTGGATGTCCAAAATCAGCTCCAAGAGGTTGATTATATAAAGAATAACATGAAGGACATACTGTCACACATCGTAAGGAAAATAGAAGAGTTTAGGAGGTAGCAGGAGTACAATCAACAACAACAAGAGATGGCCTATCAAGCCTACCTTCATGGGCAGGAATTGGAAACACAAAGGAGACAGTTTGAGAATAGGATCGAGAGAGAGTTAGCTGCAAGAGAGGAGCAAAGGAAGCTTTTGCTTGCTCAAACAAAGAGGCATGAGGTTCAAGTAGCTCCTTATATTCCACATCAACCTGTTCAAGAGGAGGTTCGTAACTTTAAATTTCCAAGTTTCAAGCAAAACTTGCAGTAGTAGGTGAACGAACATGATCGATCAGGACAACAGATGGAGGAGTTTAAAAAGAGGCAACTTGGGGGGAGTTTCAAATAGAAGAGTGTTGCAGCTAAAGAGGAGTTATGGTTGTAGATTTTGTTGGAGTTTTATCTTTCATTGTCCTCACCATAGTAGACCCTCTCATATATTGTACCACATCTAGAATCCTAGGATTCCTTGTGATTTTATATTTTGTCCACAAGGAAAGGGTCTAAGTGGTAGGATTGTAGCCTTTTCTTGAAACTCCTTCTGAGTCAAATTCTGCAACCAACATTGGATTATCCTAAGCTCTAATTTGATCCAAAAGAGAGACCTTAGAGAGTTCCATCCCTGGTATGATTAGCATGTTACTCTTCAACACCAATTCCATTGCTTCTTGGGGGGTAACATTGATATTGCCAATATTTAATTCTACTAGTGTTTGGGCCTGAACTTCAACTTGTTTTGAATCATCATCTCCAATCAGATTAATCTTTAACCTGCCATCAAACTATCTCATTTTCATTTTGATCTAGAAATATTTGAATTCCCTTGTATGAATGAAATTATCATCCTTCATGAACCATAGAGAGGCAGTTATTCTTTCATCATCCTATATTTTATCAGCAACCTCTTCTGATATTTTGATCTTTGGATCATGAGGCTCTAGAATTTTTTTCTGCTTTGCTACTTCCTTCATCTCAGTTGGATTCAAAACTGCTTCTTGCTCCTCATCAGTTGAGCCATAATCAACTAGTGACTCAACTTTTTGTTTCTTGGTTGGAGGCTCATGTGTTGGAGATGGAGGGGATGGATGAGCTGGTGATGGGGGTGGTGCATGAGATGTGGATGCCTCTTGTGATGGTTGTTGGGGTGTAGGAAGTGGAACCAACCCTTCCTCTTGGGCCATCTTATAAAATCCATCAAATTTTCTAAGAATCAGCTGCATCCTTTTTAAAAGATTAGGTTCATCAACATAAAACCCCTTGAAGTTCTTATTCTTTTCCTTTTTTTGTTCCTCCCATTTCATCATCATTAACCATTTTTTTCTAGTCTGAAACAAATCTTCAAAGTATACCAAATTTCTTATCACATCCTCTTCAGGATCAAATGCATGGAATATGGCTTTCTTTGTAAGCAAAGTCCTTCTAATCATATTAATGTAACCCTCTGGGTGACATACCCTTACTTTCCCAGACTTGAGGGGACAATTGACCCTCATGAATCTTTGTAGCTCCTCTAGCATGTTTGATCCAATAGTCAATTCCTCAAACACTGTCAAATTAGGCAAGAATGTTCCTTTTCTTTGATTCCTCATTAGATCATGCTCCATCCAGAGCAACTGCACATAAATTCCAAAAATAAAATTCTCGTAGGCACAAATTTTGGAAAAATGTGTGGTGCCTACTCACAACTATACACCCTGATGATAGTATGCTGTGGCATCAGGAACCAATCAACATAATTATGTGTAAAACCCTGATTCGACTTGTATTGCATTGGCCTCATCACACTCATCAAGGAATTAGGAAACCTTGGAGTTGAAAAACCAAGGGAAGCAATTATTTTGACTACAAAATAATCTCTAAACACAACAAAATCAGTTTCATCGCATCTACTATCCCAAATATAGCACCAATTTTGTATAGGGAGTCTAAATCCATTTTCTTGTGTGCATAGTTTCATCCTCCTGGTCCATTTTGTTTCATTTTGATACAAAGTTAAATGACAAAATAAGGAATATTTTCTGAAAGACATGGGAGCCTTAGCCTCCCTGACCTACAACAAGCCTTCATGAATTTGTTCCTCTATGATAGAAGAAAAATAAAATTCTACATTTGACTCTGAATGTTGGATGATTATAGCCATCCTCATTAGTCCAATTGACATGTTATCTTCTGCATCTATTCCAAGAATATGACATAATGCATAATATGTGTTCTTGAAGTAAGTTTGAAAATGAGACACTGGAAAAGGTTCAACCATTGAGGAGGGAATGGGAAGGAATTTGTTTTTGTCACCCCTTTTTATGTGTAGGCGAAGTTCATCACTCCTATAAGTCCTTTTTAATATTTTGTATTCTTGTTCCAGTTTCCCCAAATCTACTTCTGTGACAAATTTTTTGTTTAGGTTAAAACACCTAATAATAGCTTCCCTTGACACATTTACCAAACATTGACCATCTGGGAGCCTAATGATCTTTGATGGGGCATGGTATCTATTGGCTAGGGCTTTAATTAGCTTGATATCAATAAAAATGTTTGGAACTATTAATTTGGCCATGTCAAGGGTCCATGGGTTTGATGCCGGGACCCTCTCATTTTTGTTTCTATAAAAGTACCAGTATAAATTCCAACTAGACTGAGGAATAACAAGATCCCTACATCCCTGAGCTAAATACCTGAAGACCTTTATTGGACCCTTATCAACTGAACCAGGTAACAAGGCAAGTAATGGCAACTGCAAAGAAGTTTTATTAGGTTTTTATTCTTTCTTAGCTCCTACTTCTATTTTCTTTGGCGCCATTGTTAAAATTCATTGAGTAGTGAGTAAGATTACCTAGAATACAACTTTCCCTGAAGGACTCCTTTCACTGTCACACCTTGAGCTCACCTATACTCAGCTTCTGCTACCACAAATGAAAAAATTCTCAATCTGCCTTGTTTATTTTCACATCATACCGCATTAATTCCCAAATCATAAATTCTTCATCATTAAAATCCTTCACATTGAGCTCAATTTCATATTTTGAAGCTGATTGATGTGATTGGCCTACATTAAATGTTCCAACAGCTGATTATCGCATTACCTCACATCACCTTTTATCCTCCCACGGTACCACAATACATAGTATTACCCTGTCTTATCATATTGCTCTACTGCACATCCCTTTGGTCTTCCTTACGATACCACACTGTCTCCTTAGTGCTTTGCTTTGTATACCGCTCTACTGTGGGCTTTGTTCTAATCCTCCACAGTATAGCGGTTCCCATTGTTATCATTGTTCCTTACTACACCGCTCTACCGTGGGCTGCATTCCAATCCTCCACGGTATAATGGTCTCCCTTGTTAATACTAATTATTACACTGCTCTATCACGGGCTAGGTTTTAACCTTCCTTGGTTAGCGGTAAAATAATATAGTGTTATCCCTTTTACTATGCTATCGCGGGTCATTTTGCAAAAGGCCACGGTAAGGAGGTATGATGTAAGGGCAATATAGAATAACCAATATGGTAGCGGTATGGCGGTAAAAGGCTATATTGACTTTATGGATGGTAAAAATGTGATTTTTATGAAAATACTAAGGGAATTTTTTTTGATTTCACATGATAAAAACCTTAGAATTTTGAATGAAAATTCTGGTTCCAACATGAGGCATTTTTTCAAACAACTCACTGCCTTGTCTATGCTACCACATTTTCCATACATGTCTACCAAAGCATTTTATCAAATAGTTCACTTCCTTGTTGCTATGGATAAAAGCTAAAATAGGTGCTTTCAAACAAACTATGGATGCTTGGAAAAAATCTATCAAAGCATAATAGTAGAATAACATAGACAAGGCAATGAGTTGTTTGAAAAAATGCAACAAAGAAATGTGGTCTCATGGTGATGGACATCACCATGAGACTAAATTTATTTGAGGCATTTTTTCAAACAACTCACTATCTTGTCTATGCTACCACATTTTCCATACATGTCTACCAAAGAATTTTATCAAAAAGTTCACTTGTTGCTATGGCTAAAAGCATAAAATAGGTTCTTTCGAACAAACTATGGATGCTTGTAAAAAATCTATCAAACCATAATAGTAAGCAATGGCATAGACAAGGCAATGAGCTATTTGAAAAAATGTTTCAAAGAGATGTGGTATCATGGTGATTTCCATCACCATGAGACCACATTTCTTTGAGGAATTTTTTCAAAAAACTCATTGCCTTGTCTATGCTACCACATTTTCCATACATGTCTACCAAAGAATTTTATCAAACAGTTCACTTCCTTGATGCTATGGCTAAAAGAATAAAACAGGTGCTTTAGAAAAAACTATGGATAGTTGGAAAAATATATCAAACCATAATAGTAAGCAATAGCATAGACACAACAATGAGCTATTTGAAAATGAAACCATAATAGTAAGCAATAACATAGACACAAAAATGGGACCACATTTATTTTAGGAATTTTTTCAAACAACTCACTACCTTGTCTATGCTACCACATTTTCCATACATGTCTACCAAAGCATTTTATCAAACAATTCTCTAATTTTTTTTTAAATAATTCACTTCCTTGTCTATGCTACCACATTTTTCATACACGTCTACCAAAGTTCTCAAAATTTTGTTGACTATCTCATACATTATACACCATGACTTGTATCACTATTCTAGTTTTCATAATTGAATAATGTTGTTTTATTTTCAGATGATGCAGGAGGAGACACCTCCTGATGTTCATATGGCAATAGAGCATGGTGTGTCTTCTGCAATTGATAGCTCCATTCCTTTGACAGGGGTATGAGGCAGATTAGTAAATTTCAAATTACATTCATTATTATAGTTGTTTGCTATTGAAAAACAAAATAATTATTAATTTGAAGTTTAATTTCTATCTGGATGGTTTCTATAGGACATTAAAATGCCACAACTTGATCGTATTACTATGGAAAATGAGGAGAGATCATTTGGAGGTAGTAAGTGATTATTTTGTTAAATATTTCATTTTTATAATGTAATTTCTATATATTAATGTCTATAATTTTTATTGTAATAGATAAGGCTCCACCATGAGCTAAATCAGAGGAGTAGCCCTCACATTCAAAGTAGACCACTCTCATATGTGTCTCCATCCCCTCGAAGATCAAAGGATGCCCATGAAATATTTTCTTCACCTAGAGGGGAATGATTTTTTATTGGGTTTCTTTGTTGTATGCCTATATGGAATTTGTGGACATATATTTTGTATTGCATATAGTTGACATTATATGCCTATATGGCATTCTTGTAAGCCTATATGGTTATTTTCTTATATATGTTATACTTATATCGATAGATATTGATGTATGCCTATATGGCTATTTGGTTAATACACATATTTTTTGTTGATGGTGTCCATATTTGCATTATAAATCCACACTTCAATGGATATTTGTAGATGGTTTACTTCAAATATTTAAAGTCCAATTGTATTACATGCACTCTTCCTTTATATAAATGTAAATATATAAATTTTGAACATTATTCTCCTCTAAGATTATTGAACATTAAATCAATCATATGAATATATTAATACATGATGCAATCTAACACCTAGGTCTCTCTACCACTACACATCTAAGCGCATACTCTGTAGGATCGTTGTAGCATGGTAAGGAAATTCATGTAATTATACAATGCACTTTGAAGTATGCAACTAAAAATGAGAAAGACATTATTACATGTGACCTCATACCTCTAGAAGTTTGTCATACAATTCTTGTAAGACATCTACCATTCCATGTGTGTTCTTCATGCTACCATTCACGTGTATGCTTCATGCTTCTTGTGTATTCTTCATGTGTTCATGTGTATGATTCATGCTTCCTGTGTATACTTCATGTTTTCACATTTATGCTTCATGCTGCTTATGTAGACTTCATGTTTTATGTGTATTCACATGTATGCTTCATGCTTCCTGTGTATACTTCACGTATTACGTGTGTGATGCAACATTATTTACTAAACCTAAAAGATGCAAAAAAAAGAAATGCAAAGGAGAAATAACACAACACCACCTCAAGATTAGCCTAAGTTGAACTTAAACAAAGAAAGATGAAATAACAAATATACCTTGTCTAAGTTGATCTTCTTGGTTGGCCCATTGATGAAGATTTGATGTGTGCCCGTTGATGGAAAATATGATGAAAACGGATGCAAAATGACGAGGATGCAATGAGGACTCAAATGATTCAAATGGGTATATGAGTGGATGAGAAAAATGGATGCAAATGAGCTTGAAGATTCAACAATGGAGGTATGAGAGCTTGAATGCAAGTGCTTGAAAGTTTTGAAAGTTGGAGAGCTTGAATTGTGAATGCATGTTATGAGTGAAATGAGAGAAAATATTCCATTTTAAGGGAAGAATCTCTAGAGAATTCAATGGCTAGGATTTAGCCAACATGGACAAGATGGATGGCTGTGGTGAGTTGAGAAATCACAAGCCCTCACATCTTGCCATGTGGAAGGAGAGGTGTCAAAAGGATAGGTGATGTGGAAAGAGGACATGTGAGGTGGAGGTCCTTGCAAGTACCTTGGGATTAGGGGAAGATTTCCTCAAAAAGGAAGTTCTTGTCCATATGTGGGAAGGATGGTGACAAGTGAGGAATTTTAGAATTCCTTACTTATTATCATGGGGGAGAGAGAAGTTGTTGGGGGAATAAATGTGAATTTTAAATTCACATGATTAGGGAGTACATTGGGGATAGGAAAAAGTCCTCATAAAGGAGGTCCTTGTCCCATGTGACTGATGTGACTTGTGAGAGGATTTGGAATTTCCCAACAACCTACATGGGGTAGAGAAATGCATTGAATGAATAAATTTGAATTTTTAATTCACATGGGGAAGAGGTCAACACTTAAAAAAGAAAGCACTTATGAAGGGTTGACTTGGAGGACATACCAAAGATGGCATGCGATTAGATTAAGGTTGTGCAAATAGGTGATTAAGAAGATTAATGAGGGATTAAAGGCAAGTGGCCAAATATGGAGGATGTGACATTAATTGTGATTAAGGGTGTGCACATCCTAGTCATGGATTAATTAACTTAATCCATATTAGAAGAGGGTTATGGAGGATGTGACAAGGAGAGACAAAAGAGGAATTTGAAATTGATTTAAATTCAAAAAGGCTAAATGACTAAATTAAATAAATTGATATATTTATTTAATTTAGAGAAGGGATGGAAGGTAAAATATTTAATTATTAAATTAAATACTTTAGGAACCTTAGGCAAAGGGTGAATATTTATTAATAAATCATTTAATTAATATCGATGAAATATGAAATAGATGAATAAAGGGGACAAATTTGACCATGTGGGAGTGGTAAAATTTGGATGTCTACAACATGTATTCATGTGTACACCTCATACTTCTTGTATTATGTATATCTATTTGTTCGCTTCATGACCGGATGTATCTTCAACAAGATTACTCCATTTATATTAAAAATGTTGTTTGTCGAAATGATTTCTAGGTTGATGAGAACTAACATAAAAGGAAGAGAAATTTATTGTTGAGAAATACATCTATAACATCCTTGAAGAATACAATTAAGAATACAACCTTAGGCAATATTGCAAATAAATTAATTTAGGTTCTCATGAATAGTGATGATATGATTGAGGTTGTGACATTTCAAAGGAAAAAAGTTGTGACCCTTCAAATAGGAAAGACAATGACCCTTTTATAATGAAGGGTGGTGACCATGCCTAGTGTAGATGTTCCCAACTAGATGTGTTGGCACTAACAGTTTGGCCCCACAAAGAACAAAACAAAAAGTAGCCTACCTTGCAAGTTTACACTACATGCATCTGACAGTTTTTGGAGCATTGGAAAAAATTTCACCACCAGAGAACGCCTTAGATATATCAAAAAATAAGAGAGGTTATTATAAAGGGGCCCTATGTGATCCCATAGCTTCAGAAAGATTGTTTCTAAGTAAAACAATTTTCAAGTAATAGCTCAAATATTTTTGATTGTTTACACTTTAGTCTCTTAAGAGACTTTGTTGATACAATGTAGCTTAGACTGTTTTGGTGTGTTTGGGTGCAAAAAAAGACTAGCATAAACCCACCAATCTAGATGTGTTGGAACTATTGGTTTGGTCACATGGGGAGTAGAACAAAAGTTACACCCTTTTGCAACTTTATATTGCATGCATCTAACCTATTTTCCATCAACTGAAAACTAGACACCACGGGAAAATGCCTTAGTGATATCAAAAACTGAGAGAGGTTATTGTAGAGGGGCCATACATGATCCCATAGCCTTAGAAAATATGTTTATAAGTGACATTATTTTTGTGTAATAGCTCGTCAAATATTTTTTCCTTTTTGCACTTTCAACTCTTAAGGGATATCGCTAGTACAATGTAGCTCAAATTGTTTCAACATGTTTGGGTGAAAAATAGGACCATGCCTAGCCTAAACATACCCATACGAACATGCTGGAATTGTCAGTTTGGTCTCACAATGAGTAGAAAAAAAGTTACACCCCTTTGCAACTTTACACTGCATACATTTGACACTTTTTCCATCAACTAAAAACTAGACACCACGAGCAAACGACTCAGAGATATCAAAAAATGAGAGAGGTTATTGTAGAGGGTCCCTACATGATCTTGTAGTCTTAGAAAAAATGTTTCTAAGTGACATGGTTTCTGAGTAATAGCTCCTAAAATATTTCTACTTTTTTACACTTTGGTCTCTTAAGAGACTTCACTAGTACAATGTATCTTAGATTGTTTCGGCATGTTTGGGTGTGAAACAGGACCTTTCCTAGCACAAACCCACCAATTTAGATGAGTTAGAACTATCGATTTGGTCGCACAAGGATTAGAAAAAAAGTTACACCCCTTTTCAACTTTACATTGTATGCATCTGACCTGTTTTCCGTCAACTAAAAATTAGACACCACGGGCAAACATCTCAGAGATATCAAAAATAGAGAGAGGTTATTGTAGAGGTTCCCTACATGATCTCATATCCTTAGAAAAAATGTTTCTAAGTGACATGATTTCTGAGTAATAGATCATCAAATATTGCTACCTTTTTGCACTTTGGACTCTTAAGGGATATCGTCGATACAATGTAGCTCAAACTATTTTGACATGTTTAGGTAAAAAAAAGGACCATTACTAGCCTAAACATACCCATTTGGATATGTTGGAACTGTCGGTTTGGTTGCACAAGGAGTAGAATGAAAGTTACACCCCTTTGCAAATTTACATTGCATGCATTTGACACTTTTTCCATCAACTTAAAACTGGACACCATGGAAAAATGCCTCAGATATACCAAAATATGAGAGAGGTTATTGTAGAGGGGCCCTACATGATCCCATAGCCTCAACAATATTTTTTTCTAAGTGACACAGTTTCTGAGTAATAGCTTGTCAAAGATTGTTTCCCTTTTGTACTTTGGAATCTTAAGGGATATTGCCAATACAATGTAGCTCAAACTGTTTCAGAATGTTTGGGTGTGAAATAGGATGATGCCTAGCATAAACGTACCCATTCAGATGCATTAGAACTATTGGTTTGGTTGCATGATGAACAACAAAGAATATACACACGCACCTTCCTCAACTTCTCGAGAGCAAGAACAATCTCTTCATTGAATACATTATCTATCTCATTCATTTTGGTCTGCTTCTTTTTCAAGTGTTTTTAGAGTAGACTAACCTTAATTTCATTGCTGATAAAATAATTTATTATGTTTTAGTTCCTTTTCAAAATTGTTAATTTTCTTCTTCAATTTTTTTGCTTCTATTTCAACACTTCCAACTATTTATTTTGCATCTACAACTTGACCATCCACACATTTTCCATCATCTCTACTACTATTACCTATTAAGACCCCCTGATATTCCTTTCCATGATCTTCTAACTTCTTTTTCATATCTTTTAATTTGAAATTTAGCTTAGTTGCTCTGTCATCAATGCTTAGGACAACAACATCCCTTTGTTTGATAGAGTTTTCAATATCTTGAATACTTTCATGTGTCCACCACACCGATTCTCTTTTTTTGTACTTATATTTGATATTTCTTCTTCCTTATCATCCATTCCCATTTTTATTTTCTCCATGGAAGTATTAAGTTCAAGAATCTTTGACTTCATTTGTTCAAATCGACCTATAGAATCATCTCTCACTTTATTTTCCTACACAAATTATTACCAAATACAAAACCTCTTGAGTTTTTCCACTTCTCCATTGCCATTTTCCCATTCCACATAATGCAAAGACACCTTCCTTGTAACTTCTTGAGAGAAAGAATAATCTCTTGATTTAATACATTATCTATCTCACTCACTTTGGTCTGCTTCTTTTCAAGTGTTTTTAGAGAAGATTCCTTTTTTAATTCATAGACTCTTTACAAGATTGATTTTGATAAGATATGATATGGATTATGATTGGGTGATGAGATAGGATAATAGATGATAAAGATTGGATATGATATGATAGGATATAGATTGGATAGGAAGATAAGGATGGTCAATGATGAAAGTAATGATGATGAAAATGATAAGATTATAAGGGTAGGCTAATGGCCGAAAGGACCAAGGTCTAAGGATGATGGTTGTGATGACTAGCTTATGATAATGAAAATTGGATGCCACGAAAAGGTTTGAGTAATGAAAAATATTTCGATGCATGTCAAAGTCTTGAAATAGGCAAATATCAACTCTTATGTGGATACCTTCTAAGCCATGTTCCAGTAACAACCACTGAGCCTGTAGGGTATTTGATGTTTTCTCCATATGTAATTGGGGCCTCCAATTTCTCTTTGGCCTCAACACAATGACACAAGTAATAATCCATTCCCTCTTCATTGTCTTCATCTACAATAACTACATAAACATGCCCTACATTGATATGTGCAGTAAATTAGATGAAATTAGTCAACATTACAAAATCACTACAAAGTAAGATAACATTAGGAATTTCAAAAAATATGCAAGTAGATATATTACCTGGTTGAACTAGATCTGATATGTGACCTCAAAGTCAACTGATGATTCCATCTATGTCAGTTCTAGTGTTTTCAGGGTCAATACGTGTCAAGTGGGCTAAGATAACTTAACCACCATTTTTCAACCCACTCCTTTGACTCGCACTAATTATACATGAAGAACAAAAGCATTCCATCTTCTGCGTATGGATACTCCATGAACTTAAATTTGAGCTTCTAAAAGAGTGTAGCTCACTTGATCCCATTAGTGTACAACAATCCTCATATGGTGCAATGTTAGTATCATCTATCAACCAAAAAAATCTATGAACTAAAGACTTATCTTCATTACCTAGACCCATCAAAGCATTACACCACTCAACGATTAATTTCACATCTATAAAATTTGCATTTTCTTTATAATTTAACTCTTCTCATGCTATGGCTATTTTGATACATGCTCCTGCACTATCATGCTCCCCCTTTCCATGCTCGACCTCACAAAATTTCTACATATGTTGAACACCTATAATATTATGCATCCTACTCAACCAATAGAACATTCGTGAGTTCTTGAATTATGATGCATAGTTATCCAACGAACTCTATAAAATGCATGCGATCATCACTAATATAAAAATGATACTCCCTCATGATCTTTTTGTCATCCTCTATATTATCATTCACATGAATGAATGTGATGTGCACAAATATAGAAACTTATGTAGAGTTGTAATATTGTGATTGCACCTCACACTGTGGCTATAGACTGTAGTTCTTTGCAAAGTCGATTATTGAAACAATGCTACCAAGTGGAAATGTGTTCTTGCATAAATTGAATTGCAAGTCTAACCATCAAGCTCTATGGGTATACCTTGCATACTGATACACTATACTGTCATGAAATGTAGACATAAACTAATATGCTAGAATATTTTGAATAACCAAATCACACCTCTTTGATTCCTTACCATCTTTTTTTATTGTAGGCCACTATTTTATACTTGTTGTTCACTCTACTAGTTCATTTCCAACCACATGTGTGCTTTCCATATGTTCACTATTGGCATATGTTGCAAGCCACTCAATGCTGACATGTTCCATCCAAGCATAATTTCCTATAGAATATTTGTCCTTCCTCTCTTTCACATAAAATTGTTGATATGAAGTCTCTTGAAGATGTTGGTGGGGCATGTATGCCACAATCTTGCAAAACATTGTTAGTATGCAAATCTAAGCATATAGACCAATAAACATCAAAATGGTTAGAAAATTCAATATGTAATCTACAACAACAAGGAGTGTGTGTGTGATTTATTTTGAAATAGAAAGGTTTTAGCATTTCAAAATATCTTTGACAAATCTTAATTTGAGGATACATCTCTAGAAATTTACCAAAAGACTGTGTTTGAGTTGTATCCAAAAAATGCTTTGGATGTGTCTCACAGTTTTGACTATCGATTCTCCTTCTTACCACATCCCTTTGATTCGGAGATACCCTTGTGTAATTCTTCCAAAAGTCTACAATTAGTGATCTCAATGCTTCAATAATTGGTTTATATTTTCATGGTAGTCTCCCCGAGAATGCCCATAATTCATTAGCATTGATTTCCTCGACTCTTTGGTGCCTTCCAATGACTCTTGATAATTTTTTTCTATTAATTCTCAATTCTTGACTCATATTTATAATGAGACGAGCTTTCCTCATTTGATTACTTACCATTGTCAATGTAATGACACACCATGTGACATTACTATCTTTTGTGCATGAGGTGTTACCCACACTCTCATATGCACTCATTAGATTCTTGACAATATGTTTTTCACTTGAAGCCTCCAATGTTCTCAACCCAAGAATCTTCATGATGGACCTATACTTTTACTTTGCATCATTTCAACAAATAGTTGACATCTTGCAGTCTCATTTAACTTTTCAAAGAACACTCTCCAAATCTTATGAGCATATCTTCTACAATTTTGTTTTGGAATCTTACCTTCCATTGGTTGCAAAATATTCTCACCAATATCAATAAAATACTTTGGATTTCTATGCAAAATTCTAGGTGGTGTTATCAAAGGTAAATTCATCTTAACATTAGGAATTTCATCAATATTTAAATGATATGGGATAGATGGCATACCTTCGATCAGAGATGGAATAGATGACGCACCTTTAGGTTGAGGTGGGAATGATGGCGTAACTTCTTCCTCACATGTGAGTGATGGTGTACTCTCAATGTGAGATTCGAAAGATGGTGTCCCTCCATCTTGACTTGTGGTAGAGGACATTTCTCCAACTACGGTATTCAAATCTCTCATATCATGAAGTTTTTGCATTCGTTCCCTTTATGTCACCAATACCATATCTCTTGTTGATGGTTGAGGTTTCTCTTCAATTGAAATTTCTTTGATAATCGTGTCCAATTTCCTCTTCTCACAAAGTTTCCTCATACCTGCTGCTTTCTTTTCTTTCTTAGATTCTTTCTCTTCCTATGTTGGTTTAATCCTTGTTCGTTTCCTCAACATGATGGAGAATTTTATCTATAGCATGATAAAGAGACAAATATTAGTTCCTAAAAAATGAATCCATATAAATAAATGAAATATATGTCATTCAACCCTTCATACAAAATGTACATACAATCATCATGTAGAAGAGTAAATGTCACTCAACCATGATGAATAAACAAGTGCACTAAGAACACGAGGAAAATGGAAAGAATTTTTTTTTGAAGTATTTCTACCTTGTAAGAATTTATCATGTGACTTTTCTCTAGCCATTTTCTAACGTATGACCTACCAATATAATGTCCATAAATAGACATGTATGCAAAATGTGGTAGCATAGAAAAAGCACAATGATTTTTTGATGGAATTCCTTAAAGAAATGTGGTCTCATGGAATTCCATGATTGCAAGATACACAAAAAAATGATTTTTTAAAAGCCATTACAAACTTTCAAGAAAGTACAACTGGCTTGAGTATAAATCCAAATTCCACAACTTTTGTCAACATCCTACCTTTGGAACAAGGTATGGGCATCAATCAAATCATTGAAAGAAAGGGGAAATTTTGTTAAATTTTATAATTGCAACTCCCTTTGCGTCAATGTATGAGAAATGTGGAAGCATGGGCAAGGCATGTGAATTGTTTGAAAAAATGCATCAAAGAAATATGTCATGGATTGCAATGATTGTGAGATATGCACAAAATGGATTTGTTGAAAAGGTTTTGGAAACTTCCTAGCAAATGCAATCAGTGGGTGTGAAGCCAAATTATACAACCTTTGTCAAGATCCTTCCTACCCATGCCAAGAAAGGATCTTTGGAATAGGATATGGGCATCCATCAACGCATTAAGGATAGAGGCATTTTTTAAATTTATAGTTATAGCTTACCCTAGTAGATGTATAAAAAAATGTGGAAGCATAGACAAGATAGGTGGATTATTTGGAAGGGGAATTTTGTCAAATTTTATAGTTACAAATTCCCTATGCTACCAAATTTACATACATGTCTACCAAAGCATTTTATCAAACAACATAGACAAGGTAATGAGCTATTTGAAAAAATTCCTCAAAGAAATGTGGTCTCATGGTGATGTCTATCCATCACCATGAGACCACATTTATTTGAGGATTTTTTTTCAAATAGCTCATTACCTTGTCTATGTTGTTTGATAAAATGATTTGGTAGACATGTATGTAAAATGTGGTAGCATAGACAAGGAAATTAGCTGTTTGAAAAAATGCCTCAAAGAAATGTGGTCTCATGGTGATGTCCATCACCATAAGACCACATTTCTTTGAGATCACCATGAGACCACATTTCTTTAAGGCATTTTTTCAAACAACTAATTTCCTTGTCTATGCTATTTGATAAAATGCTTTGGTAGACATGTATGGAAAATGTGGAAGCATAGAAAAGGAAATGAGATGTTTGAAAAAATGCCTCAAAGAAATGTGGTCTCATGGTGATGTGGTCCATCACCATGAGACCACATTTATTTGAGGCATTTTTTCAAAAAACTCACTACCTTGTCTATGCTTTTGCTTAATATTATGCTTTGATAGATTTTTTCCATGCACCCATATTTTGTTTGAAAGCACATGTTTTAGGTTTTTAGCCATAGTTGTAAGGGGACCTCAGAATGGGGTATGACATCTATCAAAAAATAAAGGGGTATTTTCATGAGTGTTATGGTTGCAATTACCTTAGTAGAAACATGCAAATTGTGGATGCATAGACAAGGCACATGAACTATTTAACAAATGCCTCAATGGGATATGTCCTCGTGGACTATAATGATTGCACGACATGCACAAAATGGATTTGTTAAAAAGGCTTTAGAAAATTTCAAGAAAATTCAATTTCTAGGTGTAAAAACAAATTTCAAAGCATTTTCCAACATCTCCCATGTCTATACCAAAATGGAAGCTTTGGAAAGGGGCATACACACCCATAAAAAAAGGATTGAGAAATGATGTATTATATCACATAGTTATAACTACTCTCATAAATGTGTATACAAAATGTGGAAGCATACACAAGGTAGGTTAATTGTTTAACAAAATGCCTCAAAGAGATGTGGTCTGATGGACCACAATGATTATAAGATTAACATAAAGTGGATTTGTTGAAAAATATTTTGAAACTTCCAATAAAATGTAATTGGAAAGTGTAAAGAATTGCATAGTTTAAAATGTGCCAAGAGGGGCTAAGGTTATAATGAGAAACAAAAAATGATGAACATGGAATATGAATAATAACAAAATGAAAGCATTGTATTAGTCATGTATGATAAGGGATGATAAAGAAACTTAATAGAATTAAGGAAAATGTAAAGAACATGTGTAAAGACTTGACATACCTAAGAAATGGAGATTCGAATGGAGAGACTACCCAATTATGTAGTCTTTTTTTCTTCTTGCATAAAAACCCTCAAGAATCTGAGTTTTTCACAAACTTTCTTCCTTTTCAACATTCAATTGTATATCACTCAAATAGAGTTACTAACAACAATACAACTAACCAATATATAATGTTAAATTCCTACAATTCAATCACAATTAACATTGAAATACTACACAAATTGAAACTTGAATTCATATATATCAAATTTGATGTGAAAACTATGTTATTTCCTCCTTCCTAAGTTGGTAAACCAGAAAAAGGCAGTGGAAAGCTCATGCAAAGGTGGTAGAATGTGTAAAATTTGCATGTGCACTTCCCAACAACATCAAAAATCTTTTTTTTGTCAAAGAACATGCATAACTAGGAGAATAACTAATCATGTGGGCCTAGATCATGGGTGTCCTAGCTATTTTACCATTTTTAGAGTAAGAAAAAATGTGCTCGCGTTAGATCACGAGCATGTTTTAGCTTTCTATACAAAACAACCATATTTCAACTTCTTCAAAACACGCTCGCGTTATGAAAAAGTTGATTTCCTAAATGTTTCCTAACTCATTGTCTCATTACCCACCCCTCTCTCCCCTCTATCACACCTATATTTCCCCCTATGTATCTCATCCCTATCTCCCTAGGCTATAGGCCTCTCACCTCTATATCTCTCAAATGGATCTCTAGTTATTTCCCTTCCTCTCCACCTCTCTCCCTCCTCCTTACCCATCTTTCCCTCAAGTTTCCAACTTCACTCTCTCATTTTCTTCTATCTTCCCCCTCACATCTCTATCTCTCACCTTTGTATTCCCCTTACCTCTCTACCACTCCCATCTCTAGGTCTCTTAGTTTATTTTCTACCTCCCCATCCGTCCTTAGCTATCTAGGTCTCTCACTTAACCCTAAACCCTAAACCCTCAACCCTCAATCCTTAAACCTTAAATCCTAAACCCTATCCCTAAACCCTCAACCCTCAACACTATAAATTAAACCCTAATCCCTTAAACCTAAACCCTAAACCCCATCCCTAAAGTGTTAACCTTCAACCCTTAAACCTCAAATCATAAACCCTATCCCTAAACCCTCAAACCTCGACACTATACCTTAAAACCTAATCCCTCAACCCTTAAATCCTTAATACCTCAAGCCTTAAACCCTAAACCCTTGAACCTTAAACCCTAAAGCCTTAAATCCTCAACCCTTATCCACCCCTCTCCTCCCCTATCTTCATCACCCCCATCTCTCCCCTATCTCTCTCCCCTATCTCTCTCATCCATCTCTCCCTAGGTTGTAGGTATCTCACTTGTATATATCTCAAGGCTCTCTAGATATTTCCCTTCCTTTCCATCTCTCTCTCTCCTCCTTACTCATATTTCCCTCAAGTTATCAACTTCACTCTATAATTTTCTTCTCTTTCCCCTCACCTCTCTATCTATAACCTCTATCTCCCCCTCGCCTCTCTACCTCTCCCCTCTCTAGGTCTCCCATTATTTTCTTGTCTACCTCTCCATCCCTCCTTAGCCATCTAGGTCTGTCACTTGACCCTAAACCCTAAACCCTATCCCTAAAGCCTCAACCCTCAACCCTTAAACCTTAAATCCTAAACCCTTTCCCTAAATCCTCAACCCTTGACACTATACCTTAAACCTTAATCCCTTAAACCTAAACCCTATCCCTATAGCCTCAACCATCAACCCTTAAACCTTAAACCTTAAATCCTAAACCCTATCCCTAAACCCTTAACCCTCAACACTATACCTTAAACCCTAATCCCTCAAACCTCAACCCTAATCCCTCAACCCTTAAACCTATCACATCCCCATGGTAAGCCCCTTTCGATTGGGCATTAAATGGGTGAAATAATAATGAAAATAAAATATTGAAGAAATAATGGACAAAACAGAGAAAGGACAAGTTAGACAACCTCCTACAACTCCTATTAATTAAGCATGGGTTCCTCATCTACAGTATGGTATCCCTCTACAATTTCACCTCCTTAAGTACATTCGATAAAGGGTGCCAGTATGGGTGTCCTGATAGAAGTATGCACATACATCAAAGCTAATGAATAAAGGAAAAAAAATTAAATGCAATTTTTAAGAGGTGCATGAATAGAAAGTGGTGGGCGATCTAGTATTGGAATGAGGATTATTTGATGGTTGTAGAGTGAAAGAAAAGGAATTCATTGAAAGGATTGTAGAAACTTTCAAGTAAATGCAATTGGCAGATGTAAATTGAGAGTGCATAACCTTTGACGCCATCCTCTTTGTGTGTGCTGAAATGAGAATTTTGGGGGTCGATTCTCACAATGGTATGATAGAGAGCAACATAGGAGAGCTTAAAGAGTGAAATGAGCTCACATTGGGTCTAGATAACCTTAAAATTAAAAGAAAAATATTAGACAAAGGGTGCTTGAGGTAGTAGACACACACATTGATTTGTTGAAAAGGTTCTAAAAACTTCCAAGCAAAGGAAATTGGTAGGTGAAAAGCTAAATTCTCCAACCATTGCTAATATCCTCCCTGCCTACGTTGAAAGGGGAGTTTGAAAATAGACTATGGATGTTCATCTAAAATAAGTGATAGAGGAATTTTAGGTTGTATGTTTTAAAAACTAAGGTTGTATGTATTAATAACTAAGGTTGTATGTTTTAATATGTTATGCATTAAATGTAGAGCTAATACTATCCTTAATGGGAAAGTTACAACAACCTTAGTACTAGATGATGTAGTTGTAAGTTTGAATGAGTCCAAAAGAAATGCTAATAAATTGTGATGAAGTGTAAGAGGAATGATAGGTGGGTGGACACTATTATGCATCAACTCATATCCATGGACTTCGTAAATGAATATGCTAGGAGGTGGAAATGAGCTTGATTTATAATTGGCACAATATGAATCCCTATGAATGATAACATACAAAGAACATATAGACTTGTATTTGTATCCTTAATGATTAAATAAACTTGTTTAAGTTAAAAAGTTACCTAATGTTGGGACATTATAATATGTGATGTTAACCCACTTAGTGAGTAACCTGACTAGGGCCTTGGGAACCCGGTGATAAATTGTAATATGTGCTTTATGATTCATACTTGGCACCTTGCACATGTTTTGGTAAATGTGTGTACCTAATGGCATAATATTGATGCTTCTTAAGAAAAATCAACCCATAAATTGAAGATGGGAGGATTGAATTAGGTGAGAATGCTCACTTGAGGGTATAATTTTTTGTGTTCACCATATTAAATCTTATAAAATGATTACAAATTAGTCAAATTAAAGAAAATTGAATCTTTGGAAGGAAATGAAAATAGGTTCAAATGTGCATAAATTGGGTAATAAAACAAAATTTCCCAAAAAGTGGCATATAAAAGCCACAAATTGAAGACCTAAGAGGTCAAAATAGGCCAAGAATAGGGCATTAAATGAATGGAGTATAGTTAAAGCAAGAAAAATAACAAATGCAACTTCCTTGTAAGTCGAGCCAACTTATATTTCAAGGGGGGGAGGATGTCACATTCCCATGGTAAGTCCCTTTCAATTGGGCATTAAATGGGTGAAATAATAATGAAAATAAAATATTGAAGAAATAATGGACAAGATAGGGAAAGGACAAGTTAGACAACCTCCTGCAACTCCTATTAACTAAGCATGGGTTCATCGTATGCAGTATGGTATCACTCTACAATTTCACTTCCTTGAGTACATTCAATAAATGGTTCTAGTATGGGTGTCTTGAAAAAAGTATGGGAATCCATCAAAGCCACGAAATAGAAGAAAAACCATTAATTGTGGTCTTTAAGGATGCACAAAAGGAAAGTGGTGGGTGATCTAGTATTTTAAGGAGTATTATTTGATGGTCGTAGAGAGGAAGAAAATGAATTCATTGAAAGGACTGTAGAAACTTTCAAGTAAATGCAATTGGTAGATGTAAATCGAGAGTCCATAACCTTTGACACCATCCTCTTTGTGTGTGCTGAAATGAGAATTTTGGGGGTCAATTCTCATAATGGTATGACAGAGAGTAACATGGGAGATATTAAAGAGAAGAAGGAGCTCACATTGGGTCTAGATTCCCTTCAAATTCAAAGAAACATATTAGACAGAGGGCGCATGAGGCAATAGACACACAAATTGATTTGTTGAAAAGGTTTTGAAAACTTCCAAGAAAAGGAAATTGGCAGGTGAAAAGCTAAATTCACCAACCATTGCTAATATCCCCCTTGCCTATGTTGAAATGGGAGTCTACAAATATACTATGTATGTTCATCTAAAACAAGCGATAAAGGAATTTTAAGGAGAAGAAAAGAAAGAGAAATCAAAGGTTAATTATTCAAGCTCTATTTTGGAAGGAAAATGGGAGGAATCACATGGGAATAAAAGGGCATGCAAAGGAGAGAGGAAAAGAAGGGGGTCATGTGAGAGGGTAGAAGGACCATAAAACATGGTCTCATGGAATGCACAAATTTTGGGATATGCTCAAAAGGGATTTGTTTAAGATGTTTGAGAAAATTCCAATAAAATCACAATTGATAGGTGTAAAGCCACATTCCACAACCATTGTTAGTACTCTCCCTGTCTACATCAAATGAGAGCTTTTGAATAGGTTATGAATAGCCATCAACACTTATAAGAAAGGAAATTCACCATATGGAACAGAGGGAGGTGGTAAGAGGAAAAATATGAGATTTTGAATGGTGCTTTCCTTTGAGTTGAGTCAAAGCTGAGTAGATCAGTGGAAAATAAGGCAGGGAAAGTTGTTAATGTTTGCAAAAGGAATATTTTCCACAATGTTCCTAAAGTAGCGTACACCATCCTTTCACCTCCTATAGTAGTGTTTAATTCAAATTATACGTGCTTCATCATACAAGAATAGTTTAGGTAGGTTGATTCATGCTTGAGTGCTTGCATTTACATTTCTTTGAGGTTTTGTCAAACAGTTTGTGTGCCTTGTGCATACCTTTTTTTCCCTTAAGACATTTCATAGAAAATCCACCTGCCTTCTACATACCTTTTTGTTATGTATTTGGGTAGCTTTTAATTCTTGAAGTTCTCGGTTAAGCTCATTTTGATGACATGATATTGCTTTCATTTAATTTAGTGTTGTAGGTTGAAATGATTGTAGAAAGATAATCATGAAGGTTCTTTGGTGATTAGTTGAAGTATAAATATTACCTTTAAATGACTCTTAAACTAAATTAGAGATATAATAAAGGTTTTAGTTTATGGCTACATAATAATATAAGTGATAATGATTTTATTTAATGACACTCAAACCACATCATATTGAACCAATTTTAAGAATGCAAATGGATAATTTTGGTAATCCACTTTAGACCTATAGATAGGGTATTTATATGCCTATAAAATGTTTGTTTACCTATCAAATATGAACTTTAATATTGAACCTATCAAGTGAATATGAATGAGGGTATTATAAGTTAAATTAATTGTAGTATGATTTTGTAATATCTAAGAGACAATTTCTTCTTAATATGATGGCTTTGTTGAGTTTGAATTAAGAGATAACCTATGTATAATCATAGTAGACATCATAATTTGATGTCGCATTGCTTACCAATAAGCTCATAGTTTGTTATAAGTGGCTAGAGTGAATATTTCATATCTTGAGAATTGGACTATTTTAAAAGTATTGGAATTATCACATGAACAAAGGAAGGATATTATAGCTATAATGAACTTGCAGTATGATTGTGTACTAAATGGAAGGTGACTACCTTTTAATTTGACAATGTTGTTGAGAGTGAGTTATGATATAGATCTTATGTAGCATTTCTTGATACCCTACTAATGACCATTAAGGTCAAGTTTAGTCTAAAGGGGAAGTATGAATAAATTATATAGTTGTGAACGAGAATGTTATAAGGATATGGGGTGACACCACAAGGTAAATGAAATTGGAAGATTGAGTATTATTAGTATTATTATTGGATTTATATTTTCATTAGTTGGTCCAATGAATATAGTGTTGTCAATTGTAGTGTAGGAAAATGTATCCCTTTACATCTTCACACTTGTTTGGGTCCTCCCTGCTAAAACATGGCTTCCTTATGCCCTAATTGGCCCTATTTTGCATCCACAAGCCTAATTAAATGTGTTTTTCTAAGGATAATCCCAACATTTAACAAATGAAAAATCATAAATTAATGTTTTTAGCTATGTGCTCCAGATTTAAGGATCTAGGACTCATACACCACCCTAGGCGTATGGGTCCCACCTAGGTCTCAGGACCTGATTTTAAATTTTACATTGAACTTATCATTTCTTGAAGCATGTGTCCCAAATTTAAGCCATTGGGACTTAGATGCCCAACTTGGTGTATGAGTCCCACTTTAACCTAGACCTATTTTAATTCAAATTCTTGGAAGGATTTTATTATCCTAGATCTGATGTCAGCTTGTAGGGTCCTAATTTTGGGAAATTAGGCATAAGTAAGTATAAATACAAGGTTATTTCACATAGATTATCCTAGCAATTTTGAGAGAGCATTCATATGGAAAGTTTATGAGATCAAGAGCATTCAAGAGAAACTCATCAAGCATTTGGAGCAGCATTCAAGATTCAAGCATCATGTCAAAGTCTTCATGCATCATGTGTATTTGTGAGCTAACATCTGTGATGCAGATTTCATGATTCAAACAAGCATTCAAGACAAAGTTTCAAGAATTCAATAAAGAGTCAAGATCCACATCCATTGAAGGAATTTCACACAAGTTTGCAACCTCCATTTCAAGGGTTTGGTGAGTTGCAGTATTGCATTTATTCATTCATCATTCTTTCATGCTTTTCTATTTCATTCTAAGGTTTGATTACCAAAACGAGGTTTGACCAAGGAAAACCCTAATTCTCTAAAAAAACAACATTTTTCCCTCTTGATGTGTGTTTGCATATTTAGGTGAATTAGAGCTTGAAGATCCTTTGAAGACAATGTTGCAAAAGTTGTCAAAGTTTTCAAGAAGTTTTCATCTTCACGAAAAATCACCTACAAGCCAGAATTTAGGCTTTCAAACTTAAAGATCAAACAAGAAGGAAGCTACAAAAGATCACTAGAGGATACAAACATATCAGTTAAACCCTATTAACATGAATAAATCACCCTATTGGGTGTATATGTCCTAGTATACCCCCTTTTGGCATCTATCTGTAGATCTTGCTCAATCACTAGAAGATTCTAGATTTTGTCAAGATTCCTCTAGTAGGACTAAATCACCCTACCTGACGTATGAGTCCCATTGCACTTCAAAACAACAATTTTTAGGTTTCAGACCTTGATTGGATTCCATCATTCTTCCAGGTACCTTTCTGTTTCATTGTAGTTTATCAATCTATTTTCATGTTCTCAAGTTTTTAGGGTTTGGTGCATAGGTGTTTGAATTTCTTCTTTGAAGCTTTGTTTAATGGTGAACCCCCATTTAACCACACATGGAATCTCCAAGTCCCCCTTTCTCAATCAAGTCACTTGGTTGAGGAATCTAGGTTCCTAATGAACTAAATTGCGAAATAGGTCCCAAAGTTCCATCTCCTAAAAGGTGGAACACCTATTTCCTTTGATTGATTTTGGTGAACTCAACCTTTGGACCCTTTATTTCTAATTTGGACAATATTGTAGTCCTAGATCTAGCTTGCATTAACTTCACATTAGATTTGCATTAGCTGAATTGCATTTAGGGCTTCTAAATATTACATTAGTGAAAAGTGCATATAGGTTGCATTTTTTGCATTTTGAAATTCAATTTCACTGAAAATATGTAATTATAAATAGTCATTGAGCATACAATCTAAACACACTAAAATCAACTCAGAATTTGCTGAATCTAGTTTGAAAACCCTAACTTGGGACTCATTTTCCCACTTGGTCGATTCAGTCCCTGTTCAGGTTTTTTTCCCATATTTCTAGGTAGTTTGTGTTGTATGTTTTTCACTATTAAAACTATCAAAAACCCTAATTGGGACTCATTCATCCACTTGGGTGATTTAGTCCTGAATTAGGTATGAATTTATATTTTATAGCATTAAAAACTTCATTTCTATGCTTTTGTTTGCTACTGTTAGATCTCTATTTTAGTTTTCCGAGTTTTTGTTTCATTCATTTCATTACATCTAGATTAATTTGGTTCATTTATTATATTTCTTAATTTTAAAATTGCAATTAAAATATTTCATTTTCAAATTGTTGCATAGTGTAATAAAAAAATTACCTTGTTTAGAATCTAAAAATTGTATTTACACATTTCATTCTAGGTCGTTGCATTGCATTTTAATCCTCTTTCCATTTTGGGTTTGCGCACTAAGTTTGTCAAAATTTTATGAGCTTTACAACTTGGTGTCCTATTAGCAATACTATTGTTCAATGTAGTTCAAGACTCATATCATCCCATGATATACCTTTCACTATGGATGTTGGGTTTTCTAGCTCTCTTCCTAATAGTAGTGATAATCAACCATCTATGGATCATAGTATGCAGACTTTGTTTCCCATGACTTCACTCCCCACAACCAATGTGCATAATGTTAACAACACTATCCCTACCATCACTGGTTGTACCCAAGCTTTGGGGTTGTAGACATGTAAAATGTACATGCACTTGATCCTGATCTACTAACATTGTTTCATCCTGAATTATCCCTCTGTCTAACCATTTAATCGAATAACCTTATTTGATTAAAGTCATCATAATTCCCCTTTTAATTAAATAAATCCCTTGATTTAATTAAATCATTGTCTCTATGTAATTAGCTAGGTCATTTCATCTCCCTATCTTTGTTTAATTAAATAATCCATATTATTTGATTAAATCTCTAAAGTTCATCTAATTAAATTAAATAAATCAAACATTTATCAAATTTAATCTAACATCACCCCCTTTGGTTAAAAAAATAAAAAATATTTATTTAACTAAGTCTAAATCATTCTCTTCTCATTTTGAGTTATTTAAATCCTAAAATCTAAGTCAAAATGGTCAAATTAGCTAATCTCCTTTAAATTAATCAAATCCTGATTAATCTTAGTCCTAATCACTCAAATCCTCTAGATTTTGCAACTTGCACATGAAAATCAATTTAATTGATTTATAAATCATCTATTTTCGTTCAAAAAGGCATCCAAGTGGGAATATTTCCTCAAATTTGAAATCTCCCCCCAAAAGGACTTGTCCCTTCCAAAAAAGCATTTAAAATCTCTTACATGTCATTTTCTTGAGCCATGTGCATTTGCTTCACCTTTCACCTCATCCTTCAAGCTATATTTTGAATTTGAATCTCCCCCCTCTTTGCACATTCTTCAAAATGTGCTCATTCCTCAACCATTCACATGATGACATGTGGCTTCTTCTTATTTGTTGAAGATTAGTCCCACATTCATCCCTTTTGCCTCTTCTCTAATCAATCTCATCTATAAATGAAGAGCTCATCCTTCATTTGATCCATCCACAATTCATGCAAAGTTATTATACTCAAATCCATAGCAACTTATCATCAATTTCATCCAAGCATAGTTAGGCTTTTTGCAGATTTTCAACATGGAGCTCTATTGAAGTCATCACTACAAACATCAATCCTTCATAAGCATCTTCATCACACCATTGGAGTTGGGAAGGGGCCAATTTTCACATCAAATTGAGACCAAATCCCTCAAAAGATTAAGAGTTTGCATGGTTTTAGAATAAGATTTGATATTCTTGTTTCAAATTTGTTGTGTTCTTAACTTCATTCCTCTTCTTTTACTTTCAAATGAATTTTCTTGAGGAATCATGTTTCTAACCATGCATTTGATCTAACATATTGATTGTTTCTTGTGTTTTTGCAGGTTGGGCATCATGGTTCACATTTTGGTGCTAGGAGGGTAAACCAAAAGATCAAATCACATTTTTTGAGAAAATTTTGTGCTTTTTTTTGTATTTTTATGTGTTTATAGGAAACAACACCGCTCACAGTCCAACAGGGCCATATAGAACTGCTCATAGTCCAGCGGGGCTATACAGAACCACTATGGAAACAAACTGCACTGCTGGATCTCCAGCGTCACCATATAGCGCCACTTAAACTCCAAACAGAGCCGCCATCATAGACAGGACTGCTGGAATTTCTTACTTTTTCATTCAAACTTAAAATGGCCATATCTTGGTCATTTTTTGGTCTTTTTCGAAGTTTTTTTTTTGAAATGGGGTAAAATTTCATAATATATACAATGGTGTAGGTTATTATCAACTTTGATAGAGTTAAAATTTTCAAATTTTCATTTAATGTCAAATCATAATGAAACTTGGTCTAACTTTTAGGGTTTTTATGCTTAATCATCTATCTAACCCTCATATCTTCTTGTTTTTCTTGATTTAATTTGACATTGGAGCTTGTATTACAGGTTTTGAAGGATAAGGGAGCATGGAAGTCAAAGAAAAAACATTATCACATCATTGTAACAAGTGTTTTTAAACACTTTGGGAAGAAATTATAATCCCTCTTCTAAGGATTTGCTATCTTTCAAGATTTTAGGACCTACTAAATTTCTTTTGAGCTCTAAAAATAAATTTTCAATTTTTGCTACAAAAAGCTTAAAAAGAACATTAGGACTCAAATCTACTAAAGTTTGTTTTGGGATTAAAAATTGAACAAGGCAAATTGTCACACTTTGGTGCTTTTAAAACAAACTCACAATTGCTTTGAAAGGTTAAAATGAACATGTGCAACTTTGTTTTTGTGATTGCTTACTTAAAATAACATCATCAAAAAGGACGTATGCACTTCTCTCGCGCTTTACAGAGATCTTGAGAATCAAAAGGCATTTTTTATGATCTTAGGTTGAGATAAAGTAGTCACCTACACACTTCATTTTGGGAAATAAAATTGAAGAAAACTTGTGAGTGTGAGTTAGGTATATCGTGTGGGTTCTCCCTTTGTTTCTAAATGAAGATCGATCGAACTACGAATGTGCTTGCTCGCTATTGTTTACCTTTAGAGGAGCCTGCCTAAGAGACACTTCTGAAAGGAGAACTCGAAGGCATCTCCAACCGATTTTTCATTTGGGCTAGTATATAAATGGATAAGACTAAACTGTCAAGTCCTCATGGTATGTAGGCCTTAGCCGTACAATGTCTTTTAGAACGGGGTACTTCCGTAAAAAGTATAAGAGCCCCTAGTAGGATTGATCAAAGCCTTTAGTGGCTTGTTGGAGGCTCGCAAGGTGCCATGTCCCCGATGTCCCATCATTAAGAACCTTGTTTGTAGTAGCCAACCAGTCCATCCAACGAGTTTATCAAAGTGGTGCATTGGAACTTAGATTCCAAGAAGTTACACTTGCCATGTCAATCTTGGTTAAAGTATAGAGGTTAGACTTCATTCTTAACATACCTTTATACTCTTTCCTTGGTTGCATGTAAATCATCTCTTCTACTACGAAGGGGCATGAGGAAGCCCACCAAGAAAAGAAACAATACCAATTGAGCTAGGATGTTATATTGCTTGTGAGGTCAAAACACTTTTCTTGTTGAAACATTTGGAACCAAACACCCAACATCATCATAGGCCCTCAAACCCCTTGGTTATAACAAATACCTTTGACAAAACCAAAAATATTGCTTACCCTAGGATTATGTCCTTAGGGTTTCTAAGTAGTGGGTTGACATCTTAATTTTCTTCTACCAAAGGTCCAGCAGTGAAGTGAAAACCATTGCCTTGATTTCCTTGAATTCCACATAAAACTTTGAGGGATGAAAAGAAGTTGTGACATTGGACATTTAGTTTGAAAATCTAATCAAGAAAGTGTTTGTGGTAAAAGTAATTCACTAATCAAGATGAAATCAATTGAACCCCACACATGTACTTGTGTATCTTTTGTCTTATGGTCTTTTGAGCAAACATTGATCTTTTGGTTTGAAGGGAAAAGCATATTCTTCAAAACCTTGTCCTTGTAAAAAAGTCCTTCTTAGGTTCATTTAGGATCAAAATCAAACACTTCATCCATTTCAAACATTTATCATCCCATCCCACAAGAAACTTTAGAGCTTTGGTAACATCATTATCTAGACTTGGGTACATCCTTAAACCAAATCAAAATCACCTTGTTTAATTAGGAGTATGGGAATGCATCCTTTCCCATACCTCTAGTTAAATCAATGCACCTTTGAACAAGTTTATCCTAAAGATCACATCCAACATCTTAGGGTTTACAAGATCATTATCCAATCAAAACCAATCAAAATCAAATCCTAAATTCTAGCATTGATCCAAAGTTCCTAAGAAAAACAACACTCATATCATTCACCCCTTTTCATCCTTCATCTCATCATTGGTCCTAAACACCTTAGAGGTCACTTTTTGCAACAAAGTCAAAACACAAGAAGAACATGGAATATAAACTTGATCCATACATCATAAGCAATATAAACCAACCAAATTATCAAAACCTCACAATGCCAATTGATTTTCAAAACTCACATTTATACAATTTGTACATGGGATCATTATCTCCTACAAACCTCAATGGTACAACAAATGTGAGTATGCCTAGTCAAAAGTTTGGAACACCTTTCCCAATGCTAGATTTAAATCCAAGTCCAAACCTACAAATCTATCAACCAAACACCTAATGCATGAGTCTTCCTCAAAACAACATCATCCCACCATATCCATACATGCCAAATGTGAATATACCAAGTACAACTTTACCAAACATGAACATTGTGAATCCAAATTTGGTAAACTTTGGGATGGATATGTTTGTAAATCATACAAATGTTGTTCAAAGTCCAAACAAGATGTTAACGATTCCATGTATTGATCCAAGTCAAGGTAACACCATGCAAAATCAAAGTTACCTAAATCAAGGCAATATGATCACCAGCACCAACAATGTTCAACTTCAACCTATCATGCCAAATCTAAATATCATCCCAAATACGAACATTGCCCAAAATCAATTTGTCCATGATCCCATACAAACACCACCAGCATACATTCCAAATCCGCTTGAACAAAAGTCAAACCAACTATATCAAGGGTGCCAAGATCAAAATCAAGACCAAGTTTTGATAGACCAAACTGCTTCACCTGGCAAACTAACTGAAGCCTTGAAACAAGAGACATTTTTACTCCAAAATCAATGTACTCTTCCATTGGTTAATCCATGTCATCAAAGCATTGAGTTGTGTCCACAACCGCATCAAGAACAAAATCTCTAATGTCAAGAGGTTAGATATCAAGATCAAGATCAACAACAAACCCAATTCAAAGATCAATCACCACATTTCAAAGATCAATCACCACATCTCCAAAATCAATCACCACAAGGTCAAGTACAAATATCACAAAGTAACAAATGAAAATACACACCACTTGGGAGACGAATCGAATCAGTCCTGCAACAATTGGTACAAGAAAATTTCATCAAGCTCCCCGTCTATGGGAACTATCAAGAACCCCTAGTTAAACTACCAGGGTATAACGAGGAGCACCATTGTGATTTTCACAAAACAAAGGGGCACACAACATCAAGTTGTATTTGACTCAAAAATATCATCCAAGACCTTATTGATCAAAATCTAATCACTATTGAGAACAATGATAAAGATCTATCCATCAATGAACACCTTGAAGATGTTTCCACCTCATCCAATGATCAAATTAACATACATCAAGAGTCACTTTTCAATCATGATCAAAATCCACCAACAATACCCAACAATGATCCAATTCAAGAAATGTCAACATCATTTGACCCTATGGTTGAAGACATTGAAAATCCCTACACCTCAATTGTTGAAAACAATTATCAAGATCTCTCCATCAATGAGCACCTTGAAGATGTTTCCACCCCATCTGATGATCAACTCACCATACATCAAGAGCCACTTTTTAGTGATCTATTTCAAGGAGTGTTAGAATTATTTGATCCCATGGACATAATCTATGATCCATCGACCAATGATCATATTGAAAATGTCTCTACATTTCCTTATGAGTTAGAGGACATATCTCAAGAATTTATTCCAAAGCATGATCAAAATCTTTCACCAAGGTCTAGCAATGGTCCTTTCCAAGACATGTTGACCGCCTTTGACCTCATGATTACAGATATTGAAGGAATCATCAACTCAACACTTGACCCAAGCCCACTCAAAGATGAAGAGGATATTGAACCACTTACCATGCCTAATGATGATGTCCAAGAACCCTTTGTAAGTAATCCGTCCTTTGAAATTGGCTCATGTCAAGAATTTGATCCAAAGCATGCCGAAAGAAATTATGAAATCATTCAAGATCAAGAGTTTGTATCTCCAAGCTACTACAATGGTCTAATGGATACTATCCTATCTATACAATATTATCATATCCACATAGCACATACTCCTCCATCTACCCATGAGATGCTTTCTTTGGATGGATATGTAGATGATCTTCATTTAGAGCAGGATTCCTTTACTCCTGACATTATGACACAAAAAGAGTGGATCATTGATTCCTACAGTCAAACTAAATTATCAATAGTAGGACCAAATATATCCCAAATTCAAACTAAGGACATCATGTATGAGTATATCCAACAATATCCACTCAAAGAAACAGGTAAGATAGAACAGGATATTCCAAAGTCAGTAGAGTATCCAATCGAAATAACATCATCTATAGTGGTCATTTATTAGAGAATACATTCTAAACAAGAGCTCTCAGAATAGGTGGAATCAAAGCATGAAGTTACTACTACCACCATACTGGGGGAAACTTTATCTAATGCAAGCATCAACATAGGGAGCACGAAGAATCTTTATGGTGAAATCTTTGCCAATACTACAACCAACCACGTCATGAATCTTCATCCACCCATCACCCCATCCCAGTTGAGAGCGTCAAAAGAAATTGAATCAAAGCATAAGGAACATTATCAAAGCAGAAGAAACAAAGAAGCATATCAGACAAATCAAATACACATGGATACCAAAGAATACAAAGAAAGGTCATCCCTATCAAGCTCCATCAGTCAAAGAAACTATGGGGGAAAATGAAAAAGGGAAAAGTATCCATCAGAGATGTCCACAAAACAAAAGTAGGCTTCTCAAGCAATGTACAAGGTATATCAAGCAGTTGGTCCTAATTCCACACACACTTTCGTATCCACCCATCATTGCTCATCTTCCCAAGTTTGGAGAATCAAAGGTTCCAAACTATCAACCAATCCATCTATTATCCCTAAACACACTCCATCCATGCCTCCACACATGATATCCGATTCTCACATTGACCATGTATTGGCAATGACCCTTTATCATAAGGATTTAGAAGGCACTCTATCGTGATGTGTGCACAAAGACAAAGTCAACTTCGGTATCAGCGAAGTAGATCAGAATCTCAAAATTTGTATTCAGAAGTGCATGTATCTTAGCAAAACAACTTCTTCGAGGCGGATATCGATGGAACATTATGAAGCGGGGGCATCTACATCAACACCACCAAATTGAGTTTGAGGCATGAAACTTAAAATCTTTCAAAAATATCAAAAAATAAAAAAATATCAAAAATAATTAAAAAAATCAAGAAAAAGTTTAAAATGGTAAAAAGAAAAAATAGATCCTCTAGTGAAAACCACTTGGTGGTGCTTTGGTAGTACCATGATGAAGAGAAACCACAGAAAGCGGGGGCATCGTAAGCTGGCTGAATCGAGCATCTCGTGTACTTTAGTTCAAGTGAAAGCATCTTATCCCATCCATAATAAGTCCAACATTCCATCCATCCCATCCATAATAAATCTATTTCATCCATTAACCATTTATCCAATCCATCTACATCCATCATCCCAATTATCTTGATCTTGACAATTTTGGTGCACACTTTGTACTTGCTTATGGTAAACATCTTTGACATGGGTCATTTTCATTGATCCTATCCTATGCAATGTTATTTGAGCCATGAAGCATTATCCAAATGAGCATTCTTTATCTGAACACCTTATCTTATCACAAGATAATCCATATCCCTCCATCCATACACCTATCCAATCATCCACCCATGGTATTCCATAAATTTCTAGACATTGGGGGCAGATATTTACATCTTGGTTTGGGAATAAATATTGATATATATCCTCCAACTTATGTGGTGATACGAACATTGGCAAATGTGAAATCAAATTAGTCCACCACTTGTGAGCAAAAAACCAAATCACTAGCCCATGGCATATTTTGACGAACAAATGTTCCTTAGCAAGCTTCATCGAACATCGAACATCAATCCAAATAATCGTTATCAGTTGCATCTAAGTTGCACTTCAAGCGTCACATCAAATCATCCAAAACAAATTTTGTTCCAAATTAAGCTTCATCAATCATGACCAATCGAATCCAATCAAAAAATCTTCATCTTGGGATATCCTTCCCAATCCTTGTGTTGCTTAACACTATCCTTACATTGTGGTGTATCCTCAACAATGTTATCACCAATCAATCCATCATCAACTTGGGATATCCATCTTAATCATTGTGTTGCTTAACACTATCCTTTACGCTGTTATTGCATCCTCAACAATATTATCATCATCAATCAGTCACGATCAATCAACCTCAACGGTTTTCAACAAAATACCAAAATAGATCACTGATATCGTCACACATATCCATATTTGAATCGTCAAAATCATGCTAAAAATCCAAAAACACTTGAAAATTCAGAAAATGTCAAAAACATGTTATCCGAACTATGTCATCTTTGAGCTTGAACATAGGAAAGGCTAATCTTTGGTCGGCCCGAGACATCAAAATCAAAAACATTCATAAAATCTTGAAAACCCCAAAACATTCAAATAAAATCAAAACATTTGCAAAATCTCAAAAATACCAAAATAACCTCAAAACATTGTAAAAGCGTCAAAACATCCAAATATTTGAAAAATCCATCCATCCCATCTAGAAACTGCACCCAGCGATAACAATCATCCATAATAAATCAATCATCACACTCATCCTTTAGCAAAACAAACGTAAACAACCACAACAATTGGCAAAAGCAAACTTCAAACGTAAAATCAAAATCGAAACAACAAACTTTTAAATGCAAAATCAAACTCCTGATCATTTTCAAACATGTTAGTCAACCTTATATCAAAGCCTATCAAAACAACTTATCCACAACCCTTCATCATCACAGTACGTGCATGTCCTGGATATATGGATTCGACAATGGGCATCATTTTGGATATCACTTTGGATACTATCCTAAACAAAACACATCCTTGGTTGTGGTATGAACATTGACCTATTTGTGTACTGATCTTTTCTTTTGATTTATCTTATTGCGTACTCATTCAAAGGTTCTCTCAATGATGTCCCTAGCGAAGGGATTTAGAGATAGAATGGGACAACGATCGTATATTTTTATCTGTGTGCACTTGTTGGACATTATTGTAATATAACCTCAACAAATACTTGCATTACATTTGAACCATTTTTTTAGAAGCGACAAGCTTCGTCGAGAAATTCCAACATTTGTTTATTAAGCTATTTTGCATCGAATTTAACAATGTTATCATCATCACTCCTCATCATCTTGGGATATCCATCCTAATTCTTGTGTTGCTTAACAATTTCCTAGCATTGTTGTGTATCCTCAACAATGTTATCATCATCAATCCATCGATTTGATCAATCAACCTTAACTTGGTTTTCAACAAAATCCCAAAATGGAGCACTGGTATCATCACACATATCCATATCCAAATCGTCAAAATCATCTTGAAAAATCAAAACGCTTGAAAAGTCGAGAAAATGTCAAAAGCATGTTATCCGATTTGCATGTCATCTCGAGCTTGAGCGTAGGCAAGGCTAATCTTTGATCAGCCCGAGACATCAAAATCCAAAAACATTCATAAAATCTTAGAAAACCCCAAAATTCCAAAAACTCAAGTAAAAACATTTTTTTGCAAAATCTCAAAATACCAAAAAACAGCCTCAAAACATTTCAAAAAGATCAAAAACATTCAAAAAAGCCAAAAAATTCATCCATCCCATCTCGCTTTCACCCATAATAATCAATCATCCATAATAAATCAATCATCCACACCTCATCCACTTTAGCAAAACAAGCGTAAACCATACAACAATTGGCAAAGCAAACTTCAAAAGCGTAAAAATCAAAATTAAAACAACAAACTTTTAAATGCAAAATCAAACTCCTGATCATTTTCAAACATGTCAGTCAACCTTATATCAAAAGCCTATCAAACAACTTATCAACCCATCATCATCCTATACAATGCATGTCCTAGGATATATCATTCTGACAATGGGCATCATTTTGGATATCACTTTGGATAATTATCCTAAACAAAACACATCCCCTTGGCTTGTGGTATGAAGAACATTGGCTTGTTTGTTTGCTTGATCTCTTCTTTTGATTTATCTTATTGTACCCATTCCAAGGACCTCTTAATGATGTCCCCAACGAAGGGATTTAAAGAGATAGGAATGGGGCAACGATCATTATCTTTTTATCTGTTGTGCTTGTTGGACATTCTTGCAATATAACCTCGGCAAATACTTGCGATACATTTTTGAACCATTTTTGATGACAGCTTGTCGGAATTCCAACGGCTGTTTGTCGCTATTTTTGTGTCAAAATTTCAATGGCATTTGAAATGTTGAAATTCCGGGCCGGCATCTTGCTTTATTAGGTGTGTATAGAAGGTGTTTTAGATATTTTGTTGACCACATAGGAAGGCTTTCCTTTCTATGTTTTGGTCCAAGATATTTTAAGTACCTGAAGTGCATCCTAGCAAGGTTTTCTTATGTCAAAGTGAACAAGAATACTCCTATCTATTTGTCAAATCAAAGTCCATTTCACTAGATACAATGCCATCTTGGTCATCTATACCTTGATGCATCGTATTTATGTGTGTTATCAAACAATAAGGTAATTGGCCCTTTTAAAATCCCAACTCCTCGGTAAGCAAATCATTATCATCATCTCTAATAAATTTGGCTTGTTGGTGTCTCTTGTCATCATCTTATTTTCTTCCTACTTCCTTTTGTGCTAACATGGTACCATGACAGTTAATCATAAATCATCGATAATGCATCCTGCATCCTGCATCAACAAACCCTCAACATACTGCATAATGCATATCATACCATATAGAAAGCATTAATCATACCACACATGCATTCATCCCCATCATTGCATAATATAGATTGGTTATTCTAATATTTTCATAAACCATACATCTATCACCCATATGCATAATCATAAAAGCATCATCATATCATATCATGTGCATCCATATCATCCATGCATCATCATATCATCCATTACATATAAACATCATAATCATATCTCATCATCAATAATGTCATTGTCATGGTACAAATCAGGATCAAGCAGGTGTAATATATCAAAATAGGCATGAGGCTACCCATGGTTGATGACTATCTACATCATCAAATCTGTCTACATCAAATATTCAAGCTGAACTGATCTTGAACCTCTTTGTCGAGAGATCAACCCTCAAATCAAACCTCTTGCCCAATCTCTTGAGGTGGTATACCAGCATAATTCTTTTTGTTGGGGCAATAGTGGGGCATCCAAAAATTAGAGATTTTTTACTTTTGATCATGGCAAGGTTATTTTTTTGAACCAACGCAACAAGTGCATCGCTTCAAAGAGGGAAAAATGTAGACATAGAAAATATATAGATTGATATGCACAATCGATCTGATCTACTAACATCACTTCATCCTGAATTATCCCTTTATCTAACCATTTAATTGAATAGCCTTATTTGATTAAAGTCATCATAATTCCCCTTTTAATTAAATAAATCCCTCGATTTAATTAAATCATTGTCTCTATTAATTAGCTAGGTCATTTCATCTTCCTATCTTTGTTTAATTAAATAATCCATATTATTTGATTAAATCTCTAAAGTTCATCTAATTAAATTAAATAAATCAAACATTTATCTAATTTAATCTAACATCACCCCCTTTGGTTAAATAAATCAAAAATATTTATTTAACTAGGTCTAAATCATTCTCTTCTCATTTTGAGTTATTTAAATCCTAAAATCTAAGTCAAAATGGTCAAATCAACTAACATCATTTAAATTAATCAAATCTGATTAATCTTAGTCTTAATCCTCAAATCCTCTAGATTTTGCAACTTGCACATGGAAATCAATTTAATTGATTTATAAATCATCTATTTTCATTCAAAAAGGCATCAAAGATGGAATATTCCTCAAATTTGAAATCTCCCCCAAAAGGACTTGTCCCTTCCAACAAAGCATTTAAAATCTCTTACATGTCCTTTTCTTGAGCCATGTGCATTTGCTTCACCTTTTACCTCATCCTTCAAGCCATATTTTGAATTTGAATCTCCCCCCTCTTTGCACATTCTTCAAAATGTGCTCATTCCTCAACCATTCACATGATGACATGTGGCTTCTTCTCATTTGTTGAAGATTAGTCCCACATTCATCCCTTTTTCCTCTTCTCTAATCAATCTCATCTATAAATGAAGAGCTCATCCTTCATTTGATCCATCCACAATTCATGCAAAGTTATTATACTCAAATCCATAGCAACTTTCATCCATTTCTCAAAGCATAGTTAGGTTTTTTGCAGATTTTCAACATGGAGCTCCATTGAAGTCATCACTACAAGCATCAATCCTTCATCAAGTATCTTCATCACACCATTGGAGTTGGGAAAGGGCCAATTTTCACATCAAATTGGCACCAACTCCCTCAAGAGATTAAGAGTTTGCATGGTTTTAGAATAGGATTTGATATTCTTGCTTCAAATTTGTTGTGTTCTTAACTTCATTCCTCTTCTTTTACTTTCAAATGAATTTCTTGAGGAATCATGTGTCTAACCATGCATTTGATCTAACATATTGATTGTTTGTTGTGTTTTTTGCAGGTTGGGAATCATGGTTCACAGTTATCAATAAGATTTGCACCCTACTGAAACTAAAAGTTCAGCAATCTATTGAAACATGGAAACATTCTCGAGTTGTGGGTAACTCTTTGCGAGAATGAATCTCCAAAGTGAGCTGGTTCTCTGAATGATGATCCTATTCTAAATGATTTTCTAGGAAAAAGGATAGAGAATATGACTGAAATCAAATCCTATCTAATGTGATCTCAACTTAATAATACTTTGATATTTCACCCACAAACAATCTTCAGAAAAACAACAATGACCTCACAATCTCTCATGAACATCAATACAAAATTGATTTGCATTAAGGTCTGAACCTAAACACAACATGCAACCTGCATTAAATGAACTTTTTGTATCAATAATCTATAATATTAGGACATAAAAAAGGATCTGTAAAATAGAATCACAATATGAACATCATACTAAAACTGCAAGTAGAAACAAAAATTGGAGATAGGAATGCTGCTTTTATTGGATGGAAAGAAAACTCTCAAAACCTGAGTACAAAGAAGTTTACAAGCTCAAAAATGTGTAAGAGCAAGAAACTAGAATTTGAACTGAAAAACACTAAGTTTTCCACAAGATATATCTCCCCAAAACCATAATCCAAGCTCAAAAGAAAAGCTCAAGAAAAGGTATCAAAACTACCCAATAAGCTTGTACAAAAGCAGAAAAAACACACTTTTTGCATGCACATACTAAAAAGCCTCTCAAAATAGGCCAAATTTGCTTTTAAAGCAAAAAAAACACCTTATCTCTCTAGCAGGAATCTCAAATCTAACCAAGGAAGAAAACAACATCAATTTGCTAAAAATAGCAAAGAATAAAACATTTTTTTTATTCCTGCTTTACATAGCTTGCAAATCTTATTTTACCTCAATTTAACCTATTTCATGCAATTAAAGATTTTTTGGAAATCTTTTGCAAAAAATCACAACCTTATTTCTCCCTTTACAATGCTTGATTTTCTCAAAAAATCATAAAATATATGATGCATCTCTTATCACTATTCTAATTGATTTCTTCAAAATCAATTTGAAAACAAAATAAACCCTAAGTCATAAGTGCAATTATTTTACAATTTTTTATTGATTTCTCACAAAATCAATCAAAATCAAGGATATCTATCACTATCCATTTCTTACTAAGGCACTATTAATCACAAATCCCTAAAGTCTATAGCCCCTTACATTGCCAAAATTTTAATCAAATAAGCCTAAGGACTTAGACAAATGGCACCACCATATTCACAAGGCTCGACCTAGGCATTGAAAATCGGCCACATGATGTATTCAACTTGGAACATTTGATATTTAATGTGAAATAAAATAGGCCCCAAGTTCGAGCAAGGGAAACATGGTAAAAACAAAGGCAAACCCTAAATCACTTCATTTCATCTTTTGGCTTTGAGAGTGAACTCTGCAAGAAGCACCACCATACTTAGGGTTTGAACTCTGAGACTCCATTCGAGCTCTCTTCTTTTTTATTCTCCACCAGATTCAGCCTCCATAACCCAGGGTAAGTGTTATTTCCTGTATTCTATTCATTCTTTAGCTTCTTTGATGAGAATAAAGGCCTCACTGGCCGTAGCTATGAGATGGTTTTCTAACTTATTCATGGCTCTATGTTTCTGTGTTCTTGGCCACCATTGGGAGAGCTCGACCCTTGCATATTGAAGCTCTTGAGAGCTTGGTCGTGGCTTCTTTTACTCTTCCATGGCGCACATGGTAACCCCATCATTCCATTGTATCTTTCTGTTTTGTTCTTTTTTCTATTAAGAAACCAGGCCCATTGTGCAGGACGCACCACTATGAGAGCTCTTGATAATGGATTTCTTCAAAGAAACTTGCATTCTGATTATTGCTTGCTTTAAACATTGAAGTTTCAAAGGGAAACTCAAACATATTTTTCTCTCTTCTGCGAAATGATGAATCAAGAACCTCCAAGCCGCGACCCCTCTATGCTTGATTTGGGTATCTTAGAGAACATTATATTTTTATTGTCTTGAGCATGAACTCAAAAAGAAAACTCTTTCATATGGTGAAAAACTAGAGGAAAAACTTGGAACTCCTAACACATTTTATGAACTCTTAACTTCCATTGACTGGGCTCGACCCATGATAGCACTTAATGCATTTCATAATTTTTGTAGTTCTAAAACAAAAACCCTATCCGGGTATACCGTATTTTGAAGATCAATGTATGTATTTCTTACTAGAGTTCAATCCATAATAGCTTTTCATTTTCATTCTGATTTCTATAAAACCTTCACTTGAGTAAACAATACTCTGAAGAAATCTGCATTTTAAATTAGAATCGTTATATGGGCATTCCTTGTTTCATTTTATGAAGGTATTTGTTGTGTTCTCTTGTTTGTTCACAGGGTTAAAATCCTAGCACTGGAATACTAAATGAGACTTTGTATCCACCTCCTTGAAACAAAAAACTTTAAAATTCATAAATTTGCAAAAAATAATGAGTGTATCCTTCATGGGTACTGCTGAAAAGCTTCAAACATCATATGGAACACATTTTCTTTTAAAAGTCACCATCTTGAATACATAAATTATTTGATTTAAATCTGTAGGTTATTTGCTTGTTCTAGACTCTTATTCACTCATACTCTTTAGGGATGAACTCCAAACCTCCACTCATGCTATGTTCAATGTAAATTCTGCCATTCTAGAAATGACTTTTATTTGTTGTACCACCATTCAAAAATATGTTAAATGAAGAAACAAACCTTCAAAAATAGTGTACTCTTGGTTGTTTCCCTCCACACTCAGCCAAAATGAAATTGGTTCCTTCATCATATAATCTACTTCTCTTTATCAAACATACTAGTCACCGTATCTTGCACTTGAATATGCTACTTCCTTCGTTATTTTCAAGATGATTGTACTACCCATGTGTACACACAACTGTTCCATTCATGCATTGATCAGATGATACCATTGTTCCCTTTCTTGGCACTCTTCATTCATTTTTATGTCCCATTATGAAAAGACTGTTCTATGCATTTATTCTCCCTTCAAATGAAAAACTGAAGTTTTCACATGCTTCCTTTACTGAACAGTGTTCTTTGATGAGGCATTATGTATGCCTATTCACTATCACCATCATGAGTGATGAATACTGTTGTACTTCTCATAATATCATGAACATGATGAACAAAAAAATACTCATGGCAGAAAAATGCAAACTATATAGCAATAGTTTAGATTTGCAATTATAAACATGATGCATTTCAATTGAATTGATCAAACTCATTAAGCTTGTTGTTTGCCTGTAGCTTTCAGAAAACATTTACTTGATGATTATGAGTGAACAGTCGGCTTGATGGCTTTGATGAATGACTCTCATTTACTCTTTTAGTTGCATAATACTTCTTCACTCAGCCCCACCTGTAATGCTAAGGGGCAGCATGTCGAGCTCTACCCTTGTGGGAGCCTGCTTTTCCCCACATGCTTGGCCTTCATAATATAATTATCTTCATGATTTTTCCTATACCTACACAAGGAAACAAACAATGTTAGCAAAAAACAATATATTATTATGGTGTTTCCTCCTTTGCTCCTATCCATCTCCCGTTTTTGCAACTGTTTCAATGTATCGTTGGCAGCATTTACATTATTGTTGGTGGTTCATATAGGAATGTTCATAGTCATAGCTCTAACAACCCCTTTCTTCTCTTATAGGTCGATCAGAGCTCGAGGACGAAGGATGGTGCACCACTTCTGCATTGGCCAAAAGCACAGGCAATAATGATTATGTTTATGCTTATGTGATTTCTTTTCCTGCATCTTCAATAGTGTAGCATGATCCTCATGATGCATTGTGATAGTTACATCCATGGCTTGTGCGGATTCTTTAAATCTATATTTTTGCTTTTCATTCTTCTGTAAAGAAATGCATCAAAATGAAAAAAAATGTACTATCATTTGTATTATCACAATCAAATGAAATATGTAATGTGAATAACTTTTAAAATAAATGAAAGCAAAATGCTTTATCATTCGTATACTCAGTTGTATACTCCATTTGATTTGTAAAACTTTGAGCAATACTTCTGAAACTCAGCCTCCTCAAAACACTTGCACAATCGGTATTTGATGAATGATAGATGCAGTGCAAACAACACTTAAGCATATGCAGCAATAACTGTATTTTCACTTTCAAATATAACAGTATTTAAACCAGCTCCACCAATCGAATTGTAGTGAAAAATTGGTAACAACTACCAAATCATCCCTTGCAATCATTTTACCACCCAAACATGGTCATCCCTTTGGACCAAAAAATCCCACAACTCAACTGTCTTTATTTTTACCCCTTTATTCATTTTTTTCTAGTTTTTTCCTAGTTTTGAAACTCATTGTGATCCATGTGGGGTAATAAGACATGATATTTATTCAATGATTTGATATATTCAATATAGTTGTGCATCTTGTATTAACCTTATAATGTTAAATCCAAAGAATATTGTTGGATGTATACAATTTGATTAGAAGAGGGATATTCCTTATTTGTTTTGTTGGTTGTTATATGTTGTGCTTGATCTAATCATATCGTGCAAGTACGCTTGATGTGTTAATTTATGTTTCCAACTAGTTTTGTAACTCATTGTGATCCATGTAGGGTAATAACACATGATATTTATTTAACCATTTCCCCCTATTTGAATCATTCATGATTCAAGATCCCAATGCATTTATATTTGGTATGAGTTGTAAATGCATTAAGGCCTAAGGGTATGCTAAAAATAAATTGAAATATCAAAGGTATCATTTATATTTAGTTTGTTGAACTTTAGCATGATAGAAAATATCATTTTTACTTTATTTATACAAAAATGAAAGGGTTTATGTGCATACATGAGTTGATGGTACTTTTTGATTTATTAAAAAGAATAAATGACATGTTTTAGCAATTTATAAGGTTTTTAGGACAGTCATAGGTTCAGTAGGACAATCATAGGTTCATTAGGATAGCCATAGGTTCATTAGCGCAGTCATAAATTCATTAGGACAATCATAAATTCATTAGGGCAGTCATAAATTGATATTGTGACAGTTATAAGTTCATTAGTAATGTCATGACTTCATTAGAATGGTCATAGGTTCATTAAGATAGTCATAGGTTCATTAGGACAACCATAGGTTCATTAGGACAATCATAGGTTCATTAGAGCAGTCATAAATTCATTAGGACTATCATAAATTCATTAGTGCAGTTATAACTCGATATTGTGACGCTATAGGTTCATTAGGATTCTCATAACTTCATTAGAATTGTCTAAGGTTTATTAGGATAGTCATAAATTCATTAGGAATGTCATAAATTTATTATGATAGTCATAACTTTGCATTTAGTGTATCCTAGGGCTAAACTAACAATTCCAACATGTTTGAATGGGTGGGTTTATGGTAGACAAGCTTCTATTTCATACCCCATCTTGGCCAAACGTTCCAGACCACATTGTGTGGACACTTTCTCTTAAGAGTCGTAAGTGCTAAAAAGTGGAAATATTTTGTGGACTATTTCTTAGAAATTGTGGTACCTACAAACATTTTTTTCAATAAACAGGGTCATATAGGTTCCCTTCACAATAACCTTTCTCAATTTTTGAAATATCCAATCCACTTGACCGTGGTGACAATTTTTCAAATGTTGCAAAAAATGTCAGATGTGTTTAGCAAAAACTTGTCAAGATCCATACTTTTTGTTATGTTCATCATGCAACCAAACTGACAGTTCCAACACATATGGGTGGGTGGTTTTATGCTAGAAAAGGTCATGTTTCATACCCCAACATGTTGGATCGTTCCAAACTACATTATGCAGATAATTTCTCTTAAGAGCCTTAAGTGCCAAAAAGTGACAAACTTTGATGAGTTGTTTCTTGAAAAATGTGGCACTTAGAAACATTCCATATAAAGGTATAGGGTCACATAACGTCCCTCCACAATAAACTCTCTCAATTTTTCATATCTCCAATCTAGTTGACCATGGTGATAATTTTTCAAATGTTGCAAAAAGTGTCAGATGTGTTTAGTAAAAAATTGTCAAGAGCCATACTTTTCCTTATGTTCATTGTGTGGCCAAATCCATAGTTCCAATACGTCTGTCTCAGTGGTTTTATGCTAGGAAAGCTCATGTTTTGTATCCTAGGATGTCAGATTGTTCTAGACTACATTGTTTCAACACTCTCTTAAGAACCCTAAGTGCCAAAAAGTGGAAAATTTTGATGAATTATTTCTTAGAAAACGTGGCACTTAGAAACATTTCATCTAAAGGTATAGGGTCATATAGGGTCCCTCTACAATAACCTCTCTTAGTTTTTCATATCTCTAATCCATTTTCCCATGGTGACAATTTTTTGCACGTTAAAAAGTGTCAAATTCATTGAAGAGAAAGTTGCAAGGTAGCATAACTTGCTATGTTCATCATTTAGCCAAACCAACAATTCCAACATGTCGAAGTGGGTGGTTTGATGCTAGGCAAGGTCTTGTTTCGCACTTTGTTATGACGGTGTGCGGAAATGTGTCTCAACCTTACAATTATATGTGGTTTATTGTTGATAGGATGTATATATTTATATATATGTTTCCTCGTTACACCAATAGGTGTATACAATGGCAGCACAAAGCAAAATGTGAGCGTGTTAAATTTTTTAGGAAACTTCTAGAATAGTCAATATACATTAAATAAAGGATATATTGTAAATATAGACCGTTCGTTATTAGGTTTTAGATCTAATGACATATTTTGTTGGCTTGTCTTGTCCTAGAATGTAACTCTATTTTATAAGGGCGTTGTATTACGACTACGGTAGAGAGAAGACAGTGATGTATTTTGAGAGTTTGATAGTAGTCGTGTTGTCTCTTGATCTCTGAGTGGTGATACTCCTGTGAGAAGCTTGCCCTACAAGTGTATTGTAATCTTTGTGATTTACTAAATAATATATTGGGTGGCTTTTGGAGTGTGGGGTTTTTCTCTCGAATTGTTTTCCCCATGTAAATTACTGTGTCGTGGTATGCATGATATTTGTGTTTATTTGTGTTTAAGTTTTTGTAACTGTTAAAGATATGTAAAATTTTTGCATTATTCTCCTCTCAAGATTAGTGTAAGAAGTTGTTTTGCTACCTTAGCTTCCTGACAAGTGCAGGTATCAAAGCTTGATCACCTTTGGTTTCAGTTGTGGGTTGTTAGGTTTTTTGAACTAATCCAGATTTGAGTGGGAGCTTGTGCAGAAGACACTTTGTGATCTTGTTGTAGGAATTTTCAGATGGCAAGTTCATCAAGGAGAATAGAGGTGGAGAAATTTTCTAGAAATAATTTTGAGATGTGGAAGCTAAATATGGAGGATCTTTTGATAGATTGAGATATGTGGGATGTTGTTGATGAGAATGTTTCAAGGCCCATAGATCCTACTCAGGCTGCTCAATATGGTGTTATGGACCGTAAAGCCAAGGGTCTAATCAAATTGTGCTTGGCAGACTCTATTTTAATTAATGTCCATGAGGATACCTTTGCACATAAACTATGGAAGAAGCTTGGTGAGATGTATCAGGACAAATCCTTAGTGAACAAGATTTTCTTGAGGAAGAAATTGTATTCCTTGAGAATGGAAGAGGGTGGACGAATTACAGACCACATGGAAGCATTCAATATGCTAGTGGCTCAGTTGGCATCAATTGGTGCTAAAATGGATGAGGAAGAGAAATGTTAGATCCTACTTTATTCTTTGCCTGATTCATGGGATTCTTTCGTTATGGCTATTGGGAGTATTGTTATTTTGAAGATTGAAGATGTGGTGGGTTCTTTGCTTTTTGAAGAGATGAGGAGGAAGGTATCCATCACTTCCAAGGAGGCCCTAAATGTTTGTGGAAGACCTAAGGAAAAAGGAAAGAAGAATGGGAAGCATGACAAATCCAACTCCAGGGGGAGATCTAAATCTCCTGGAAAGTCCAAAGTTATTTGTTGGAACTACGGTAAGCCTAGACATGTTCGTAAGGAATGAAAATAAGAAAAGAAGAAAAAGAAGAAAGTTGATTCTAATTTTGAGTCCGAGAAGGAAGATGGCGATGCATTCATTGTAGCTTTGGAAACTTGTGCAGGTAAGATTCATGGTTAATTGAATCACATCTTTCCATATGACCTTTAATAGAAATTTATTTTCTAAATATGAATAATTTGATGGAGGTAAGGTGTACTTGGGTGATGATTCTCATTTAGACATTGTTGGTCGTGGTAAAGTTAAAATCAGGTTTCTTGATGGTAGAATACAAAGGATTAATGGTGTGTTGCATATCCCTGGATTAGCACGAAATTTGTTATATGTGAGCAAACTAATAGATGTGGGTGTGCAAGTAGTATTTTTTGATGCAGGATGCAAGATGGTTAAAGGTATTATGGTGATTGCTAGAGGTGTCAGATATGACACATTATATAAGTTGGATGCATGTACTTTTGAGTGCAATAGTACTTCAGTCAAAAGCAAGTTTGTGGAAGAAGTGAGTGTTTCACCTTCAACAGATGATCATGGCTTTTGGGTACCCAAGGGTGCTCTTTCTTCTGAGATAAAGTTACTTGTAGATAAATCTATGTTATGGTACCAAAGACTTGGCCACATTGGAGAAAAGGGTCTAAGGACCCTGAAAAATAAAAACATTGTTGAAGGCCTTTCTGATAGCATATCTTAATTGGATGGAAAAAAAGAAAAATGGTAAATAAAAATGTATAGCATCGCCAGTTTCTATTATTCTATGTTAAATAATGTATAGTAAATATGGCTCTATGATAGAGGATGAAAAGTAAATCCAATAACATAGATATGACAAATTAATTAAGATATTATAAATTAAGATAATGTATAAGTTACCAATCTAAAACTGAGATATTATACATTATTTTCAAAATGTATAAGTTACCAATCTAAAACTGGGTGAGTAGGATGCATATCTTTTATTCTATGCCAATATTTACTATACCAAATTATCTATCCTAGTTATAATCTATGAACATTTCCCATTATCTATGTTATTGGATACCAAATTAACATAGAATAATGGTAATTAATATCCTAGTAATTAATATGAAAATAATATGTACTTTATAATGATAATCTCTGACTATATGATACCAAATTGTGGAATAGCATTAAAGATTGACAACATTACAAGTAAATATGCATTCAGATTCTGATCATCCAGATCGCACAAAGCACAAGAGAGAGCATACTTCTGATATGCAACTTAGAGACTCTTCCTAGACTCTAGACTCCAATCCTAGACCACTGATGCCAAGAATGAGGCGTCCTGAACAATTTATAGGAGAGGCTGAACTTGTTACCTCATGGCAAGATACAATAATTTTGGAATCTGTCCATTCATTTGTGGAGCATGTCCCTTTACCTACCGCACTATGGAGTAGACAATTGTTAAACAAAAAGTCTTAAACACTGACATAGTGGAGAAATAAAGTCACTTTAAAAACACCCATTAGTGAGAAGGGCCCACTTAATACCCGTAAGTGGCTATAGGAGTTTGCTTTTTATGACATGGTTGCATCCTGTTGTCACTTCTTAACGTGGGTGACATCACGGCACAGACAAGCCCATGTGTTAACCATCAGAATGGTACTGGATTTAATAATTCATTAGGTAACTCTTGATAAACTCGAGCCCAATCATCATCCCTTGGATTAAAGGCATGGTCAATTTGGACTACATAGTCCTGAGAATAGGCTCGATCTAGTTCGACTCTTCTTGCTAGTAATGTTGGTTTAAGCTTGATCTCCATATCTTCGATTCTTACTTTAGGTCTCCATCTGGCTTCAAGAGGGTATAATTCAATTCTTGGGAAATTATATCGTGTCCTAGGATAATGTGTCAGATATTGCACCATGCAATCAGTCATAGTCCTTTTGAACTGTGGGTATAACAAATTTAAGAATTCTTCCATATCTGGATTAAATTTGGCTCCTATTAAATCAGTCTAGTCTTCAAATGTATCTTGATCAAAACTAATTCTGGAAATGAAACCAAATTTCAAATTTTTCAAAATATTCATTTTACTTTGTTTTGACCAATTCATACCAAACAAACCTTTGATGTGTATTTGGATTGAATTGTTTCCACACCAATATCTAATAGGAGCATGATTTAGTCCTATGGATTCTCTGAAATATTCATCTTCATCTAAATCAATTAATCCTTGTGCATGGTGATAACTGATCTGATTTTTTATATTTGAAAGTTGTTTATTTAAGAAGATTCCAACAATATTAGAAAAATTTCTTTTGGAAGGGATGGAAGACTAATATTACCAGGATTTATCATGTACATGCCAGTACCATCTGGCCTAAACCAATCTAGAGCATTGAATTCTAGATCTGAATATATCGATCCTGCAAGTTCTCTTGTCAGAGTATCTGCTAATGGATTATTTTCTCCTTTTATCCATTCAATCTCAAAATTATAGCTGAGAAATTCAAAATACCATCTTGCAATTCTTCCTTGAGCTATATCTTTATTTGGTTTTTTCTTGAGCAGGCTCCTCATAGCTTGACTATCTGTTCTTACAGTGAATTTTACTAGCTTTAGGAAAAATTTAAGATTTTCTATAACTTTTTTGACTGCCAATATTTTTTTTTCATAGATGTGATATCGGCTTTCAATATCTATGAAAGTACCAGAGCAATAGCCGCAGATATCCCTTTTACCATTTCCTTCTTGAATTAACACAGTAGACCAGGTTTTGTCAGAAGCATCAGTATATAAATATAGAGGTAAATCATTAGAAGGGGTTTGTAAAGAGGGCAAATGTTGGCATTTTGTTTTTATCCTTTGAACAGCTTCTATAGCTTTTAATGACCATTCTTTTGTTCCATCTTTCAAGTGTGACTGGATGGCTTTTCTATCCTCAGCAAGACCTTTATAGAAGGGCGAAACATAATTTAAACATCCAAGAAATCTCTGAATTTGTTTTTTATCTTGGAGAATATCTAGAAATTCCTGAATGCGCTGAAGGATGTGAGGTTGAAGTTGTACTCTGCCATTTTTCAAGTTTAAGCCAAGTAAATCAATCTGGCTTTCTCTAATCACCATCTTCTTTGCTATGAGGCATATCCCATGTTTTATTAGTGCTGCATAAAGTGCTTCAAGGTGCTGCAAATGATCAGGAATAGAGTCAGAAAATATAAGAATGTCATCAATATAAACAGCACAAAAATCTTTGAGATGCCTTAAGGCCTGGTCCATTCTCCGCTGAAAATATGTTGGAGCAATACATAATCCAAAAGGAATTACATTCCATTCATACAATCCTTGTTTTACTGAGAATGTTGTTTTATATCTATCTGATTCTTTGACCTTAATTTGCCAAAATCCTGACTTGCAATCAAACTTGGAAAAAACTTTCTTGTTAGCAGCTCTTCTTATTAAATCAGAACTATGAGGAATGGGATAGTTGAAAGGAAGAATGATATCATTAAGTGGTTTGTAATTGATACAAAGCCTCTTTTTACCTCTAACTTGTTTGGCCCTCTTATTCACCAGGAATGCTGGACAAGCAAATGGGCTTTTACTGGCCCTGATGAATTGTCCATCTAACAATTCTTTGAGTTGCTCATCCATTTCTTTTCTTTCTATAGGACTCATGAGATAGGCAGGTTCATAGGGAATGACTGACATGCATTCGGGTCTAATATTTATTTCACATTCTTCATGATCCTGAGACCAGAATTCTAATGGGTTGAGACTACAACATTTGTCTCAAATCTTTGTCTAATTTCTCTGAATACATCTGTTATTTCTTCTTCCATTTATTTGCTTGATTCCTGTTTATTTCTCTTCTTACCATTGTCAAATTTATGATTGACTATCTTTAATGTTGGGATTTCAATCTGACCATCTTCATGTCTTAATGAAATTTTATGTTTCCAAAACTAAAGAGGCTCATATTTAGTTAAGAACAAGAATCCTAGCAGAACATCATCTTCTAATTCATTATATTCAATGAAATCAGTGACAAACATTTTTCCCATTATTTTTATGTGTACATCTTGTGCATACCTGCCCATCTAAATTCTTTCTCCATTTATTGCATAATTGTGTGGAAGGTCTGGTCGATGCTTCCAGAAATCTGGAGGAATTGCATTGTTTTTTTCCAAAGAACGGGAAGAACCTGTATCCACAAATGCATCTAATAGAATCTTTTTATATCCTGGAAAACAGAAATTTATTTTGACATAGTTACCATTATTGGAGAGCAATAATGAACAAGTTTTTTCATATGTCTTTTCAATCAAACTATTGCCACTGTTGTTACTAATTTCTTCTTCTTCTTTTTCAAACTCAACTTGTTGGTCTGCTTTGAACAGAATGTCTTTGATTTCCCCTACTTCTGCAGAAATATTTATGATTTCTTTTTGTTGAGTCTTGAGCAATCTTTTTAATTCAGCAACATCATCCATAAGAATGTCAATTTTTTTAAAGATTGCAATAACATCAGTATTTGTATCAGAAGATTTGTGTTTTGAAGTTTTTGAAGAGGAAGATTTATCTTTCCTTTGCCATGGAGGAATTTTGTATCCATGGTCAATATCTCTTTCAACCCCTTTGGAGGGTTTTTTCTGCAACCGTAACTGTTTCTCCATCTCAGCTTTATCTGATTCTAAACTTTTGAGTTTTGCCAAATGCTGGTGAATAGCCTTCTTTCTCTCTTCTTTAGTTTCTGCTAGTTTATAAGGATCTTTGGATTTTTCTATCTGTATCTTAACTTGTAGATCTTTTAATGTATCTTTGAGGAGAGAAGTGAGGAAGTCCTCATTTGGATCTGAACTCTCTGGTTCTGGATCAGAAAGATTCTGCAGGTGTTTATATCGATCCTTAACATCCTTAAATTTTAACATAAAACTAGATTCAGGAACTTTTTCAACTAACTCATAAAATTCATTAGAATTTTCTAAAAGATTGCTACTATCAATGACTTCCCATCCTGGGTTATCATATTCAAAAATTGCATAAATTTTAGTACCAGGATTTAATTTTTTGGGACAGTTAGTAGCATAGTGGGGCCCTTTGCAAATAAAAAATTTGATACCTCTAGGGGCCTTATTATTCCTTTTCCTCAGTAAGTATGGCGGTGTTTGTTTAGACCATTTTCTTTTCTTATAGGGGACTGCCCTATATTTCTTTTTATAACCATGCTTACCATGCTTGTTGCGCCTGAATGTGTATTCTCCTTCATGATATTTATTTCGGGAACACCTTTTACATCTGCATTTTCGGCCACAGCTTCCTCTTTTGAACTGTTTCAGTTGCTGAAAGTCTTTGAGCTGATTTATGGGAGGAAGATCACAAAATTCTTTTAAGTTGCATGTATAATTGTATTCTTCCTTGTTGAGTTGCAAAGCTCCTAATAAGCACTATTTTTCCAACTTATATCTAATCAATCTTTTAATAGTTGGAAAACTCACATCATCAAGCTACTTGTGTTCTTTTCTAATAAGATAATCTTGTGCCCAAGCACCCAAACCACATGGAAGTGAATTCAGATAATACTGCTTTGTGGTCAGGTCGTGCATCTTATCTGCTGCAACCATATAAGATTCAAACATACAGTTGTATTCATCAAACTTAGCTAATTTTTTTAGCTTCATAGATTGCAGTATCTTATTGGCTTCTAGGGCTTGATTGGAAATATCATCACATAAAAGATCAGTTAATAACCATTTAAATTCATCGAAGCCATCTTGGAAAATATCATCTTTACCCAAATTTTTTGGATCCACAAGAATGGGATCTGAAGAGCTTGTAGGAATATTTTTGGGCATGGGTCCAGTATCTAGTAGATTATTCCACCAGTTTCTCAATTTTCTAGACATAATTTTGACTGCATAAAGAACCTTAGTCGGTTCAATCCATGTACCACTTCTTTCAAACATATTTTCTAATGTATCAGTCCAGGTACATATTGCTTCATAAGGATTGACCAACTTATCTATATTTAAAATGTAACCACTGGAAGCATATGGTCTTAATTGTTCAGGTCTTAGATTTTTAGATACTAGTTCTTGCATCTCAATGTCCATAGTAAGCTTCTTCAGTGATTCCCAAGGTTCTTTTTCTTGAATTTGCTTATATTGGGAAAAGTCTAAATTTATTTCTTCAAAATTACTATTTACAGAAGAATCAGAATCACTACTACTATCAGAAACAACTAAAGTATTTACATTAGAGGTTTCATCATTTGACTCTTTATTTGCAAAACCAGGCTCATCCATGTATACTGGTTCTGGCTATTCTTGTTCCACTCCTAATTCCTCAAGCCAATCTTTCAACTATTCTTCTTTATGGACTAAACTATGTTCCTTGATTTTGGGCATAGGAACATGTAGTGTTGGCTTGTGAGAAGGTCTTCGAGAGGTTGAAGCTTTATCTTCTTCATTATGAAAAGGTTTCCTTCTCTAAATAAATACCTTGTTTGGCTTAGGAGGTTTTACAGACTTTCCTTTCTTTTTTGTCTTCTTCTTTTGAACTATCCTTACCAATTTGGGATACTCTTATTTTCTTTGTAAGCATCCTGATTTTTTCAAGTTTTTGAACAACAGAATCCAAGAGTCTTATTTTCTAAATCATTAACCTTTCTAGCAGACTCAACATCCTGTTGATTATCATAAAGATGTGTAAGGTAGTTGTCTTGATGTTGTTGTGTGGAGATGACTGTCTTCACACTTTTATGAGCTTCGTTGACATCATAGCTTATGCTAGAAATGTCATTAGACAGAGTAAAGCAATAATGTTCACAATTTTTTGCAAAAGTAAAAACCTTTTCCTAAACTTTTGTAGCAATGTCAATTTTATTTACAGCTTCTAATCCTAAATCAACAGAAAATTTAATGTCTACTGCCATGTCATCTATGTTCTCCTGTGCAGAGATCATCTATGTTGTCACTTATTAATAAATTGATGCCTTGTCTCATTCATAAGTTGCTTCACTTTGGCAAACAGAACAAAACCCATCGCCCTCTCTTAACCAATAGTTTCAGCTTCTTGCACAGGCATAGCTCTTCAAAAGGGAAAATTTGAGGTCTTCCTTTACCAATCAAAACTTTATCGATGCTTCTCCTTTTTCCTTTAGAATCGACCTCACAAAAGTCCATCTAATGCTCTACATAGACCAATGCTTCACTATAGATGTCGATTCTCTTTCTGGCACAAAAATAAGAATAATAGAAATTGGCGATGCCAATCTTTTTTTCCCTCAGGCCGATAACTTCCACCTCCAAAATGGTTATGGGCTAGTTTTTTTCGTTTTCTTGATCAATGCACTACCTTGCATATGTTTTCCACCCAATGAAGGCTTGTTATGAAGCTAAAAAAAAGGAGGTACACTGTCATATATTTGAAGTGCCACATGTCACAAGAAATAAGCAAACAAATGATGCCCCTACATCATAAAGCCTAAGCAACTTCTACATACATCTGTGGTGTACATGAACAGATAAATCAGAGTCTGAAAGTTATTTTTCTCGGTGTGAGGAGATAACAACATAATTGTTTTAGAATGAAATAAAACACAGCAAAAAAATGGTTAGATTGTGTATAGATTCCAACCATAAAAAACACTAAAACCATGACAAGTGAATTACCTCAAGATTTTGCAATTCAGCCATGCTTTTCAAAACTAAACATGGTAATGAAATGTAGTTTGAAATATATACAAACTTAAGCAAGGATTACACAATTCAAACAAGTCTTTCTATAGATCATTGTGGCATACAATTGAAACCTTACAAAAGAAAGGCGATAGAACAAAAACCATAGAACAAAAACCATCAAATTGCATTAATTGCTCAAGTATTCCAAAATAGGTTTTCAACCTGTACAAATTAGTTAATCAAATATGCTTTTGCAAATTCATAAGGGGAGGTAACAGACCAATTGAATGGCCTCAAAATTATGAACATGAATGAGAAAATGAGCTTCTAAACAGATAAACTATATCATCCTGGTTCTTTCTACAACATTGTGGTACTTGTGCAACATAAGACATATTTACGGAAATACCAAAGGGAAAGTCAGAAAATAATGTAGGCACTTAAAAGGATGTGTCCAGAAAATTGTAAATCTCCAACAAGAGCTATTATATATCCATAGTGCACACCGGGCTCTCCCTTGTAGCTTTTGTATCCATTGCATCAAGACTCCCTCCATTTCTCAATCTTATTAGATGACCTCATGCAATAGCAGAAATAGATAAGGACTCTATTACTAAGTTTATTCCTGACACAACTAGACTACTAACTTTGTGAGTCTATGTGATTAGAAGTACATGAATTTTGCACTATTGGAACCAATGACTACTCATTAGTGAAAATAAAATTCCCAAAGACAAGACTTCTTGGCCAGGAATGAAAAAAGTGAACTCTCTCAGAGGAAAACAACAATATGAATTTGGTGGAGTGATATGCTTCCCACCAAGACTCCATTTCAACTAGAATCCCAACTGCAGCGTGCTTCACCATATGATACGTGAAATTAATGAAAAGGCTCGGGACAAGTGCAAATACTCCTTGACATTGGCAGAGTAGCTCCCCCAACAAAACTCGACTACTTTGGAAATGTATAATAAATCTAACCAAATTGGAAGCTATATTGGAATGGATGAATCAATTGTTTTAATGGGGTATATTTAAATTTACAATACAATGGAATGGAAACAAATTCTGGTGGCAAAAATTCAGAAATTGGAATTATACTACACAACAAATAAATTCTCAACTAGGGCAAAAACATCCCTCTTTGAAAGGTGCAGACAGATTATCTCAAGGTCCAAACCTATGGGGTATAACTACAGAGTTAAAACAATATGCAAAGTAAAGTGAGAAAGATCCTTTGTCCCCAAATGAGATCATAAACCATGTAGGTGAGAACTTAAAAAGTCCTCTTTACCTTTTACCTTTGTACCTTTTATAGTATACTTGTTGACATTGGCATACCTATATAGATGTTAAAGATAGAAATTTGGAAAGGCACTGCACTGATCAACAATGACCAACTTACCTCTACTTGATTTGCTTTGCTTGGCTATTTCTTGTTCTCTTTCCAGCTTCTTAACCTTCACACAGTGGCTTGGTGGGATCAAACAAATTATGTTGGACATATCTTGACCAAAACCTATTTCCCCATGGCCTATTTTTCTCGAGGTTATGTTCCTCTCGACAGAGGTTCCATTGAATAGGTAGTCCATATCGAATGTCGCCGCCCTAACCCTAAATCCCTTTTTCACAAACAGTTGTACAATTTTTTGGTTCCACTGAACAAGTAGTCCAAATCAGGTGCCACCGCCCTAAACCAAATCCCTTTTTCACAAACGACTGTACAATTTGTTGGCCCCTTTTGGAGTCCATTGGGCAAAGATCATGAGCAGGCAAGTATAGGGATGAAATTTAAACACGCTTTCAATGGAAAGCTACTCCCGCAAGCCAAAGGATTTGAGCTGATAACAATAGAATTGTTTTAGAATGAAATAGAACATAGTAAAAAAAATGGTTAGGCTATGTACAGATTCCAACCATAAAAATCAAGATTCTACGCAAAGTGTGTCATACTATCAATGATGTCGATGAGAGAAAATTGGCAGAGTTCGCATGAAAATTTTATGAAACCCTACCACTGCAAAAAAAAAATCAAATGAGACAAACCAAAACCTATCTACCTACTGTTGCTGCTTCAATCTATTCACAACCTACAAATATCTGGGACTTAGGGCTGAAATCCGATTTGATTCGGAGATTTGCAATTCTAATTTTTTGTAGCCATTTAAACAAAAATATTAAATGCAACCCCTTTTTATTTATTTGTTGGATATGATGCAATCCACTAAATGTTCTGACGCAAGGAAATTAATTCTCTGACTGCCATTAAATGTATGTGCATAGGGTACTGCCTGATTGTCGAGCTCAAGACAATATTTTTGCAACCTTCACAACAAAAATATAGAGTGAATTGGTTTTAGGCGCGAGGCAACGAATGTGGGAACTTTCCGAATGAAAGTTGTTGCAGAGTGTAAACCTTTTAATGGCAAGTTGGAATCTGTTTCACGGCAAATTAAAAGTTGTTTGATGATGAGTTAAAAGTTGTTTGATGGTGAGTTAAAAGTTGTTTCAAGCATGAGATAGGTTTTCCCTCAAAGTGCATTCACAATATATATATAGCCTATCGGCTAATAATACAAATAATTAATAATCTTCACCTAAGTAAAGATTAATTTCTAACACCCCCCTTAAGATTTACTTGGGAAGTTTACATCAAACCCTTCAATGGGTTGTAATCCTAGATTTTTACAATGATGGAGAAATTTTTCTTTACAAAGTGGTTTGGTGAGAATATCTGCAACTTGATCTTCACCTTTACAATACAAAAGAGAAATTTGTTTGTCTTCAATTTGCTCTCTAATGAAGTGATGTTGGAGAGCAAATGCTCGATCCTTGCATGAAATATTGGATTCTTTGCCAAAGCAATGGAACTTTGATTGTCACAATATAAAGGTGTAGGATCCTTTTGAGGTAGACCCAAGTCTTCAAGTAGTCTTCTCAACCATAGTGCTTCTTTGGATGCATTTGTACAACCTTTATATTCTACTTCTATAGAGCAAAGAGAAGTAGATTGTTGCTTCTTACTATTCCATGAGATTGCACTTGATCCAGCAAAGAAACAATAACTACAAGTGGATCTCCCATCATTGGGATGACCTCCTAAATCTGAATTGGTATGACCATTTAAAGAAAATTCAAAATTTGCATCATAAAAGAGACCAACATTAAGAGTACCTTTAACATATCTTAAAATTCCTTTTTCAACTTTGAAATGAGTTTGTTGTGGTCTAGACATGCATCTAGAAACTAAACCAACACTATAGGAGATATCAATTCTAATAAGAGTTAAGTAATTTAAAATTCCAACTAATTGCCTATATAAAGTAGAATCAACAAATGGAGTTTACATATTAACAAATAATTTAGATCCTAATTCACAAGGAGTAGAAATACAATTTCCATCATTCATTTTAAATTTATCTAATAGATCTCAGGCATATTTATGTTGAGAAAGGAAAATACCTTTAAGTGTTTGCCAAATTTGCATACCCAAAAAAATGTAACAAGCCTAAATCAGTCATTTGAAATTGATAATCGAGTTTAGACTTAGTATCACAAATCAACTTGTTCGAACTATAAGTGATAATCAAATCATCAACATATTAAATAATGATCACAATATCATTTTTACTATGTTTAATATATAAATTTGGATCATTTTTACTTCTAATATAACCTTGAGATGTAAAGAAAGCATTAATTTTAGAAAACCATTCTTTAGAAGATTGTTTTAAACCATAAATTGATTTCTTTAATTTGCAAACAAGGTGTTCATTACCTTTTTGAATAAAACCCAAAGCTTGAGACATCAGTTTCTTCGTGTAAATCACCATTTAAGAATGCACTTTTAACATCCATTTGATGAATGGGCCAATGCATATGAGAAGCTAAAGCAAAAACTAATTTAATAGTTGACATTTTAGCTAGTGGAGCAAATGTTTCATTATAATTTAGTGGAGCAAATGTGAGACAAGCTCAAGCAGGCCAAAAACAATAGAAAAACAACACAACCAAAAAAGTGATGAACAATTGCAACCAAGCTGCCTAAAACAACTACAAACAAAGCATAGAGTTGGGACCCTCGGGATTCCTCTTAGGCAATACTAGGCCTTGTACAAATTGGCCTCTCACCCAACCCACAAGCATGAGTTAGGGGGTAAAGATTTAGGAAGACCTTTCTTCTTCCTAACAACAATCCAAGAGATATTTTCTTCTAAATTCTCTAAAGGGGAAGTGAGGGCGAGGGGGGGGTTGTTCCCCTATTGAGAGCCCATCAATGTGTGAAGAAAGAGCACTAAAGCAGTGAGGTGAAAGGTGACCTTCCACCACATAAGGAATATAATGTTGATATGATGCCAAAGGCAAAGTAGGATGTGAGTGAATAGTCAAGTGATCTTCATTAGCATTCTTCCACCAAGTAGCAATGACCTTGTGTCAAGAGAGACCAATTTGTAGCCAAGTGACCAATGGACAAGCATCATCTACATATGAAGGGAAGTCCCTCATAATCAAGAGGTTGAGTCCAAGGCCTTTCCCATAACATAAAAACCACATCTTCACGAAGAGGCTTGGAGATGTCAATATCCACCAGAATGTGAGCAAAAGCATAGTGCCCCATGTACAAAGTGGAATCATCAACCTTCAAGAAGTGACCAATAGAGTTTCCTATGGCCTCATAACATGAAACCTCCCAAAAGTGGAGGGGAAGATTTGAAAGTCTAACCTACATCAAACACACATTTAGACATTTAATTAGAGGGTTAAAGGAAGTTGACCAAGGCTTTATGGAGAGAGAGTGCTCTCCCTAAGATCACAACCTGCCCAACACCAAATCTCTCCTCTAAAGAGGCAAAAGTAGCAATGAAGAAACCTTTAGCACAAGGGAAGAGCTCAATCTTACCCACCACAAGAGGCCTCCAAAAATACAGCCCCATTTGTGAAGGTTAGACAAAGAAGGCCAAAGGTTGTAGGATCTGCACACTAGACCCCTACATTGATAGAAGTCCTCATTTTCCACCACATCCTAGCCACAAACAACCAACGAGGAGGATTTGGCACAAGGGATGGGATGAATTTTCTCGCCTACAAGCAAGCAACATCAGAACTAGCAACCTTTGCGAAGCTTCAGCCACCAACCGTAAAAGGAATAGTAGGCACCAAAGGAGGGATGCCACCAACACCACCGTCAATTGTAGCAGATGGTGAACTAGCCCCACAAGGAACCAAATACCAATGCCATGGTCAAAAGCAAGGTCGAGAACAAAAGCACTTGTCAAAGATAGAGATAGGCGATGCAAAACGTCATGCACAACAGACTCATAACCACCCAATGATAGAGGAACTCCATGGGCGATTGTTGAAACAAGTGCATGTTGATTTTTTGAAGCACTAGAAATGGGTGACCAAAGTGAGAACGAGAGCACCATTTGAAAAATTCATTATCTTCCACCTGCTTGCCTTGGTTGATTTTGTCCTTTTTTTCGTGTGTGTATCCATCCATCATTGTTTTCCTCCAAATCCACTAAAGATCCAAAACTAAGAGCAATTGATTCCACTAAAGACACCTTTGGTTGTGCACCAAGAATGATCAAGAATTTGCCCAATCTATCCTTAAACATATGCTTACTTAATTCCACAATTTTCCATTCACCATTAATTCCACATGACACATGCATACCTAAGCATATTTGCCCATTCCACATCATAACGTGTCATGTTGATTTTTTAAGCTACAATCATATGAACTTTGGACATTTGAGCCCTCCACATTAGCATCATCCATTAACCATTTGAGTCCTTACATCTTACTTGTTGCATAGAGTTAGGTCATGAGGGTGACATCTAAAAGGAAAAACAAATCAAAATTATAAAGCATGCAAGCTAAAAGATGTACTTAAGAGATTTATCAAAGCAACTTGAAGGCATTATAATTCCAAGAAAAATCACTCTACCAAGCTTAAGGTCTCCCATTTATCCCTTTTGCAACCCATTCCTTATCTCCATCAGTACTTCATTATGAGTCATTTTATGATTAGCCCCTAAGCTAGGATGCTTGCTTTGCATATTTTATTGGAACCCATGCCCTAAAAGTGCACATTCACCTAAACATATCCATCCACATATACATATCCTAACCCTCATACAATAGGACCATTCTTGCATTTCCCTCAAAGTCTAAAGTCAATAATGATCCCATCTTGAAGCAATTCATGGCAACCAATCGTTTTGATTCATACCAATATCATTCCCATATCATTTCCAAATTACATTACCCTTCACTCTATCTACGGAGAGATTATGTAATGAAGATACCCCAAGAAAAATTCATGATTGACATGGTGCATAAAACTAAAAAGTCTCTTTTAAAATCTACTAATCCAAGTACTTGATCCTAAGTGCATTGGAAGAAAGCTTTGACCATTGTCACATTTTGTCTTTGATTGAGTTTTTATCTTTGTTGTCTTTGTTGATTTTGTCATTGTGAATTTCCTTTTACCATCTTGTCTTTTTCACGTTGTCACTTGTTTGAAACTACTGAGTTGGAGAATGATGATGCACATTTACTCACTATTATACACTACTATGGGGGCTAACTCCAACCACATAGCTAGATGAGGTTTCATGTATGTGTTCTTTATTTCGTAGCCTATGTTTACATTGACCCATTTTCTTGATTGAGCTCCTAAGTGCCTTTTGGATTTCCTTTGTGGGAATTTAGTACCCCAACAACATTTGTTTTTGGGTTCCTCTTGTCAATCATTTGAGTTCATACATCACAGTGTTGGTCTCCTTTGTGCTCCTTATCTCATCACCTATTACTTATGTTGGAGCTTAGCTTATGTTGATCATCATTGGAGGCATGATCATAGTGCTTCCCTTTTCAACATCAACATTGTTTATCTTTTGAGATCTCCTAGTAGTCCATCACTTGGACCACCCTTGGGGGCATGACGTCCATGTCCCCCTTTACATGCTTTTTCACTTACCTATTTGTCAATGTCCTAGCAATTCCTCATGATTGATCACACGCTTGGGGCATGACCTTCATGTTCCTCTTTTCCATACTTACCATTGCCATACCCTTTTGATCCATTATTAGTTTTCTTGGTGGTCGCTCACCTCTATCATCACATCATTCAACCATCTTAAGGGCATAGCCATGGTGTTCCCCTTTTGTATTGATATTTCATGTCATCATTTGGTGACATACAACACTTGCTTCCCTCGTGCTTCTCCTAGAGGAAAGATCTTGGTGTGTTCCATCATCCTCAGTCTTGGTATCTTTACCCATAATCATTTGACCTTGTGTTGACTAGATCTATTCACTTAGCTCAATCAATTTAATGGGGGTGGAGGGGGGCGAGCAAATATCCTACATCACTCACATTCACTCCATCCATTTGTGAATTGCCCTTTGATCACAACAAAGATTAGTTATCCATTTAAGCATTGTCGTTTGACCATGATGATGACCAACTATCACATCCACATTTGAGCATTATCAATTTACCGTGACGATGACCAACTATTCTATCACATACATTTTATCTAGGGCTTTTATCTAATCAACCATTAACAACTAGTGTCTAGTTACCACAAGATCAACTATTGTCTTTAGCCATGGGATTTCTCCTATCAAATTGCTAAAATAATTTCCAGTTTCCATTTTCCATATGGTCAACGACCGTCATTAGTCACAAGGTGAGTCCCACCAAAATGCCAAAGTAATTTATAAATTTCATAGGTCAACTACTATCTTTAGCCACAAGTGACTCCCACCAAATCACTAAATTTCCAATTTCTAATTGTAATCATTAGCGCCTCAACATTGCCTAGTCTCTTTTATAAGTGGGTCCTTGACAACCCTTGTCATAGTTTCTACCATTCCAACCCTACAATTGCCATTTGACTATTGCCAAGATATCCCTTCCATTTGAATGCAAGTCACTATTGTGCTTCCATCCTCATATTTTCTCAAGGAGTGAATCTTGATAGATTTTTCTTGCTAAAAAAATTCGTTAAAATCATGCTTATTTACATGTACTTTTCAAATGTATTCCAAAGTCCCACTTAGAAACCATGATTTTTTATTGTGTAAACATATTGAATCCTAATGATAATGTCAATTCCTTTTGTTTATGTGTTAATCAAGTTTGCTTTGTTGGTGTCCAATGACCACTATCCTTAGGTGCTTTGCAAGAATAGATACAAAAGCCAAAGTGAATACCTATATCTCTCCTTTCAATATCAAGTATCTCATAATTTCATGATTTATGTTACTATACCCTTCCTTTAACATATTTCCTCATAGACGAATGGCTACGGGCGGGAAAAAATGGCTTGTTTCACTTTCAAACGGCGTCGGTGAGCAAGGCTTGGTCGTGGCGTTGGTTCTGTAGGATGTTGAGTGTGATATGTTGGCGGGCAGGTGCCTTTCTGTTGGGTGCCCTCTATTGGGTGTTCCTTGCGCGGATTTCCCTCTAGGCAACGATGGTTTGTCTCCCTTGTTTGATCCTATGGTTTGTGAGGTGTGGGCTTGTGTGGGTAGGGGCCCTCCCCCTCCTCCTATTTGTTGTGCGGGTTGTGGATGGGGGCCCTCCCCCTATTGCTGCTACCTACAAACGTAAATCATTTTCTGATGTTGCTCATACCCAGCTTCCCCCTACTTCGGCTAGGGTTCGTCCTTTGCCTTGTGCCAGGGCCTCCCCTGTTGTGGTCTATGGGCCCGAGGTTGCTAAGAATGAGGAGTATTATGTGCAGCAGAGTGTGGTCTGCAGGTTTAACAGCTTGTGGCCCTCCCTTCCTGATCTCCATGAATGGGTTTCTGGTTCTTGGAAGCCTATTGTTTCGGGACAGATTGAGCTCTATCCCAGTGCTAGAGGTTTTTTCTTTGTAACTATTTCTTCCTCAGAGGATCGTGACGAGTGTTGGACAGGGTGTAGATGTGGAGTGTTCATTTACTATTCATTCGGCCTTGGTCTCTCTTTCAATCCTCTTACGGAGCCTCTGAACATCAAACCTGTTTGGGTTTGTCTGTCGAATCTCCCACTCCATTTTTGGGAGGATTCTTGCTTTAAAGCTATTGGCAACGCCATTGACAACTTTTTGAAGGTGGATTCTATGACTCGGGATCTTGGGCATACTATGGTGGCTCGTATTTTAATCGATTTGGACATCTCCAAACCTCTCCATGGTGATGTGGTTTTGATGGTGGAGGACAAACCTTTGAAGCATCTTCTGGACTGAGGGGCTCCCCTTTCAATGTAGGCGTTATTTCTCTGTTGGTCACCTGGGCTCCGGCTGCCCTCTTGCTTGTCGCAAGGGTACTGCTACTTGGTGGAAGAATGCTCTCTCGGACCATCTTATAGTTGACTCTCCCTCTTCAAATGATTCCTCTGAGAAGGGCGACCCTCCCTTGTCTTTCCCCTTAGTGTTGAAGCCTATCCTGGCTCCTCTACTGGCCAGCCTTTCTACGAAACCTTTTGTTGTCGATGTGTCGTCGGTTCCTGCCCATCTCTCATCAAATGACACTACTGGTCCTTTGATCGCTCATGTCTCTTCTTCATTGTCGGCTCCCTCGCTGCGTGATGGCTCCTCATCTGAGGTGGTTGTTGTGGATCCGCTCCTCTCGCCTCGCTCAGTGGATTTCGATTCTAAGCCTTCCTGGTCGGTTGTGCTGAGGAAGAAGGGACTCCCCAAATCCGTTGCCTCTGCACGGCCTCGGGTTCAGGGAGTCAGATTGGTCCCCTCTTCTGGGGTTGTCTAATCTTTGTTTGTTGTTCTACAGTTGTTGGTCAACTATCTTTGTTTGTTGTTCTACAGTTGTCGGTCAACTATCTTTGTTTGTTTCCCTTCTAGTTCAGGTGGTTTGAACTAGCTTCCTTTGGCCCTCTGGGCTCTCTGTGTAAAGGGTACAACACCCTGTAAATGTTGCTTATCTTATCAAAAACATATTTCCTCTGATAGTCTCTAATAGGTTTACTAAAATTGGGGAAAATATATACTAATAAATATTACATTATGTCCAACTTTGTTATTATGTTTGTGTGTCCATTCCAAGTCAAGCCCATATGTGTACATATTTGTGATGTTTTTTGTTTTGTATCCCTGGCCATCCATGTCGCCTTCACTATGTCATCCCCATGGTCTTGTTTACGATTAATGAGTGTCCATTTCATTTAATTTGTATCCCCCTTCCATATCCTAAACCCATCTTTAGTTTCTCTTTAATTTATCCCTCTTTACCCCATTGTCAAATAATTAAAAGTTGTGCCTTACCCCATCCTATGTTTAAACCCCCAATTTATCCCTCTTTACCCCATTGTCAAATAATTAAAAGTTGTGCCTTACCCCATCCTATGTTTAAACCCCCAATTTATCCTTCTTAGGTCATGCCTTATCTAGAGTAAATAAAATGTGCCTTCCCACCACAAGATGGACCTCTTTAAGCTTACCATCTCCTAAAAAAATGAGTTTGATTCTCATTCATGGACAATGCCGACAATTTGCCACCTAATATAGCTACCTTGACTTTTCATCCTCCCACTAGCAATTTGGAATGCAAGATAATTAGTTGCTAGGGATTCTGGCCTACTAAATTTCCATCCTCAAGTTCTTTTAGCAAGTTTTTTAAATGTCCTGCCATAATATTAGATGTGTAAAAATGAATACATGTTTTTGTGATCTTGAAAAGATTTGGGCTCTTCTACTTGGTTATTAATAAGAGCAAAGCATTGGGCTATCGTTTGTAATGGATTTTGCTCTATGTTGTCATCACATGCTTCTTTGTATGGCTCTTGAGTATGAAGCACGCTGTCCTCGTGTATGAATAGTTGAGATTTATTCCAAACACATAAAAAATCAACTTGACCACCCAACACTATGTCCGGAAACACTAGGATAGTCAAGTGCATTAGCTATGCGCTGTTTGGCACTTTGTATTTCTCTGTCATTTTACAAACATTCTGATTCCAAAGTGGCATATTACTGGCCAACCAAAGACACGATTCAACTCTACATTCTTTCAACAGGCCATACTAGATTCCATCGTGGACTTACATCCCATGGTAGCGCTAAAAATCAACATACCATTAAATTCAATATATTTAAGCAAATCAAATATTTTATATAAAGATGAAAAAAACAAACAACATAAAGCTCTATACTTCACTTTAAAGTCTGCGTGTAGAAGGCATGGGACTTGATTATATTGAAAATGTCGATCAGGAGTCTGCTGTAATCCAATAAGACAGACAACTTTGGCAAGAGAAATGAATGCTTAGCAAATATGAAGTTAATGCTAGAACACGCAGGAGAATTTAAAATGCAAATGGTGGTATTTATTTAAAATATAATTAAAATAAATAAGATATGAAATATGATACATGTTTGTAAGCACAAAATCTCTATCAAAACCACCTTTAGAATTATGCCTTCAACTGTGAGCCAAAACAACAAATTAAGGAAGAGGCATTGGAGGACTCCACTTGTTGAAGGGAACAAGGTTCCTGTTGACAACTGAGCTATTGTGCAACCAAAATGTTTCTGCAGAATGATGGAAGTGTCTCACTTTCCGTTGCAGTTCCCATAGTATACCAGTCATTGCTGAGCATCCTAGGCTTTCGGGGCTATATACCCACAAACATCTCACTTCTCGACCTCTCGCTATCATCCTCTCTATTTCAGCATCTGGTAAAAATTGAATCCAAACAGGTTAATATAGGTCCTGCTGAGAGAACCAAATACAAGTAAACTAAAGAGTGTTTTGAAAAACACTTGCCTGCTATGGAATCTAGATATTCCAAAAGCTCCACTCCTATGCGTGTGGCAGGCCACTTGATGGAAAATTGACTGTAATCTAGAACGTTTTGGAAAGGCAATTCTATTTGATCTGACAAGATAACAGGTACACACTCCTATATACAAGACATAAATAAATATTTGCAGTGGAAGTTTCAATGGAAAGTTTACTAGCACCCAAAAATGAAGCTCAAACATTATAGACAATCCCATGGTTCTTATATGCCCCAAAATGCACCAGTTAAATTAAGGGAAGGAGATCTAGAGTGAAGGTAAGTGAATACACACCACAAAGAAGGCCTCAAAAAAACGTAGAGTCCAAGATGACTCTCCTCGTGGAGCCAGACAGAACTTAGCATTTCGCAGATGTTCAAAGTATTCATTCCTTCCAAGTTTCTCAGGACCACTAAATTTCAGCTCTGGCGCTTCCAACTGTTAACACAAATGCTCATTTGGCCAAATGAACATGACTAAAGTTGTTGAATGAAAAATATATATTTCCATTATTAAACAGAAAGTCTAAAATAATTGCATGGAAACTATGTCCATTTGAATGTTATCATAGAAGTTAAGGATAAGATAGATGCTCAACAGTATTAATGCAAAAAATTAAAATAGTGTTCTAAAGATCAAGATGAAAACCAACATAAAATAATCATCAAGGTGGGGCATCAATATATGACCCACTTATCCCCAATAAGTTGAAAAAAATTCAAACAAATACATTATCTCAAATACAAAGAGCAAACCTTCATGCAATTTATGATCTTTGAAGCTGAGAAATATTTAGTACTTACTTAGTCAATCATTATCAGCCCATGAGCATAAATCTGTAGCTACAACTCTCACACAAAAATTGAAAAACCATCTGAGGCGACATTAAAGGGTGCATTCCAAACACCTTGACCATATTGATCCTAAGACTGAAAAGAAGTTTCATTTTAATTTTTGGAATAATGAGCATTAGTCCATAAGTTTCCTTGAAAAACAACACTTACTCAAGAGGCTGAAGCCCAACACAAGGGAAAATTTTAGAGGCTAATATTCTCCTGGCTATTTCTCTTAATTTTTCTACCAAAAATTCTTTGCCAAAAGAAAATGATTCGCCTAATTTCTATAAAATAATATATTTTCCTATAAGAATTTACCGACTTCTTGTATTAAAAAATGAATGATCTTAAGGAAATTGGACAATGGTTCTATATCTTCGCCTAACAATAAGATTTCAGAATTTGATATTGAAAAAAATTTCCAAGGATTTCTAAACATTCAAAATTTATGGTTCCTTGAATTTTCACTGGCTAATCTTGACTCATCAAACAGATTACCTTCAGCTCATTTTAATTCATCCTGGCTATTTCTCTTAATTTTTCTACCAAAAATCTTTGCCAAAAGAAAATGATTCGCCTAATTTCTATAAAATAATATATTTTCCTATAAGAATTTACCGACTTCTTGTATTAAAAAATAAAATTTCTTAAGGAAATTGGACAAGGGTTCTATATCTTCGCCTAACAATAAGATTTCAGAATTTGATATTGAAAAAAACTTCCAAGGATTTCTAAACATTCAAAACTTATGGTTCCTTGAATTTTCACTGGTTAATCTTGACTCATCAAACAGATTACCTTCAGCTCATTTTAATTCATCTAAATTTTTGCACTCCATATTTGTTTTGCATTTTCTTGACAGGAATATAAAACATAAAACCACTAACAAAAATTTTAGGACTAGCGCTCTGAAACCTACTCACCCAACCAGTTTAAAGACCAATAAAAGTCACAATTGTAAATAGTAGACAAGTTGAACATAGTTTTAGCGTAATGAAAACTTACTGACATAAAGAAACCATAAATTATCAAATTTGAGTGCCACTGTGCATTCCACAGATGGAAAAGGATGCCATGGAATCAACTGGAAGACAGTACTGAATGACTTGGTTAGCAAAAGGCTGTAAAGATGAATATCGACATTTTCCAGTTTTTGGTATATACACACACAGTATATAAAGGTAAAAGTAAAGGTAGTTTTTAAGGTCATTGACAAGTGAGACACCAAACGAGAATCACTTTATGCAAGCATTGCATAAGGATATTGATCTCCCATTTACCTTATATATTGTTCAATGAGATGCACAACCCTATACCCTCCAGATTCAAACTTGTGACCTCTATAACAAAGCACACATGCCTTCACCATCAAACCAACTCAAGCTGTCTAATACGGATCTAAGATATTATTAGTTCAAGCACAATCAGCCTGATACTTACTTCTTTCAGAAGAAAGCAGTTCGGAAATTCATGTTGTTAGGCATGCTATGCCAAAAAACTCATGAGATAAAGAGCTAGATTGATTCAGTTGAAGTCATAAACCAGTTCCTAGCGGCTAGCATTAAAGCTATTTGTGTGTATTTCTTGTAATATCTCACCACCAGCAACAAAAATGAGATCCACACAAATCACAAAAAGGATATATGAATTACAAACTATCTGTATGCCCAGATTAAGTAAACTTCTGGAAGTGCCAAATGAAAATTAAGGCCAGATATAAATTCTTGTAAATTCTTCTTGGAAGGGCTTATAAGATTTCATTTCAGATATTGTTTATTTATAAATGAGTCCTTTTGAATCTTCTCTCTCCTGTGACACTGGGCTGCAGTCCTCTCCTTCCTCTTATTATTTATAAGGCAATTCTGGTTCACCCCTATCTTTCTTCCACCTCTTTCTGCTCTTTTTCCAGGATTCTCTGCCTATATTCTGGGCTTCACTTCTATTCATCCTTTGTATTTATGATCTTTCATCATCACTTTACTCACTTTTTCTTGTATTGCATTTCTTTTTTTTTATTTTCTTTTAACCTTTTCTCACCCTACAGGACTTGACCCTTCTCTCTCCTCGTCCTTGTATTCCTCCCTTCTCTGTATTCTGTGCTTCTCTCTCTCTCCTTGCCCTTGTCTTCCTCCCATCTCTGTATTTTGTGCTTACTTTCAACCCAATTTACCACAATTTTTCTATTTCTCACCACTCACAATATTCTCATCCTTTTAACATTTACTACATACCATCCCTCCTCATACTTTACCACTATGATTTTTATGGCATCTTCCTTCCTCCTTTTGAAGCCTTTGACTTATTTTCCTTTTCTACGCCTTTCTTTGTTATTTACCTCCTACATTTCCGCAGGACATGGTAACTGAACCTGATACTCTTAATGTTTTGATTTAACGGATTTCACTTTTTTAACTTTCCACCCCACATTTTATTTTTATTTTAGTTCCTCATTCTCTACTTTGATTTAATTTCTACAATGTAATTAACCTCACCTATCTCATATGGGATACATTTCTTATCTTAATTTACACGTTTTTCCTTTTTTATCTTCAAGTTTTAATTCTAACTATTTGCATATCATTTCTTACGCCTATTATTATCTATGTAATAATGAAATAGCATCATCTGTACTCTATATCACTTTACAAATTATATTAATCATAGCAGAAAAAATCTTTTGGGGAAAAAAATGGCAAACCACAAAATTTAGGATTTTTTCAAAAAATTTGGATTTAATTGGGGAAATTTTATATATTCAAAAAGTGTACAAAAAAGCAAAAATGAGGAAAACCTGCTGTTTTTTTTTTTTAAGGTATTTTAATATCACAGAGATATACAGAGCAAATTAAATTGAGAGTTTAGTCCAAGCATTGTGAAATATAGATTTTTGTCGTTTATGTTCATATCACTGATTACATTGCATTGCACAATGCATATTGTTTAAACAAAGCTTTGGCAATGAAATATTCATGGAGACTTCTATCCAACCCACATATTATTTGGTGTCAATATTTTTTTCAAAAATACCTCAAAATGCAAAGTGATAATCTGACAAGCATTGAATGGAAAGGAAACCCTCCACAATACTATGACATATCAAGAAGGGTTCTAATAAATTGTCACAAGGGCTCAAAATGACAAATTTGGAATGTCAGTGTTGCCCATTTCTGGGAAGATAATTGTAATGGAAACTCTCAGCTCAAAAATCAAACCAGCTAACAGCCACAGACATTATATACTTTGATAGAAAAAGGAAAACTTTTCATCCCCTAACATTAGAGACCTGGCAAAAACTTGTGGGAGGGGACTATAGTATATTACAAATAAAGTTATAATATTATTTCACTATAAAGTATAAACCCTAACCCAAATGGACTCCAACTAAAGGCTTGCTCAAATCTAACTTTGACGAGGCTTACAAATGAAAGAATGGTCATACTAGAACCCAAGAAATCCTAAGACGCTCGAATGTATCATTCGTGACAGCATACAAGCAATTCTTGGAACCATAGTTCACATACTTGGGCTTGACTTAGACTCAATCGACCAATCATTTTTTGACTCAACAAAACTCAACATCTTAAAAAATACTTGAATTTTTGAAAATATATAATTTTTATACAAAATACAGTTACAAAATGTATTAAATGAGTTTGGTGGGGGTAGCACCACTAGTGGGGTTGAGGGGCAGTGCCCCTAGCGAGGTTTGAGGGTGACATCCCTACTGCTGTATAGGGCAGGGTCTAGAGGTGGAGCCCCGGCCACCAAGCCCAAATGAAGGCTTTCAAGACCGCACAAATCTTCATGACAAGTGTGATTTTCATGATTTTGTAAAAAGAAAACCATGCTTTTTGAATGTGAAAATTGCATTTTTTTCCGCATTTTTCTATCCCAGGCACCTTTTTGCATTGCATTGGCAATTTTTTGGTATGAATTCACTGAGTTTTAGCACTATGACTCAATGAGTACTTGGCCTCCTGAAAATGCAAATTTAACTTCAAGAGTACTCAACTAGGCAAAGAAGTCCTTGAGTACTCACCAAGTACTTAGTGAGCATGTATACTATGTCTGGAACTACAAACAAATAAAAAGAATAAGTTGCTTGAACTCAAAGGAGGCATTGAGCTAGCCAAAGACACAAATACTACCAAGCTCCTAATAGAAGGTGACTCAAACTGTTGCTTACCCAATTCAAAATAAGCCTCTAGAATAAAGATTATACTTTTTGGATTTGACTTTCTCTTTTCTTGCTCTCTACATCGTGATGATGGATCATGGAGTGTGATCCCAAATGTTGATGGAAAAAGTATACACCATTCAATATCTAACATTATGGACTGTGTAAGTTTAATGTCTTTAATAAAGATTACATCGAAACTCAAAAATGAATCAAATTATTGAACATGCAGTCAACTACTCAGAAGCTTTGAAAATATCACAATCCAACACCAATGAACATCCAAAAACAAAATAGAAAATAGCTTTGGCAAATGAGGAAGTCAAAGATGCTAATAACTGGCAAAATAGCATCATACAAAATTTGTGAAAAACCTAACGAAAATAATTGAAGGTAGGTGAAAAACACACACATCAGACACCTTTTGCACAATTTAATTGTGATTTAAACAAAATTAAACAGCAAATAAACAGTCAAAATCATTGACCACGATTTCAAAAAGAAAAGGCGATTTTAAGAGGGAAAAGACCACAACAAACGACAATTCCCTATGATTGTGATTTTTTTGTGATTTCTACTTCAATGCTTTGGACCATAGACTTTCATTTGGCATTACCATAGAACTATGTCACCAAGTTCATGTTCGAGTTTGGTGGAAGAAAAAAACAAATTCCTTAACTGATAAAATTCAGACAAAGAATTGAGATTAAATATAAATAATATAAATTTGTATTTTTATTTTTGTTGAAATATATTTTATTAAATTTAAAATTAAAAAAGCTAAAATGCAAAATTTTATAAAATTATTAATATTAATGAATAAACAAAAGCTATTAATATTAATAAGTAATCTCTTCTTCTTTTTTTTTGGGGTGGAGGGCCTAGCTCGATTGGCTAAAGCATCCTATTGCAGGCAAGAGGTCACGAGATCTAGTCTCCCCTCCATCCCCATAGTACCAGAGGACGTGTCGCACCAGTGTCACCGGTCATGTGAAAAAAGTTTACCAGGCGCACTGCAGTTGATAGGGGGAGCTACCCGATTCCTGAAGTCTAAAAAAAGAAAAAGTAATCTTTTTTTTCTTTCAATAAAAATTTACAAGAAATTTTATATAATTATAAATTTAATAAGTAAATGAAAGTTAAATTGAATCTCTGTGGAATTTGCAACCTGTTCCTTTCTTCAGATCAATCCGGCACTATTAATCATAGTTGGCCTTCATTGAAGTCATGTTGGAACAGTGACATTACAATTTATAGGCAGCCTTTTGTGTATTTAAGGGGTGCCCTACTTGGTAAATGAATCATGGAGAGCAACATACTAAGATTGGCAACAGAGCCTGCATTGGTCCTGCCAAGGACATGTCGGCTGTGGCCAACCTCTTTTTCATTTTTCGTTATATATTCTGATAAAATTAAAAAAGGTTAAAACCTTTAAAAAATGTCTGTTGCAGATTTAAACCCTAATATTTGAAAAACATGCACAACAGAGTTTTTGCACAATTTTACTGCAATTTATATGCAATTAAACAGTCAAAATTGTTGACCACAATTTCAGAAAAATCAGAGATTTTAAGAAGGAAAAATTTGCAACCGGCAGCAATTCACGATTTCTACAATTAATTGCAATTTCTTCTTCAATGATATTAATTGTCACATATTACAAGTTCATCTCACATTTATTAATTTATAATATTGTGTCTTAAACCCTTCTAGTCTCCCCCTGGATCTCCTGATGTAACCCACCTGTCTTGGCATCTTGAGCATTATTTAAGTGGTTCTAGAATTTATCTTCACAATCTTATGCTCAAGTCATCCTAATTCCTGATGGTGGATTATGAAGTGTGATCCAAAAAGTTGATGTAAAAATATGCTACACAATTTTCTACAAAAATCTTTACAAATATTCATTAATATGAACTGTGAAAACCTATTGCTCCTAAATATTAAATATGTTATTCATGGCCCTAATAACTAGGTTTTTCAATGCAAATGAAAACAATGAAAGAAATATTGAATTGAGTCTTGAGATAATGAAAAACTTGTGAATCCAAGACACCTCCAAAATATGCAGAATAATTGCAGGAGGTGTATTGTACTATGAAACACAGAAACAGACAAACCTTCTCTGGGAACCGCTTTGACATCTCTAAAAGTTGAAGTCGACCAACTTTCCCTTGTGCCCGGCCTAAGAAGTTTGCAAGGTACTTCCTCTTCGATAAGGGAATAGGTTTAACCACATCACTTGTTCCAGCTTTCTGCAGTACTATGCTATCCTCAACATTTCCAGGGATGATGATATCTTTCCAAGTATTAAATGCACTTGTGTCACGCTTGTCTGTGCGATCCCCCTGCAAAGCAGCAAGCATGTTTGCTTTAGCTAGTTCAGAAATTCTAATGATGAAAATTTTCTGATGTGTGTATTGCAAAAGTGATATATGCTATTAATTCTATGGATTTCATAAAATACACGAGAAATTAATAACTTCCTGGTCTGAAATTAAATTTAAAATCCCAGCAACTATTTTAAAAGAATAAAGGCTAAAAAGGAAAGGAAAAAAGAGTCTGTTAATGTACTCAAGTGAACATCCAACACTCAATGGGCCTGGAATGAGCAACAAGCAAGTGCATAAAACAACTACGGGCCAGATTTTGCATAAAATTCTAATGTATAGGTGAATACCAAATGACAACAAAGCTTCAATGTAATGAAAATTATAGCCAAAATAAAGATTACAACTTTTGAGATTAAGAAAAGTTGCCTGAAAAACTGGAAAAAACACAATTTCAAAACAAATTTCAGCATAATATAGAATATGTTTAAAAATGCAGCTCTAAATTTTAGATATCAATATCTTTCGGGAAATTAATTGTATTTTTAATTTAGAAGTTATATTCTGTCCTAAGTTGCATTTACAACACTTAATTATACTCTTTTTTCTTTTACTGATAAGACACCAGTACAAGCTTCACATTTTAGAAAATCAAAATAAACCCAATTATCTAAGTTACGAGTTGGGTTCAGATATGCTGGTACAGCCAAAAAAAATGTTGGGTATGTTTTGGATATGTACATACAAAAAATATATAAGAATTCATCAATATATACATATTTTAGCATAATAACAGGAATTAAGTTCAGGTAACCATATATATACATGTTTTCAGTTGTTTTGAAATTCAATCTAGGAATTAAGGTTAGGTTTTCAAGTTGACTGGTCAAACTATGAAGACCAAAAAACAAAAAAAAAGTCAAAAAACAAAAAAAAAAGTGAAAAAAAAATTAAAAAGGCCCTGCCTGTACCCAGAGAAAACCAGACCCAAACCCAAACCCAGAGAGAACTGTACCCAGATACAGGTTATTTTCCCAGCAAACTGGTAACAGAGCTAATCATGTTCAAAAAAGAGATCCCTGGTCCTCTGAAACAAGTTCTCGGCCATCTCTGGAGAACTGTCCCATTAATAAACCAGTAAACTCTTACAGGTAAGTTCTATGGGTTGAACTAATTCACACATCAAAGAGGAATTGAATACAAACTCCTAAATATACATTGCAAGATCAATTTTAAATGATATCCAGTGCTTGAGATGAGATTCTAAAAAGAGTACCTCTGGTGTCAGAATTATGGACCGATTCAAGTATATCGCCCATGCTTTGAATAGGTGAGCGCCAGCTCCACTGCACTTGTAATCAAGAAAAGCTGCAGCTCAGACAGAGTTCAAGCAATAATTACATCTTAATAAACCACAGAGTTAAAGGAACCACAGATAAAACTTTTTAAAATGTTAAGTATTATAGCATTAATAATAGCAACTTCAATGGTGGGCTTAAAAAATTAGAACATGAAAAAAAATATTCTCTTGGGTAAATCTTAGGAATAATTGTGAGGAGAAATGAGCTTTACTAGGGTTTGGTGATTTTTTGTTTCTGTTTAGCTTTCCTTGCATGTTTTTCATAGTTTTCTGGGATTTTGATCTCCAATTTCAACTCTGATGGCCTGGCACGGGGCCAGGCTGCCTCCCCTCATGATCATTTAGGGACACAGTAGCTGGATCTGGATCTTGATCGAGAAGTAGGGAATTGATGCTGTAATAGCAGCAATAAGTCCAAAGAAGATGACTTTGGCAAGCAATGGATCAAATTCTTGCATGCTAGCCATTGAGGATTCTCCACTTATCAATTTGGATGTAGAAAAATTTAGGAAAAAATGCCTCCACCATCCAAGGTAGGAATTTGATCTGTTGTTTCTTGGGCTCCCAAATTTATCTGGAAAAGCTTTAGCTTTGGACTAGAGAAAATTGAAAGACTCTATTTATAAAGCACTGCCAAGTGGGATTCGATTCTTTGGAGGAAATCCCTACGACAGCCTATCTTTGGATATGCATGCATGCCCTCCCCAAAGAATTTTGGTCTTCTTAAGTTTTTGAGATGATTGTCAAATCTTTGCGGGTGGAAACTGATATCTCTCGACCTTTATCCTTTTTGCAGCCAACCAATGACTTTCTTTAGGTTCCTGCATAAATCTCGATACTTGATTAACTGCAACTAATGTCTGGTCTAGAATGGGTTAGATAAACCAAGCTGCCCACAAGTTGTCTGTATAAAGTAGCATCTACCCTCTTGGAAGTACATTCTTTAGTAAGTTTGATTCCAGACTGAAAGGGAGTAGAAGTTGGCTTGCATTCTAGCATGTTAAACTTTTCTAAAATACCCAAAGCATATTTTCATTGGCAGATGAACAATCCATCATGTAGTCTGCAAACTTGTAAACCAAGAAAATAGTTTAATTCTCCCAAATCACTCATATGAAATGTCTTTTTAAGATCTGATTTTAAATCATTGATTATCCCAATATTCGGTCCAGCAATGAGTAAATCATCTACATAAAGTGCAACAAGAATAATCTCATCTTGGACTTTCTTCACATAAAGATGTGGATCAGATCTACACCTTTTAAACCCATGAAGCTGAAAGTATTTGTCAATCTCTTTGTTCCATGCTCTTGTTGTTTGTTTTAGACTGTAAAGTGATTTCTTTAATCTACAAATAAGGTGAGGATGTTGTTCATCTACAAAACCAGGTGGTTGATTCATATGTATTTCTTCAGCTAAATCTCCATTTAAGAAAGCATTTTTAACACCCATTTGATGAACATGCCATCCAAGACTAGCAGCCAAAGAAAGAATAATTCTACCTATGTTCATTTTGATGACAAGAGCAAATGTTTCTTCATAATCAGCACCTTCCTTTTGATTGAATCCCTTAGCAACCAATCTAGCTTTGTATTTTTCTATGGCTCCATTAGATTTCAATTCCGTTTTGTAAACCCATTTGCAACCAATAACATTCTTACCTTTGGGAAGGGGCACAAGTTCCCAAGTGTTATTCTTTAGTAATACATCATATTCCTCTTTCATGGCTTGCTCCCATTCTATCTTCCCTCTAGCTTGCTCATATTGGATTGGGTCATTTATTTGTAAGACTTTTGCCATGAGGGCACTGCCATTCCTTCCTTGGAGTTTAGACTTTCTTTGTATATCTCTTCAATACTCTTTGTCTTCTGTCTAACTGGAAGTTCTTCTTCTTCATCACTACTATTAGTTATATCGTCTTTAGTAGTAGTGCTCTTATCATCCTCATTAATAGAGTTTCCATTTCTTTGTAAAATATCTGAAATGTGGAAATCATCTGTGGCTGTAAACTGTGAATGTTCATCAAACTTTACATCTCTGCTAATAAAAATCTTTTTTGTTTTCAAATCATACAATCTGTAAGCCTTTGACTCTTCACTATAGCCCATAAACATACATTTATGACTTTTTGGTTCTGGTTTTTTCCTGTTTTCTTCTAGGATGAGAGCCCAAGCAATACACCCAAACACTTTAAAATACCCAATGTGAGGCTTTCTTCCACTCCATGCTTCTTCAAGAGTGACATTTGTGAGGGCTTTGGTAGGGATTTTATTCACAATATGTGCAGCACAAGAGACGGCCAATCCCCAAAATTTATTATGTGAACTTTTAAAATGCAACATACAACATGCCATTTCCAAAAGAGTTCTATTCATCCATTCAACTACTCCATTTTGTTGAGGAATATATGGAACGGTTCTTTGTACCTTAATGCCATATTTTTCACAAAATGATTCATATGCATAATTGCAATATTCACCACCATTGTTTGTCCTTAGGCATTTAATTCTTTTTCTACTTTGGTTTTCAACTAATGCCTTAAAACCTTTGAAATACCTCAAATACTTCACTTTTCCTTTCAAGAAAATAAACCCATAATCATCTACTATAATCATCAATAAAAGTGAGAAGGTACCTAGCACCTGAGATTGAAGGATATCTTGGTTCACATAAAATCACTATGAATGAGTTGTAGTGGATGATTGGCTCTCCATATTTTGCCTTAGTCTAAAGGATCTCGATGGTGTTTACCTAACACACATCCTTCACGTACACCTTCAAATGTTGAGATCTGTGTTAATCCTCTAACCATGCATTGTAATTTTCTATAATTTGTATAATCACTTTGAGCAACAAAAGCATGGGAGAGTGTATTCATCATGAACAAATCTGGCAAATTAAAGAAACTTTCTTTATGGTCAATTCTACCAATAGCAATAACACTTTTTGGGTCTTTTCTATCTCTTACGATAACTTGATCAACAGTGACAACAAAGTCATATCCAACTTGAGCAATTCTATATACTGAAATAAGATTCACCGTCAATCCTTCAACCAGTAAAACATTTTTCAAAGTTCCATTTGTTACACTAACAATCCCCATTCCTAGAACTGACAGTTTCATTTTATTGCCAATAGTGATTTCTTGATCTAAATTTTTTTCTTCATGAAAATCAGTAAATAAAGATCTATCTCCAGTCATGTAAAAAGATGCTCTTGAATCTAGAATCCATTCTTTATTAGAATCTGAAGCAAAGTATTCTCCCTTTACTCTAGATTTATTTTCGGGTTCAGAAGTTACCTCTAGACTTGATTTTACTTGCCTAGAGATGGCTATAAAACTTTGTTTATCTGTCTTTCCTTCCTTAAACCGTTCTTGCTTAGGCTTGTATTGTTGTCTTTCATTGTTCCTCTTCTACAAAAAAACAAAATCCATATGATTCTCACCTCCACAATATCTACAAATAATGGGTTTTCTTTCCAACTACTTTTCTACACCTTCATTTCTAGAAAACTAGTTAGAACCATCATTATATTGAAATTTATTATATCCTTTCCAATTCTTTTTTCCATCAACATATCTAGGAAATGATTCACCCTTAGCTGCATACACATGATTCTTCTTAATATAACCTTCTTTAATAAGCAGAGCTTCTTCATCTAAAACTAACTTACAAAATTGATCATAAGTTTGTTGGGGGCTATTAGTTGTTAATTGAATAACCCTTTTCCTTGATTCTTTAAATGCCTTGTAAGGTTGGGGAAGTTTATTTTCAACCATTGAAATCAACTGAAAATTGTTTTTTGCATATTCAACACCTATTTTCTTCAGCTGGGCATTTAAATATGTAACTTCATTAAAGTAGCCATTTTTTCAAAATCAGATGGGCCTATGTTCACCAATTTTTTCTTTATGCTAAACACATTAGCAATATTTGCATCTTTATAATATTTTTCTAAATTTTCCCATAGTTCTATTGGATTACCTGAAGAGCACACAGGAAATACTGAGAGGGGGGGTGAATCAATATTCCAAAACTTTAAAACTTAAAACCAAATAAACCATATGAATCAAAAATCAAAACATTAACAGCAACCACAGAACAAGATAAACACCATGAACATCGAGATAATGTGGAAAACCCTTTCAGATAAAAAACCACGGCAAAATATTGCTTTTTTTTTATCTTCAAAGGACACCAACCCAGTTACACAAGTGAGCACCAACCCACTGAGAGCACCAACTCCGAACCAACTGAAGCATCAACTCCAATGTTGTTGAAGCACCAACTTTAGACTTAAAGAATTCTTGAAACTGAACACAAAACTCCTTCCACCTGCACTTAATCACTTCACACAATTCGGTACACAAGATGCTAAAAAGCCACTAAAACACTCTTCCCAAATACAATGATTGCCTATGTAATAAGATTCAAGCATGAATACAAGCTGCTCAAAACATCACTTCACTCAGAGACTGCAAAACAGATTTCTGAACAAAAAATTCATCCTTGTATTGACATTACACACACAACTCATAAAACTGCTTCAGGATTCCTCCAAACAGGGTAGATTCAAAAGGCAACACACACACTACCATGAACATTCATCTTCAACACAAGGCGACAGGTATTCCTTTTATTGCACAATCCAAACAACGAACACAACCTTCAAACTATGGCTGTAACTCATGCACAACAGCACCCGCTTCATACTATACAGCCCGTCTTTTTCAACAACTCATTGAAGCTCTTAACACAAGAATCATATATCGTGGCTCATACAGCAAGCATTTTCCATTATCTTCTCTTTCCGAAGCACTTCACTTAGATTTGACAAAATATTGCAGTGATCACTTGAAAACTGACCAGCCTCACATATAGCATTCAATCTGAAGTCAAGCATATCAAAAATACAACTCTTTTACACAAGTATCCTCCACGATACTGAAATATGCTCACAACTTTCATATATGCTTTACTCACGGCTTGTTTTACACATCATAATCTCATAACTAAATGCCTTTTTCATCTTCAACATAATAGAAACATTCATGTTATTGCTAGAAAAACCAAAAACTAAGAAAAGAAAGCCCGAGTATATTTTTTTTAAATGTAGCAATGCCTTCAATCTTCAAAATACAATCATAGCCCAATAAGAAGAAAAAAGGCAAATTAAATCCCAAGGTCGCCTCACACACAAGACACAAGGGATATCAATAGACTTTTAATAAAAACATCCTGCCAGAAAGAGTCGACGATGGCAGGAATAAACTATCACAATAAACACGTTGATGAACACCCACATATTTCTGACGCACAATACACTTTGCCCAAAATAAGTGACATAGTAGCAAAAACGTTATTGCCAAAAGTATCTTCGATACAATGTGTAGTTGACACAAGCACTGAAAAGGTATATTCATTTTGGTTTCCATAAAAGCTTGAAGTAAATGCCTCCCACCTTCACGTCTCATAAAGAATAAAAACGGAAAAATGCGATATGCTTTCCTTTTTTTAGCCGCCCCATACCTTCACACGCACCCTGGCAATAAATTAATTACTGACTTTTGAAACCTATGACCAAGTATAGAAGAACACGACTTTTTCCTTCAGCCACCATACTGAAATAGATTCTTTGTTGTCATTATAGAAAGAATTAAACAATCTTCCATTAATACTCCAAGTCGCCACCTATATTAGTTATCACATAAAATATTCGTTGAAGGTAATACAAAGCCAATGTTATCATAACAAAGCCACCTCATAAAATATTCACGTAGAATCAAGAGGCTCGAATTAATACACACCCTATTGACAATTCAAATGCTGACTATGCAAAAGACTTTTCAAACTGACACATCTTGCTGATAAGGAAATCTGAGTTGGCAAGAATGTTGACAAAGTAGACTAACAAGCAGCTGAAGCACTCAAGCAACCTGCTCAACCATACACCCAACTAGCTCAACTAGGCAACCAGCTAGCTCAAGAATACAAACAAGCAACTCAAGCTAGCAGCCAAGTAGCTCAACCAAGCAGCCAAGTAGCTCAAGCACACAACCAAGTAGCTCAACACACAGGCAAGTAGCTCGACCTAGCAAGCAACCAACTCAAGTACCCAAGCAAGCAGCTCAACCAACTTGACATCAATGACAAAATGCTCAACATTATCAACATCAAAAAACCTTCTATTGAGATTGGGACTCAAGGCCTTACCAAAAATTCCTCTAGCTTGCTACAACTTGCATTTCCATAACTCCTTTTCTTTCTTTTGTTGAGGTTCTCCAATCTCTTTATTCAATATAGTCCATAGAGCTTTTTCTCTCAAAGCATTCTTAACTGCAATCTTCCAATCTGCAAAAACACTTCCATCAAAGATTGGCAAACTTTCATTTGTAGAGTCCATGTTAGAAAAAACAGCCCTCAAACAAGTAGATTAAACCACTTCAAAGATTATTTTGCTAAACAAATATCAATCCAGCAATATCTTAACCCTGTTAGAAGATTTCTAGCTCTGATACCATGTAAGAACAGGCCCAAATAATAAAATAAAAGCAGCAAACAGGGCAAAAAATAGAGCACAAAATAGTTGTGAAATCGCTGAAGAAATTATATTGATCTAACTTGCTTACATACAATCCAACAGTAGTGTTGTTCACAATGGACAGCTCATATTTATACTTGGAGGCTCTAAGATCTAAAGACTTCTAATATTCTAGAGAACTCTAAACTGGAATGTTTTTTTCCTTGAATAACTTCTAGTTGCTTCTAGCTTCTAGCAGATTCTAGCTCTTCTAGAAGATTCTAGTTCTTCTAGAAACATCTTGTCACTTTTCTAGACAATCTTATTCCTTAATAGTAATGCTCCTCTAAAGGTTGACCCTTGGACAGATCTTCTAGGTGTAGTAGTCTCCAAGGTTAGGGAGCTTTTTATAGCAACTTACAAGAAGTTGGATTTTAGAGCCTTAACTCAGCCTTGGAGGGGTTCTTTCAGCCCTTCCATGAAAAGAACACTAGGCACCTTGCTGATACATCAGGTATCATTACTACTATCCTATGAAATTCAACCACATAATCATCCACTACGCCTTGTGGTGTAGTTGTGCAAACTCCTTGAAATGCTCTTCAAGGGCTTGCCTCTCGAATCTATCTATCAATATCTTGAAAATTTTCTCATAGGCAGTGATATGGTTGTGCCCTCGAGTTACTAAGACACGATACCACCATTCATGTGCAACCACTTCCAAGTAAAGGACAAGAAATTTGATTGCTGCTTCTTCATACATTGGGCTCAATGAAAAATATGTGTTCTTTTGGATCCATGCCCTAGATGAGGTTTTGTTGGATCCATAGAACGAGAGGACAATGAGCTTTCTTAGCCTACTTTGTAGGTCTTTAAGAGGCTTGTTCATTGCATTTTTTGTTCTAGTTTAGCCTAAAAAAATTCATGAAGGTAATATCTACCCAAAATTCTAAACTCTTTGCCTCATATTTTGCACGTAGTGCATCCAAATCCTCTTCCTATTGTCTATCCATATCTTCATTGAGTGCCTCTGCTTTTTGCTACAAAAATATGACCTTGAATAGACTTGTAACTACAGCTGATTTCATCAGGATGTTCTAATTCATGGCTGCAAATGAAGATGTCCCTTTTGCATCACTACCCAAAGGAGTAGTAGCATGATTGGTTTCCTTACCCTGCATAATCTAAAAAGTGAGCTCAATGAGTTGTTGCTGCCCATCCCTTAAGGATTTCATTACATCGAAAAATTATTGCTTCTTCTCTTCATGTGACATTTACTACTTTGTCTTTTCCCTTAGCTAATACCTCATTTCCCTGTCACTGTCGTTCTAATAACCCCAATGTTCCACGAAGTTTCGAAGACGGGAGACAAGGGGTCTAAGTTTGGGGGCGGCGGGGGGTATAGCAGGGGGACGGCGGGGGAGTAGTGCTGAAATACATATAGTACTTGAAAATTAGTTATAAAAAGATGTATAACAATATAACTGTAGAAGCCTAAGGAATAAGTAAAGTTAAAAGTAAAACTTAAAAGTTTAAACACATTGCAATGATTTCATTGAACTAGTGAACCACTGAATATTGAAAATCAAAATAGACATTGGAACAAGAACTAGATGTTTCATAATTTGAATTTCATAATCATGATTCATAATTACAATCAACAATGTTCAAACTTCAAACTTCAAACTTAAAAAAAAAATACTAAATACTAAATAGTAAATGGCTCCAAGCTAATGGCCTGATGCCTCTAATGATCTAATCATCTCCAAGCTCCATATCAATCTCCTCATCACTGGAACTGTTGGACCCCACATGCTCAAGCTCATCTAAACCAATACCAAACAGCCTTGTCTGTGTAGCATCATCATCTATCTGTGTTGGCTCTTCTGGATCTACATCCCATCTGGTTGTTGGACTCTCTTTGTACGTAGTTGTGTTGCGGTCAATGAGACACAAGGCACTATGTACAACCACAAGCTTCTTTGCCCTCCTAGAAGTAAGCCTATTCCTCTTAACGAAGTGGATGAAGCTATAAGTAGACCAGTTCCTCTCAACAACAGAACTAGAAACCTAGGACAACAAACGAATGGCTAAAGTAGTAATCAAAGATCTAGGCCCATGCATAGTCCACCACAACTTGGGGTCCTCCTATGACATAGTCTCCAAATCTATCTTGGCCGCCTCTGAATATCCCCAAAGAGTGGCAAATTTTGTCCACTCAATACGAAGCAAGTTGGCCTCTATAGGATCATACATTTTGTCAATGGCCTTCATGAACCCTTCCTTCACCTCAACATCCTCTATAGGTGTGATTCTATTGGGACTTTGCACATACCACTTTGGGTTCAATGCATACACAGCCATGTGTAAGGGAGTGTTGAACTTCTCCCACCTACGCTGAATGATTGGATGAATATGGTCGGTGTAGAATTGCATTGTGGGGTCCTCTCGCACAATAGCCTTCATTTGATCAAGCATGGAATCAATGCACTCATATACCTCTCCAAGGGAAGGTGCATTAGAATCCCCAAATCTAATAACTATGAAGACTAGAGCAATGATGGAGACTATATTTGGCATCAGCCCAAAAGACATCATTCTTTACCACCTCCTTAACCCTCAACCCCTATTGTGTCTTCGACTCAGGTCATCAATTCCATTCTGTTGTCATTACCATTAGTTGCAATGCCTCTTGCAACTCAAGCATCCTCTCCAAGAGAATAAAGTATGATGCATACCAAGTCTCTACAAATTTTAGGAATTCCTTCTTGGAGAAGGACCTAAAAAGTGCATGTGAAGTATGGTGGTTTCAAATAAACATATGCACATCTCTAGCATCACTGACAATTGATTTGATCTAGCTGATTTTACCCATGTCTTTAAGTGCATTATTTATGGCATGCACATAACAAGGAGTCCACCAAAAGTGTCTATAGGCTGCCTCAATCAACTTCCCTGCAGCTCTGCACACATGGACTACATCTGTCACTACCTGCACCACATTTTGTGGCCCAACCTCCTCTATAGCATCCTTGAGGATCTAGAATTGATAATGAGCATACTTGCTATGCCCTGAACAATCAATAGCCCTAAGGAAATAAGGGCCCACTATAGATGTAACCATGATATTGATGAATGGACAATGCCTAATGTCTGTCCACCCATCCATGACTATGTTGTATCCACTTGTGACCCAGGTTCTCTTCATCTTCTCCATCAAAATATTAATCTTGGAATAGTTCTGATCCAAGATTGTTGTCCTCAATTTATTCTCCCCTGGTGGCACATATAATGCTCTTGCCCTTATTATCTTTGACACAACTTCCTTATAATAAGGAGAGCAAGCCACATGGAATGGAATGCCATTAGCAAAGAAGAATTTTCCAATGGCATCATCTGCCTCATCCTTTGCTTGCACATTGAATAAATCTGTCAATGGTTGTGAAGATGCCATCTTACGTTTCCCCTTAGACTCTGTTGCACTTGAACTAAATGGATTCAATGGCCTTAAACTCCGCAAAGTAGAAGTAGAAACTGCTGAAATCTTATCACCCCTACTCCTTTGTGGCAAACTAGCATTTATAGGTACTTCATCCTCATTACAACCCCATAATTTTAAAATTTCAGCCCTGTACTTCATGTTCCCTCCCACCTTTTGGCATACATCTACACCTTTGCCTCAAACAAGAAGAAAGTGAGCATTAGTTCTAGTAATGCTGTCAAACCACTCAAGATTACACATGTGGCACTTCCACTTTCTAGTGCCCCCAGTTGTCCCAGGCTTTGCTACTATCTTAGATGCAAATTGTTTTAATGGTGATTTTGGATCAAAGGGGCCCTTGGCCCATTTTTGGAGGATTTGTGAAGGGAAACTATTATTTTTACTCCCAATAGAACCTGTGGTAGTTTGTGACTGAGTATTTGAGCCATGTTCACCCTTCCCTTCTATTTGAATATCTAGATCATCAGATGATTCATTTTCACTTCGAATTTCTGCTTCAACCTCTTGACCCTCATCCTCACTTCTGCTGTATGAACTCATTATGATAATGATGCTGCAAAAAATGATTTAAAAACAAAATCAAACCTACAATGTTAAAAAAAAAACAGACCCAGGTCCTACAATGTTAAAAAAACAAAATCAGACCTATGCACAGCAGTATCACTGTATGATAATTAATTTATTGCCAAAAATGAAAAAACTTAGAAATATGGTCTCATGGATTGCAATATTGCAAGACATGCACAAAATAGATTTGTAATTGGCAGGTGTAACGCTTAGAAATTTTGAAATCAGAAATTCTGAAATTGAAAAGGCTTTAGAAACTTTCAAGTTTCAAGCAAATGCAATTATAAAATTATAAATAGTCGCTTTGGAACAGGGTATGTACATCCATCAAAGCATAACTGATAAGAGTTTCAATTAACAACTTAACAGTTAACTGTTAAGTTGTTAACACGGATTGCAAATTTTAAAATAATAAAAATTTAAAACATTTAAAAAAAATTTAATGCTCTCGTAGATATGTATGCAAAATGTGGAAGCACTTGCAAGGCGCATGAACTACTTGACTGAATGCCTCAAAGAGAGGTCATCTCATGGAATACAATGATTGTGGGCTTTGCAGAAGCCTGCCAAAGCAGAGGGCATAGCAGTAAGGAATAAAAATTAAAATAAACTAAAACAGTAAAACTAAAAACTACATACATGTGCCTGTGTGCCCCTCAATCTTGCAGTCGCCCTTGCTATGGAGTCACACTGCCAACACACCAGTCAATCACTCCCTGTAAGTCTTCACTCTTCACTCTTTAGCTCCCTTACTCGCACAATAAGTTGAATGTTTCAACTTTCAAACAAAACAAATGAAAATCAAAAATATCATCAATAAAAGTCACTTACATAGGGTTTAGATTTATTTTTTTTTAACAAAAAATCATTATTTTTTTGCTTTTTTGAGGGGACGTCTGGACATTTCCTAAGGTTGAGGGGACGTTTGAAAGTCTCTTAGGCATTCTTTTGGCATCTCCCTACCAGAAACGGCAAGGAAACGTCCCCACCAAGAAGGAGACGTTCAAGAAACGGCAGCGAAACTCGGAGACAATTGGGGGACAGCAGAGAGACGTTTCCCAAGCATCCCCCCGTCTCAGGGACATCCCCATCTCAGATGTGGGTGGTTTATTAGGGGGGCTGGGGGAGGTAGGTGGGTACGCGTCCCCGTGGAACACTGAATAACCCTATTGCTTGCTGACATGCAATATAGAAGTGTGAAATTTTTTGATTTTTATTTTCTTTTTATTTGAAAAGTTTGTTTTGGTTTTTTTGTTTTCCCACAAGATGGCAAGATAAAGCTCTAATACCGTTGAAAAGTTCCTATCTAAGAAACATGCAAAAAATAATATAAGAAAGACTAATAACAAAACATTTCATTTATTCTTTTGACAACTATGACAGCTCATAGAAAAAAGAATCATTCTACATAATACTAGACATCCTAGCATAGAGAATGGGATCCTAGGATGAAGCTGGATGATAGTTTGATCTTAGACACCCAAATCGTATCCTACTGTCACCTGTTGATAATGGCTGCTGGTGATGACTTCTCTTCCCCCTGATAGACTATAGGCAACACCTATAACTCCCACGTCCTGCTTTAACTACTGTTGCTGCTGCATAACTGAAATGACGATGGCTGCTGGAGGGTTTGGTCCCTAGAACTTGCTCTAGCCATACCTATGGGTTTTTGTCCCAGGCTAAAAGGATTACTGTAACTGCGTCACTCACAGGAAGAGGTTTTTTTTACTTTTGTGATTTTCAAGATGCCCTTCATCCTTCCCAGTGCTACCTCTAAACTCCATCTCTTGCAATCTTGAAGTTATGGTAGTCAAATTCATAATTGGAGGGAAATAACTCACAAACAACCTCCACAAGTTATTGGCAGCTGACTAACTCATTTCCACCTTCCTTTGCTGAGGACAACTGCAGGCACTTCTAGTGGTGAGTCCACTTAACAAGGCAGCAACCTGATTTTATTGATTGACTAACTCGCTGACCAAACTAACTGAAAGAGTTACTACCTTCTAACTGCTGACCAAGACTAAGTCAATACTCAGTCCTATCTGACAGTTGATGAAAAGGGAACACTACAGTATCTGTCTTCATCAATCAACTTTTCAGAAACAAAAATAATGTGCAACTGATGAGAATTTGGGATCTAAATTCTCCAACTCCTCATGCTCATAGTAACGGATGAAAAGTGTCTAACAGTGTCATAAGAACTGCACCAAGCAAAGCTATATTGCAACACCTACCTATCCTAAGTAACCAAGTCTATAGATGTACAATCTAGTTTACACAAAGAAGACAAATTTATGCACTTCTTATGTCCTATATGTACATATGTCTTGAAAATTTTGTATTTTGTTATAAAACCAATGAAATAACTATCTTCATTCTAGATATATAAAAGAAGGGTGTTACCTTGGGAAGACAAAAATATGGTCACGCCCCCCTGAGCGCCGAAAATATGGCATCTGTTTTAAGGCCTGCTAGAGCAAATTTAAATAGGTTAAATAAATTAATTGCATATCAAACCGTCTTAAGCAAGTGATTTAAGTAGTTGGCAGGTATGATATATGGTCATTGACTGAGAATTTAACCATTATAGCACCTAAAAAAACATACATAGTATAAGCTTAAAAATTCAGATCAAATTGTATTGGAACAACTAGAGCAAATGGTGACTATAAACCTGCCCACCTTGACATATGTTTGATTGATCTCCTTGTCATTGAGACCACCCTTCATGCGGACACATTTTACATATGATGGGACAAAAAAAAGCTGCGCTTCTTGTTTATTTGTTGTGTGAAAACTTGATTTCTTTAGAAGCTGATGGATTTTCACCTGCAGAAAAGATCAATGGGTGACATTTATGTTTTAGGTAAAACTTTCATGAGTTTTAAATTATAGAATAAACATCCAATACAATCTATTTTCCGCTGATGAGTATTAAAGTTCATTCTGAAATTTGTAAATTGCATGGCCATTTGTATTGTGTTTTAAAAATGTTTTCAGCCACTTGAATTTCTTAATTAAACACATGGTCTCAATCCAAAAAGAGCTCAAAAACAAAACAAAAAAGAAATATTGATTAAAATCCCATATAAATATCCATAAACTAATAAAATATTTATCAATCAACTATTCAAAAGTTAAAACAAAAAATACAATTAGAAAAACAGGATACTATTATTGGCTTCATTAACACAAGTTTCCATCAAAGAATAAGTAACTTCATTAAATAACATAAGTATAAATGCTTCTGTGCAAATGTTTTTGTGCATGTGCAAATACATAATATATACACACGCAATGATGAGTATATGCATGTCTCAGCACATGTTCATGTATATATAAAAAAATAGAACCAGAATTTACTGACATATATAAATCCATTATGCAATAAGTATCAATAAACAACAAGAACCAGAGTTATTTTCCATATCCAAATCCATTGTAAATAAGGTTATCCATTAGATCATCAAAAGTAAAAGCTCATAAAAAGTGTAATGGCTACGCAACCATCAGCCATTCCCGCTTGAGTCATCTGATATTCATGTTGAGTTCTCTTCAGCAAAAATTGGGCTATTTATCATCGCAAGGGCTTTGATACCGTAGGATAGGCCTGTAAATGCAAACTGTATCTTAAGAATCCAGGGAACCCTGAAGGTACGGGTCATGCCTACGTAGATGTGGTCGTACTTCTCAATGTGTGTCTGAAAGACACTTGTCAAGAATAATGATTCTGTCCTCATCCTCATCAAGATGATGATTCCCGGTATATGTCCCAGATCAAGAATCAAATTTCTAAAACTTTTGAATTGCTTCACATAGTTTCTCTTCTAAGGGTGATTTATTAAGTGCTCTAGGTGTTTGGATCACAACTTCCTCCTACCAAAACAGACAATAGAAAATGGACTCAACTCTGACTACAAAGGTCATCCCAGATTTAGCCCAGAAGGCCACTAGACCTTGTTGCCCTTACTTATGGTACAAAGTCTTTGACCAAATTCAGACCAATTATTGGATTAGAATTCATTAACTAGTACAGAAATTCAAAGTAAACCTAGTGTCTCTCTGCTTTCAATTTTTATCCACTGCACAGCTGTCTTCAGGAGAAGATAGAAGTGTGGCAATTTATGTTGACCCTAGGTTCATCTATGGGGCAATCTATTTTTGAGACATTGTATTTGGATTTCAAATCATTGGAATAACTTCCATATCTTTTCTAGAATGGATGAAAAATGGCCAACCTCTCATCACTAGATAGAGAAAATGTTTCAATCTTGCATCTTTTCATCAATGAGGTTGATCTATTTTTGAGGCATTGGTATTTAAACTCTAATGCAACAGGTAAATGTTGCATCTTTTTGTATAAGAGGTGAAAAATGCCCAACCTCTCACAATGTTTAGTAATGTTACTTGAATGTCTTTATCTTCCTCAAAATCTAGAAAGGAAAGCAGTATGTTCCCTCTTCATTGTGTTGTCACTAGTTGCACAATTTGGTTACTATCTACTAAACCTCTTGATTACAAAATTACTTCTGATAAAAATGTTACTGTTGGCATGGTCATTTGGCTAAGTGCTGCTTTCTCGAGGTGTGGGATATAGGAAAGGAGTTCTTCACAATATTAAAAGATCAAGAAAAAGTAATGTAAGTTTCACAGAAGTGCAGAATCTCGTTAATTTTCACAGCATGATAAGTAGATTTTATGCTAAGAAAAATAATCCTAACTGCAAACTGAAACTGAATTACACTCAAACATTGTTCTTCTTCTGTATGCTATATTTTTTTCTAACATTAAGTTATGTGCCCACAATCTCTTTTGTAGACTAAGATAATCTTTTGGGCTTTACAAAAACTAAAGCAGAAAATGATAAATACAAGAGAAGACAAAGCACTTTATTCTAGAAATAAAAATAACTTATCTTCATGAATTTAGAATCCCTCCAGATATATGAAAAGCTAGAAGAGTTCAATTTTCAGTTCATTAGAAAACAAAAATACTGAAACTGAAACTTAAAGCTACTCTCAGTACCCAGTTGTAGGAGAACAACAGCCAAGTAACACGATTGAAAAGCTAACACTTGCTCTTTGCAAAGAAGGTGTTCTCCATCAAACCCAATCTCTCTCTCACTATTTAAAACTTCCCTTTTGCCAAGGACTTTGCAAAATGTCTACAACCTACCCATCTATGGGTATATACTAAAGAACTACTGCTCCCTTCTGAACTCTTAAGGAAATGATAACAAATGTCAATATGCTTGGAGTGATCATGAAACACTAGATTCTCAAAGACTTTGATAGATCTCTAATTGTAACAGTACACTATTGTTGGCTCCAACATCTAATCAGTAACTTTATCTATCAACTTGCAGAGCCAAATAGCTTCACAATTAGTAAAAGAAGCCACTCTACACTCTGCCTCAACTAAACTTAATACTAGTACTTTCTACTTCCTACTAAACCAAAATATCATACATGATCCCAAGCTGAAACAAAAACCTGAAGTGCTCTTATTAGTACTAAAATCAAATACCCAGTCTGAATCCACAAAGCCATGCAACATTAACTCTCTATCTCCAACATCCAAGTAAGAAGAAGAAAAAGAAAGAAAAACTTTTAATGTCCACGAGACTAAAAATAGCCTATGGGAGCCAGCCTTGTCATTTTTGACTTCTGCATTTCAATCCTATTCCTATTCAAGGTGATGATGAGCTCCCCCAACTTCTCAACAGTCCCCTCCCTAAATAAACTATACCAAGAGCCAGCTTTCAAGATGTTTATATGTTTGTCCTTGATGTCCCTGAACTAGCTTACTCAGGTCATTTACTTTTTGTAGCACATATTTTGCAACAGACCAATCAATTTTCCTTGGCTCAACCATGAACTAGGCTCAATGTATTCACTGCAAAGCAAAAATATCAAATCTAGCATCTGTTGGTGTGAACATGGTATATTACCTCAATAGTTTCATATTAGGTCCTATTCATACTTACATGCTCAAGCTTTCTTAGGTCGTTTACTTTTTTGTCTCATATCATAGGATTAAGACACTTGTCATGATCTTAGTTTGTCCTAAAGTTTCATCCTTATCTTTACAACAAGGATTTCCTCATTGTATATTGTATTAGTTTATTTTTTGCATCTAATGAATTTTGTCGCTTCATAGCATTCTATTGCTTATCTATCATGTGGAAGATTGTTTTGGTTGCGAGTGATTCTTGGCTCTTGTAGGGTTGATCAACAACTCTCGCATTGTACTAGAGCTAGCAAATCTATAATTTCCTTCCTCTTTTTAAGGAGTTTCAGCCAAGAGTTTTCATACGATGCATCTTGGTGCCAAACAAACCTCATAGTTGAGTTCAAAAGGCTAAAAAACCTATAAATCCATATCAGGAATGATACAATTTGGTGTCCAAAAAAAATTTGAGCCTTTTTTGGGGAGTTTGCAAAAATTGCCGTAAAAAAATCCATACAATTTTGTTCGGCCATATAGTTCCAACCGCCATTGCTACTCAAAAAATCAGAATCTTATTCACCTACATCACCTTTTTTGCAAGCCATACATAATCCATATAGGCGGAAAATGTTATCAATACAATCGACAATAGGTTAAGGGTTAAAACCTTCGATCATATCAATGATCGACGATTGCAAGTCTCCATGGCGCTTGCAAGCGCTTGCAAGCTTAAGCCCGCAATCTCATTGGAGCGGAGCCCTTAGTCATTCCCAGACTAAAGGGGCTACACTCACCACTCAGCCAAAGCTAGCGACACCACCCTAATAGTGCACCTTACTTTAAGCCCTAAAAGAGCTATTTTTTGGGGGTGAGGACATAACTTGGGCATATGATATCAAATTTTCACAAACAAATAAGCATTGGAAAGTTGGTCTTGTGTACTTTGCAGCCATATATCTCATTTTTCTTTATTCTTCCCTAAGTTCCTGCTATTTCAATTTTAAGTTATTTTTTTGTTTTGACTTGTACTTCGGATACTTTCTAAAATATGAGGCCATTTTTTATGCTACAAAGACTCCAATTTCATATGTCTTGATCTCTAATATGTATATGAGAAGTTGATAATTATATAATCATACGCTTTTCAATTCATCCTTCCGTAATCACCCTAAACAAAGGGAACTATAAGTCTTGGTAAGACAACATCCTAAAGCATATCAAGTGGCTTCATCTCTTGCCCCTTCTCTATGGACTTGAACCTAAACCAAGTACATCTAATACGAAGATAGTATGGGGAAACAAAAATGATCATGTTCTTGGATTGATTGATAGTAGCATCTGACATATTGGGTTCCCACACACTCCTTGGACTAGAATTTGGGAGATTTTTGGAGACCCGCATCATTTTCCTTTCCCAAAAGATCCTATCAATCTTGTGCCCATTGATGATTGTGATAACCTACCATATGATGATGATATACAAGAGAAGCTTGATTATTTGGTAGGTCTTGATAGTCGTGATGACATTGAGGCTTTTCTTGATGCTCCTCCTACAATATATCCATTGATTATTTGGCTTCTATGAATCCTAATCTAGATTTAAAGGCTTCATCTCCTTTATCTTCGAGACATTATCCTAAGATTGAGGATTCTTGCTTTCCTGCATTAGCAAACACATCTCCAAGAGTTCAAATTTAGACATCTTGGACACATCATCATGGGATGGCTTGTACTGTTGAATGACATATATTGAGATGACATCATCTCCATCTCTTCATGCTTCAAGAGATTATTTATAGTAGGTGCATCATAGTCTTCCAAATTTGGTGCATTGGGATGATTACTTGATAGATATTGCAAGCTTGTTTTGTGAGTCCTGTCTTGTAGATTTGACAAACACACTTGAGAACATCCATCTCATCATTGATGACAATCCCATTATCATTGTTGTCACACCATCTTTGTCTTTAGATCTTGTTCTTCATCTACCTCCACGTGGTCCTAGTTTGTCAACTTCTTCATTTATTGAACTTGTACCTGATTTGATTGTGGTATCATTTCATACCAATATCGCAACACTTGAGTAGAGTTTAGAGACATCAACAACATCATCGTCCATCATGATCTTTCTTCCTTCATGGAAAAACATCCTGCATCTATACTTGGTTTTGTTTCTTCCCAAGTGGAGGAATAAGTGTTTGTGTTCTCGGATCTTCATCATCATTCTTTGTCAAGCATCCACCATCATTGCAAGGGATTACACATTGTGGGAAGCAAGGTAAGGGATGCTACATTGTCTCTCTCTTTCTCTCCTATATGAGAAACATCTATTGACATTGTTGACTAAAATAGTCCTTAGGGGGTCATGTTGAGTCCTTTCACTTTTACATGTTTGTTTGTGACTCTTTTAGAGAGGGGTTTTCTCCAGTACTCCATTTGTGAGAGCTTTGTTTGTGCAAGGTATCTAACATGGCCTTGTAGCCAAGACCCATTATTGCATTTTTCCATACTCCCTAAGTTGCATTTAAGGAGGGGTGTTGGTGTGAACATGGTGCATTATCTAACTAGTTTCATATTAGGTCCCATTCACACTTACATACTTAAACTTACTTAGGTCATTTAATTTTTGTGTCTCATATCATCAGATTAAGACACTTGCCATGATCTTACTTTGTCCTAGGATTTCATCTTTCTCTTTATAACAAGGTTTCATTTTTGCATCTAATGAATCATGTGGCTTTGTAGCATTTCCATCACTTCTCTCTTATGTGGAAGGTTGTGTTGGCTGCAGGTGATCTTTGGCTTTTGTGGAGTTGATCGACAACTCTATCAAATAAATTAGGAAACTTATCAATTAACTACACACAAAAAGATCCACCAAAGCTAATTCTAAATCTACTGTCAAACCATTGGAGTAGCAAGGGACTTATAAAGCATCATCTGAAATTATCTATAATCTCTACTGTATGCTTCCCTGTAATAAGCACCCCAAATTTTTTTGAAATTTTCAACTGAATTGAAGCTACAATGCAATGTCTACTGTCAAACCATTGGAGTAGCAAGGGACTTATAAAGCATCATCTGAAATTTATCTGTAGTCTCTACTGTATGCTTCCCTGTAATAAGCACCCCAAATTTTTTGAAATTTTCAACTGAATTGAAGCTACAATGCAATGTCCTTATCATTTTCTAATCACCCAAATCTTGAGATGCACAAGGCAAGAGAATATGGTGTATAGGACCACACGCAATTATCTAAAATGCAGCAACATGTGTACAAATTAACTAAAGCACACAAGGCGGCAAACCATCCTCATCTACGCTTATGCAATGGAGTGCGCTTGATGCATAAACTGAAAGGAAACACTTCAAAGCTTATTCAGCAGAGTGTGCAATTATAATAAGCACAGTCACTTCTCACTTATTCAGCAGAGTGCAATTACAATAAGCACAATCACTTCTCGCTTGTTCAGCAGAGCGCAATACGAAGTACAATTACAATAAACACAATCACTTCTCGCTTACTCAACAGAGTGCAATTACAAATAGAGCAAATATGAAACCATTGCAATATAAGCTGATATAAATTTTTGATCACAAAACTCTACTGCTGCAACATTCAAACTGAAGCCATATATCATAGATAAATAATACATTCAAGTACCAACATAAATGTATACCTCTAATAGATGAAACAAGGGCCAATGAAGGTCTAATATCACTCTGCAATTGCTAATAAACTGACAAATCAGAACTGAGCACACTGTAAACTGTCGTCTAGGAGCACACCAATACCACCAACTAATGAACTACTGAAGAATACACTCCAAAACTTCTCTACACAAACCCAAACATACTGAAAGAAATAATATATCAACTGATAATGAAAATCAGTCATTAATAGGTCTATAACAGCATATTGTACAACAGGTACAGCAAGTACGTTTTCATCAAAATCTCATCAAACATTCATCTGTCCACCCAGCAATGACTTGGAAGGACAGTTCTGCAAGGCACTTCCAGACAACTTCTAATAGCAAGGAAAAGGGCAGAAATTCATTTATTAGGCTCCCACACCCCTCCTTTTGACATGTACAACCCGCCTGTAGATGGTATGACCCTCCAAAATACTCCTCTAAATCTGTATGGCCCTCAAATAGCATAAATAGCAAGGAAAAAACATTAGAATTAAACTACCAAATTACTAATAATCTGTACTTGCAGATGGTACAGCCTAGAATGGATGGTACAGCCAAAAAATGAGTTGGTACAGCTTCCTTCAACATTCAAGAGTCCTTCAAGTTGAATGCTCAAACAAATGGTATTAGCAAACCCAAAAATGACTACTCAAAACACATCAAATACCTCCATTCTTAAAGCAACCAACGGAAACTTCACTTGCAGGCACAGCTATGACCTCTATATGAAGCCACCAAAACCAGCTAGGGGGGGCTTTGTCCCTAAAACCAGTATTTTCAAGAGGGTTTTTGTCCTCAAAAAAATTGGAAATGAACACAGATTCTCTCAAATGCAGAAGCAAAATATCATATCATGTCTAACCTCAACAATGAGCTCACAACCTCCTTTTATAACATTCCTGGAGAAATAAAATAATAATTTCCTTTTTCCTCCAAAAGCTCTTTTTTTTAAAATTAAATAATAATCTTTTATGAAAGCAAAGTCCCCCATGTGCCTAGGCATCCCCTTTGAAGGCACAACTTAAAACACTTTTTAATTAAATAATTATACCTTAGTTGCCTTTTTAATTTATCCTCCTTAGAACAACTTAAGTTATTATTATTTAATAATTTAATTATTCACCCAAGTTGTGGAAAACATCAAAATGAGATAAATATGAAATTTTGACCATACCATAAAAGGTGTTGAGAAAGGTAGAGAAAATATCAGAAGTTGCCAATGCAGAAATCAGGAAGCAAGAACAATCAAAACCAGAGCCACAAGACATTGCTACAAAACAAACCATTGACGATTAAGGATTCCTTTTTAGAAAAAGATGTTTTATTTACTTCTAATAAATGTGCATGCCAGCAAAATGTTGATGAAGTCGAGGAGGAAAAAGCATCACTCGTTGAAGGCAAAGAGCCCAAGCTGGAAAAAGTTGTGGCAATCCATGAACCACTCATCAATCTTCCAAAGAGTGAGTTATTGCCATGTGTGGTTGATTTTCAAGATAGTCATGTTGTTGAGCAGGCAATTTGGGAAAATGTTTTGGTTGATCCTAACATGGAAATTTCGAGTCACAAGAATGGAAATTTGGGAAAATGTTTTGATTGATCTTAACATGGAAATTTCGAGTCACAAGAATGGTGGTGTTAAGGATATCTCAACAATTTCTATTTCGGCAAAAGAAGGTGAGAACTTTGATTACAACTCAAGGTATGAAAAAGATAGTCATTTCAGATTTTTTGTTCCATACTATGTCATTGCAAGATTTTTGTCATCATGGAAGCACTCTAAAATTGGTAAAAGGGTGAAAGATACAACTTGCAGTATAAGGCATCTACATTCTTTGACTCAAATTCAAAGTCGTTCATGTCTATGGCATCCAAGTAATAATTTGACATACAAGAAGGATAAGGGTTTTAATGGAATAAATATCATTATTCCTAATGAATTCATCATCCCATGCATTTGGATGAAATGTGAGCTCATGAAGAATCATATAGAATATATTGTGAATTCTAACAAAGTTATTGTCGGTGTAACAACTAACACCTCTGGAGTGCAAGTTGGTACAGGCAGCTATGCACACTGCGTAATGAGTGCTCTTCAAATTAGGAGGGGAAGCTCCCTCGTATTGCTGGAATGCTTGGAAAAGAAAAGTAAACTAAATCCTATCTTTTTGTTCTCAGCTGGAAGAGGCATAAGGTTAAGAAAAATCACGAACGTTGCAGCTAAGGATTTTTTGGTTTCGCAGATTACTAACTACAATTAAACTAAAGCTTTAAATCTATCCAATCTCCTCAAGTAAATAGAGCATGAGGAAATGGGGCAGGAATGTTCTATACGATAAACTTCAGGTACAGATTCACAACGTGAAGGCAAGGTGGCGCAACTATTTGCTTGGCTGGGAAGAAGTTTATTGGAAACGACAAATAAACGATAAACTAAGTACAAATTCACAACATGAAGGCAAGGTGGTGCAACAATTTGCTTGGCTGAATAAATTTATTAACACACACATCAAACGATAAGCTTTAGGTACAGATTCTCAACTTGAAGGCAAGGTGGTGCAACTATTTGCTCAATCTAAAGAGGCTTATTAGAAACAAAACATAAAGGATAGCCAACTAGGATAGTAAATTGCATAAGCGAAACACGCATACAATCCACGATCAAACTAGCCACTATATTTAACTAAGACAAGCATTTGCCATGATAATAGCATGAAACCCGAGTGGCATAACAATTCATCATCATAATAAAAACTCGTGAACAGATACAGAATAAGCAATATTACAGGCAAGGTGGGCACAGCATATATTACTTTCTCGTGCAAAAGTTATTTACAAATGAGCTGAAAGCTCTTATTTATAGACATCAAAAGGTGTAGGGAACCCTAAAATCACCTTGAGTCAACTACAGTCTTACAAGCATACAAGATTTATTGCTAAACCCTAATAAAGGAAACTATACAGTTAACTGGAAAGCTACCATTAGTTAACCGAAACATCTAATCTAAATGGGCATGTGCAAGCATGCACGTCCTTATTGAAAGCAAGTTAACTGGAAAACTACCATCAGTTAACGAAAAACCCTAAATGAAAACTCCAACAGTACATAGATGTTTCCAAGACAGACATGGCATGAGATGGGATCTGGAGTTCACTGGCCGTGATCTCGAGCAAGTAACCCCTCCACGAGGTTGTTGACTGTATCAGCATCTAGAGGTCATTGCTTGTCAACAACTCAAGCAATCCTAGAAATCTCTGCACACTTAAACTAGCATTTCACTGACTGGTAACTCTAGCAGCTCTGTAACTGAAGTGATGGCCACTGTTTCCTCTGCGGCTTTATGTCTCTGACGCTTCTCACATTTTTCATACTTTTCTCAATGGAAGAGTGTTGTATGACGAAACTGTGAAGTTTGACCGCGAACACTCTGGTGGTGAGAAATGCAAACGAACTTGTTGCACATGCAGAATTCCAACAATATCAACCCTCTAAACTAGCCTTGGAAGACAATCAGCTATACGAAGCATGAAACCATGTGGACTTGAGTGACTACACCTGTCAACCCTCCGAATGCACTTGATACAAATCGGTGTCCGCTTTTCTAATGAAATCTTGAATTAAGACCGATTTGGTCTTGAATTTAGTCTGCATGAACTGCATTTTGAAAAACTCGCCCGTTGACTATAAACTCGGCTATATTCTAACAACTTTCTTCGGACGCTGAAATGACTCCTGATGAGGCTAAAATTACCCTGTCGGAGGGCAATTTTTACCAAAAATTTGAGACGTGGGTTTTGTACAGAAAATAATTCTAAGACAACCCACAACGTCAAAATTGTGAAAAAACACTATTTAGCTTGACATGCAAAGGCTTTTCCGAAAAAAGCAACTGAGGGCAGCAGGGGCTGCGGGGGGCAATTTTCCCAAGAAAATCTAAAATATGGGTTTTTGTCTAGAAGATGATTCTAAGACAACCCACAACATCAGATTCGAAAAATATTGACTTTTACTCCACCATGCAAAGGAATTTCAGTTGAGAAAATCAAAGCTTCAAGAATTGAAGCTCTGGAGCAAATTTTCCTGAAAAATTCTAACACGTGGGTTTTGTAGAGGAAGCCGCGCACAACCAACCCAGATGATCAGATTTGTCAAAAGTCGCCGAATCTTGGACAAGCGAAGAAAACCTAAGACGAGAATAGAAGAATTTAAGACAGAATCTTGGACAAGCGAAGAAAACCTAAGACGAGAATAGAAGAATTTAAGACAAAAGATAGAAGTTTTTTATGCTCTGCTTCTGCTAAAATCGCCATCTTGTCTTCAAGTCTGCTGATTAATCCAGAATTGTACCTGCAAGGAAATCCGAAAACAATCTTTGTAGTGCCTTTGAATGTTGACTACTAAAGAATTTGCTCACTCAAATGAGAAAATTCACTTGCTCTTCAACTGTGTGAAAGAAGAATGGACGCTATCTTGAATAAATAGAAGAATTCTTTGCTTAATGGCGCCACTGCAAGAATAAAATTCAGATTTCAAAAGAAACCTTCTGATTGGACCCCACTTTGTTCAACTATCACTGACTTGGAGTCCCGAAAGAATAAAAATATTAAAATATTCAGTTCTCCCTTACATGCAAATTTGCAAATCAAAATTGAAAAGGGCGCCAATATTAAAATATTGAGCAAAATCTCCCCTTTAAGCTGGCATGCAAAAGACTGAAATTTAATATTATTTTAATGAGTTAACTGAAATCTCTGCATCCGGTGCGCTCAAAAAATTCTACTGATTCCGAAAAGTCCAAATTTGACTCTCCAAGCGTCCACCTACAAAAGTTATGAGATTTTTTGCTAACTTCCTACTTTATAGCTCACTGAAAAGTTATAGTTGCCTCTGTTGAGCTCTGATTTCTGGATGCCTGATTGAGGCCGTGACTGAGCTGAGATATCCACCGCGAAGCCTATAGAACCAAGATGAAATGTCTGCTGGGAGCTGCAACTGCTAAAAACCATGTTTAACACCTCAAAATAAAAGTCACCTCTTATTAAATTGATGTACAGGTCTCCAAACAGCCATTTCTCTTATTTGCCATCTGACGCTTCAAACCGCCGCTGCTGATGAACGATGGCTCCCATCGACTAGGTGATGGATCCATCGCATAACTAGAAGAATTCCGCAACCCACAACTATATGTAAGGCATCTGAAAGCTGCATTAGGAACCCCAAAAGCAAGGGCACCCCTAGCCTGTGAAGGCGCAATCACTAATTTGTCAAAAGTGTAACTTTCATCCGGACGCCATACTTTGACCCCTGACACCAGAAGCTGGATTGCTCTGATTCACGCATCAACAATCTCTCTACGTAGCTAGAAGCATTGGCAAGGGATATCTCTGGAGGTGACGAAGCGAGAAAACTACTCCTAAGACCTCAAAAGAAAGGGCACCTTTTCCAAGGGAGTGTGTATTTCCAACACTTAGCCATTTTTTTGGTTGTCTGATTTCTTCAGCAATCCCCACTGACCCTTCATGCACGGGCGTTTGACAAACCCTACGGGCTGACGGCTGGATTCACTGGATAGCTAGGAGGATTTCACACAAGTCTCGTGAAGATTGTGACTGCAAAAGACCCCATCTGGCAAGCCTAAAGGCTAGGCATCCCTAGCCTATAGATGTACAGGTGTGTATTTCTACATTTTTCCACCCTCTGTTTTATGTGCTCGGTAGAACCTCTATCATGATCACTCAGTATGTCGGATCATCTTGTGAACTAGTGCATTGCGGAGCTGAACCGAATTAGAAAAGATACCCCAGAAACAGATTTCACAAATTCATCCATCTGAGGGGTCAAATTTAACTGTGTAACCTCTTCGTACCTTCCGCTTTTGACTTCAATTGCCGAAGTTTTGCAACTCGGATGACCTCGCTTGATAGCTCGTCGGAAAGCTGGTTAAATTTTGAAGAGATTAAACATATTTGCAACCAAAAGCAACTAAATCTGAACCTCCAAAATGAAGGGCGCCCCTGAGCTACAGGGGCGCAGATTTGCTCTGAGGTTGATATTTCCTCTATTTCGTGCTCTACAGACACCATATCAGCTACTGAGTTGACCACATAGAAGCATTACTGCTACTGGCGTGTGTGTATGACTGTATTTCACCACTTTCACATGTACGGACAGTGTAAAGTCGATTTGCATGTTGATTGCACAAGCATCTCCCACATTACAAAGTGAAATGTTTCCAAACTTAGAATATTTTTTGAACTTTTCGTCAAGTGAAAATCCCCTCCGCCGTGAAGCATCCCTCTCAGCATCTTTCATCATAGAATCTTTTGCTTTGAGTTTCAGGCTTAGATCTTGACACCTGGTACTGGCCAACTGCCATTGACAATCTCAGAAATCCTAGCTTTTCTCCTTAAAAAGTGAAAACTACCCACCAACATTAAACTGACTTTTAACTGAAACTGACTTCACCACTGTGATTGTGATGTGAAATAAGCCAATCAAAATTAATTTCAGCCAATTCTGACAAGTTTCAATTTTTAGGGTTTCATGACGTGAAACAGGGGTGCAGAAACCCTAATTTTCAATTTTTTCCAAATTTCACCAGTGTCTTCCCGACACCAAATTGACTCAAAATACATACTTGATCTGCCCAAAAACTGTGTTTTGACATCATTCTAACAAGGTTTAGACTCTTTTAAGCAAAATGCCTTAATGAAGCAAAAAATTTGGTTTGGGTACAACAATTATGAAGGTTCAATGCTCACAATTCATGAACTACTCCTTGGTGCTAAGTTCTACACTTGAAGACAAAGGTATGATGTCTATTATAGACAATGATCTAATGATCTAATGGAGGTAGTCACAATTGCAGGGACAATGAGATGCTTGGAAGGTGATAAGTAAAATAGACGTCAATTTGATATTCAAGAGTTTATAACTAAGCATAATGTGGTGTTGTTGGAATCAAGCTAGAAACAAGTTTGTGACCCTTGGAAGTATGAAGGAGAATTCACAAAGGATGAAAGACTAAAAGTTGGCTTCACCATTCCTTGCACTAAGGACACACGACAGCTTGTCATCACATTGGGTAGATACAAGGTATGTGATGACTTCTATGGAAAAGGTGTAGGAGACACCAACATAATGTTAGCATGCAATGGTTACATTCTATTGGTGAGTTCACTATGGAATTGAAATTCAAAGGAAAATAAGATGGAGCCCCAAGAATCGTCATGGCTCAAAAGACAAAACAAGTAGCTTGGACCACTCATCAATTGGTGATATTCATGGTTTCATCCATAGGTGAGACACTTTATCAAAAAAGTATTTGGTCTATTTTAGATCAGCATAGTATGGTGTTTAATGTTATACCTCCAGGATTGCCATCAAGTAGAGGAGTTCATTAAGGGATAGGGAAGAAACATGTTGGAGATATCTTTCCTATTGAAGAAATAATTGGCACTATGAACATGATTCAAGAAGGTGATCATATTAATATCAAAGTAGCGCAGCAAAAGCTTGGTGGTGAGCTCATTGTCACATAAGGCAACACTCAGGCTTGTGGGAGTTTAAGGGTGTCCTCAAGCATTGGGGAGAAGGCATCATATGTCATCACGTCAAAGAGGAGCATATTGTGAGTCGGTTGCATCCCTTACCTAATCCTAGTCAAGAGTGGAAAGGTACGATCATGAATCTCATCATGGGTCCCTGCAAAGTTTGCATTCATGTTGTTTTGACTAAGCTGTGTGGTATGATAGATGGTAGTGTGGATTCAGATTGCAATTTTCTCCTTCACTGATGCAACCACCCACTGTTTGCCAAAGTCACTGGGTACTTGGATGACTTTTCTACCTACAAGTTTTTACAAGTTTAATTGGACAAGTCTAGGTGCCAATTTTTTCAAAAACTTGCCAAGTTTTTTGATGAGGATTGCTCAAAACTTGGCAAGTCCAATTGTTTTGCTCACTGCTCCAAAAAACGCACCAAAAACAAGTAAAAATGGTTCTAAAGACAGTTTCTTTTCCTTTAAAAGCCCTATACAGCCATGTTGAACACTCCAAAAATGTTGTTTTTTGGGCTTATAAGCATTGTTTTTTGCCTTTTAAAAAACTATGAAAATGGTGTGCACCATGAAGGTCTATGTGGTTTTTAAGGTCTTCATTTAGGCTTGCTGGCAAGGGCTCCGGTCCTCGACCCTGCCCAATATTGCGACAGGGAATGCATGAGGAGCATTACCCCTAGACCCCACTATCCCCAGATCCCCATCAAATTCTTTTGATACATTTGTGGTTGTATTTTACATTAAATTTATGTTTTTTCAAAAATATAAGTGCTTTTTAAGTTTCCGAGTTTTGTCAAGCTTTCACCAAGTCAAAATGTTTTGGCCTGCCAAGTACTGTCCAAGTCCAAGTCTATGAACATGCAGTCACCTATTGTAACACAGTTTGACATTTTTCTACAAATACACATGGTGCAGCTGTTATTCCCAAGTTGGTGTGCTTTGTTGTTTTAGACATATTTTCCTTTGTCATTCATAATTCTGCAGTTTCATATCAGATCATTGTTCCCATGGGATTAGCTGCAACACAGCAAAAGTAACTATGATATTGTGTTTCCCATATAGCCTTTCCGTACAGATCTGCATTTGTGAGTACATTTTGAATATTACCACTGTTAACATATATTTGAAAGTTGTCATCAGCACTGCCATTTGATATTCCAGCACGTTATGAATAATATAGCTATATATGTTTCTAAAAGGTCAACTTAACACTGCCCTCAAAGCTGCAGTCCCATCAGAGCACTCTGATAACAGAAATATACTATTTTCAGTGGGTTTTAAGATAAAATTGTTTCAGTAGCCGCAGCTATTGATACGTCCAGCTATTGTGAAATTCAAGGAATAATACTCAGTTCATTCAGCAGTCATTCTAATTAATTTTGGCACAACCTTGAAGTTGTAGCATGCATTGGCATTAGGTTTTTATCACTTGGTGCATGTAATGACTGACAATATTTTGTAGCTGTTCACATCATATAATAAGGGATAGATTTAGAGTTTATTTTGCAGTTTACATCAAAGATATAACTGTAGCAGCATATTGAATCAATGCATATTGGTGTTAGGGTTTCAAATACTAACCTATGATGAATGTTACTTCTCTTTTCTGAAACAAAAAGATTTTTCTACGATTCTATATTTGCATAACCATTTCCATCCCTTACAATTCCCCTGAACTGACGCATATTTATAAATCTTAAGAATATGATCCAAGCTCATCTGACACTACATTAAAGACTAATATCATTGAATACAACTTCCTGGTGATTGAGGATTGTTTCATACAAAAAGGCTATTGACTCTATAATCAAATATAAACCAATTAGGTCCAATAAATAGTGCAGTAGTGGCAATTGTAGGCACTTGTAAGAGCTTGGCAGAGTTTTAAATCTCCCAAGCTCCAGATGGCCGTGTGATGCAGGTCATGGTTTAATTAAGGGGTGACATCCAGCATGACCTGTGTTTTAAGATCTTAAGGATGCGGCCCAAGCTTATCTCAAACTGCATTAAAGTGCACATACCCTTGCCCAACAATACCAATATTATACAATTTATATAGAGAAAGTACGTCAAATGAGCTACAGAGTAATGGTGATTGGTGGCACTAGCCAGCAGAGTTTAATAACGAAGTTGTGGTGAAATTATCGGGTATAATTCAGCATGACCCACGTTCACAAATCTCAAGAATATGGCCCAAGCTTACCTCAAAATACATTAAAATGGTGTATAACAGTTATACTATAACCTTACCCAACAATACACGTATAGAGAGGGGGACCACTTATATCATAGGAGCTGCAGAAAACTAGTGATTGAGAGGGAGACAAATTGCATCAAAGGAGCTGCAGAAAACTGGTAACTGAAGGCACTTGCCAGCAGAAATATACCAGGCTGTGGTATAATTATGGGGTCTAATTCAACATGATGCATGTTCAAATATAGTCCAAGCCTGTCTCCCACTGCATTAATGGACTCATAACCTATGTTGTTTGGTTAACTCATCACCAAAATATACATATGTTTCTTATATTTTACTTACATTAATACTCCATATAAACAAAAATTAAATCATCCCCTATCAATAATATATAAAGACAAATTAGGTTTCTCAAGAAACCAAAAAAAAAACGGGTAGCTTAATTTAGCACCTGACTTCCCCACTGGCCTTTTGCACACGAATCTTCACTAATAGAATGATCTCTTCCATGGAGCAGCTCCTTCAACCCATCCACCTCCCACTCTTCATACACATAAATTTTTACAGAAATCTGAGACCCATATCCCTGCTCTGGCCATCCTAAACTGTTTTTTCCAAAAACACGCTGCATTGTACTACTTTGTTCTCCTGCATTGGATCTGATGCTTTCTTGTCCATGCATGCCACAACTACATACAACCCGATCTAGCAATCTGGTTAAACAGAACGTTGTGACAACGAGACAGAGGGCTATTATGAAATGGGTTCTGTTGAAGACTAATGGGGTTGGAAAGCCACCTTTGTTTTTGTGGGTATTAGCCATCGGATTAAATAAAATCAAATTATTACTGTGCAAAACAAGAAATCCATGAATGAGTGAATGTTTTCAGTGTCAAGGTTTAATCCATAGATTTTGGTGTGGAAGGAAGGAAAGAATCATAGGTGTATAAGTGGGTTTTTTTAATGTTTTTGTACTGGAATCAGCCGGAGGAGCGGTGAATGTTGTGCAAAACATGAGAGCGCGAGAATTCTCATACACACCCAGATTAAAATTGAAGGTTGGAATATACAGAGCGCGGATTTTGGCCGTGATTTTTTAAGATGAATATATAAGTAGGGGAGAGGGTCTCGCAGCTGCCCACATAGTCCTCCCTCCTTTGTTAGCACATTTCACTTGGCAAACATTTTTTTTACAATAATTAATATATAAAAATTAAAAGTTTAATAAAATATTATATTTGTATTCATTCATCTATGTGTAGTTAACCATTTAATATTAGTTAGAGGAGTTGTATAAGTTTTTTTGGTGGTCATAACACACGATTATTAGGACATTTGTGTATAAGTATTGGGTTAAAACCTTTTTTAGTTTTGTAGTTGTAGTACATGATTAATAATAAATAATAATAATATTATTTTATAGTCCATGATACCAGGCGATATGTTTTTGGGTCTACAGACGGCTTGCAGTATATGGGACTCCTCGTACTCCCAATATGAAGGGAGGCACCTAACTCGTGCTCCACAATATGAGGTGTACATACCTTACCCCCTGCAGGATTTGAACTTGTGACCTCTCTTTCAAGAGTACAAGTTCTCCACCATTAGGCCAACTGGAGTATCTATGCATAGCTTGTGATTGACACTTCCAAATGACCACTTTTGGACCTTTGTGTATGTAATGACTCGTCTCACAGTTGTCATAACTACCTAGAAGTTGAAACAATGGCTTTAAGCTCTTAAGTCACATACGAATAAACCCAAAAAAATCATTAAAATCCAATATACAATTTAGGAGCTTATGATGCGCAAAGTTAGGATGGGTGACTACCAAACCCTCTCCCCAAGGGTTGAATTTTTTATTACTCTTATAATTGAAATTTTCACTTTAATATATTTGAAAAGGATGAGAAAGAAACCTGAAAGGTCAAAATTTGTCTTTAAATTTATATTAATTTAAATAAATAATAGGTTAATTGGTTTTTGGTCTACTGGTAAAGTTAAATGGTTTTGAATGATCCTACTAGAGATCAAGTCTTATTGATTTCAAGTTCCCAACATTATAAGGGATGAGATCAAGATCATGGTTCGAGAAACTTTAACAAAATGGATGTTCCTCGATTCTTGACTCTCATTTGAAGAGGTTTCAACATAAGCCTTGTGCTTCCATAGTAGATATCTAAATGATTATGTGTGTTTGATATAAAACCCTCCAACAAACAAAAAAATGATAGGAGATAGGAGGTGTCTCAAGGAATGACAAGTTGGAAGATGGAAAAATAAACTAGCTCTATGCTCACCACCTCAATCCCAAAATCTAAAATTTAAATATCCTTGCTCAAGCCAAATGTTTAGCTTTGTATACATGAGAAGTGTCAAGTAGAGCACAGATGTTGGTGTGGATACTAAATAAGCTAGACCTACTAGGAGAGATGCCCGTTCTAAGGGAATTCCTCTCAAAATAAAAAATAAAAAATCATCTCTCATAACATTAGAGAGTTAAATAGTCTTATTTTGATTGAAAATGGGATATGGAAGAATTCCTCAAGGGCTAGAA